>CM062818.1:1193027901-1193630745 GCA_031772625.1 Pinus tabuliformis
AACCAGAAGTAGAGCCTATCCCTATTACCCCCACCTCCGAGATAATTCTGAAGATTGAAGAAATACCCCCTCTAGATGTATTATGTAGCCCACAACATAAGGCTGTGCTGAAAAGGAAAAAAAATAAAATAAAATTGGACTCTACAGCTGTTACTACCCCCGAAAACGAACTAATGGATGTTCTATGGAAGGACTCGCCTGTTGATCCATCTGCCAACTTAACTAGACTCCCACAGTTTGTAGGCGCTTATGCTACAATGACCATAGAAAAAGAAACAAAAGTCCAAACATTGCTTAGAGAAAAGGAAAATAAAATAACATCGCTCAAGAAACAGTTACAGCAAGTCAAATCCGACTAGTAGGAAGAGATATAGTTGGCCAAGCTTCAATAGGAATTTGAATAGATGCAAATAGAACATCATATCAGCTTAGCCAAGAAGGAGGCACAATTGCAGGCAATAACTAATCTTCAAAAATAAAATCCAAAAATTGATCAGTTTATTACCGAAGCACTCGGACTTAATTCCCAATTGACACATTAGAAAGAATCATTGTGCCAGAAGATTTCACACTGGAAATCTTATTGCAAAACAAGTGATAAACTAACAAGTCAAGGGGTAGAAATGTGACTTGAATATGATGAGATCTTTAAAAAGGTCTCTAATCACATTTCCTGGAAAAATATAGAGGAGGGGAGAAAAGTCAACCTACCCAAGCTAAAAGAATCACATAAGGAAATTATGTTGACAAGCTGGGATTCTCAGCTAAAATAAGCAGAAAAGGCAAGAATGGATGTGGCAATAGCAACAAACATTATCATAGAAAATAGAAATTAGAATTCGCATGGTGCAAATCTAGTAGCAGAGTCCATTCGAGGGTTCCTTCCAGATGCAAAACAGCTCGAACAACAATGGAAATAGGTAGCAGAAGACAAAGCGGAAGTGATAAGGCAAATGACTGGGAGGCATATTGGCAACATTTGGTCAAGCCTCACAACCAATGGATGAGCCTGCAATGCCTAACCACTTCTGCCGAGAAAATGGTGCCAACACTGACCGATGTCGTATTCAATGGACAGTTGAAAGCTGAAGTTGGTCGGCCTACACAGCGGAAGCCTATGGTGGATATCTGCGATCTGAAGGGTCAAATGCAGCATAGTTAGTGACCCTGTTTACTTTAATTTTTATTTTATTTTTCCATAAATTGAGGCAGGTCATTTAAAACTCCTCAACTATTTTTCTAATAATCTATTTTATTACTTTATAGTTTTAGTATTTAAACCCCTCTCATGCATTTAGAGAGGGGTCCAAAATTTTATCAGAAACTCTCTTCAAAACATGCACTTATGTCCCTTTGAGGAAGTTTTGGTGAAATTTATGGAACAAGATTTATTTTTATTTGACTTAGCACCTTCTATTGAAATTGCACTTTACTCTTAGATGATGTTGAATGGGTTGAATATAGATCAATATTGTTGAAACACATGAGTAGGACGTATTACAAATGGTACTTTTATCTCATAATACTTTTTACTTATGTATTAAGCAATCTTTTCTTTTTCAAAATTATTTATGTATGAAAGTCTGAATTTCAATTATCATAATTGCACTTCTGTATGATGATGATCTTTATTTTATGCTGAATATATGAATAACTCTTTATGCGATATATTTCTCATAATCGTTTTGGCTAAATTTTTATATGAAATTATTATTGTTAAAATGGATTCACTTCTAATCGCAATTGAATGATCTTTATTACCAATTGCATTTAGAAATTATTGTAGATCGCATACATCAAGTTTATCCCATGTATATTATGATTAGATAGCTTTTAGAAATTATAAGTTAAATGCATTTGTGATATATTAGTTTAGAATAGATTACCGTTAGCTTAAAACGTTGCTCCAAACACATCACATATCACCCCATTTATCACAAGCATTAAATAGATTGGGAAATTGGTCCCATTATCCCCAGTCAGAGCCACTACTCCAAATAGAAGAGTTGCTTTAACGTCCGAACCAGGTGGTTTATCCCCATGTTGAGGCAATGATTTTCGAGGCTTCAACACATTGGTATGGATATTTTCTTTGAATTAAAAATGGTTTCAACCTTGCCTTTCCATTTCCTGGATAACCATGGTGTTGTGGGTTTTCCACTTTTTTTTTTAGTTGGTGCTCAGGTGCCTAATGGTTATGGGTTGTAAAAAATGCTTTGGAAGCCCTGGAACAAATTGGTTTGAGATACTAGTTACTGGAGCCATATGTTGGGAAAAACACTCTAGAGCTGATGGTGGGTTGAGTTATTAGTCCCTGGAGCCGCAGTTGGAACAAACAATATGGAGACCTAGATGGTTACATGCTTAGTTACTAGAACTTGCAGCCTTGGATAGCTTGGATAAAGACTGATATGGTCGATGTTAGTGATTTATGGACCGTAGAGTTGGAATCACTATGGTTGAGGGTTGAGGTAGTTTGGCCTCTAGAAACCGTGGTTGGTTTTGTTTTGGTTAAATCCACGAGATCCCATATTCGTACTTAGAATATGGCACAGGGGTGATTGGCTTAAAGAGAGATGTGGGATAGACCAATCTATGGTCGGGTGGTATGTGGAAGTCCTTCACTTGGTTGGAATTTTCATATGATAATATGAGCTATTTTCCTACTGTGATCTATGAGCATTCGTAGTGATCATATTATGGTTGATTTGCCATGGTTTATATGATGGTTATTGGTTTGTTATATGCTGTAATATATCTATTCTCTTGACATGTTTTGATAAGGTTTAGATTGGCTAATGAATGCATGGAATAACAAGTGTTGTTGCAACTAGCTAGAGAGGGCTTAGAGACTTCTTGGTGATTCTCAGATGAGGATACCAGTTTATGATCAGATATGCATGCATGACCTTTAGCTTACATGCTTTCCATATGTTTGTCGAAATGTATGTTATGGATTATGATGTATAGGTCAAGTTCTTTCTTAAATTTTGAATGTGTGGTATTTTCTTCATGTTAATTATGATTGTGAAAAGTTATAGGCAATTATCGATAGCAGTCTAGCGACTAGCCTAAAGAAGTTGCTTGAATCTTGGAATTGTTGGCACTGAATTGGGAATTTTAGGTCATAACTAGAAGGAAGTAGGCTTGTGCATGCAATTAGGGCCTCATAACCACACTCTTTCCTTATTGTATGTTTGGTTCAGGTGCTAGGTCAAAGAAAAAAAGCTATATCTTAGGGATTGATTGCCTAGGGTGGTTGTTCAACTCCTTAGTGATTTGTAGTCTGTGTAAGATGTTAGTGAGTGTTCAGTTTATAGGCACCACTTCCTTAACTAGAAATTGGAGGTCAGGTCATGTCATAGTGACATTTGTCTCATTTTTACCTAGGCAAGTTTGTGAACTTGGGTAAATGTGGGAGGAAGCGTTAAAGGGTGGTATCAGAGCAAGGTTGCAGCACTAGACCTCGGGGTAGATGTGATTTCTATGCATCAATGTTAGTTGTGGATATGTTTTCTATACATGCATTTCTATGGTCATTTTCATAGTCTTGTATCATCGTGATGTTGATTTTCAGATAATTGATATGTTGATTTCATTATGTGTGTACATATATAATGCTAATCTGGATTGATTGTGTAGATGAGATAACCTCCCGTGAACTTCACTAAGGTATGATTTTGAGTATGTTTATATTTTTTTTATCTAACACACATGTTTGAAAGAAGTAGAATATCAAAAAGTGATGATAAAAATGGTGGATTACAGTTCACCTGACTCTCCATATAGAACAACTGAGTAGCAAGGAGATGAGTACTCTCCTGTTATAACAGTTACACTAAGAAGTCTAAAGGAATAAATCAGAAGTTGCAAGGAAAATAATGACAAGATAATTTAGTCATAGGAAATACTTGCCAGAGTCAAGAAAAGCAAGCCAAGTTTAATGTAGCGATCCTTCAGAGCATATTAGATTTACAAAGACTACAACAACCAAGAATCAATCATCAGTAGGTGGAAAGGACTAATGGGGCATATGGCTGTAAGTCTTGATCAAGATACAGGTTGGACAGGGATAACATAGTCAAAGGTGGTGGATGGTTAGATACACCTTACATGAGAGGTAGTGCTTATGGGTTATATTCTAGTTTTAGTTCAGAGATATGTCATGGTCATCAACACCAGCATCCTTATAGGAGGAGTGAGAAACAATACTTGCCGGATGAGTTCAAGAAATCCAAGCCTCCTACATTTGATAGAGAGATGTGTTGGAAATAATACTGAGAGGGGGCGGTGAATCAGTATTATCAAATCAATATAACCTTTTCATTTCCATATTCAGATTCATATATGCTACTTCAGTTAAGGAAACCCGCGTGTATACGCAATTATGATTAATGCAACCAGCGTATATCCAGTAAACCTATGATTTAGTTAGTTGATCCTTAATGAGTGCGTCAGAACATTATTAACCATATAAACAATAAACAAAAGTAGTTAAAACATAACAGATCATCACACAAAAGAAGCACACATGAACACCATGATATAAGGTGGAAACCCAATGTGGGTGAAAACCACCTGCTGCAAGTTGTCTCTATCTTCTTTTAATAAGAAACTTCCTTTTACAATATTTCTGTACTGGTGCAGACTTATACCGGTACACAGGCTTCTACCTGCAGAAGGCTAGAACCTTCTCTCATTCTCCAGACTCTCCCGGAAGGGAGCTACAACCCCCTTAGCTCTTGTACTAGCCAGTCCATTTACTAGTACGTAGGTGCCGGCCTACTAAATGCTCCAACCTTCACTCATTTTCCAGTTGCTACTGGAAGGGAGCTACCACCCCCTTAGCTATTGTACTAGCTGATGTACTAGTACGTAGGTGCCGACCTACAGAAGGCTACAACCTTCTCTTTCTTCCTCCAGGTACCATGTTTCATAAATTTTCAGACTGGATACTCCTGAAGCACAACACCATAATTTGAAGGCCACGTTTCATCTAATTTTCATACTGGACCCATCAATAGCATTGAAGCACAAAATCAATCACCACTACAAAACACCCATCAACTACACCTGCATCATCAATCTCTGAATCACCCAATACTGGAACACTGAAACCCTGTCATGGACACAATCACCAGAACATAGAATAGACAAAAAAACTCTTTAACAATAACCAGAACCAACTACAACTTCAAATATCATGTCTCATAATGTATACTCTACTATGATGAATCAAACCAGTGTACATACACGCTTTCACCAAAGCCAACCCGCGTACAGATCTGCAAATATTTACTCATAACTTTGCAACTGTTCTAGACATCAGCCATACCCAGATCATAACATTCATACAATAAAACATGCATCAATAATTCAGATCTAGTCTATCCATAACCAAACCATATAATGATAAAACATTCCAAGCCTTAAGATCTCGATCCATCATTCATCATCATCCACATGGGTGCATCCTTGATTCATATCAATCACAGCATCACAAACCCACAACCAACATACTAGATCTCACACTTCATCAACTATTCATCACTTCTCAAAATTGCATTTGCCTAATGATCTTCTTCTCCTTTTATAGTCTTAGGCCTTACTCAATACCATGGTCCAAAACCATTTAGAACCAATACTAGGGACCCAATACTTGGGTTCAATGCTTCGGACGCAATACCAAGGACGAAAACCATAGGTCTAAATACCACGGACCCAAAAATAAGCTTTCCCACATGTACGTGCTTTTCCATGCATAAAATTGCATGCATACACATACGTGACTTTTGATCAGCAATCTTGCGTGTATACGCGGCTTTGTATATAGTGAACCTGCGTGTATACCCTACTTGGTATATAGCAAACCTGCATATATATGCAACTTGGTACATAGTGAACCTGCGTATAACCTTCATATGTATGTGACTTGGTATATAGTTAACCTACGTATATACTCTTCTTTCTTTGTTTCTTGTAGACTGATCATCAATTCTTTGCTACTGACCTGCTATACTATAATCTATGATCTTGCCATGAAGGACAACATTTGTATCATAATGCCAGCAATCTCCCCCTTTGGACTTGATGGCAAAGCTAACTTGTCATACTGAGAACTGTCATCTAATTCCTTTGAGCTGTCCTGCATCCCATGTATTCTGTCACATCTGATATCTCTTCTGTAGATTCTTCTAGATATATATAAGTGAGTTGTTCTTCTATGAGTGGGTTGCCGTCAAGTACAACACATGCATCACAACGCCAATAGTCTCCCCCTTTGGACTTGATGGCAACAACACCAAATCACTCTCCCCCTTTGCAATCAAGGGCAAAGGGCGGACCAGGATATTCTCTTTCCTTGATAAAAATTCTGCTATCCATACTCCCCCTGAGTACTTGCTGAAATCTCTGAATGAGGTCCCCCTTTGTATATGCCAAGGTGTACCAATCTGACCATGCTCCCTCTGAGTACATGTTGAAGTCTCCGCTCTGCTGAAGTGTGTTGTTCATGCTCCCCCTGACTGTAAGCAAGGTCTGCAAAAAGACATTCTACAAGAAAGAACATGACTCTATACATCATAAGTGACTTTCCTATCACCAAAGACTCAAACATACATCCATCTCCCAACACAGTGGGGATATACCAATATTGAATCATCCACCCAACCAAGTGGGGATACGCCAGATACCAAATGTTTGTACATGATTGAAATATTACATCATCCTTCCCATACATAGTCGGGGTACAAATTACATCATATGATCAAATGACTACAATAGATAGAGACAAACTATTATATCATGAGTCTGGATATGACATTTATAATAGAGACCAAACATCTAAATAATATCATGATAGTCATCAACATAGTGTATGATCTACTCCATAAGCATCAGTCAATAGCATCTAGAGCAGCAACCTATATAGCATCATCCTATCATCACATAGGTAAGAACTCATCATCATCAGTCTCCAACAATGCAACTTTGAGTAATCATCCATGTATCCAGCACTATGTATCTTAAGCTCAAGATAATTTGTCAAGACTTCTTGATATCATCAACAGCAACAATCCTCATCCTCATGAGTGCCAAGAACTATAGGAACCCTGCATCATAACTGTAATATGCATATGACGACAGCACCATATGAGTGAATCATCATCAATTAATGAAGATGTGTATTCAAGCTTTGTACTTCTCCTTATCCTTATGAATATCACTATGTAAACACCATATATGCATCATCAGAGAATCAACCACAATTATGATCTTAACATCAACTATATAACCCCAAGAATCATATGTGATTTTGTCATGGACACTCATATCATAGCAAGATATATCTTTTAGCCATATAAGCCTCATCACCAAGGACTACTAACCATAATGCCAACAATGCATTATTAAAAGCATATGCTCCTCCTGAACCTGTGCCGTCTTGCTTATTGTTAGATCTGATCATGCATATATCAGCAAGAAGTATCAAGGCATCATCATCATTAGTTTAGGATCAAAACAATTTTAAAACATCAAGACATTTTCACACATCATCAACAGATTGTAACCATTATGAAACAAAGCAAATAATGGTCTGAATCATATCAGACCCTTTTTCCTGAGTCTGTCCCACTGCTTTTCTTCAGACTAACATATATGCGACTGTGCAGTGTCTAACTCATGTATATACACGACTTCCATTTATGAAACTTGCATATGTGATTCAGGACACTGAAATTTTACACTTTCAGCTCCCTCTGAGTCTGTTATGTCTGCATATTGTGTTGTGCCACATATTTCTGACTGGACTTCCTTCTTCTTCCATATCTTCAAGTGTGATGATGTTTTCACCTTTTGGTATGGTGCTTGTACTTTGTTCCTGCATTCCTTTGTTGTATGTCCAAGCTTGTTACATGCATAACATCTTACATGTTTCATATTCCTTCTTGTTACACTAAAAAATGTCACCATGACCACTTACAGTTAGTATGGCTCAAATCAACAGTCATGCTACCCTCTTAGGCAAGTCTTATGCCTCTGCTATCCATCTCAAACTCAAAGAAGAGAGAAAGTCTTGTAAAAAATGTGTTTATCTCTGGGGTCGCAGGTTCTCTCTAGCCTTACCTGCGGGGACGCTCACCATGTTCACAAAAGCTGCGTCCATGGACGCTTGGTATGTTAAGGGACAGGTGCGTCCTTCTGTAAAAGGCAAAATGCGCGAGTTTCATCTTAAAAAAGTTACTTGTGGTTACTTCTAGAACCTTCTAGAGGTCGGTTTGATGAAATGGATGCGCCTCCAGTTGGTTCATGTATCTCTATTAAGGGGGAACTTATCCCATCAATAAGGGAGCTATCCCACCCAAAGAGGGGGATTATCCCATTGATGGTGGACCTGAATAACCTCTTTACAGCACTATAAATAAAGACATTGAGCCAGAGGGAGGAGAGGTTAGAGCTATACATTTTCTTTGGGTAAACGCTGCAGGAATTAGGACTCCCATTTAGAGCCTTGTGAGGAGAGATTGTCTTTGCTTGATTCTACTTGGAAGTGGGTGAGCTTTGTCAAAGTAGAGGAAAACCTTTGATGGACCCTGGGAGGAACTTGCACAACACCAAGGCCAGGTTGTAAGAGTTTCTTTGTTTCGTTATTAATACAAACTGGTTTATTTTTCTCAATAGCTTGTGTTAATGAGTTATTTCATGTGTTCCTTGGTCTGCATTTTGAATATATGTTTTATTATATGAAATGCAAGTGCTTGGTAATTGTTTGATTGTTTGTGGTTGCAGGAATTGACATGAAGGAGGAGCTCATCCGGATCGGCAAGAACGGACTACAACAACAGCGTTTGGGAATAAGGTAAGCCTAAACACTTGTAGTTTTCATGTTTTAAAAGGTATATTTAGAGAAAGATTACTCCATTTTGTCTTGTTTGTCGCTAGAGAGTCTAGACTCCTAGGGAGGTCAGCTGTGTCCACACAAACGACTTTTTCCGCCACGACAAATTGGCGACTCCGCTGGGGAATCCATTAATGAGAGAGTCTTTTCCTTTGTGTGAACTTTGCTCTGAGAAAATCATTTTTATTTTCTGGTTTTTGACTGTGAGAATTAGTATTTGGGTGGCTTAGCTTTAGATTTAGTTAGATTTGGTTTTTCTTCATTTTTCCAGAAGGACGCACCCTCTGAGTACTGCACAGTGCGTCTTTGGACGCGCTGTTGCCGTTTGCACAGAGCGGGCCCGCACCTGTTATAACGGGTTGCCTGCGTCTTCCTGTAAAATTTAGGAAAATTCCATTTTTGCTTTAATTGCTTTTAGATTTTGATTTTTCTTAGTGTTTTCTGCCCAGATCCTTCAGTACCCTGTCAAAAATTTTCACCTGAACTTGTTTTGTGAGCTTTGAGTGTTTTAGTGGATTTCAACGAAGTTTAGGCCTAGGGTTTGATTTTTGGATAGGTTCTGTAGTGACTTTGATAGTAGAAAGTTGTCCAGCCTTAGATCTCTCTGGTTAGTCAGCCTTCTTAGAAGTCGGGCCTGTCGTAAAGTCTCCTTGTGTGAGCAGCTTGCCATTTAAGTTGTTTTGGGTCAAATTTCGAATTACTTGTTTATAAAGTGTTGATTTCCATTTTACAAAAAGAACAAAAAGATTAGAGTTTTGTTTTGGCTAGTTTTTGGTTCTGCAATAAGCTAGTCCTTGATTTGATTGTGATCAAGTAAAACACCTTAGAATAATCATTGTTAGTTTTGGCCTCGTTAAGATTGCTTAGAGTAAATTTACCTTTTAGTTTGCTTATGAGTGAATTTTCATAGATTTTAATAGTTGTTAAGATTGATTTTTGGTTATATTAGATTTATTTGCTTTATTAAAAGAAAAATACAAAAACATCTTCTTTAAAAAGTCTTGTTTCAAGTAGCTTTTTGTTTTTGAAAGAGGAAAAGAGTTTTTTCGTGCATGTAAAGAGCGGTCATGTTTTTATGCTTGGAAAAGACAAACGAATTGTTTCTTTGATTGTCTTCAATTAAGAAGTTGCTTTTATAAAGATTGCATTCTCTCAACTTTTTAGTTAAAGCAATTCATCGAAAAAGTAAAGTAGTGGGTAAATCATCCTAAGTGCATTTTGTAGTGGTTTCGAGTCGAGTCAACACACCACTGGTTTCACTTCCATCACCTTTTGACTTAAGAAACAACCTTAAAAGTAACGCTTAAATTAAAATCAATCTAGTAATTTTTATTTTCTAGGGCTCTAAAGCACCAACATAGCTTAGGCTAGTGTCTTGGAATAGGTGAGTACTTAACTCTCCAAGGCAGTAAAACAAACAAGTAGTCGATCTTGTGATAGAATCAAATCCAATTGTTTCATTTACACTCTGGGAAAGCTCCTCTTAAAGGAGAAGCACGAGCTCGTGTCCGAACCAGTGAGGGGATCATTCCTCCCTCGTTGGGAACGACGCCAGACAGTACGTATTACAAACGGTAAACCTCGGATTAACCATTGTCGAGGAGCCAGGGGTCACTTATCGGTAAACCTTGGATTACTGTCAAGGAGCCGGTAAGGGGATTGAGCTTGTTACTCTGCCCTTGCGTGCTGTCGGAGTTTAGACTGTTCCCCCAGGTGTAATTGTTGTGATTGGTAACCTTAGTGACCATAATCTCTAGGATTCTACCCAAGGTGACGGTGGAGGGAAGGTCCCACTGTACCTGGAGCAGACGTCGGCTATACTCACTTGGATTTTCTGGGGGGTTCGCTTCACTTCGAGACGGTTAAAGTGGAGGAACTTGGTCCAGTCTATTCATTAAGCAGGTTGTCGGCGTAACTGTTCCACCCGCCATTTCTGTACTGAATCCTGCGAGGTTGGACCTAATCACCAACTAGCGCTTTTGGTCCGGAAGATACTGTTTGTGTTTGGTTTGACGCTCTAGATTTTTAGGCGTGTGCTTCAAATTTGTTTGCTTCTTTAGAAGACTTTAGGTGGTTTGATTTGAAATTTTTACTTTGTTTTCGTGTGTTGTAGTTAAAAATCATTAATTGTGGCGGAATTACCGAGACAGTCCCGTCGACTTCGGGGCAAGTCTCCTGAGATTGTTACCGGAATAGATTTGTTAAGAAAACTCCGTAAATCGCGGGGTGAATCTCCTAAAGACATTCCGGGTCAGTACGAAGGGTTAAAGGTCCTTGTAACTCCTCCTAGTGACAGTAGAGTAGGTTCACCTGAAGAAGGAGAATCTTCCTTGGTAGTCCATCCAGATTACCAAAGTTTAGAAACAGGTTACAATCCCGAAACTGTTACAGTTTCCGAGCTTGCTGGTAGTTTTTCATCTGCCAGTGAAACAGGCGAAGAACCTGAAATTTCCGAACCTGTTACTCCAACTCCTAGTGTTCCTGATTCACCAAGAATAGAAAGAATTATCACCGAAAATCTTCCTGTTGGTTTAGTTGCTATAGAAGAACTTGTTCCAGAGGAAGAAATAGGCGTCTTTAATCCTGAAGATCAAATTACCCTTGATCTAAGGGAGCGTGAATCCATATTTTACAGTCCTCCTAGAAGTGAATCTTGGTACCTTGCGTTAACCAATTTTTTAGACAACTCAGTAGGTTTTTCTACACCTCGTACTCCTTTTCCACCTAGAGGAATTCATACTCCTGTAAATATGTCGGGTCAGTCATCTGTGTTTACGCAAAGTCCTGAATCTTTTTTACATGGCGGTCCTTCTGTTCCTACTGGGTATCAATCTCTTTCTGGTACCTTTGCGGGAGCATCTCCTCAACCCATTGATCATGGGTTATTAGTTGGAAACAGTGGTAATGTACCATTGAGTATAGGTGACATTTACATGATGTCAGGTTCAGTTCCCGTTACCCAACCTCAAGGTGGCCAATTACCGCCTGGGGGGCAACCTTCGTTAATGCCTGGGGGGCAACCTCAAGGTACTTCATTCGTGTCTGGGGGGCAACCTCAAGGTCAGTATGCTCCTATGGGGCAATACATACCTCAAGGTCAACCCCAGCCTCAATATGTACCCCAAAGTCAACCTCAGTATCAATATCAACCTCAAGGATGGCAACCTCAAGGATGGCAACCCCAAGGGTATCAACCCCAAGGGTATCAACCTCAAGGATACCAACCTCAAGGTCAAGGTCAACCCCAGTACCCGTATTTACCTCAAGGTTATCAACCTACGGGTCAATACTCTGGTCAAAGTTATCAACCACCTCAAGGGCAATCATATGGGACTGCACCTTACAATTATCAACCCTATCCTCAATCCGGCTATGGATCTCAGTATCCTCAACCTGTTACGGGTCAGTACCCTGGAATGTTAGTGTGGGATCCGTCACAGGGTCAACAGATGTCGCAACCAAGTATACAGTCGGTACCTCAAGCAGGACAACCTGTAGTTCCTGGTCCACCCCAGCAACCGCAACCTGTCCAGTCAAGTGTTCAGACCCCTGTAACTTCGGTAGTTACTCAGCCGCCAGTTGCACCTGGTACTCCACCTCACACGGCTGCAGCAACTACCGCCACATCTACCATACTTACTTCTGGAGTATCGGCAGCTCTGGTTTCTACTGTCCCTGTAACCACTCCTCAGACATCTGTACCGTTGTCTGGATCTACGATTCAAACCACAGTCCAGATGCCTGTAGGCCAACCTGGTACAAGTACGGTTGTTACTACTCAACCTCAATTTGTTCAACCTCCGTACCAGGGACAGTATCAACCTGGGCAAGCTGCCCAACAACCGGTTTACCAGTATCAACCGTATCCTGGGTACACTTATCAACAACCTCAGCAACCCCAGTACGGTCCGGTTAATCCTGGTTTTCCAGGAGGATATAATATCCCAAATGCGACTCCTGTTCCTAGTTATCCTGGATATCCTCCTCCTGGGGCTGGTATTGTGACCCAGAGTTTTAGAGATCCTAACCGGCAGTTACCGTTTATCGCGACTTTGGATTTACCAGACTTGACGCGCCTAACGAACGATCCAATTCAATATCTTCCGTTCTGGCCGCCAATGCCAAATAAGTTGCCCAGCGATATACCCAAGTTCGAAGGTAAGTCTGGAGAGGATCCGTCCAATCACGTGATGACTTACCACCTCTGGTGTGCTTCAAATTCCATCTCGGATGATTCGATCCGTTTACGTCTTTTCCAGCGTACACTCATTGGTCTCGCGGCCAAGTGGTACATTGAGTTACCACGGGCCTCTTTTTACAATTTTAGCCAGTTAGCTACCTCGTTCTTAACTCATTTTCAGTTACCAGTCAGATACGATAACGGTACAGAGTTATTAACTTCACTAAAACAATCGACCTCCACGTATATTTCTGATCACATTCATGAGTGGAGACGTCGAAGGAGATTAGTGAAAGTTTTTATCCCGGACCAAATCTTAGCTGAATGGTTTGTTAAATCATTATTACCAAGAATTACTGAAGATGTAGCTAAGGCCGGAGTAGTTACTGAGGAGCAAGTCATTGCTCAGGCACAATACCTTGACTTAGTTTACACGCAGTCGGGTACATTACACGAGAAGATTCCGGATCTTCCAAAGTCGAACCAAATCGCTGCTGCTCCTTCGGGATCTCATGCCGCTGATGGTATGATTGGTATCGTGACTACAAAGAGCAAGAAGAAGTCTTCCAAGGCTTCAACTACTCCAATTATCACTTTGCCTGATTCCCCGACAGGAGAGTCTTCTCCTGAACTTACCGCCGATATTCACGCTGTAGAATCATCTACGGCCAAATCAAAAAACGGTGGGAAGAAGAAAGGAAAGAAGAAGGCTAAAGCAGACAAGGCTCCAAAGGAGAAAAATGAAAAGTCGGAAACCAATGACGAAAAACGCAAACCTCGATATCCTTGTCTCATTTGTGAAGAAGATCATTTTACGAGAGACTGCCCTCATCGGGCCGAGGTAGTGAAAATAGTCAAAGGTTCTCCCACTCCTGCTGTGTTAAAAAATCCATTTCCGGAGCAGGAAAATAAGATGATAGGTTCTTCTTCGAATGCCAGTGAAGAACCCATTTTGATGATGTCTCATGTGAGGATTGCGACTCGATCGCAAGATTATGGTAGTAAGGCTCCTGTTGATGGCAAGGAAGCAGAATCTTCTCACTCTAACCCATCAACCTCAGCTCCTGGTTCCGATCCACTACAGATCGAAAAACCTAACCCAGACTTAGTGATTAAGCCGCCCGCCAAGGGTGTACTTCGAAGGTCTGCTTTCAATCCACATGCGAGAGCAGCCCAGAATTACAACATTGTTGAGGACTTAGCTGTTTCACCTTCAGCAATGTCGGCACTCGAAGTGCTGCAATCATGCCCAGCACAACGGAAATTGCTTTTGTCGGCTATCGGAGCTGTCGATGTTCAGGACCCGAACCTAATGATCTTTGATCTAGAAAATAGTACGCCACGTCTCCCCCATCAAATGGCTTTCCAAATTCCAGTGATAGTCAAAAACAGGCCTATTCATCGGACTGTGATTGATGAGGGAGCTTCTACGTGTATTATGTCGATTCAATGTTGGAGATCGCTTGGTTCTCCTTCGTTGAACCAATCCCCCACCATCCTTAAGGCCTTTGATGGCCGTGGGTTCCGTCCGTTTGGTATTCTACAAGAATTGCCTATAGGGGTTGAAGGTAAAACCGTTAGTCTGGATGTGGAAGTGGTTGATGCCCCTCTAGACTACAACCTTCTTTTGGGTCGAAGTTGGTCATATGCTATGACAGCGGTCGTTTCATCGGTCTTCAGAGTAATTAAGTTTCCACATAACGGTAAGATCGTGACTATTGATCAGCTGACATACTTTTCATCCGACCCAGCCTCTTCAGAGAGTATCCAACATGTTGGTAAGACGACAATCCCTTATAAGGACGTTGGTGTAGGTTTAGTTAAGGATTCCGGTTTACTGGGAACTTTTCCTCTCCCTCCACTCAGCGTAGAACCTTCGTTTGCAACAATTCATATGATCACGTCAGAAAACATTATTTATGATGATCCTTGGTATGTTCCATCTGACTCTGAGATAGACTCATTCGGTGATGTTATGCCGTTGAGTCCGTATGAAATTGCTTATGAAGCTCTTATGTCTTTTACCGACTTTCATTCAACCGAAGTCGACCAAATGAATGTGGTCAGTGAAGAATCCCTTTTCACCTCACCCTTAGAACGGATAGCGTTTCCCGAAGTCGTGTCATCTGACGAACAACTTCGCGAAATCCTAAGTGTAGACAATCTACCATGGGAGGATCTCCATCACAGATCTTCGTTTTTACCTAAGGATGATGCATTTGAAAATGATTTTTCATCTATCTTTACCGCTGAATATGTCAAAGACGCTCAGGATCCAACGAAACATTCTGATTCAGAGTTGAATTTAGGGAATATTTCTCGTACTATTCCCATTGATATTTCAGTGAAGCCCGGAATCGAGGAAAACATTCATATAGGTGCCGCATGTACAGAAGAAGAAATCCAAACTTACAAGGCCCTATTCCAAGAATTCCGCGACGTGTTTGCCTGGTCTTACGAGGAAATGCCAGGAATCGATCCTGCCATTGTTGTTCATGAAATCAAAACCTACCCGGATGCTAAACCCATTCGGCAACGGTTGCGTCAGATTCACCCTCGAAAAGCGGCTGCGATTAAAGCAGAAGTCGAAAAGCTGTTGAAAGCAGGTTTCATTTATCCGATCCCGTTAACGGATTGGGTATCGAATATTGTTCCCGTCAATAAAAAACAAGGAACAATAAGAATCTGTATCGACTATAGGGATATCAATCGAGCTTGTCCAAAAGACAACTATCCTACGCCTTATATCGATCAAATTATTGATGATTGTGCCGGAAGTGAAATGTTTTCCTTCATGGATGGTTTCTCGGGCTATAATCAAATCAATATTCTACCTGCCGACCAACCAAAAACGGCATTCATTTGTCCATGGGGGACATTTGCTTATTGCAAATTACCTTTTGGGCTTAAGAATGCCGGGGCCACTTTTCAACGGGCGATGTCTTATGCATTTCATGACATCAAGCACATTGTGCAACCCTATCTCGATGATTTGCCTGCTCATTCTTTACATCGAGCTGATCACCTTGTCCACCTACGAGCAATCTTTATGAGGTGTAGGCATTATCGAATTCGGTTGAATCCCCACAAGTGTGTTTTCTGTATAGAAACAGGTCGATTGCTGGGATTTGTTGTTTCAAAAGCCGGCATTCGCGTCGATCCCTCGAAAGTCGAGGCTATCATCAAATTGCCTCCTCCTTCGAGTTTGCGCCAACTCCAAAGTTTGCAAGGGAAAGCAAACTTTTTACGCCGATTCATCCCAAACTACGCCGAGGTCACTAAAGGTTTTACACGGTTGTTGAAACAGAACACACAATTCTTTTGGGACGAGATTGCCCAACAATCTTTTGATGCACTTAAACACGCGTTGACCCATGCACCGTTATTGCATCCTCCCAACTACAACCAGGACTACTTCTTATACCTCGCGGCTTCGCATTCCACCATTGGAATGGTGTTAGTTCAAGAAGATGAATTCGGAGCGGAGCATGTGATATATTATCTTAGTAGGACCTTGAATCCCACTGAGCTAAAATATTCGCATGTGGAGAAATTGGCCCTGGCAGCCGTTCAAGCTGTCCAGCGTTTCCGTCACTACATTCTTCTCCGTAAGACTACGGTTATTTCGGATTGCAACCCTATGATTTATATTTTGACAAACTAACTGCTAGGGGGCAAGTACTCTAAATGGATTGTCATCCTGCAAGAGTTCGACTTGGAGTTCGAGAAGTCCAAGTCTAAGAAATCCTTAGTCTTTGCGGAATTGATGTGTGATTTCCCGAGTGCTGACACAGAGACTGTGGCAGAAGAGTCCATTGCGGACGAATCTTTGTTTCTTATCAGTACTGTAGATCCGTGGTACGGGGATATAATCATTTATCTCCAAACCCAAACCTTTCGGCCTGAAGCTTCCAAAGCAGAACGTCGAAAAATTCGGTTTCAATCCCAGCCATACAAAATTATTGGAGATACACTTTATCGCCGGGGGCAGACTTAGTTTTTCGACGTTGTTTAACTCACGAAGAGGCTGAGAGAGTTTTGAATGATTGTCACTCTGGAGCATGTGGCGGTCATATGTCTGGGTATGCCACAGCTCAGAAGGTGTTGCGCGCTGGCTATTTCTGGCCGTCTATGTTTAAGGATTGTATCATTGCAGTCAGGAAGTGCCACAACTGTCAAGTGTTTGATCGCAAGATGCGCGCTCCACCTGCTCCTCTCCACCCTATAATTGCCGTTGGTCCATTCGCCAAATGGGGTATCGACTTTATTACTTGTAACCCTCACTCGGCCGGGGGGCATGCGTATATCATCCTTGCGGTTGATTATTTTACTAAGTGGGCCGAGGCGATGCCTACATTCGACGCAAGCGGCAAAACAGCTGCAGTTTTCGTATTCAATCATATCATAACTAGGTTTGGTGTCCCACAAGCAATCATTACTGACCATGGGAGCCATTTTCGAAACGTCATGATGACTGAGCTTACAAGCCAGCTTGGTTTGCGCCACGATAGCTCTACTCCTTATTATCCGCAAGCCAACGGTTTGGTTGAGTCTATCAACAAAGTTCTAGTTATCATGATCCGACGAACCATTGGTGTTCATCGGTCAAATTGGCACAACATGTTATTTTCAGCGCTATGGGCATACCGAACCTCAGTGAAAAATTCAACAGGGTTCACTCCTTTCCAGCTAGTTTATGGCTTAGAAGCTGTGTTACCCATTGAATGCGAAATCCCATCACTTCAAATGGCTGTCGAATTACTTCCAGCTACTTCCGAAGAGGAGAAACGTTTATTATACTTGGCTAAATTAGATGAGACTCGACGTGACGCTACATTGGCAATCGAGACTCACGCGAAACGAATGAAAGCTCAGTATGATAGAAATGTAACCCCTCGAAGTTTTTCGGAAGGAGACCTAGTACTATTATATGATCAAGCTAACGATAAGCTAGGTGCCGGAAAATTCGTTCCCATGTGGCATGGGCCCTACATTGTAAAGCGAAAGCTAGCAAAAGGGGCTTATGAGCTAGTTGATTTTGATGGGGACTCTTTGGGTAAACCCAGAAATGGACTTTACCTAAAGAGGTATTATGCTTAAAATGATGGGTATGGAGAAATTTTTAGATAGGTTAGATTTTCTTTCTAGCTAGCAAGTGTGTTAGTTTAGTCAGTGTGCTTAGCTTAGAGAGTGTGGTTTTTCGTCGTTATTCTGGCTTATCTTGGTTTTACTCTTGATATTGTAGATGTCGACGCCTCTCCAAACATACATTGGATTTGCTGATGGTGCTTGTCGTAGTACACGGAATATCTCTTCCGCAGCTTGGGTTATCTATTCGCCCTCTGACGAGTTAGTTTCTATGCATGGGGTAAGCCTCGGTCAAACAACGAATAACATTGCAGAATACAGTGCAGTGGTTGAATTATTATCCGAATCTATTTCATTTGGAATTCGACGTTTGATAGTGAGGTTAGATTCTGAACTTGTTGTATTACAGCTTAATAGAGTTTATGCCATTAGAAATCCTGTGTTATTAAGGTTGTTTTTGAGAGTGCGTCTCTTGGAACGTGAATTTGATTACATTGAATATCAACATATTCCAAGGTCCTTAAATACATTAGCAGATGCAATTGCTTCTCGAGTGTTGGACAGACATTTACAATAATCATGCAAGTAAATTTAAAAACATTTCATCATACATGTTAAACAAGATAAGCCGGTAATAATGATATATATAAATAGAAGTGTGTCAAAAATATATACATCGTCTTCGATCATAGGTTGAAAACACCTTATGATCAGCAAAATGATAGTACAAAAAGTCAAAAATGTCACATGTGACTACAAAAGTGACTAGTCAATCACTGGTGGTGCTCTCTGTATAACACCACTGCGCGGGCTACCTTACGCAAAAATCTCCTAAACGGTCCAGGGACTGCGACAACGAAACGCTGAAGCCTGATAGGAATGTCGTCCATAGTAGTCTCAGGTATATCTGCCGTGAGACGCTCTAGATCATGCTCCAACTCAGCTAGTACTTCTCCTGCCGCGTCCTGTGGGGCCGGTACCGGTGCAGCTGGATGTAGTCTATCAAAAGGCCGGAGGTTGGCTGGACGCTGTGGTCCAACATCTGCATTTTGAAAGTTTTACTGTTAGTTTTAAGACGATATATATGAAAAATAAAAAATACATAATTAGAAAACTTGTGAAAATAAAAGTACCTCTGTCATCCCATTGTTCTCCCTGTGGAAGAACCATGTCCGGATCACCTCTGAAATCCATTCCGGCATACGGAAAGTCCTGTATCGCAAAAACCTGGTCCTCTAACCAGTGAAAGTAACTATCTGAGAATCGAACCACTGCTGCACCCTCGTCAGGATGCCGGGCCATCACCGCAACCCATCGTATCAGCTTTGGCTCCCGAGGACCCAAGATATCAACAGTGAGTTGCTGAGGGATCAGCATTGGAACTCTCTCCAAGGCAAAGCTCACGACTATAGGCCCATATCCAAAAGTCTTTAGTCGTCCGTTCTTTGCCTTGGTCAGTTGGCTCTTCATATGAGCCGACACAGCTTCACACCAGTTGAAAATGGTGCCTTGGTAACAGTCAATTGCCATCCGCATTTGGGATCCGGAAGCAATGTGTAAAGCGGCCGCGCCGCAAATCCTGGTGACCGTGAACGCTATGACTTTGAGTTCAGGCAGAGTGATGTGTTTTATCTCTATGCCTTTTGAATGGTGAGCCCCACGTGTGCACCAATCCTCGCGGAGACTATCAAGGGGTTGGCCACCCGGCCTAGTCCCCGCAAGATTGAGTTGCTCGCCTCTGTTTGGCAAGCCAGTGAGAAAGTATACATGCGAGGGCTCTATCTCGAGCTGGTGCCCTCCTATGTAAAAGCATTGTTCTTGAACATTCCATCGCTCAACCAGCCATTCCAAGAATCTTACCTGGCCCCTCATGCCCGGTATGGTCCAATATTTGTATAATCCGCATGCTCTTAGGGCATCCAGGGAAGGTTGATGATTTATTGCAGCTTCATCTTCCTCTACATGCTCTCTTTCTCTCCAGTCTAACATGATTAATACCCTGCATATCAAAAATAACAATTAGAAATTGATTTGAGGATTTTTGGTAGGTTTTTGAGGGAGTTGGGGTTTTGAAATGCGCACTTCTCGGAAGACGCACCCTGGCTTTGTAGCACAGGGCGCCCGGACGCGGCTGGCTTGAAGGCGGGCCGCATCTTCTGACCGTTTCCCCGTATGAGAAAAAGTCGGGGGACGCAGGTCACCCGAAGGGCACCTGCGTCCGCCGAGAGGCGCATTCCAAAACCAAAACCCCCCCAAAAAATGAAACTAAGACCTAAAAATTAATTCTAAACAGATAGAAATGCAGAGTAGGATGTGTAAAATACCTGGATGAAACGGCATTCGATTCCGACGGTCAGATTTTCCGCAGCGACCACGGGAAGTTTCTTGTCAAAAGCTCCTTTTTCAACCTCCAAAGTCAAACGGTAAAAATGACATGGTAAAAGGTCTTTTTATAGGTTTTTTGGATGAATTAGTTCATTTTTTACCATGAAAAGATGTTTTTCGACGTATTTTTGCCTATTTTAAACAGGTATGAGTAATGTGTTGCTTTTGTGCAGGACAAAGGGATTTCGAGGGAAATTGTCATTTTTCACAAATAAAAATATCAGAGTCATCTTTTAAGCCCTTTTCTGACTCCTAAAACATGAAAAGATCGCCGAGCATTTCTTTTACACTCGTTAAAACGGAATTAAAAGACGGTCCCCTTTTAGCTCTTTTCTGACCGTAAAATCAAGAAAAGATTGCCGGGTTTTTGTCATTTCAAACTCGATAAGGAAATAAAACGACGTGTCCTTGATCGCTTTTTACTTTTCAGGTCGACGACACTATTATGAAAGTACTCCTTGGTCGCAAGATCAAGCGGTTCCCCCAGGTATTATTTTATACTTTTTCGGGCTTGAGGGACACAAATTTACGAAAAAGTTCAACGTGGAGTTTCCTTAAGTTTTTCAGACTCTCTAAAATTGAAAAACGCCGAGTTTCTCCTATACTGGGCTCGTTAAACTTTTACAGTAAAGGACCTGTTCAATTACAAACAGGAACGAACCACTCCTTCCTAGGGTTCGAATTTAAACTAGGTTGGACTCATCCGAAGGATGAGCTTATAATCAAGCATATGTTATCCTCCTCAAGCTTGTTAAAAATAAAGAGGTACTTGCCAGAAATGGTGGGGGAAAAGAGAGAAGAATGAGCCTATTTGTTACCTTTTATCTCAAAAGAAACTTTATCACCGCTCTTGAACACGACACTTTTTCATTCACCTGGGTTGGGAAATCTTTTACCTCACAGTTGACCAAACCACTTTGAAAGTCTTTAACCGGGTTCCGGGGATTAACTTTGAGTTATTCGTCACCAAGCCATCTGTCGTGTCGTTATGTGTTCAAGAGGTCTACAAGCAAAACTTTCATCTGCAAAAATACTTGTCATCCATTTGACCATCCCTGAGTCAGTCCTTACAGCAACATTTCTTCAAATTGAACAATGATTTCGTGTTGCAGGCTTGCCTGCAACGAGTCGCTTTCTATCGACATCGACACATTATCTAGAAATATGACTTAGGAATCGACAGTACCTTGAAGTCTGCATGCATCAATGGCAGGTTTCTCGCCTTTGACGTCAGTTTACATCATTGACTTTCGATCAAAGGATTCCGTGAAGTGTTCGACATCAAAACATCTATTCACATTTCACGGGTTGTGCTTGGTACTTTGAGAACCATTGACATTACTAGTGGTCTCTCTCACACTTGTTAACAGTTTACATCATCGACTGGTAATCAAGTGGTTTCTAACATGTTTGACATCAAATCATTTAATCACATGGTTAGAATCGTACCAATTCGGGAAGTAGAAGTGAAGACCCTGGATCTAGTTTCTACCATCCAGGCTGCGAGGAGCTTTGTATTCATTGTCTATGTAGACTAATCATAAACAGATGGCTGCGTCCATACTGTGTCTACGAAAGTCTATAAAAAATGATGTATTGCAAGATCATTCCTGTATCATAATAGTTAGTCCATTAGTTAAAGTTTTGAATCTGAGTATGGGAATGCCTACCTCAGTGATGATATAATCTTATACATGTATTTTGTGTTGAAAATTGCAGGTTCCAACCAGGTCATCCACAAGACAATCCTTGAAATGATAAAGCGCTTCACCCTTCCTAGAATTACAAAACCCTAATCTATTCCAGGCTTCGCACTTTAGGGGGCAATCTGTTACACTAAAAAATGTCACCATGACCACTTACAGTTAGTATGGCTCAAATCAACAGTCATGCTACCCTCTTAGGCAAGTCTTATGCCTCTGCTATCCATCTAAAACTCAAAGAAGAGAGAAAGTCTTGTAAAAAATGTGTTTATCTCTGGGGTCGCAGGTTCTCTCTAGCCTTACCTGCGGGGACGCTCACCATGTTCACAAAAGCTGCGTCCATGGATGCTCTGTATGTTAAGGGACAGGTGCGTCCTTCTGTAAAAGGCAAAATGCGCGAGTTTCATCTTAAAAAAGTTACTTGTGGTTACTTCTAGAACCTTCTAGAGGTTGGTTTGATGAAATGGATGCGCCTCCAGTTGGTTCATGTATCTCTATTAAGGGGGAACTTATCCCATCAATAAGGGAGCTATCCCACCCAAAGAGGGGGATTATCGCATTGATGGTGGACCTGAATAACCTCTTTACAGTACTATAAATAAAGACATTGAGCCAGAGGGAGGAGAGGTTAGAGCTATACATTTTCTTTGGGTAAACGCTGCAGGAATTAGGACTCCCATTTAGAGCCTTGTGAGGAGAGATTGTCTTTGCTTGATTCTACTTGGAAGTGGGTGAGCTTTGTCAAAGTAGAGGAAAACCTTTGATGGACCCTGGGAGGAACTTGCACAACACCAAGGCCAGGTTGTAAGAGTTTCTTTGTTTCGTTATTAATACAAACTGGTTTATTTTTCTCAATAGCTTGTGTTAATGAGTTATTTCATGTGTTCCTTGGTCTGCATGTTGAATATATGTTTTATTATATGAAATGCAAGTGCTTGGTAATTGTTTGATTGTTTGTGGTTGCAGGAATTGACATGAAGGAGGAGCTCATCCGGATCGGCAAGAACGGACTACAACAACAGCGTTTTGGAATAAGGTAAGCCTAAACACTTGTAGTTTTCATGTTTTAAAAGGTATATTTAGAGAAAGATTACTCCATTTTGTCTTGTTTGTCGCTAGAGAGTCTAGACTCCTAGGGAGGTCAGCTGTGTCCGCACAAACGACTTTTTCCGCCACGACACTTCTGTAGCAATCAACAACTTTGTGACCAAACATATTGCAAGAAAAACAATATCCATTAAAGTACTTGGAACATGATGATCTTTAAACACTCTTCTTCTACATCTAGCTGCAACATGTCCAAGATTATGACATACATAACATTCAAAATTATTTATCAGAGGAGTAGAAGATTTTATTTGAAGAATTTCTTTCCCTGGCTATTGATGGGGTTGACCTCTCATCTCCTTGTTGAGCATTTCAGATTTTGCATTAGAGTCCCTTGTCTTACTTTGTGAACTAGATTCTCCTTCAAAAGATTCATGAAAACCAAGACCCATTTTGATAGCGGGAGACCTTTGACTACTAAGAATATCATCCAAGATCTTAGTACTATCTTGAAATTGTAAGAGCTTATCCTTTTCTTCTAAGTTATCTTTAAGAATATTTACCTCAACTTGATGTTGCTCCTCCTTTTCATGGTACTTCTTCTTCATGTTTTCTTCAACTTTTCTTCCTTCTTCCAACTGATGTCTTAGTTCAAGTACTTCACTTTCTTGTTTTTCAAGAGCTTGGAGTAGTTCTTTATTTTTCCTTTTTGATTCTTCAAGATCTTCTTTTTGTGAGAGGATCGTAGCTTCAATACTTTCATAGTAACTGGATCTATCTCTGAGTTTCTTGATTATTGTGCTCCTTTCATTGACTTCATTTGTTAATGATGTCACTTCATCCTGCAACTTTTGACATTGATCTTCCTTGTCCTTGAATAACTTCCATACCTTGTTTCCTTCCTCTAGTTGAGCTTTTAGTTTGTAGCTTCTTCTTTGAAGGCACATTCCCTTTTGTTCAATAGATCTTGTTGATCTCTAATTTTGTCTGTAAGCCTTTTAAATACTGCCTCTATTTTATATCTTTCTTGCTCACCCATAAGAAGAAATTCAGTTGTTTCACTATCACTTTCATCATCATCACATGGATGGATAAATGTATCACCAGAGGATAACAAATTGATACCTGATAGTTCTTGCTCATCTTCATTCCGATGTGATTCTAAATCTGAAGTGCTTCTTCCACATATTCCCCAATCGATGCTCCCACTGTCATAGTTCTTCTGAGATGTCTTCTTCTTCTTAGGCACTTTCTTCTTAAGCTTCTTTCCCATTGATCTATGGATCTCCTTCAAGCGATCAAGATTCTACCAAAGGACTTGCTCTGATACCAATTGTTGGAAATAATACTGAGAGGGGGGGGGGGGGGTGAATCAGTATTATCAAATCAATATAACTTTTTCATTTCCATATTCAGATTCATATATGCTACTTCAGTTAAGGAAACCCGCATGTATACGAAACTGTGATTAATGCAACCAGTGTATATCCAGTAAACTTATGATTCAGTTAGTTGATACTTAATGAGTGCATCAGAACATTATTAACCATATGAACAGTAAATAGAAGTAGTTAAAACATAACAGATCATCACACATGAGAAGAACACATGAACACCATGATATAAGGTGGAAACCGAATGTGGGTGAAAACCACCTGCTGCAGGTTGTCTCTATCTTGTTTTAATAAGAAACTTCCTTTTATAATATTTTTGTACTTGTGCAGTCTTATACCAGTACACAGGCTTCTACTTGCAGAAGGCTACAACCTTCTCTCATTCTCCAGACTCTCCTGGAAGGGAGTCACAACCCCCTTAGCTCTTGTACTAGCTGGTCCATTTACTAGTGCGTAGTTTCCGACCTACTGAATGCTCCAACCTTCACTCGTTTTCCAGTTGCTACTCGAAGGGAGCTACCACCCCCTTAGCTCTTGTACTAGCTGATGTACTAGCACATAGGTGATGACCTACAAAAGGCTACAACCTTCTCTTTCTTCCTCCAGGTACCATGTTTCATAAATTTTCAGACTGGATACCCCTGAAGCACAACACCATAATCTGAAGGCCACGTTTCATCCAATTTTCATACTGGACCCATCAACAACATTGAAGCAAAAAATCAATCACCACTGCAAAACACCCATCAACTACACCTGCATCATCAATCTCTGAATCACCTAATACTGAAACAATGAAACCTTGTCAACAACATAATCACCAGAACATAGAACAGACAACAGAACTCTGCAACAATAAGCAAAACCAACTACAACTTCAAATATCATGTCTCATAATGTATACACTACTATGGTGAATCAAACCAGTGTACATACGCACTTTCACCAAAGCCAACCCGTGTACAGATCTGTAAATATTTACTCATAACTTTGCAGCTATTCTAGACATCAGTCATACCCAAATCATAACATTCATACAATAAAACATGCATCAATAATTCAGATCTAGTCTATCCATAACCAAACCATATAATGACAAAACATTCCGAGCCTTAAGATCTCGATCCATCATTCATCATTGTTCACATGGGTGCATCCTTGATTCAGATCAATCATAGCATCACAAACCCACAACCAGCATACTAGATCTCACACTTCATCAGATATTCATCACTTCTCAAAATTGCATTTGCCTAATGATCTTCTTCTCCTTTTATATTCTTAGGCCTTACTCAATACCATGGTCCAAAACCATTTAGAACCAATACTAGCAACCCAATACCTGGGTTCAACACTCTGGATACAATACCAAGGACCAAAACCATAGTTCTAAATACCACGGACCCAAAAATAAGCTTTCCCACATGTACGTGCTTTTCTATGCATGAAAGTGTGCATACGTATACACGACTTTTGATCAGCAATCCCGCGTGTATACGCGCCTTTGTATATAATGAACCTGCGTGTATACCCTACTTGGTATATAGTGAACCTGCGTATATACGCGACTTGGTACATAGTGAACCTGCGTATAACCTGCATATGTATGCGACTTGGTATATAGTGAACCTGCGTATATACTCTTCTTTCTTCTTTTTTGTAGTCTGATCATCAATTCTTTGCTACTGACCTGCTATACTATAATTTTTCATCTTGCCATCAAGGACAACACTTGTATCATAATGCCAACAAGATGAAGAAACCAGAAGATGCAGAAGCATGGAAGCTTGGGATGAAGAATATCTTTGAGATACATGATTACACAGAGAATATGAAATCTAGGATAGCTATTTTTAGTCTCAAGGGAAAAACAGATATTTGGTGGGAAGACGTGAAGCATGTCATAGGCATCAAGAGAGAGGAGTTGAGTTGGCATGAGTTTAAAATACTCTTGAAAAAGAAGTACTTATTTGAGAGATATTATGATGGAAAATATAAGGAGTTCTATGAGGTGAATATGGGTTCTACGATAGATGAAGAGTACATGACTAAGTTTCTAGAATTGTTGAGGTATGTTCAATATCTTAAGGATGAGAAGACAAAGGTCCAAAGGTTCATCAGTGGATTTTGTTTAGCATTTAAGGATCAAATTGAGTTTGGTGAGCCTCGACCATTGGAGGAAGTCATTGTGTTGTGGGGAAAAATGCCTATGCAGGACGATCCTATCCACCTAAGGTGTGACAGTGCCTTAGCAACAAACAGAGACAGCTATTCTAGTATTCTTCCTTTATGAATTAAGAATGAAGAGAGATAGATGGACTAACTGATGTCTTCCATTTGTCCCTCGATCCGGTTGGTTGAAGGGAAAGTACCCCTAGGGTCCTTTGGGCTAAGACTCTACCAGACTGAAAATTGCTTATTCAAAGAAACACACACACACAGCCATCATTTTTACTTTTAAGCAAATTCTAATGTTTAGGACACATACCTAAGGTCCTACGTTCGAGAAGACCGTTAGGGTGCAAACCCTTCTTGGAGTTCCCTTCTTCTTTCTTTGATCTGCAAGAAAAACAAATCAAAGAACACAACAGTACCTGTACAAATACTTATGTATAAATCATCTTCATGCTATAAAGTTAGTTATAAAAGATCTTTAAGTAACCACTTTCATAAGGATTCAACACAAGAATTTCATAAGCATAAAGAAAGATTATTCGGGAACAAAGACGTGTTTCTTTATATATAAAGGCAAATAAAGTACATATATCGGAAAGATATCACCTGAACACCTTCAGCAGGCTCCAAGCAAGCTTCCTCCCGGATTCGTTCCAGCCTCAAGCCTCCGACAAGAGCTCCTTCCAAGTCCTACTCCAATGATGGTATCAAGGATGAATGATCACCAATACACATGGAAACAAGGGTTTCCTATGCAAGATGGGGGAAGTGCAGAAAGCACCAAGGACTTCAGACCTGGTCTAAGGGGAAAATCTCAGCATAATAATCTTGCTCTCCTTTCTCTCTCCCCTTGGCCTTCCCTTTGATGTCTTTTTATACCCTCTCCAAAGTAGTTTTTTAGTTAGGAGTTAGTTGGGAACAGTTGGGCCACGGGCAATAACAGGTGATCCAGCAGGTAAACCCCGCGATCTCCGCCCGAAAAAGAGGAATTTATTATTTTTTAAGTGTTTTAATAGATACACGCGGGTTGGGTATAACAGACCCGCGTGTACACGCGTTTAACTCAGGGCAATGTCGCGTATAGGGAATAAAACACTGTTTTTAAAATTTTTGGACCAGGTCTGGAAGGAGGGGTTGCCCTAGGCCATGAGTGCAGCATCACAAACCATAAGAGTGAGATTTGGAGCTATAACAGATGCCCCCTAATGTATGAGGTCAGAAGGGGAACATGATGGCCGAAATATATTAAGTAAGTACAAGGAAAGGAACTCTGCCGAAAAACCGAGGAGGACTTCACCAGAATTCAGCCTGCCAAGCCACCGAAAGGAGATCAGAAAGAAACACTGTCTGAGGCGGGCATACCCATGCTCAGGAAAAGTAAAGCATGTCCGCATATCAAGTACAAGCGGATCCACTAAGTATACAAGTATAACTGACTGGAAAATACATAATGGATCATCTGATCATAATGAGTAAGTACATGTCTGAATATCACATATAAGACTGTCAATGATGCTGAAAGATGCAACGGATCACTGAAATCAAAGACTGATCCCATAAGGTACCAACTGAACATGATGGAATAGGATGGTACTACACTGCAAACTCAGGTGCCAGCATATAGAATGTCGCCGTGACTGACTGCAACATATAAGGTGGAGTGGTATCAACTAGCAGCAACAGGAGCAACTGTCAAGTGAACCAATGAATGCTGATACAACCTGAGGTCTTCACCGACCGCCGTGGTACATTTCTACACTATGGGAATAAATGATCTGAATTCGACCACGTGAGAAATCGTTTGATTACCGGTCATTGATGTATACTGTTAACAAACGCGAGACTACTCACCGATAATGATAATGAGCGTCAAGGTACCCAGTACAATCTAACAAGTGTGAATAGATGAGCTGAAGTCGAACACCTGTAAGAATCTATCAATCAGGAGACAATGATGGTTTCCCACTGTCGATAGCGAGGAATCTGCCACTAATGACTGCAAACCCCAAGGTACTGCCAAATGGACTCTAGATCTTTGCCCCAGAGCAATGAGTCGGAGTCGATAGGGAAAGATCCGCTAGAAGGAAGGCATTAAGGCATCCTTCATCAATCTAGTGCGAGTGTAACCCGTAGGCCAATAATGTGGAAGGAATCAGACGAAAAAAGATGTAGTAACCCAACCGAAGTACGTTTCCGGTGTACACAAGATGTGGCTAGTGCACGACAGAAACCCTCTGAACCAACCAATAATGAAAGCTGACACAGAGGCGAGGTATCCACCAATAGGGTCAAATGGAAACCAAGGTACTGCACGAATCCCAATGTGTGATAATGTATGCTGATGTCGAACACAAGGGAAACCACTCAGTCAAAGACCCATGATACTGATCGATGCTGAGCACAAGGTGACCTATCAATAATGAAAATAGGGCCAGGGTGCGGCTCTAGGCCTGTCCTCAGAGCAATGTGTCGTCGTCGATAAGGACAAGACCCGCCAGCAAGAAGTCAATGGGGACCTTCTCAAACCGGCACGAGTAAAGGACCAATATAACTGATGTGATGATAGACATGACACTGAAAACCAGGGATGGCCGACTGAAAAATGAGTCAAGAGACACCGCAGAAAGGTTGACTCAGGCTAACTTCCCTTTAACAAAAGCACGACTCAATGTGACTATGTGGCAGCATATGATGAATCTGTATAAGTTCGTCATGCAGGAGGCACGAACGAACCCTCCATATGATTGGAAGAGATAACCAATCGGGGGAGAAATGACTCAATAACAAGGTTATGGCGTACCTAAGTCAAACTAAATGCCACCCATGCGGAGGAGACTTTGTTTTGAGTGCTTTGTTCAAGGGCGACACGACTGACTCTAGCTGCCAACAATAAATGGAAATAATGTCCCTGTTCCCGCTCTTTTTGGAATATTAAATTTTTTTGTCTTTTTCTGATAAGCCGGAAAAAGAATAAAAGAATGCTATAGTACAGTGGAAAGAACAAGTGTCGGTGAAACAGATGATCTAGTTCCTGGGAAAGGAACGTTCCTATGCTCAATGCAGGGAGGTGAAAAACTGGTCAGTGACACTCAGAGGTAAGTTCCTTCCACGGATCTGGGTATGTCAAGCTGCAGAAGTCAAGGGCATGCAAGGTTGATTTTGCAGACGTCATGGTCAAAAGTTGGCTTAAACACGAGTCCAAATGAAGCCGGCTATAGGCCACAAGGTGCAAATGGTCAACATGCAATGCAGAAGTACAACTCAACACACATAGGAGCCTCTAGGGTATAAGGCCAGAACGAAGCGAAGAAGCACAGAGGAATGAGTCTTCAACGCATAAGTCATGGCGGGACTACAGAGGACTCCCGAGCCTAGGGATGAAAAATCTGCATGAGTGCCAAGCGACAATAAGGTACTAACTAGGGCACCCATGATAAGGTAGGCTCTACCACACAAGTCATGATACTTCTAAGCAATGAGAAGGTTCCGCACCATAACTTGGTGGGGTCGATCCTAAGGCAAAATGGTAAAGGAAACTGATAAGTGCACAATGCAGGCGGAAAAACCTAACCTATATGCCAGTTTTGAGAACCAATACCTGTCAGAACGGACCAACCATAAACTTCCAAAGGAGAAATCTTCCAAGTTCTGTAAACATAAATAGGAACACTAGACACGAAGTTAATACATCCCACATATAAACTTCATATAAGATCTTTGTGTTATAGAATACAAAACTTGAAAATGTGTACCTCATATATACAATATGGTACAGGGAACCACGCCACCTTTCGGCTTACGTATAATAGCTCTTCGGAATAAACCCCTTGCAGGGCTCAAACCAAGGACTCCTTTGGTAGTCATAACTCATGGCTTCAAAGAGTTCCTCCTGTGAAGGCAAAACAAGATCTGAGAAATCATGAGACCTACAAGGATCAAAAGAGGGAATTAAAGGGTCCCATGTCTCTATAGGAAGAATCTCTCGGTCAACTGCCGGGACCAAGTCCCAAGAAGGAGAATAATAAGTCAAAGGATCCTTCTTAGAAGAAATTGAACATTGAGGATTCAATGCCACATAATTCACCCGTGGCGGGGTAGAGTCTACTTGAACACTTGGAACAAACCAAGGGGCATTCTGCAGTAAAGTCGAATTAGGGTGGTGATTATCAGATGCAAGCTGATCAATAGTGACAATATTCCCGTTATGATGAAAGCACATTACTCGAAAGAGTGAAGACACCACAGCATTCATAGCATAGACATAATCACGCCCAAGTAGCATATTAAAGTCTAAAGGGCTATCAACCACCATCATATCGATTAAGACAGTCTTCCCACCTAAAGTGATAGGCAATTGAGGAAGAACACCCATAGATTCACCAGGTCTTCTATCATAGGCTAACAACTGACTCTGAGCTGTCAACAACTTTGGGGAACCCAAAGCTTTCCAAGTCAAAGAGGATATAATACTTGTAGAGGATCCTTCATCCACCATACATCGATAGACATTTGTGGAATTAACTCTGACCTTTATTTGGAAAGGTACAGTGGAAGGAAGACGAGGCTCAACAAGACTATCCCAATCAAAGGAAACACTCTTAGCACTTGGAGGGGGAACATTCGAAGAAACCGGAATGCCCCCTATACCAGAAGACTCTGTACTAGAGATCAAACAGACCCTTTTGTTAGGCACTTCACCCCCCAAAAGAGGAGTGTAATCGGCCAGCGATTGCACTGACTCTACCACATTTTCAACCGATGGTTGATGGGATTGATGAGAAACCATATCAGGTCTAGGAGTAGAAGTACTTTCAGACTCGGACCATATCCTTTGAACCTCTGGAATACCAGGGCATAAATGAGTAAGATGGTCTCCCTTGCATATCTTGCAAGGGAACTTAGGTTTAAAACTTCTACGTCCAGGTTTCTTATCAACCTCCATTCCGCTAACATAACTAGCAGTGGTTTGCGGAGAGTCCTGAACATGACTTGCAGAGGTTGGTGACTCATTGCTAGTATGACTCGCAGTGACTAGATTCGTTCCCCCAGCATGACTCGCAGCGGCTGAAGACTCATCTCCAACATGACTCACAGAGTTTGAAGATGAAGTGCTAGTATGACTTGCAGTGACTAGACTCGTGCCCCCAGCATGACTCGCAGCGGCTGAAGACTCATCTCCAACATGACTCGCAGAGGTTGAAGATGAAGTGCTAGTATGACTTGCAGTGACTAGACTTGTGCCCCCAGCTTGACTTGCAGCGGCTGAAGACTCATCTCCAACATGACTCGCAGAGGTTGAAGATGAAGGGATAGAATTATTCTTCTTCTTTGACTTCCTTTTTCTCCTCTTTTTAGATCTCTTATTACAAGAAGGAGAAGAAGAAGGAATCCCAGATTTCTCTTTGAAAGAAGATGAACAATTAGCACCCATATGATGCCCCTGAAATAAAGCATTCATCTGAGAAGCTTCAAGAGCATTCGGAATATTCGGAGTGGACCACAGCCAAACGGGTAGTCCAACATTCAACCCAGGAATATTCAAAGTGGCCATCAAGGGAGTACCAACGTTTCCAAAGAAAGGAAAAGCACAAGGATCCCCTTTTGGAAGGGTACCTTGGTTGGTTTCCACAGGAATATTAGCCATATCTAACTAATCCAAAGACCCTTTCCCTTGCGGGAACATAGAAATAACTCTTCAAAGAATATGGATAAGCAATCAAAACCTTTTCCCTTGAGGAGGCAACTCCACAACTTCCGAAAGAACGACCAAAAGCCTTTCAAGATCGGTAGAGCGGTAAGCCAGTCACTCAGACCACAAAGTCCAAATGTGACTAGACAAAAATACCTAAAGCCAACTATATACAAGGAGGAAAGAGCACTCACTATAAAGTCCCTAAAGATACAGTCAGTCAAACAACTTCCAAGTATTTCCGCTCCGGGTGGTGAGGACCGGACACCAAAATACAAGAAAGTGGAGTCAGGGGCCTTCCGAAGATAGTCTGGGATAATGACGGCCCAGTCCTATCAGCGAAGGTAACAGAGGAAGTTACGCTGACCTCCTAACAACAGCCTGCGCCGGTGCAAGCCCCCAAGCTTCGCAAGGGTGCCCTCCAGTAGTACTTTCGAGAGTGATACAACGTCGACCTCAGGTGCCACGGGATTCCCCTCCGCAGCCACCTATGCAGATCCCTAGGAGAGGCAACTATGGGTACCAACTCGTCGCAGAAGCCAGGCATAACAGTCGTGGGGTAAGTTCGGACAAGTAGGAGAGGGGGTATCTCTCTTCCCTGTCTTCACAGACCCTCGTGCTTAACTCCCAGATCCGGAGCTTTCCTGGTCTTCCTAATGCTATTGGATTTACTCTCTTTAATCAGACTCTTATGTTTGACGTTTTATGTGGCCTTGGAGAGTTAACTCTCCACTCGCCTATTCCAAGGCCCTAGAATCCTAAACTTGTTGGTGTAATAACTAAAACAAAAAGTTCTAGTGGATTTTAATTAAGCGCTTGATTTTATTAGGCTGTTCTTTAAGTCACAGGGTTATGGAGATGAAACTTGTGGTGTTTTTATGACGCAAAAGAAGTTAATAAAAACTTAACTATATGCACATGCACTTTTTCGTTCGATGAAAAGTAATCTCTAGAGGGTTCAGAGGAACTTCAAATTAAACAAAATTTTTTCTTTCTTTTCAAACTCCACACTCACAAAAGCTAACAAAGCTATGTATGCATAAAAAGGGATGCAAATCTTAGCCTAATGCAAGAACTAAATGTGGATGCAAGATTCAAAGACTACTCTAAAAACAAAGAAGGAAAGTTGCTGCTTTACCAAATTTTGTCTTGCCACTAAAATGCTTAGATAGAAGATGATTTGTTACCAATCATTTCGTCCAAACAATAAAAACAAGTTCTAAGATAAAAAACAAAGCACTTTCACTTCGCAAAAAAGGAAATCAAATGAGAAGCAAGTTTAAGAAAGCGAAACTCAAAAACTTTCAAAAGATTTTCTTTCAATCAAACCAAAAAAAGTCTTTTTCAAAGGAAAGCTCTCAAAAACTGACACCAATGATTGATAAACAAGCAACCAAACACTTTTGTGAATTGACACCTTTCAAATGATGAAAACTCAACAAAAATAAAATGTGTTCGAAATCGCTTTTGACAATCAAAAGCAGCAATGAAAGTCCAAAATATCAAAAGACAAGTTTCAAGAAAAATGGTAACAAACAAATTTCCCGAAACGAAGGAGCAAATGGTCATAAAAATGATTTCGTTAAGCAAACACAAATGTCATGAAAAAAAAATGGACACAAAGATTGAAGACAATATTCCCACTCTGCCGAAACAGAGCAATCAAGATTCTTAAACAGAAATCTTGTGTGTCAAAAATCAATGACGCTTGCAATCAACGAAAAACAAGACTAGCACTCCTTATAACTAGAGAGAGTTCAGAACAAGATGCCCCCTGTCAAACAGAGAACTGTTATTGGAAAATAACTGCTTGACACTGACCCAAACCACCAGACAAACATTCAGCAAAAAGAAAACTTATCAATCTTGAAATTTATGTAGTATACGCGTCTGCAATTAAGTGCAGAATGCGTGTATACGCGACTGAAACTAAGGAAACCTGCGTACACGTGGGTTCACTTAGTGCAACTAGCGTATATACGCTTCTGTAATCTAGAAAAAGAGCGTATCTGAAGTCTTTCAAGAAAGATAAAAAAAACACAAACTGAAAAACTGGAAAAGCTTGGAGTTCAAGAAAAGATCAGACAGTCAAAGCCAACAAACAGAGGGGCTGAGCCTTGATCGGCTTGAAGACTACCCAAACTAGGAACAACAAGAGTGTTGTCCCCAGCGGAGTCGCCAATTCTGGTTGAAGGGAAAGTACCCCTAGGGTCCTTTGGGCTAAGACTCTACCAGACTGAAAATTGCTTATTCAAAGAAACACACACACACAACCATCAATTTTACTTTTAAGCAAATTCTAATGTTTAGGGCACATACCTAAGGTCCTACGTTCGAGAAGACCGTTAGGGTGCAAACCCTTCTTGGAGTTCCCTTCTTCTTTCTTTGACCTGCAAGACAAACAAATCAAAGAACACAACAGTACCTATACAAATACTTATGTATAGATCATCTTCATGCTATAAAGTTAGTTATAAAAGATCTTTAAGTAACCACTTTCATAAGGATTCAACACAAGAATTTCATAAGCATAAAGAAAGATTATTCGAGAACAAAGACGTGTTTCTTTATATATAAAGGCAAATAAAGTACATATATCGGAAAGATATCACCTGAACACCTTCAGCAGGCTCCAAGCAAGCTTCCTCCCGGATTCGTTCCAGCCTCAAGCCTCCGACAAGAGCTCCTTCCAAGTCCTACTCCAATGATGGTATCAAGGATGAATGATCACCAATACACATGGAAACAAGGGTTTCCTATGCAAGATGGGGGAAGTGCAGAAAGCACCAAGGACTTCAGACCTGGTCTAAGGGGAAAATCTCAGCATAATAATCTTGCTCTCCTTTCTCTCTCCCCTTGGCCTTCCCTTTGATGTCTTTTTATACCCTCTCCAAAGTAGTTTTTTAGTTAGGAGTTAGTTGGGAACAGTTGGGCCACGGGCAATAACAGGTGATCCAGCAGGTAAACCCCGCGATCTCCGCCCGAAAAAGAGGAATTTATTATTTTTTAAGTGTTTTAATAGATACACGCGGGTTGGGTATAACAGACCCGCGTGTACACGCGTTTAACTCAGGGCAATGTCGCGTATAGGGAATAAAACACTGTTTTTTAAATTTTTGGACCAGGTCTGGAAGGAGGGGTTGCCCTAGGCCATGAGTGCAGCATCACAAACCATAAGAGTGAGATTTGGAGCTATAACACCGGTCTCTCTTCTCTTGGAGAGTTCCCAACTACTTGCCTTCTCGCTCGCCCAGCTTCAAGAGGTTTCTGCAAGATCACAAGAAGAGAACACTACACAAGACATGGATTCATATTCATAGCTAGTTCAAGATTAGAAATAAACTAAACATACTAATGCAATCATACATCTAAAATACATCAGTATATAGGAGAAACCAAGATAGCTTTATTGATGAATAACAAGGTTCAGGAAGAGATACAACCCAGAGGGCTCCAATCCAGCATCTCCTTCCCAACAAATGGAATTCCTATCTTCACTCCCTTCAAAGCATTAAGCACCCAACGATTCCAATCGCAAACCAACAATAATTCTTTGCAATAACAATTTGTTGTGGGGAAAAATGCCTATGCAGGACGATCCTATCCACCTAAGGTCTGACAGTGCCTTAGCAACAAACAGAGACAACTATTCTAGTATTCTTCCTTTATGAATTAAGAATGAAGAGAGAGATGGATGGACTAACCGGTGTCTTCCGTTTGTCCCTCGATCCGGCTTCTCTTCTCTTGGAGAGTTCCCAGCTACTTGTCTTCTCGCTCGCCCAGCTTCAAGAGGTTTCTGCAAGATCACAAGAAGAGAACACTACACAAGACATGGATTCATATTCATAACTAGTTCGGGATTAGAAATAAACCAAACATACTAATGCAATCATACAGCAAAGATACATCAGTATATAGGAGAAAACAAGATAGCTTTATTGATGAATAACAAGGTTGAGGAAGAGATACAACCCAGAGGGCTCCAATCCAGCATCTCCTTCCCAGCAAATGGAATTCCTATCTTCGCCCCTTCAAAGCATTAAGCACCCAATGATTCCAATCTCAAACCAACAACAATTCTTTGCAATAACAAAATTCCAGCCTCTAGATCTCATGGAGGAGAGATCCATATATAGATGTTTAGAGAGAGGATGAGTCAGCTTGAGATCTGACTAGTGTCCTCTCCCTCTGTCAGTTCTTGATTCCACTTGGAGGTTCTTGATTCCACTTGGAGATTTGGAACCTCTTACTCATCACCAGTCGAATTCCCTGAGGCAAGTGTCATTTTGGAAGCTTCCTGGGTTTTGACACATTGTGGAATGAACTTGCCACATGTCCACTCTCGCTCAGCGTAGGTAGCCAGTGTTGCCTTTGACATTCAGCGTAGGTAGCCAGTGTTGGCTTTGACATTCAGTGCAAACAGCTAGTGGAGCCACTGAAATGATCCTGAATTGACCTGTTTTTGAGCAGTTTCTGGTGGAGAACTTTTGTGAATCGTTGTGGTTTGTTAGCCTTGTTCCTCTAGGGGTAGGAACAACATGTTTAGGGACTTTGGATCCCTTAGATTATGGACATTTCATGCTCAATGCTGTAAGGCACAAAAATGTCTATAACAGTTTCCCCCTAAAGTATGAGGCTGTTTATCGGGTGAAATGCTTTATCAAGGGGATCCGAAGTTCATCCAATGCTGGGAGGAGACCTGTAATAAGAAACAATACAATACATTATTTTTCATACTGCTTTCATGATCTAGCTAAGGCGGGCATCCCCATGCTCAGCTTTATAAATTCATTTTTTTGTACATAGAATAGACAATCGTGTGATGGTAGACTGATAATTTTGATGAAATTATCATCCTTTGAGTAGGATGATTATCTGCTGCAATGATGTACATGTCAATGTCTTTATCTTTCCTGAATATATATCGCAGCTCGGATGGATGAAACTAGATCCGGGGTCTTCAAACTCGTTCGATCTTCACTCTAAGTACAAGTCGATCCATGCGAGAAATGTTCTGAAGTCGAACATGGAAAGACATCGCTTGATTACCGGTCAATGATGTAAACCGTTAACAAGCGCGAGAGGAATCACCGATAATGAGAATGACCCTCAAGGTACTGCAGTACAATTCACGTGGTGTGAATAAAGGACATGGCATCGAACACCATGCAAAATCTTTCGGTCGAAGGTCATTGATGTATACCTGTCCCCAGAAGTGAGAAACTTGCCATTGAGGCATGCAAGCTTCAAAGTACTGAAGGGGTTGTTCCTAGATCAACTTCTTGGATAATGAGCTGATGTCAACAAGAAGCGATCCGTCAAAGGAGGGCCTTAATGAATCCCACATCAGTGACACGGAACGGAGCTAATGATTTTAATGGAGGTGAAAACGATCTGTGACATATGATTCAGGGTGGTGATCATGAAAGGATGAAGGATAATGTATGGCAATGGATGGGACACGGTTGACTTTTCTGAACGACTTCTCTTTAACATATGGCGACACTGATGCGATGGATCGGTAGCATTACCCCAAATATGGATGGTACGACGAGACCATGGATGTGACCGGTGAATGAAACAACCCAACCCGATTGTGGTACGGAGGAAAAGTGTCATGTTCAAGAGCGACTTGCTACCATCAAAGTTTTCTTGAGTTTCTCCCAATTTTTCCCCAGTCATTTCTGACCAGTACCTCTTTATTTTTGTCAAGCTTGAGGAGGATAACATATGCTTGTTCTATAACCTGCCCTTCGGGCAATCCGATCGCTATGTTTTAACGAGCCTAGCGATAGTGAAACTCGTTCTCGTCTAAAGACAAGTTTGTCCCTATTTAATGATTTTAACGAGTCTAACGACAAGGATAACTCTGTCCTTTTCATTTTTAGAGAGTCTGAAAAGGTACATAAAGGTAACTCCAAAAGTCCTTTTTCGTCATCTAATCCCTTAAGTCCGAAAAAGTATAAAACAATACAGAAGGGATGAGTTTTCGATAGTTTTAACGAGCCGAATAAAACAAGCGCTCGATCTTTTTGTGCAATAATCCCTCAGGTCCAAAAATATTAAAATCTAGAGGAGGGATAGCTCTTCCTGTCCCTTTAACGAGCTAGAAGGCCAAGGACTCGGCTATCTTTTCATATTTTACGAGTCAGTTGAAAAGAGCTTAAAGAAGACTAGTCTTTTGAGGAACGAGTGATAAACAGGGTTAGTAGCTGATTCCAGGTACAGGTTGGAATTTTCCAATCACGGCAGTGTCACAAGGATGGCTAGTGAAATCACTCTTTGCAGCTGTTCCTCAAAATGGGTAAACAAACATATGGAGGTGAACGATCGGCCAATGAAAAGTGGAGGTGACGGTGCAAACACGACCAAGGCTTTAATGGCTGATAAGGTTACATTCACTATGGTTATTTACCGGGTAGGTTCATTTTTTATTTTAAAATGAGCTTAAACGCTGGTGGAAACACTTCCTCATTGCTTATGTTTATTTTTTAACGAGCATGAAGTCCGCGTTAAAACTGCTCGGATCTTGCATTTATTTTTTAACGAGCATGAACTGTGTGCTAAAACTGCTCGATTATACCAGTCATATGATAAGAGCGTCTCATTGAGATTCTATTTTTTATGGAGCTTCATCTCACGAAGCTTTGCCCGAGATTCTTTCGTTATGCAAGTTTGGAAACGACTAATCCTACGAGTTTAAAGGGTTAGACCTACAGGTTTAAAAGGAGGACCTAAAAATTTAAAAAATAAATAGTCGCCCCTTGCTTGCACTTCAAAAGGTTTGCATGCCCCCAGGTATAAAGTACGATTTCAAGGTTACCTCTACTTCATTTCCGTCAAAACATTTGTTTCACCGAGAGAGGCCTACCTCTTTCAGGTTACCCAAAGATTGTCTCGTTAATCTTTCAAACAAAACACTTCCTCGGCAATGTCTACCGAAGTAGACAAACGTGAGCGATGTAGCCTGCCAACTCACATAACTTTGACAAAAGAATCTTATTCTAGAATAACCCTCTTCCTAGACGGACGGGGTACAGACTAGTCATATTCTCCCGCGGAAACCTACTCTATACCCAAAGTTTTCCTGCCGAAGCAGACCTGGACGCATGCCCCTTGGGTTCCAGTCATATCCTCTCGGATTACTCGCGCTCATCAGGAGGACGGACCGCGGGTTGAGACACTTCTTCTGTGAAGAGACCATTTAGGGATGGTATATGACTATTTGCGATGCGTGATCCGGGAAATGAAAGTTGGTCCACGAGCTTTACCACTCTTCCTTCATGCGGAAAACACATTACTCTAAAGAGTGAGGAGACGAGGGCCCCCATGCAATATATATAGTCTCGTCCAAGGAGTAGGTTATAATCCAAGGGTCCTTGAATGACCATCACGTTCATTTGAACGGTCTTCCCTTTCAATGTGATAGGCACATTGGGGAGGATCCCTAAAGGTCGACTGGTTCCTTTATCAAAGCCTGATAGATTTATCATTTCAGGAAAAAGCACTGGCAAACCAAGCGCTTTCCAAGCAATAGAGGAAAGGATACTCACAGATGCCCCCTCATCAATGATAGTGCCAGCCATTACCATTCTGTATATTTGAATGATAATTCTGAATGGTATGCTCGCTGGCAACCAGGGTCTGCCTAGTTGGTTCCAGTCGAACGAGACAACTAGGTTGCTTGGTGGTGGGACCGAATAGACGGCCAGGTATGACTCTGACGAAGTTCCTTCCTGCGATAAAGGAATGGGAAAATTTCCCCCTTGTTCATCGGAGTCTGTGTTGATGAAGAGAATTTGGACGGTGTCGTCTTTATTCTCCTCTGTGATGGTATCATTCGAAGATAGAGCCTCTGAAGGCAAAACCAAGTCAACTTCCGCCTCAACCTTTTGATTTTCGTCAGGTATGGATTCAGATGGTTCATCTTCAATGATAGGTGCTTCGGCTGACCACCTGGGCGGGCCAGCCGGGTTCTCAACTAGTGAAGGACTTGGCAGGAGTTTTTGATATCCAGGAGGAAGTTGCACTGGTAAAACCGGGCGATCTTCCAAAACTATTTTAGCCTCGTCTAAGAAGGGACAATGGTGGATGGCATGGTCACCTTCACACAGTTTGCAGGGAAATCTAGTTTTCCCTCTCTGTCCTGTGGCTTCACTTTCACTAGTTGACGGTGAGCAGTCAACATGGCTATCAGAGGTTGACGCTACCGAATTGTGCAAACGGGGACAATCTCTGTGGAAGTGGTCTCCCTTGCATATGACACATGGTGATTTAGGCCTAGTCAGTGCTGTGTGTGGATTTTTGTCAGACGACACTTGTTTTCCCCCAGTCACTTTTGGCTCCTTATTCTTCTTCTCTTTCTTCTTCTTTTCCTTCTTCTCCTTAGGAACTTGGTTTTTTTTTTTACTAGTTCCGTCAAGCGAAGAGGAAGGAGGAGAGGAAGAATTAGATGAAGTAGAAGGCTGGTGGGCAACTCTGGTCTGGTCTAACTGTTGACTCGACTGTTCAGGAATAGTGGTGGTTTGAACGACATTGGTTGAAAAGAGCCAGACCGGCAGGCCAATTGTCAGTCCTGGAAGTGACAATCTGGCCATATGGGGCGCACCAACATCTCCCCAAGAGGAGAAGGGACTAGGATTTCCACCAAGGGGAATTCCTTGGTTGGTGTGCTCCATTTTTCAACCTAAATATCAACGCAGGAATAAAGGGTGATTGTTCTGTTTAAAATAAATTTTAACGACGCTTTAGACACAGCTTGCTTTTTCAATTTTAAAGAGTCTAGAAAAAGCTAAAGATGACTCTAGTCTCCTTCGATGTTTTAACGAGCCCGAAGTGACAAATGCTCGGATGGACTTTTTCCGTTATAGAGTCTGAAAAAGGCCAAAAGGAACTGCTCTGGAGTTCTAGGCAGAGGGTGTGCCAAACTTTTCGCAAAACCGCAGAATACTTTTTAGGGTACGGGCAATCGATCTTCCTGAATGTTGTGTTCAGTGCATTGCGATCTGTAGGGCGGCCGACATGACTTCCTAAGGATAAAGGTTTTATGCCTATAGGGGTCTCCCGATATATACGCGACGGTACGTGGGAGCACAATCCGTACTGGCGCTATCATCCCTCAGGAGGAATCACCCACCATCCACGAGATCGACAGTCACCAGGCTTTACGACGCCGGAACACGTCTCTAACCTAGACCTCTATGTTGTGCGTTATGTTGCAAAGCGTTGTTAAGTTCATTCAATTTATTTTAGGTTGATCTTTTTAGAAGTTTGCCTTTTGAGGCTCACCACGAGATGTATGATACAATTCCTAAATGCAGTCTAAAGATGATAAGCAAGCTTTATATCTTTTCAACTTTGAAAATACTAGCTACTAAGGGAAAAGAAAGACACCATCTTTTCTCAAAGAGCAATCAGCACACTCTAATGCACTTTTCCTAAATCAAACATGCAAACTATCAAAATGCAAATGGACAATGCAGGTGTTTGTTTTCCGGTTTCTTAGTATTGATACCTACACAAAAAGCTTTTTGTACAACCTTGAATTTGCTTTTAAATGAAAATTACAAACAAGTTTACTTTTTCGAAATCAGAGAGGGTAGAAGAGATTACAACACTTAACGATTTTCGAAATGAATACTTGTTTCGACACTTAAAAGAGACAAACTCAAACCAATAAGCAAGAGTAAATGTATAATCAACTGCAAACAACCAATGAACTCTCTTCTAAGATCACAATCAACAGATCTGAATCAAGGGCTACAGGATGATTATTTCACTCATGCAAAGGAAAACTGCAAATGATGCCACAAACATATAAAAACACTCACAATATTTTTGTACAAAAGGAGGTGGAATTTAAGTAGAGAAAAGGAGTTATCAGACTGGTACCTATGCTGGTTATAGGCTGCAAAAATCAGAGATCAAAACAAGGCAAAAAAGAGCAGAGAACCCCAGCTGCACAAGGGAAAACTAGTTCAGCGCAACCTCAACACAGGGGTTTTGACATTCAACGTAGGTAGCCTTCACGGGACCTGCGTTGAAATGCAGAATCCCTTCACTGGGTCTGCGCTGAAGGAGAAACTCTCGTTTCTCACTAGGTTCTGGGTCACAGATTGCTATTTAATTCACTGTTTCAAGCCAAATCAAAGCAACAAACAAGGTGCAATCAAAGGGATGCTTTGAGGGAGTACTAAGATCTATCACAAAGGATCATCAAATCATTTGTGAGTCCATTGTTCAGATCATAGACAAGTCCAGTGATTGGATCAAAGCAGCAACTGTCTACTTTGCATCCGGGAATAGCAGATGCAGTTCGATTGTTGCTGTCGAGTCTATGAAACAAACAATGATAGAAACACAAATAAAATGACTAAACAAATCTCCCCAGTGGAGTCGCCAATTTGTTGTGGGGAAAAATGCCTATGCAGGACGATCCTATCCACCTAAGGTGTGACAGTGCCTTAGCAGCAAACGGAGACAGTTATTCTAGTATTATTCCTTTATGAATTAAGAATGAAGAGAGAGATGGATGGACTAACTGGTGTCTTCCCTTTGTCCCTCGATCCGGCTTCTCTTCTCTTGGAGAGTTCCCAGCTACTTGCCTTCTCGCTCGCCCAGCTTCAAGAGGTTTCTGCAAGATCACAAGAAGAGAACACTACACAAGACATGGATTCATATTCATAACTAGTTCAGGATTAGAAATAAACCAAACATACTAATGCAATCATACATCAAAGATACATGAATATATAGGAGAAAACAAGATAGCTTTATTTATGAATAACAAGGTTCAGGAAGAGATACAACCCAGAGGGCTCCAATCCAGCATCTCCTTCCCAGCAAATGGAATTCCTATCTTCACCCCCTTCAAAGCATTAAGCACCCAATGATTCCAATCTCAAACCAACAACAATTCTTTGCAATAACAAAATTCCAGCCTCTAGATCTCATGGAGGAGAGATCCATATAAAGATGTTTGGAGAGAGGATGAGTCAGCTTGAGATCTGACTAGTTTCCTCTCCCTCTGTCAGTTCTTGATTCCACTTGGAGGTTCTTTCTTCCACTTGGAGATTTGGAACCTCTTACTCATCACCAGTCGAATTCCCTGAGGCAATTGTCATTTTGGAAGCTTCCTGGGTTTTGACACATTGTGGAATGAACTTGCCACATGTCCACTCTCGCTCAGCATAGGTAGCCAGTGTTGCCTTTGACATTTAGCACAGGTAGCCAGTGTTTGCTTTGACATTCAGCGCAAACAGCTAGTGGAGCCACTGAAATGATCCTGAATTGACTTGTTTTTGAGCAGTTTCTGGTGGAGAACTTTTGTGAATTGCTGTGGTTTGTTAGCCTTGTTCCTCTAGGGGTAGGAGCAACATGTTTAGGGACTTTGGATCCCTTAGATTGTGGACATTTCATGCTCAATGCTGTAAGGCACAAAAATGTCTATAACACATTGGGAAGTTGAAGAATTGTTATGATCAGTCTAAGCATAAGTTGAATCTTATGTGGGATTGGAAATTTAATGAAAATACTAAATGAAAGTGGTTTAAGAAGAGAGGAAAACATCAGGATGCAGGTGATAAGGAGAATGTAGCACCTTATAAGAAGCTCAATGCAGTCGACAAAGGAAATGGATTTTAGTCTAGGATAAGAATAAGGGTGATGGTAGGAAGCCTTTGTAGCGTTTTAATTGTGGTGTAGAGCATTGTAGGAGATATTTTCCATCCCATCAGGGTGGCAAGCCTTAGATTTACATTGCTTAGGAGGCACAGACAGTTGGAGATGCTGGTAAGAATACTCCTCATATTTAATAAAAAGTGGATAATAGGTAGGTTTATCATTAGGCATCTGTTATTGATATGGAAGGTAAGTTTTTTGATCAAGTTGTTTATATTTTGATTGATCCTAGATCTAAGTTTCTAACTATAGCTATATTAGTCTTGACATGGTGGATAAGTGTTGCTTGATTAAAGAAGTGCATGTAGAATTTTGTTTGGTTTAGTTGGCTACAAGGACCAAGAGAAGGGTTCATCATTGGGTGATATCTTATGAATTTGAGTTGAATGGCATTCCTACATCATCACATATAAATGTGCTTCCTTTGGGATCATATAGTATGATTTTGGGCATGGATTGGTTGTTCATTCATATGACCAAGGTAAATTTCTATGATACTTTTATTGACTGCCTGGATGATGATGGAGAAAGAAAAATATTGTAGGGTAAGAAGAAGCCTCATCAATGAGAATGGTTACAACTATGCAGGAAAAATGCATTTGCAGAAAGGGATGTGTATTGTTTGCAGTTCATATTTCTAGTGATAAAGGGAAGGATGCTGAGGATGATGAAGTTTTGAAGAGGTATATGGTTTTGCAACAGTTTCAGGATGTGTTTCTTGTAGATATTTCAGAGTTTCCTCCACATAGAGAGGTGGATTTCTATATTGAGTTGGTACCAGGAGCAACACCAACATCTAGGGAACCTTACAGAATGAGTACTCCATAGTTGGTGGAATTGAAGTTGCATCTGAAGGAAATGCTTGATAAGCAATATATAAGGCCAAATGTGTCACCTTGGGGGTGCACCAGTGTTTCCTATGAAGAATACGAACAATACTCTCAGGTTGTGCATTGATTATAGGCAGTTGAACAAAGTGAATATCAAGAAAAAGTATCGTTTTCTACATATTGATGACCTTTTTGATCAACTGAAGGGAGCAACATTGTTTTGAAACATTGATCTAAGATCCAGATATCATCAGGTGCATATCAAAGAAGAAGATATTGAGAAGACCAAATTTTATACCAGGTATGGGAATTTTGAGTTTGTAGTGGTTCCTTTTGGTCTTACTAATTCTCAAGTTACTTTCCTGTACTTGATGAAAAGTTTGTTTCATTCTTATCTGGACAAGTTTGTGATAATGTTTATTGATGACATATTGATATATTCTAAGAATGAGGAAGAGCATGCAGAGCTCCTAGAAGCAGTGTTAATATTGTTGAGAGAGCACCAATTGTATGCCAAGCTCAACAAATGCAGTTTCTTTTAGAATGAATTTCATTATTTGGGGCGTTTTGTTTCCAAGGAAGGTATAACAGTGGACCAAGAAAATATTAAATATATCATAGAGTGGCCAGCTCCAAGGAATGTGGACGCAGTCATATCATTCATGGGACTAGAAGGTAATTAAAGGAGGTTGATCACATACTTCTCATGGTTTTCCTATCCTATCACATATTTGTAAAGAAAAGGAAATAAGTTTGAAAGGACTAAGGTATGTGCAGCTAGTTTTGAGTAGTTGAAGTATTTTCTTACAAATGATTTGGTCTTGAAGATTGTAGATCTAGATAAAGAGTTCATGGTATGTACAAATGCTTGCAACAAAGGACTTTGTGGAGTCTTGATGTAGGAAGAATAGGTTGTATGTTAGGAGTCAAGGAAGTTGAATGAGCCCAAGCAGATTTATATGACTCATGATCTAGAGTTGACAGCTATCATTCATGCCTTGAAGATGTGGAGATATTATATTCTTGGTAGGAGATTTATTCTGATAAGTGATCATAGTGGACTGGGGTACTTATTTGATAAACCTAACCTGAATAACAGGAAAGTTATATGGTTGGTTACTCTTAGTGATTTTAACTTTGAGATCAAATACATTAAGGGCAAGGAGAACATGGTTACAAATGCTCTCAATAGGAGACTGCAAATGAATCATATTGTAGTAGTAAGTTCTTATGGGAAATATTTGTAGGATCAGATCTTGTAGGAAGGGAAACATGATGGTAGGTACTAGCAGCTGAAGCAAAGATTACAACATCAAGGTGAAGGTGATAGTGATGAGGACTATCACCTCACAGTAGATGGTTTGGTCATATTCAAGAATAAGATTTATGTGTCGGACATCAGTGAGCTCAAGAAGCTTGTCTTGAGGGATTTTCATGTAAAATCGTTTTCAGATCACCTGGGGTATTAGAAGACATTGAAAATAGTTAAGAAGTTCTATCATTGGTTGAAATTGAAGAAAAAGGTGGCTAAGTTTGTTGTGATATGTTTGGAATGGCAACAGGTAAAATCAAAGTGTAGCACCAAATTGGTTTGCTATCACCAATTATGATTCCAAAGTGAAAACGGGGGGTCATTATGATGGACTTCATTATAGGTTTTCCGATGACATCGAAGCAACATGATTCCATCATGGTTGTGGTTGACAGCTTAAGTAAGATAACTCACTTCATTGAATTTAAGTCTACTAGTTCTGCTAATGAGGTAGCTAGGATCTTCATCTGGGAGATAGTGAGGTTGCATGGTGTTCCCAAGAGGATTATATCAGATAGTGATGCCAAGTTCACTTCCATATTTTGGAAGGAGTTGTTTGTAGGTTTGGGGATAGAGTTGTATTTCAATGCAGGTTATCATTTAGAAATAGATGGATAGAGAGAGAGGGTCAATATGATTCTTGAGGAAATGTTGAGGATGTATGTCATGCATCAGTTTAAGAAGTGGGAGGAAATCACTAATATATTTTTCATATAATAATGGGCATTAGGAATCCTTGAGGATGAGTCCATTTTAGGCTCTTTACAGATGGAGTTGTAATACTCCTATTAGCTAGACTGATCAAGTGAAAAGGGTGCTCACTGGACTGTATATGTTAGCCGAGATGGAACATGAAATGCAAGCTATTAAGAGGAATTTGAGGGCAACATAGGATAGGAAGAAGAGCTATGAAGATCAGGACAAAGCATTTAAGGAGTTTCAGGGTGGGAAGTAACTAGTGTCTTGTAAAAACTACATCGAGGTATGTTATAAAGCTCCAATAAGAAGTATGGTGTTCATGGTATCAGTGCTCTCATATGATGTAAATGTTGCATCAAGTTGTGTTATAAAGCTCCATGGGTAACATGTCTTGATGGTTATCTATTATTGAACACCAATGATGGTGTTACCCCAAGGGGGATGGGTTTGTCACAACCCCTGGTTGATTTTCCATGTAAATAAAATAAGACCTAGATAATGGGACATGTATACCAAGCTGAGTGTTGGGGAAAGCATTATAATGGGTACATTGTGATTAATTAATGGATATGGAAATTGGAAAAGGCCAAGAGGCAATAATTGGCATTTATTTATGAAAATAAAGGAAAATAGGAGAAAGGGAAGGTGAAGAGAAACATATTTGCCTGCAAGGGAAATTAGAGGAAAAATGAAGAAAATAGAGAGATCAATGATAAAGAGGAATCACAGAATTAGTTTCTAGCCTTTTGACAATTTTGAGTTGAGATCTCCTTTCATTCACTCTCTCATACACTCTTGCACACTTAGAGTATTCTTGGAGCATGCTTGGACCACTCTGCTTTTCACTTGGATTTGGATAAAGAAGGAAAAGGAAAGCAAGGAGCATAAGAAATTAGTTGGATCAATAGGTATAGCTGGATTTCTTTGTAGGTAAATGGTTTCATGTGTGATTTCCTTGATAGTTCTTGGATGCATGGTATATGCATGTGGTTCTATGGTTATGTGTTGTCATTTGCATGGTGATCTGCCTAGATTAACATTGGTTTAAGCCTTTCCTTACCATTTCTTCGATAGCCATGATGTTGTGGTTTTTCCACTTCTTTTTCTAATTGGTTTTCAAGTTCTACATGACTTTGGATTGGAAAAATCGCTTTGGAAACCATAGAATAGCTTGGGTTGAGTTACTAGTTCATGGAGTTTAAGGTTGGGAGAAACGCTGTAGAGCCCTTGGTGGGTTGAGTTGCTAGTCCTTGGAGCTGCAGTTGGAACAAATGCTCTTGATCCATGGAAGTTTGTGGGCTGAATTACAAATTCCATGAGCCCTAGGCAACCTGGGTAGAGATCGATCTGGTTGATGTTAGTGATATCTAGACCATAGAGGTGGAATACTTATGGTTGAGGGTTGAGGTGGTTTGATCCGAATTTAAACAGGAATGAAACAAATTACATATATAACCTTAAATATAGAGATGCAATAGACATAACACTATCTTTCATTAACATCAAATAATGAAATATGCTTACAAACATAATGGAAATGAGACTAGCTCGGGCGATGGTAGCTTATCTCTGAGAAGCGATGTGCTGACTACATGCCTCTGAAATATGAAAAAATGAGGCTCAAAGGATTGTTTATTTTTGAGAAATAATGGAAAACCCTAAACATCCAAAAAACTAACCCTAGGAGATGAAGCGCCAAAGTATGGGCCTCGTTTGGGTAAATTAGTACATCAACTTCTCGGGGTCATAACTTTGGCATACAATCTCTATTTGACGCACATAATACCTCATTCGAAAGGTCTAAAAGAGGACTACAAATTTCAAATGACCAGCATCACTCTAGCACCCATTTGGCCCTGGTTTTCCCAAAAAAACGTCATTTAGGGCCTCAAAACAACTCCAGATGTTTAGGACTCGAAAAACTGCCAAAAATAGTAAATTGAGCTACAATTAAGGAAACTGAAAAAATGAAAGAGATAGTTGTGGGGGGTCCAAGTGTGATAGGTGGGTTGCCACTAACATCCACCTAGATCATTCCTCCCCCATTAGGAAGCAATGGTCCCCATTGGGTTGAGTACCTCCATGAGATGGGGAAACTTCTGCTCAACTTGGTCCTTGGTGAGCTGTTCTGCAATCTCTGATGTGTCCAATAATGGAAAGAAGCATGGTCGAGCGTAGTCCACATTGAACACTCGATGCAAGCCAAGGAATGAGAAAATTCTTTGCTCCAAAACACTATTTCCCACAGCCTTGGTAATGGTGTGAGGACCATATCAGAGTGGTCTGAACTTTCGATGGGCTCTGGTAAGGCGTTATTTCTGCAGATGCAACCAGAATTTGTTGCCCACTTGAAACCTATGTGACACCCAATGTTGATCATGTTGCTACTTGTACTTGGAATTTTCCAAAATGGAGTGGTGATATACCGGCCTGTTGGGTAGAGGTGCTCCGAGAGTCAGATCGAACGAGTGCTTGCCCTAATAGTGCAATGGTACCCCTATGGGTGAGTAGAAGATATTCCTGTATTCTTTCATGACCCTATCCACCTACTTCTTCTGCGTGGAGGAACCCTTCCTGAGGGCCATGGATGTGGCTACGATCTTCCCCTTACTTTGACAACGAACCAAAAATAAAATAAATTTCCTAGTTTGGCAGATGATCTTACTGCCTTTCTTAGTAGAGATCAAAGAAGTGGTGGTAGGTGGGGCTACCTCCGATATCCTATATAATCTATTACCCAAATAAATAATAACAGCACGAGGTCTTGACTCATACATAGAATGTCGCTTCCACAAGTATGGTTGGCCTAATAATACATCACAAACATCAAGAGGAGAAACATCACACAATACCTCATCCATGAAGGGCTTGATGTTGTAGGGAAGGCGACACTACTAGCGGACTCGGAGATCTCATCCTTGGTGAAGGCATCCGATGATGTACAGCTGTGGGTGGGGTATGGTCAGTGGGCCCAAACACTTCATGACCTCTACTGAAATGAGGTTCTTTTGGTTGCCACTGTTGACAATGAATTGCAACGTTGAACCTTTCACCCACATTTGTGAGTAGAAAAAACACTCCCCCTCCTCTGGATCTTTGGGCTCATTATTATGTATCTTGGCGGTGGCAACAGTGGTGTTGGGCTCCGCATCAATGATTTTCTTCCCTTTGTCATTCCTCTTGTTAGTTTCTGAATTAGGGTTAGAATACGCATCTGATCTTGAAGCCTTCAACTCAGCCACCAATGATTCCTTGGCCCGACACTCACTTGTGTTATGAGTGGGGCTCTTATGGAACTCACACGAATTTCCTATGTCCTCCTTTGACTTCATGGTCTTGTTACTTTATTGCAGCTTCAACGGGTTTTCTTGGGTCACAACGTCTTGGCTTTGTCCTTGGTTCTGCAGTTTGGGGAAGCCTTTTCCTTGCATCGGATTCACAGATCCAAAGTCTCACTTCTTCTCTTTAAACTTCTGCTTGATATTAACAGCGTATCAGTATGATTTGTCAAGTGAGGAGATGTCCAGGAACTCCATCTTGTCCAGGAACTCCATCTCGTCCTAGATATACCTATGTAGGTAGCTATGGTATTTGAGTACCAAATACCACTTATAATCCTTGATACCCAAATTTTTGCGAAGGGTATGAAAAATATTGGTAAATTCTAGCACGTCTTGGTCCCTTACCTACTGTAGCATGTTCGACTTTATGTATTTATCCTCATAACTTCCGAAAAGGTAGTACTACTCCTTGATGGTATCCTAGAATGAATTCCAAGTGGGTGTGGATGAAAACAATGAGGTTGTACTTTCATCCTTCTACTCGCAGTAGATTTCCCACCAGTCCTTGATGTGGGGGACGGCTTTGAGAAGAGAGAAAGTAATGTTTTCCCGGCTGAAAAATCATGAACCTAAACATAACCTTCTAAAAGATTTAACCATTTATCTATTGTATATACATCTATCTGACCCTCGAATATGGGGATTTCAAAGTTAACTTGTACCTTAAACGGTGTGGTGCTTCTAGAGTAGATGCTAGATGCGTCGCCCCTAGGTACCCGCTGAAGGATCTGGGCAAAGTTGTCCATCATCGCGTTCCTTTGTCGCTTGAGGGCTTCTTCAACCAATATTTTGATAGCATCTCCTGCACCCTCATCTTTCTTTTCTTTGTCGTGGGCATCCGTCGGGATTTGCGAGGCTAGTCTTGCAAAGGTTTGACCAGTTCAATTCCTAACTCCTTATATCTCGACCTTGTTCGGGACATGTAAAGAAAAACAGAGAAAGAGAAGATTTCTCTGATACCACTGATGCGAATTCAAATAGGAACGCAACAAATTACAGATATAACCATAAATATAGAGATGCAATAGAAATAAAACTATCTTTCATTAACATCAAAAAATGAAATATGCTTACAAACATAATGGAAATGAGACTAGCTCGGGTGATGGTAGCTTATCTCTAAGAAGAGTTGTGGTGGCTACATGGCTCTAAATTGTGTTACAATGAGGCTCGAAGGCCTATTTATTTTTGATAAAAAATGGAAAACCATAAACATCCAAAAACCTAACACTAGGAGATGATGTGCCAAACTATGGGCCCTGTTTGGGTAAATTGGTACATCAACTTCCCCAGGTCGTAACTTTGGAATACATTCCTTATTTTACGTGCACAATACCTCGTTAGAAATATCTATCCAAGGACTACAACTTCCAAATGGAAAATATTGGTCCACTTTCCATGTTGGCCCTTTTTTTTTCCCAAAAAACGTTGTTTAGGGCCTCAAATCGTCTCCAGAAGTTCAGGACCCGAAAAAGTGCCAAAAATAGTAAATTGTGCTACAATTAAGGAAACTGAAAAAATGAAAGAGAATGTTGTGGGGGGTACAAGTGGGATAGGCGGGTGGCCACCAACATCCACCTAGATCATTCCTCCCCCCTTAGGAAGCAAATGTCCCCATTGCGTTGAGTGCCTCCATAAGATGGGGAAACTTCTACAGAACTTGTTCCTTGGTGAGCTATTCTGCAATCTTGGATGTGTCTAGTAATGGTGGGAAGCATGGTCATGGGTGGTCCACATTGAAAACTCAGTGCAAGCCAAGGAATTTGGGAATTTTGTGCTCTAAAGAATTGTTTCCCACAACCTTGGTAATGGTGTAAGGACCATATCGGAGTGGTTTGAGCTTCCGATGGGGTCTGGCAAGGCGTTCTTTTTACAGATGAAACCAGAATTTGTCGCCCACTTGAAACTTGTGTGGCACCTGATTTTGATCACGTCATTGCTTGTACTTGGCATTTTCCAGAATGGAGAAGTGATATATCAACCTATTGGGTATAGGTAATCTGAGAGTCAGATCGAATGAGAGTCAGATAGAATGAGTGCTTGACCTCATAGTGAAATGGTACCCCTGTGGGTGACGAGAAGATATTCCTGTATTCTTTCATGGCTGTATCCACCTGCTTCTATTGTGTGGAGGAACCCTTCTCGGGGGACATGGATGTGGCTACAATCTTCCCTTTACTTTGAGAGAAAACGAGAAAGAAAATAAATTATCTAGTGTGGGAGATGATCTTGTTTCCTTTCTTAGTAGAGATCGAAGAAGTGGCGGTAGGTGGGGCTACCTCTAGTATCCTCTATAATGTATTACCAAAAGTAATAACAATAGGGCGAGGCCTTCACTCATACAAAACATGTCGCTTCCACAAGTATGGTTGGCCTAATAATACATCACAAACATTAAGAGGAGAAACATCACACAATACCTCATCTGTGAAGGGCTTGATGCTGTAGGGAAGGCAACACTATTAGCGGACTCGAAGATCTCCTCCTTCGTGAAGTGATCCGAATGGAAAATGGCATCAACCCATGGTACTCATCCACCCATATTATTCATCGACCCATGGAATTTATCCATGGTATTGTAAATGGCATCCGCCCGTGGTATTGTAAAATCCACCCATTGTATTCATTCACCCATGGAATTTACCCATGGTATTGTAAATGGCATCTGCTCGTGGTATTGTAAAATCCACCCATGGTATTAATTCACCCATGGAATTGGCCCGTGGTATTGTAACTGAAAAATACTATAAGTAACAAGTCACATTTTGTAAAAGGACAGATTGTCCACCACAATGTAGCCTTTACAGTTATTATCGGTTTTAATAAAAAAGTTTCTTTGTGGTTTTGTTTATTGGGCATTCTCCTATTTTTCTTCTGGCAATGCAAGTTTTCAGATCTTGGGGGTCTCTCCTCCCAAGATCCATTTCAATCTTCTAGATCTTGGGGCCTTTCCCCCAAGATCCATTTCAAGTTTTCAGATCTTGGGGTCCTTTCCCCCAAGATCCATTTCAAGTTTTCAGATCTTGGGGGTCTCTCCTCCCAAGATCCATTTCAATCTTTTAGATCTTGGGGGCCTCCTCCCAAGATCTGGATCAGTGGTATCAGAGCAGGTTATGATTCTATGGGAATGAGGGTTTGATGCATATTTCAGTTTCAAATCTTGCAACAATATTCAACAAATTTCAAGCATGTGCTACATCCTCCACAGAGCATTTTCTTAGGTCAAGCGGGAAGAATTTTTCTTTTTTAATTTTTTTGCAGGAATTTTTTTTTGGGCGGCGACTTTGAAGATCAGATTTGAAATATTTGGTACAAGATTTACAAAAACAAATACTAGATCTGGATTCCTCTCGAAAAATCACACAATTTCAAAAAAAAATGGGTCGAATCGGAGTTTGGATGTGGGAGATATTGCTGATTTAAAATCAGCTATTTTATGAGAATTTTTGTGATGACGGAACTATTGCAGCACAAATCTGAGATCTCAGAGTGCCCAGATAAGGATTTCCATCACATGGGAAGATGCAAAATGGTCCTTCTGCTTCCAAAAACAGGTTATAATAAATATTCTGAGTTATATTGGTCGAGTTATGTCTATTTTAATTCTGGAGCAGCATTCGGAGTGGGTTTCCATTGGAGACGTGCCCTCCCACCCCACTTTAGTAGGCACCTGCTTCACATTCATCAGTTTCAACATAGCAGCAATCGGCTTGGGTTATTTGGATATGTGCCCTCCCACCCCAGGCTATGTAGGCACCTGCTACTTCATCAGCAACCAACATCACGGTTGTGGGTCATCCACAAACCCACACTTCATCGAAGTCCATTTGCTAGGCCGTACACTGTTAGTATCACAGTTGGTCACAAACATTACAGGGTATCTCTATCCTCGGATCTTCGTTCTTCATGGTTATGGGTCATCCACAAACCCACAGTTCATCGAAGTCCATTTGCTAGGCCACACACTGTCAGAATCACAGTTGGTCACAAGCATTACAAGGTATCTCTATCCTCGGATCTTCATTTATCAGGGTTTTGGGTTAACCACGTAAAACTCTTATCTTCAGTGGATCTTCATATTCAACAAAGGCTTTGCAGGAGGGAACTTTACGCAATGGGGACCATTGCTTCTTAAGGAGGGAGGAATGATCCGAATGGAAAATGGCATCAACCCATGGTACTCATCCACCCATATTATTCATCGACCCATGGAATTTACCCATGGTATTGTAAATGGCATCCGCCCGTGGTATTGTAAAATCCACCCATTGTATTCATTCACCCATGGAATTTACCCATGGTATTGTAAATGGCATCTGCCCGTGGTATTGTAAAATCCACCCATGGTATTAATTCACCCATGGAATTGGCCCGTGATATTGTAACTGAAAAATACTATAAGTAACAAGTCACATTTTGTAAAAGGACAGATTGTCCGCCACAATGTAGCCTTTACAGTTATTATCGGTTTTAATAAAAAAGTTTCTTTGTGGTTTTGTTTATTGGGCATTCTCCTATTTTTCTTCTGGCAATGCAAGTTTTCAGATCTTGGGGGTCTCTCCTCCCAAGATCCATTTCAATCTTCTAGATCTTGGGGCCTTTCCCCCAAGATCCATTTCAAGTTTTCAGATCTTGGGGTCCTTTCCCCCAAGATCCATTTCAAGTTTTCAGATCTTGGGGGTCTCTCCTCCCAAGATCCATTTCAATATTTTAGATCTTGGGGGCCTCCTCCCAAGATCTGGATCATGAAGCCATCCAATGTTGTACGGTTGTGGGTGTGGTATGGTCAGTAGGCCCAGATGCTTCATGACCTCTACTAAAATGAGGTTCTTTTGGCTTCCACTGTCGAAAATGAATTGCAGCTGCGAACCCTTCACCCACATTTGTGAGTGGAAAATATGCTCCCCCTCCTTTGGATCTTCGTGGTGGCAATAGTGGCACTGGGCTCCACATCAATGATCTGCTTCCCTTTGTCATTCCTCTTGTCAGGTTCCAACTCAAGGTGGAAACATGCATCTGATCCTGAAGCCTTCAACTCAGCCACCAATAGCTGCTTGGCCTGACACTCACTTGTGTTATGAGTGGAGCTCTTATGGAACTCACACAACTTTCCTGTGTCCTTATTTGACTTTGTGGTGTTGTTATTTTCTTGTGGATTTGACGGGTTTTCTTTGGTCACACCATCTTGGCTTTCTCCTTGGTTTTGTGGTTTGGGGAAGCCTTCCCATGCTTCTGATTCATGGATCCAAAGTCTCGCTTATTCTGTTTAAACTTCTGCTCGATATTAGCAGCGTATCAATATGTTGTGCCAAGAAAGGAGATGAACAGGAACTACATCTTGTCCTAGGCATACCTATGCCATGGTATTTCAATACCAAATTCCGCTTAGAATCCTTGATACCCAACTTTGTGAGAAGGGTATGAAAAATATTGGTAAATTCTAGGACATCTTGGTCCCTTCCCTGCCGTAGCGTGGTCCATTGTATGTATTTATCCTCATAGTTTCCGACAAGGTAGTACTACTCCTTGATGGAATCACAAAATGAATTCCAAGTGGGTCTGGCTGAAAACAATGAGGCTATACTTTCATCCTTCTGCTCGCAGTAGATTTCCCATGAGTCATTGACGTGGGGGGCGGCTTTGAGAAGAGCGAAAGTAATATTTTCCTAGTTGGAAAAATCATGAAGAGAAAAATACCCTTCTAGCATATTTAACCATATATTTATGGCATCTACATCTATCTGACCCTCGAATATGGGGATTTAAAAGTTAACTTGTACCTTAAACAGTGTGGTGTTTCTAGAGTAGCTGCTATTTGTGTCGCCCCTGGGTAGCCACTGAAGGATCTGGGAAAATTTTTCCATCATTGCGTTCCTTTGTCACTCGAGGGCTTCATCGACCAAGATTTTGATAACATATCCTACACTCTCATCTTTCTTTTCTTCTACTGTGGGAGTCCGTAGGGATTTGGGAGGCTAGTATTGCAAAGGTTTGACCAGTTCAAGTCCTAACTCCTTATATCTCGGCCTCGTTGGGTACAGGTAAAGAAAAGTAGAGAAGGAGCAGACTGCTCTGATACCATTGATCTGGATTTAAACAGGAACACAAAAAATTATAGATATAACCATAAATACAGAGATGCAATAGATATAACGCTAACTTTCATTAACATCAAAAAATGAAATATGCTTACAAACATAATGGAAATGAGACTAGCTTGGGTGATGGTACCTTATTTCTGAGAAGAGATGTGGCAGTTGTTATCGGGAATGGTGTCTATGCAGAGCTGCTAATCCCACTAAGGCTGGTAGCTACCTTAGAAACAAACACACTAAAAACTACTTTCGTTTTCCTTTATGAGAAATAGATAAGAGAAGAATAAGGAGACCAACCTTTGTCTTGCGCTTGGTTCCTTGCTCGATTCCTCTCTCTTCTGGTAGGTCTTTTCCACTCGCTTCCTTGTCTACCCAACTTCAAAGAGTACCTGTAGAATCAAAGCGGCATAACACTATCCAAGAACATAGATCTATTATCATAAACAATATAGGATCAGATGTACATTGACCACACAAATGCATAAATCATCAATCACACAAGAATATGGAGGAAAACTTGAATAGCTTTATTGATAATCAAGAAAGAGAAAAGAGGATTACAACCGATTGTTCTGACCCAGCATCATCCTCTCAGAAAGTAAGCCCTTCTTCACCTCATGAAAAGCTTAGATCACCCAACACTATGATATTGCACCAAGAAACCAAAAGCACTTCCTTACAAGACAAAATCCCCAGCCTCTGGATCTCTGGGATGAGGGATCCATATATAGATGTCTGCAAAGGAGGTGAGTCAACTTTTGAGATTTGATTAGTGTCTTCTCTCTAATAGTTCTTGATTCCACTTGGAGATTGATGGTCTCTTACTCATCGCTGGTCGAATTCAGAGAGGCAACTGTCATAGGAGAAGTTTCTGGAAGATTCCATGCTCCTCCACCTTGCGGATTGACCCTGCCATTTGTCCCTTCTCGCCCATCGCACCCCATAGAAGGGCTTTTTGACATGCATCGCACCTACTGTGTGTATTTAGGTGGGATGCAATGCACTTTACCTATGGAGCAGGTGAAATGGTACAATTTTGACCAGTTTTGAGTAGTTTTTCATGGAGAACTTCTGGGAGATGCTGTAATTAGTTGACCTTTTTCTTTTAGGGGTTGGAAAAACACCTTTAGGGACTTAGGAGCCCTTGGTTTATGGAAATTTATGCTTGGGGTTGCAGTGCCAAAAAATGTCTATAACAGTTGCCCCCTAAAGCATGAGGTCGTTAATCTCTTTTATGTCGGGTGAAATGCTTTATCATGAGGATCCGAAGTTTTTTTGCGCTGGAAGGCGACCTGTAATAAGATACAATACAATACATTATCTTCATATTATTTTCATGATCTAGCTGAGGCGAGCATTCCCATGCTCAGCTTTATAAATTCATTTTCATGTACATAGGACAGACAATCGTCTGAGTGTAGACTGATGATTCTGGTAGAGCCATCATCCCTTGGACTGGATGATTACCTATGCAGCAATGATGTACATTTGATGTCTTTATTTTCTTGAATATATATCACAGCCCAGATGGATGAAACTAGATTCGGGGTCTTCAATCTCGTTTGATCTTCACTCAAAGTACAAGTCGATCGATGTGAGAGATGTTCTGGAGTCGAACATGGAAAGACATCGCCTGATTACCAGCGAATGATGTAAGTTGTTAACAGGCGCGAGAGGAATCACCGATAATGATAATGATCCTCAAGGTACTACAGTACATTCACGTGGTGTGAATAAAGGACTTGCGATCGAACACCACGCAAAATCTTTCGGTCGAAGGCCATTGATGTAAACCTGTCACCGGAAGTGAGAAACTTGCCATTGAGGCATGCAATCTTCAAAGTACTGAAAGGGTTGTTCCTAGATTGACTTCTTGGATAATGAGCTGATGTCGAAAAGAAGCGATCTATCATAGGAGGGACTTAGTGAATCCCACATCAATGACACGGAAAAGAGGAAAGGATTTTAATGGAGGTGAAAACAATCTGGTGACATACGGTTCAGGGTGGCGGTCATGAAAGAATGGAGCGAAAATGTATTATAGTGGGTGAGACACAGGTGAATTCTCTGAGCGACTTCTCTTGAACATATCGGTGAAACTGACATGATGGATTGGTAGAATTAACCCCAAATGTGGATGGTGTAATGGAACAATGGTGATGTGACCAGTGAATGGAACAACCCAACCCGACTCGGATGCGGAGTGAAAGTGTCATGTTCAAGAGTGACTTGCTACCAAAAAAGTTTCTTCAAGTTTTCTTCCCAATTTTTTCCCCAATCATTGCTGACCATTACCTCTTTATTTTTGTCAAGCTTGAGGGGGATAACATATGCTTGTTCTATAATTTTCCCTTTGGGCAAACCCATTACTATGTTTTAACGAGCCTAGCAATAGTGAAACTCGTTCTTGTCTGTTATGGACAAGTTTGTCGCTATTAGGTTTTAACAAGTTTAACGACAAAGATAACTCGGTCCTTTTCATTTTTAGAGAGTCTGAAAAGGGACGTAAAGGAAACTCCAAAAAATCCGTTTTTGTCATCTAATCCCTTAAGTCCAAAAAAGTATAAAATAATACAAAAGGGATGAATTTTCGGTACTTTTAACGAGCCGAACAAAACAAGCACTCGATCTTTTTGTGTAATAATCCCTCAGGTCCAAAAAGATTAAAATCTAAAGGAGGGATAGCACTTCCGGTCACTTTAACGAGCTGGAGAGGCCAATGGCTCAGCAATCTTTTCATATTTTACGAGTCAGTTGAAAAGAGCTTAAAGGAGACTCGTTTTTTAGGAACGAGTGATAGATTATGGTAGCAGCTGATTCCAGGTAAGTTTTGGAATTTTCCAATCACGGCAGTGTCACAAGGATGGCTAACAATATAACTCTTCGCAGTTGTTCCTCAAAAGGGGTAAACAATCAAGTGGAGGTGAATGATCGGCCAATACAAAGTGGAGGTGATGATGAGAACATGACCAAGGCTTGAAAGGCTGAAGTACTACATTCACGATGGTTATTTACCGGAAATTGGTTCATTTTTTAATGAGCTTAAATGCTGGGGGAAACACTTCCTCATTGCTTATGTTTATTTTTTAACGAGCTTGAATTCCACGTTAAAACTGCTCAATTAATCCAATCGCATAATAAGGATGTCTCCTATATAAAAATGGCATTATTTCAAAGCTTTGCCCCATATCCTTTCTTTATGCAAGTTAGGAAATGACCAATCCTATGATTTTAAAGGGTTAGAGGGCCTATAAATTTAAAAAATAAAATTTCGCTCTTCTCCCTCATGCCAAAAGGTTTGCATGCCCCCAAGTATAGTGAAATAGAGTTTCAAGGTTACCCCTCAATTTGCAGACAAAACATTTTTTTTTATCATGAAAGGCCTACCTTTTTCAGGTTACCAAATATTGTTCTATTTGTGCCACAAAAAAAACACTTCTTCGGCGATGTCTACCAAAATAGAAAAAGGTGAGTGGCGCAGATGCCTCCACTCACATAACTTTGACGAGGGAATCTTAATCTAGCCTAATCCCCTTTTCCTAGATGGATGGGTGCCTCAGACTAGTCAGATATCCTTCGTGGAAACATACCCTATACTTGAAGTTTTCCTATCGAAACAGGCCAGGGTGCATGCCCCCTGGGTTTCATTCATGCCCTCTGAATCACTCGCACTCATCAGGAGGCCAGACTGGGGAATGATGAGACATTCCTTGCATGAAAAGACCATTCATGGTTGGTATATGACTATTTTCTATATGTGAACAGGGGAATGAAAGTTGGTCTACGAGCTTGACCACTCTTCCTTTGTGCGGAAAACACATTACTCTAAAGACTGAGGAGACAATGGCTCTCATGCAATAAATATAGTCTCGTCCAACAAGTATATTATAATCCAGGGGTCCTTGTACTACCATTACATTCATGTGAACAGTTTTCCTTCTCAATGTTATCGGCACATCGAGAAGGATCCCTAACGGTCGACTGGTTCCTTTGTCAAATCCTATTAGATTTCTCATCTCAGGCAAAAGTGATGGCGAACCAAGCGCTTTCCAAGTAGTTGAGGAAAGGATACTCACAGAAGCCCCCTCATCTATGATGGTACCAGCCATAACCATTTTATATACTTGAGCGATGATTCAGAATGGTACACTAGCTAGTAAAGGGGGTTTACCTAGTAGATTCCAGTCAAAGGAAACAACCAGGTTGCTTGGAGGTGGGACCGAATAGACGGTCGGCTATGACTCTGACGAACTTCCTTCTTGCAGTAAAGGAACAGGTAGACTGCCCCATGTTCATCGGAGTTTGTGTTTACGAAGAGAATTTGAACGGTGTCGTTCTTCTTCTCTTTGGTGACTGTATCACCTCAAGATTGATCCTCTGAATGCATGACCGGGTCAACTGCCGCCTCGACCTTTTGACTTTCGTCTGGTATGGATTCAGATGGTTTATCTTAAATGATAGATGCTTCGACCGACCACAAGGGTGTGTCAGCTGGATTTTCAACTAGCGACGAACTCGGTAAGAGTTTCTTGTATCCAGGACGAAGCCGTAATGGTGAAACCGGACGGTCGTCTAAAACTCTTTTAGCTTCGTCTAAGAAGGGACAATGGTGGACGGCATGATCGCCTTCACACAATTTACAAGGAGATTTATATTTTCCTTATTTTCCAGGGGCTTCACTTTCACTAGTTGACGGTGTACTTTCAACATGATCATCAGAGGTTGACGACACTGGATTGTGCAAACGAGGAGACCAGTCCCTTAAGATCTGAGCGATGCAAGGAAAATCTCGATGATAGTGGTCTCCTTTGCAAATGACACGTGGTGATTTAGGCCTGCTTGGTGCAGTGTGTGGATTTTCGCTAGACAATGCTTAGTTGCCCTTTTTTTCCTTTGGCTCCTTCTTCTTCTTCTCTTTCTTCTTCTTCTCCTTCTTCTTCTCAGTTACTTGATTTTGGGCTTTACCAGCTTCATCAAGAGAGGAGGAAGTGTTGTGGGGAAAAATGCCTATGCAGGACGATCCTATCCACCTAAGGTGTGACAGTGCCTTAGCAACAAATGAGTACAACTACACTGGTTTCTTCCTTTATGAAATATGAAAGAAGAGAGATCAATAGACTTACCGGTGTCTTCCGTTTGTCCCTCGATCTAGATCCTCTTCTCTTTGGGTGTCCACAGCTACTTTCCTCCTCGCTCGCTCAAGAGAACAACTACTTGATTCCTGCGAGATCACAAGAGAACAGCTACTTGCGACAAGAGAAGAACACAACGCAAAGGTAAATATTCATATTCATAAATGATTCAGGATTAGAAGTAAATCAAATACACTAATGCAATCATACAAATACACCAGTATATAGGAGAAAACCAAGATATCTTTATTGATGAATAACAAGGTTCAGGAAGAGATACAACCCAGAGGGCTCCAATCCAGCATCTCCTTCCCAGCAATTGGAATTCCTATCTTCAGCCCCTTCAAAGCATTAAGCACCCAATGATTCCAGTCTTCAAACCAATAGCAATTCTTTGTAATAACAAAATTCCAGCCTCCAGATCTCATGGAGGAGAGATCTATATATAGTTATTTTGGAGAGAGGACGAGTCAGCTTGAGGTCTGACTAGTGTCCTCTCCCTCTCCCAGTTCTTGAGTCCACTTGGAGGTTCTTGCTTCCACTTGGAGATTTGGAACCTCTTACTCATCACCAGTCGAATTCCCTGAGGCAAGTGTCATTTTGGAAGCTTCCTGAGCGTTGACACCTTGAGGAATGAGTCTGCCACTTGTCCAAACTCGCTCAGTGCAGGTAGCTAGTGTTGGAGTTGACATTCAACGCAGGTAGACAGTGGAGCCACTGACATTCAGCGCAGATGGTCAATGGAGCAGTTGACATGATCCTGAATTGACTTATTTTTGAGCAGTTTCAGGTGGAGAACTTTTGTGAATTGCTGTGGTTTGTTAGCCTTGTTCCTCTAGGGGTAGGAACAACATGTTTAGAGACTTTGGATCCCTTAGATTATGGACATTTCATGCTCAATTCTGTAAGGCACAAAAATGTCTATAAAAGTTGCCCCCTAAAGTATGAGGTTGTTTATCGGGCGAAATGCTTGATCAGGGGAATCCGAAGTTCATCCAATGCTGGGAGGAGACCTGTAATACAATACAATACAATACATTATTTTTCATACTGATTTCATGATCTAGATGAGGCGGGCATTCCCATGCTTAGCTTTATAAATTCATTTTTCTGTACATAGAACAAACAATCGTCTGATGATAGACTGATAATTTTGATGAAATTATCATCCTTTGAGTAGGACGATTATCTGTTGCAATGATGTACATGTCAATGTCTTTATCTTTCCTAAATATATATCACAGCCTGGATGGATGAAACTAGATCCGGGGTCTTAAAACTCGTTCGATCTTCACTCTAAGTACAAGTCGATCCATGTGAGAATTGTTCTGAAGTTGAACATGGAAAGACATCGCTTGATTACCGGTCAATGATGTAAACCGTTAACAAGCGCGAGAGGAATCACCGATAATGATAATGACCCTCAAGGTACTACAGTACAATTCACGTGGTGTGAATAAAGGACTTGGCGTGGAACACCACGCAAAATCTTTCGGTCGAAGGTCATTGATGTATACCTGTCGCCGGAAGTGAGAAACTTGCCATTGAGGCATGCAAGCTTCAAAGTACTAAAGGGGTTGTTCCTAGATCAACTTCTTGGATAATGAGCTGATGTCGACAAGAAGCGATCCGTCACAGGAGGGCCTTAATGAATCCCACCTCAATGACACGGAACAGAGCTAATGATTTTAATGGAGGTGAAAACAATCTGTGACATATGATTCAGGGTGGTGGTCATGAATGGATGAAGGATAATGTATGGCAGTGGATGGGACACGGTTGACTCTTTCTGAACGACTTCTCTTGAACATATGGCGACAATGATGCAATGGATCGGTAGCATTACCCCAAAAATGGATGGTATGGCGAGACCATGGTGATGTGACCAGTGAATGAAACAACCCAACCCGATTGTGGTACGGAGGAAAGTGTCATGTTGAAGAGCGACTTGCTACCATCAAAGTTTTCTTTAGTTTCTCCCAATTTTTCCCCAGTCATTACTGACCAGTACCTCTTTATTTTTGTCAAGCTTGAGGAGGATAACATATGCTTGTTCTATAACCTGCCCTTCGGGCAAGCCCATTGCTATGTTTTAACGAGCCTAGCGATAGTGAAACTCGTCTAAAGACAAGTTTGTCGCTATTTAATAATTTTAACGAGTTTAACGACAAGGATAACTCGGTCCTTTCATTTTTAGAGAGTCTGAAAAGGTACATAAAGTCAACTCCAAAATTCCTTTTTCGTCATCTAATCCCTTAAGTCCGAAAAAGTATAAAACAATACAGAAGGGATGAGTTTTCAATAATTTTAACGAGCCGAATAAAACAAGCGCTCGACCTTTTTGTGCAATAATCCCTCAGGTCCAAAAACATTAAAATCTAGAGGAGGGATAGCTCTTCCTGTCCTTTAACGAGCTGGAAGGCCAAGACTCGGCAATCTTTTCATATTTTACGAGTCAATTGAAAAGAGCTTAAAGAAGACTCGTCTTTTGAGGAACGAGTGATAAACAGGGATAGCAGCTGATTCCAGGTACAGGTTGGAATTTTCCAATCACGGTAGTGTCACAAGGATGGCTAGGTGAAATCACTCTTCGCAGCTGTTCCTCAAAATGGGTAAACAATCATATGGAGGTGAACGATCGACCAAATGAAAAGTGGAGGTGGCAGGTGCAAACACGACCAAGGCTTTAATGGCTGATGATATTACATTCACAGTGGTTATTTACCGGGATAGGTTCATTTTTTATTTTAAAATGAGCTTAAACACTGGAGGAAACTCTTGCTCATTGCTTATGTTTATTTTTTAACGAGCATGAACTATGTGCTAAAACTGCTCGGATCTTGCGTTTATTTTTTAACGAGCATGAACTTTATGCTAAAACTGCTCGATTACCCAGTCATAAAATAAGAGTGTCTCATCAAGATTCTATTTTTTATGGAGCTTCATCTCACTAAGCTTTGCTCCCCATCCTTTCTTTATGCAAGTTAGGAAACAACTAATCCTATGAGTTTAAAGGGTTAGAGGTCCTAAAAATTTAAAAAAATAAATAGCCGCCCCTCGCTTGCACTCCAAAAGGTTTGGATGCCCCCAGGTATAAAGTACGATTTCAAAGTTACCTCTACTTCAATTCCGTCAAAACTTTCGTTTCACTGGGAGAGGCCTACCTCTTTCAGGTTACCTAAATATTGTCTCATTAATCTTTCAAACAAAACACTTCTTCAGCAATGTCTACTGAAATAGACAAAGGTGAGTGACGATCCCCGCCCTCTCACATAACTTTGACAAGAGAATCTTATTCCAGAAAAACCCCTCTTCCAACCACGGACGGGGTATGGACTAGTCATATTCTCCCATGGAAACCTACTCTATACCCAAATTTTCTCTGCCGAAGCAGACTAGGACGCATGCCCCCTGGGTTCCAGTCATATCCTCCCGAATTACTCGCGCTCATCAGGAGGACGGACCGTGGGTTGAGACACTTCTTGCATGAATAGACCATTTAGGGATGGTACACGACTATTTGCGATGCGTGATCCGGGAAACAAAAGTTGGTCTACGAGCTTGACCATTCTTCCTTCATGCAGAAAACACATTACTCTAAAGAGTGAGGAGACTATAGCTCTCATGCAATATATATAGTCTCGTCCAAGGAGTAGGTTATAATCCAAGGGTCCTTGAACGACCATCACGTTCATTTGAACGGTCTTCCCTTTCAATGTTATAGGCACATTGGGGAGGATCCCTAAAGGTCGACTGGTTCCTTTATCAAAACCTGATAGATTTCTCATCTCAGGTAAAAGCGCTGGCGAAACAAGCGCTTTCCAAGCAATAGAGGAAAGGATACTCACATATGCCCCCTCATCAATGATAGTGCCAGCCATCACCATTCTGTATATTTGAATGATAATTCTGAATGGTATGCTTGCTGGCAACCGGGGTCTGCCTAGTTGGTTCCAATCAAAGGACACAACCAGGTTGCTTGGTGGTGGGACCGAATATACGGCCGGATATCGCTCTGACGAACTTCCTTCCTGCGATAAAAGAATGGGGGCATTGCCCCCTTGTTCATCAGAGTCAGTGTTAATGAAGAGAATCTGGATGGTGTCGTCTTTATTCTTCTCTGTGAGGGTATCATTCAAAGATAGAGCCTCTGAAGGCAAAACCGGGTCAACTGCCGTATCAACCTTTTGACTTTCGTCAGGCATGGATCCAGACGGTTCATCTTCAATGATAGGTGCTTCGGCTGACCACCTGGGTGGGCCAGCCAGGTTCTCGACTAGTGAACAACTTGGCAGGAGTTTTTGATATCCAGGAGGAAGTTGCGCTCGTAAAATCGGGCGATCTTCCAGAACTCTTTTAGCCTCGTCTAAGAAGGGACAACGGTGGATGGCATGATTGCCTTCACACAGTTTGCAGGGAAATCTAAGTTTCCCTCTCTGTCCTGTGGCTTCACTTTCGCTAGTCGACGGTGAGCAGTCAACATGGCTATCAGAGGTTGATGCTCCCGAATTATGCAAACGGGGAGACCAGTCCCTTAGTATTTGAGGGATACAGGGACAATCTGTATGGAAGTGGTCTCCCTTACATATGACGCATGGCGATTTAGGCCTGGTCAGTGCTGTGTGTGGATTTTTGTCAGACGACTCTCGTTTGCCCCCAGTCGCCTTTGGCTCCTTCTTCTTCTTTTCTTTCTCCTTCTTCTCCTTCTTCTCCTTAGGAGCCTGGTTTTTGGTTCTACCAGTTCCGTCAAGCGAAGAGGAAGGAGGAGAGGAAGATGAAGTAGAAGGCTGGTGGGCGACTTTGGTCTAGTCTGACTGTTGACTCGACTGTTCAGGAATGGTGACGTTCTGAACGACACTGGTTGAAAAGAGCCAAACTGGCAGGCCAATTGTCAGTCCTGGAAGCGACAATGTGGCCATGTGGGGCGCACCAACATCTCCCCAAGAGGAGAAGGGACTAGGATTTCCACCAAGGGGAATTCCTTGGTTGGTGTGCTCCATCTTTCAACCCAAAGATCAACGCAGGAATTTAAAGGGTGATTGTTCCGTTTAAAATAAATTTTAACGACGCTTTAGACACAACTTGCTTTTTCAGTTTTAAAGAGTCGAGAAAAAGCTAAAGATGACTCTAGTATCCTTCGATGTTTTAACGAGCCCGAAGTGACAAATGCTTGGATGGACTTTTTCTGTTATAGAGTCTGAAAAAGGCCAAAAGAAATTGCTCTGGAGTTCTAGGCAGAGGGTGTGCCAAACTTTTCGCAAAACCGCATAATACTTTTTAAGGTACGTGCGGTCGATCTTCGTGAATGCTGTGTTCACTGCATTGCGATCAGTAGGGCGGCTGACACGGCTTCCTAAGGATAAAAGATATATTCTTATAGGGGTCTCCCAATATATACGCGACGGTACGAGGGAGCACAATCCATACTAGCGCTATCGTCCCTCAGGAGGAATCACCCATCTTCCACGAGATCGACAGTCACTAGGCTTAACGACACCGGAACACGTCTCTAGCCTAGACCTCTATGTTGTGCGTTATGTTACAAAGCGTTGTTAGGTTCATTCAATTTATTTTAGGTTGATATTTTTAAAGTTTTCCTTTCAAGGTTCACCACGAGATGTATGATACAAATTCCTAAATGCAGTCTAAAGATGATAAGCAAGCTTTATTATCTTTTCAACTTTGAAAATCCTAGCTACTAAGGGAAAAGAAAGACACCATCTTTTCTCAAAGAGCAATCAACACACTCTAATGCACTTTTCCTAAATCCAACATGCAAACTATCAAATGCAAAATGCACTATGCAGGTGTTTTTTTTCCGCTTTCTTAGTATTAATGCCTACAAAGAAAGCTTTTTGTACAACTTTGAATTTGCTTTTAAATGATCAATACAAACAAGTTCACTCTTTCGAAATCAGAGAAGATAGAAGAGATTACAACACTTAACGATTTTCGAAATAAAGACTTGTTTTGACACTTAAAAGAGACAAATTCAAACCAATAAGCAAAAGTAAATTTATAATCAATCTGCAAACAGCCAATGAACTCTCTTCCAAGATCACAATCAATCAGATCTGAATCAAAGGCTACAGGATGACTACTTTACTCATGCAAAGGAAAACTGTAAATGATGCCACAAACACATAAAAACACTCACAGTATTTTTGTACAAAAGGAGGCGGAATCTAAGCAAAGAAAAGGAGTTATCTGACTGGTACCTATGCTGGTTAAAGGCTGCAAAAAACAGAGATCAAAATAGGGCAACAGAGAACAAAGAACCCCAGCTGCACAAGGCCAAACTGGTTCAGCGCAACCTCAACACTGAGGATTTGACATTCAGTGCAGGTAGCCCTCACGGGACCTGCGTTGAAATGCATACTGCCTTCACAGCAGTTGCGCTGAAGGAGAAACTCTCGTTTCTCCTGGGTTCTGGGTCACAGATTGCTCAAAAATCAACAGTTTCAGGCCAAATCAGAAACACAAGCAAGGTATAATCAAAGGGATGCTTTGAAGGCTACTAAGATCTATCACAAGGATCATAAAATCATTTGTGAATCCATTGTTTAAATCATAGACAAGTCCAACAACTGGATCAAAGCAGCAACTTTCTACTTTACATCCGGGAAAGATGCAGTTCGATTGTTATTGTCAAGTCTATGAAGTAAACAAATGACAGAAACACAAATGAAATGAATAAACAAATCGTCCCCAGTGGAGTCGCCAATTTGTTGTGGGGAAAAATGCCTATGCAGGACGATCCTATCCACCTAAGGTGTGATAGTGCCTTAGCAACAAACGAGTACAGCTACACTAGTTTCTTCCTTTATGAAATATGAAAGAAGAGAGATCAATATAATTACCGGTGTCTTCCGTTTGTCCCTCGATCTAGATCCTCTTCTCTTTGGGTGTCCACAGCTACTTGCCTCCTCGCTCGCTCAAGAGAACAGCTACTTGATTCCTGCGAGATCACAAGAGAACAGCTACTTGCGACAAGAGAAGAACACAACGCAAAGATAAATATTCATATTCATAAATGATTCAGGATTAGAAGTAAATCAAATACACTAATGCAATCATACAAATACACCAGTATATAGGAGAAAACCAAGATAGCTTTATTGATGAATAACAAGGTTCAGGAAGAGATACAACCCAGAGGGCTCCAATCCAGCATCTCCTTCCCAGCGATTGGAATTCCTATCTTCAGCCCCTTCAAAGCATTAAGAACCCAATGATTCCAGTCTTCAAACCAACAACAATTCTTTGTAATAACAAAATTCCAGCCTCCAGATCTCATGGAGGAGAGATCTATATATAGTTATTTTGGAGAGAGGATGAGTCAGCTTGAGATCTGACTAGTGTCCTCTCCCTCTCTCAGTTCTTGAGTCCACTTGGAGGTTCTTGCTTCCACTTAGAGATTTGGAACCTCTTACTCATCACCAGTCGAATTCCCTGAGGTAAGTGTCATTTTGGAAGCTTCCTGAGCATTGACACCTTGAGGAATGAGTCTGCCACTTGTCCAAACTCGCTCAGTGTAGGTAGCTAGTGTTGGAGTTGACATTCAATGCAGGTAGACAGTGGAGCCACTGACATTCAGCGCAGATGGTCAATGGAGAAGTTGACATGATCCTGAATTGACTTGTTTTTGAGCAGTTTCAGGTGGAGAACTTTTGTGAATTGTTGTGGTTTGTTAGCCTTGTTCCTCTAGGGGTAGGAACAACATGTTTAGGGACTTTGGATCCCTTAGATTATGGACATTTCATGCTCAATGCTGTAAGGCACAAAAATGTCTATAACAGGAAGAAGGAGAGGAAGAATTGGATGAAGTAGAGGGTTGTGGGGTAACTCTAATATCGTTTAGTTGCTGACTTGATTGTTCAGGAATTACGGTGTTCTGAACGACAGAAGTTGAGAAGAGCCATACGGGGAAGCCGATTGTCAATCCTGGAAGAGACAATGTGGGCATATGGGGTGCACCAACATCTCCCCAAGAGGAGAAGGGACTAGGATTTCCTCCAAGGGGAACTCCTTGGTTGGTGGACTCCATTTTTCTCAACTTAAGATCAACGTAGGAAAGGTGATGATTATTCCGTTTGAAATAAATTTTTAGATGCTTTGACACAACTTGTTTTTTCAATTTTTAAGAGTCGAGAAAAAACAAAAGATGACTCTAGTCGCCTTTGATTTTTAATGAGCCTGAAGTGACAAGTGCTTAGATGGACCTTTTCCGTTAAGGAGTCTGAAAAGGAACAAAAGGGACTGCTCTGGAAATCTATACAGAGGGATTACCAAACCAATCACAAAACTGCAGAATACTTTTTACGGTACGGCAGTCAATCTTCCCGAATGTTGTGTTCAGTGCATTCTGATTGATAGGGTGGCAGACACAGCTTCCTATGGATAAAGGATAAAGCCTATTGTGGTCTCCCAAAATATACTCGACGGTACGTGGGAGCACAAGTCTGTACTAGCACTTATCGTCTGAAAGTGGAGGAATCACCCAACCAACAGTGAGAACAACAGTTACCAGGCTTTACAACGCCGGAATACGTCTCTAGCCTAGACTTCTAGATGTTGTGCGTTAGGTTCCAAAGCGTTTTTAGATTCATTAAATTTATTTTATGGTTGATCTTGCTTAAGAAATTTTCCTTTCAGGTTCACCGCATGATGTAGATGTACAATTCCTAAAATGCAATCTAAGATGATAAACAGTCGTTTAATCTTCTTTCTGCAATGAAAATCCTAGCTACTAAGGAAAGAGAGATGGCGTTCTTTCAACAAAGAGCATAGAGCACACACTATATGCATTGTCCTAAATCAAACCAACAAACAGTCTAAATGCAAATGCACATGCATGTATTTTTTTCAGCCTTCTTAATGTGTGAATGATAAAAAGAAAGCTAAGCGCAAATCTGAATTATTTTCCAAAGCGACAATTACTAACAAGTTTCTTTTCAAAACAAAATGAGGACAATGACAACACTTTGCGATTTGGAATTGAAAACTTGTTTTCGACACTAGAAAAACTACTAATTCAGATCAAATACAAGAGTAACAGTGTAATCGACTATCAAGAACAATCAAATTCTCTTCTATGACTGAAAACGACACTTGCGACACTTTCAAATGAAGAAACGACAATACAATTGCGCTACTTCTTTCTAAAGGAGAACTGAAAATGACTCAAAAATACATAAAAAACATTTACAGTTCTTTGCACAATGGAGGTGAATAACAACAAGGAAAGGGGTTTCAAACAGAGGTGTAATGACTATAGGCAGCAAAACTCCTGAATAGAGCTGAAAAGCATGAACAAAGAAACCAAAATTTAGGAACAAGGCCTTGTCTGATCAGCGCACCTGTAACATAGTGAAACTGAAGTGCAATGCACCTACTACACTCGAGAAGTGTGCTGCATTTGAATTTCATAGAACAGACAGTGCGCTGGACTAGGGATGAGACTTTGATTGGGTTCCGTTTCACAGTTTGCAGTTCAGTTCAGGGATTTAGGCCGAGCAAGTGGTAATCAGTAAATCAATCACAGGGGTAGATCTAAGGAGGTTACTAGAGCCACCACGAGGACAATTAGAGAGCTTGTAAATCAATCGTTTAATTCACAAACAAAACCCGGAGATCGACTGAAGCAACATTGATCTACTTTGCACTTGCATAGCAAATGCAGTTTGAAGGCTAGCTGACTTGACTTCAGGCTCCATCTATAAGTTTATAAAGTAAACAAATGTAGATGAACAAACAATCTACTCGCTCCCCAGCGGAGTCACCATTTTGTTATCGGGAATAGTGTCTATGCAGAGCTACTAATCCCACTAAGGCTGGTAGCTACCTTATAAACAAACACACTAAAAACTACTTTCGTTTTCCTTTACGAGAAATAGATAAGAGAAGAATAAGGATACCAACGTCTGTCTTGCGCTTGGTTCCTTGCTCGATTCCTCTCTCTTCTGGTAGGTCTTTGCCACTCGCTTCCTTGTTTACCGAGCTTCAAAGAGTACCTGTAGAACCAAAGCAGCATAACACTATCCAAGAACATAGATCTATTATCATAAACAGTATAGGATCAGATGTACATTGACCACACAAATTCATAAATCATCAATCATACAAGAATATGGAGGAAAACCTGAATAGCTTTATTGATAATCAAGAAAGAGCAAAGAGGATTACAACCGATTGTTCTGACCCAGCATCATCCTCTCAGCAGGTAAGCCCTTCTTCACCTCATGAAAAGCTTAGATCACCCAACACTATGATATTGCACCAAGAAACCAACATCACTTATTTACAAGATAAAATTCCCAGCCTCTGGATCTCTGGGATGAGGGATCCATATATAGATGTCTGCAAGGGAGGTGAGTCAGCTTTTGAGATTTGATTAGTGTCCTCTCTCTGATAGTTCTTGATTCCACTTGGAGATTGATGATCTATTACTCATCCCTGGTCGAATTCAGAGAGGCAAGTGTCATAGGAGAAGTTTCTGGAAGATTCCATGCTCCTCCACCTTGCGGATTGACCCTACCATTTGTCCCTTCTTGCCCATTGCACCCCATAGAAGGGCTTTTTGACATGCATCGCACCTACTGTGTGTATTTAGGTGGGATGCAATGCACTTTACCTATGGAGCAGGTGAAATGGTCTAGTTTTGACCGGTTCTGAGTAGTTTTTCATGGAGAGCTTCTAGGAGATGTTGTAATTAGTTGACCTTGTTCTTTTAGGGGTTGGAACAACACCTTTAGGTACTTAGGAGCCCTTGTTTTATGGAAATTTATGCTTGGGGTTGTAGTGCCCAAAAATGTCTATAACAACAACTACATGCCTTTGAACTGTGTTACAATGAGTCTCAAAGGCCTATTTATTGTCGAGAAACAATGGAAAAGACCAAAACATCCAAAAACCTAAACCTAGGTGATGAAGCACCAAACTAGGGGCCTTGTTTGGGTAAATTGGTGCATCAACTTCTTGGGGTAGTAACTTTAGCATACAATCTCCGTTTGATGAACAAAATACCTCGTTAAAAATATCTATATGAGGAATACAACTTTTGAATGGCCAATATCAAAAGAAAAGCCATGTCAGCCACTGTTTTCCCCAAAAAACATCATTTAGGGCCCCAAAATAGCTCGGAAGTTCAGGACCCTAAAAACTACGAAAAATAGTAAATTGTGCTACAATTAAGGAAACTGAAAAACTAAAAGGGACAGTTGTAGGGGGTCCAAGTGGGATAGTCAGGTGGCCACCAACATCCAACTGGATCATTCCTCCCCCTTTAAGAAGCAATGGTCCCCATTGCGTTGAGTGCCTCCATGAGATGGGGAAACTTCTATTGAACTTGGTCCCTGATGAGCTGTTATGCAATCTCTGATGTGTCTAGTAATGGTGGGAAGGATGGTCAAGGGTGGTCCACATTGAACACTCAGTGCAAGCCAAGGAATGGGGGAATGTTGTGCTCCAAAGTATTATTTCCCACATTCTTGGTAAAGGTGTAAGGACCATATTAGACTAGTTTGAGCTTCCGATGGGTTCTATGTTATCTGGAAAACTAGTGTCTATGCAGAGCTGCTAGTCCCACTAAGGCTGGTAGCTACCTTAGAAACAAACAAACTAAAAACTACTTTCGTTTTTTTTTATTAGAAATAGATAAGAGGGGAATAAGGAGACCAACCTCTATCTTGCGCTTGGTTCCTTGCTCGATTCCTCTCCCTTCTGATAGATCTTTGCTACTCGCTTTCGCGTCTACCCAGCTTCAAAGAGCACCTGTAGAATCAAAGCAGCATAACACTATCCAAGAACATAGATCTATTATCATAAACAATATAGGACCAGATATATATTGACCACACAAATGCATAAATCATTAATCATACAAGAATGTGGAGGAAAACTTGAATAGCTTTATTGATAATCAAGAAAGAGCAAAGAGGATTACAACCAATAGTTCTGACCGAGCATCATCCTCTCAGCAAGAAGCCCTTCTTCACCTCACGAAAAGCTTAGATCACCCAACACTATGATATTGCACCAAGAAACCAACAACACTTCCTTACAAGATACAAAATTCCAGCCTCTGGATCTCTGGGATGAGGGATCCATATATAGATGTTTGCAAGGGAGGTGAGTCAGCTTCTAAGATTTGAATAGTTTCCTCTCTCTGATAGTTCTTGATTCCACTTGGAGATTGATGATCTCTTACTCATCCCTGGGTGAATGCAGAGAGGCAAGTGTCACAGGAGAAGTTTCTGGAAGATTCCATGCTCCTCCACCTTGCGGATTGACCCTGCCATTTGTCCACTCTTGCCCATCGCACCCCATAGAAGGGTTTTTCAACATGCATCGCACCTACTATGTGTATTTAGGTGGGATGCAACGGACTTTGACCATGGAGTAGGTGAAATGGTCCAGTTTTGACCAATTCTGAGTAGTTTTTCATGGAGAAGTTCTGGGAGATGTTGTAATCAGTTGAACTTGTTCTTCTAGGGGTTGGAACAACACCTTTAGGGACTTAGGAGCCCTTGGTTTATGGACATTTATGATTGGGGTTGCAGTGCACAAAAATTTCTATAACAGTTACCCCCTAAAGCATGAGGTCTTTAGTCTTTTGATGTCTGGTGAAATGCTTTATCATGAGGATCCGAAGTTTTTTCAAGCTGGAAGGCGACATGTAATAAGATACAACAAAATACATTATCTTCATAAATTTTCATGATCTAGATGAGGTGGGAATTCCCATGCTCAGCTTTATAAATTCATTTTCATGTACATGAGATAGACAATCGTCTTTGTGTAGACTGATGATTTTGGTAGAGCCATCATCGCTTAGATTGGATGATTATCTGTGCAATAATGGTGTACATTTGATGTCTTTATTTTCCTAAATATATGTCGTAGCCGGATGGATGAAACTAGATCCGGGGTCTTCAATCTCATTCGATCTTCACTCAAAGTACAAGTCGATCCATGTGAGAGATGTTCTGGAGTCGAACATGGAAAGACATCGCCTGAATACTAGCCAATTATGTAAGCCGTTAACAGGCACGAGAGGAATCACCGATAATGATGATGACCCTCAAGGTACTACAGTACAATTCACGTGGTGTGAGTAAGGGACTTGGCGTCAAACGCCACGCAAAATCTTTCAGTCGAAGGCCATTGATGTAAACTTGTCACCGGAAGTGAGAAACTTGCCATTGAGGCATGCAAGCTTCAAAGTACTGAAAGGGTTGTTCCTAGATTGACTTCTTAGATAATGAGTTGATGTCGACAAGAAGCGATCCATCATAGGAGGGCCTTAGTGAATCCCACATCAATGACACAGAACAGAGCAAATGATGTTAATGGACGTGAAAACAATCTGGTGATATAAGGTTCAGGGTGGCGGTCATGAAAGAATGGAGCGTAAATGTATTGCAGTGGGTGAGACACAGGTGAATTCTATGAGCGACTTCTCTTGAACATATCAGCGACACTAACATGATGGATTGGTAGCATTAACCCCAAATATGGATGGTGTAACGGAACCATGGTGATGTGACCAGTGAATGGAACAACCCAACCCGAGTAGGATGCGGAGTGAAAGTGCCATGTTCAAGAGCGACTTGCTACCAACAAAGTTTCTTCAAGTTTTCTTCCCAATTTTCCCCAGTCATTGCTGACCAGTACCTCTTTACTTTTTTCAGGCTTGAGGAGGATAACATATGCTTGTTCTATAATTTTCCCTTCGGGCAAACCCATCGCTATGTTTTAACGAGCCTAGTGATAGTGAAACTCATTCTTGTCTGTTATGGACAAGTTTGTCGCTATTCGGTTTTAACGAGTTTAACGACAAAGATAACTCGGTCCTTTTCAATTTTAGAGAGTCTGAAAAGGGACGTAAAGGAAACTCCAAAAATCCTTTTTAGTCATCTAATCCCTCAAGCCTGAAAAATTATAAAATAATACAAAAGGGATGAATTTTCGGTAATTTTAACGAGCCGAACAAAACAAGCGCTCGATCTTTTTGTGTAATAATCCCTTAGTTCCAAAAATATTAAAATCTAAAGGAGGGATAGCACTTCTGGTCACTTTAACGAGTTGGAGAGGCCAATGGCTCAACAATCTTTTCATATTTTACGAGTCAGTTGAAAAGAGCTTAAAGGAGACTCGGTTTTGAGGAACGAGTGATAGATTTGGGTAGTAGTTGATTCCAGGTAAGGTTTGGAATTTTCCAATCACGGCAGTGTCACAAGGATGGCTAACATGATCACTCTTCGCAACTGTTCCTCAAAAGGGTAAACAATCAAGTGGAGGTGAATGATCAGCCAATACAGAGTGTAGGTGATGATGAGAACACAACCAAGGCTTCAAAGGCTGATGATAATACATTCACGATGGTTATTTACTGGAAAATGGTTCATTTTTTAATGAGCTTAAATGCTAGGGGAACATTTGCTCATTGCTTATGTTTATTTTTTAACGAGCTTGAATTCCGCGTTAAAACTGTTCGATAATCCAGTCGTATAATAAGGATGTCTCATCTAATATGCCATTTTTTATGGAGCTTGCACCTTACAAAGCTTTGCCCCGGATCCTTTCTTTATGCAAGTTAGGAAATGACCAATCCTACGAGTTTAAAGGGTTAGATGACCTATAAATTTAAAAACTAAATGGTCGCTCTTCGCTTTCACACCAAAAGGTTTGCATGCCCCCAGGTATAGTGAAAAATTTCCAGGTTACCAAAGATGGTTCTATCTGTACCACAAACAAAACACTTCCACGACGATGTCTACCGAAATAGACAAAGGTGAGTGGTGCAGACACCTCCACTCACATAACTTTGATGAGGGAATCTTATTCCAGCCTAATCCCATTTTCCTAAATGGACGGGTGTGTCAGACTAGTCATATATCCTCTGCGGAAACCAACCCTCTACCCAAGGTTTTCCTGCCAAAGCAGACCAGGGTGCATGCCCCCTGGGTTTCAGTCATGTCCTCCAAATCACTCGCGCTCATTAGGAGGACGGATTAGAGATTGATGAGACATTCCATGCGTGAAAATACCATTCAGAGATGCTATATGACTATTTGCTATGTGTGAACTGGGGAATGAAAGCTGGTCTACGAGCTTGACCACACTTCCTTCGTGCGGAAAGCACATTACTCCAAAGAGTGAGGAGACAATGACTCCCATGCAATAAATATAGTCTCATCCAAGGAGTAGATTATAATCCAGGGGTCCTTGAACTACCATTACGTTCATGTGAATGGTTTTCCCTCTCAATCTTATCGGCACATTGGGAAGGATCCCTAACGGTCGACTGGTTCCTTTGTCAAAGCCTGTTAGATTTCTCATCTCAAGCAAAAGCGATGGCGAACCAAGCGCTTTCCAAGAAATTGAGGAAAGGATACTCACAGAAGCCCCTTCATCTATGATGGTACCGGCCATTACCATTCTATATATTTGAGTAGTGATTCGAAATGGTACACTAGCCGGTAAATGGGGTTTGCCTAGTAGATTCCAGTAAAAAGAAACAACTAGGTTTCTTGGAGGTGGGATCGAATAGACGGCCGGATACAACTCTGATGAACTTCCTTCTTGCGGTAAAGGAACGGGTAGACTGCCCCCATGTTCATCGGAGTCTGTGCTTACGAAGATAATTTGAACGGTGTCGTTCTTGTTCTCTTCGGTGACTGTATCATCTGAAGATTGATCCTCTAAAGGCAAGACCGGGTCAACTGCCACCTCGACCTTTTCACTTTCGTCTGGTGTGGATTCAGATGGTTTATCTTCAATGATAAACGCTTCGGCCGACCACAAGGGCGTGTCAGCTGGATTTTCAACTAGTGACAGACTCGGAAAGAGTTTCTTATATCTAGGAGGAAGCTGTAACGGTGAAACCAGATGGTCATTCAAAACTCTTTCAGCTTTGTCTAAGAAGGGACAACGGTGGACGGCGTGATCGCCTTCACACAATTTACAAGGAAATTTATATTTTCCTTTTTGTCCAGGGGCTTCACTTTCACTAGTTGACGGTGTACTTCCAACATGATTATCAGAGGTTGATGACACCAGATTGTGCAAGCGAGGAGACCAGTCCCTTAAGATCTGAGGGATGCAAGGACAATCTCGATGATAATGGTCTCCTTTGCAAATGACACATGGAAATTTAGGCCTAGATGGTGCGGTGTGTGGATTTTCACTAGACGATGCCTGGTTGCCCCTTTTCGCCTTTGGCTGCTTCTTCTTCTTCTCTTTCTTCTTCTTTTCCTTCTTCTTCTCGGTTACTTGATTTTTGGCTTTACCAGCTTCATCAAGCAAAGAGGAAGGAGGAGAGGAAGAATTGGACGAAGTAGAGGGTTGGGGGGTGACTCTGGTATCATTTAGTTGCTGACTTGATTGTTCAGGAATCACGGTGTTCTGAACGACAGAAGTTGAGAAGAGCCATATGGGCAAGCCGATTGTCAATCCTGGAAGAGACAATGTGGCCATATGGGGTGCACCAACATCCCCCCAAGAGGAGAAGGGAGTAGGATTTCCTCCAAGGGGAACTCCTTAGTTGGTGGAATCCATTTTTCTCAACCTAAGACCAATGTAGGAAAGGTGATGTTTATTCTGATTAAAATAAATTTTAGACGCTTTGACACAACTTGTTTTTTCAATTTTTAAGAGTCAACAAAGAACAAAAGATGACTCTAGTCGCCTTCGATTTTTAAGGAGCCTGAAGTGAAAAGTGCTTAGATGGAGCTTTTCCTTTAAGGAGTTTGAAAAGGAACAAAAGGGACTGCTCTGGAAATCTAGATAGAGGGATTACCAAACCAATCGCAAAACTACAGAATACTTTTTATGATACGGCAGTCAATCTTCCCGAAGGTTGTGTTCAGTGCATTAGATAGATAGGGCAGCAGACACAGCTTCCTATGGATAAAGGATAAAGCCTATTGTGGTCTCCTAGCATATACTCAACGGTACGTGGGAGCATAAGTCCGTACTGGCACTTATCGCCTCAAAGTGGAGGAATCACCCAACCAACAGTGAAAACAACAATTACCAGGCTTTACAACGCCGGAATACGTCTCTGTCCTAGACTTCTAAATGTTGTGCGTTAGGTTCCAAAGAATTTTTAGATTCATTAAATTTATTTTACAGTTGATCTTGCTTAAGAAATTTGGCTTTTAGGTTCATCACGTGATGTAGATGTACAATTCCTAAAACGTAATCTAAGATGATAAACATTCGTTTAATCTTCTTTTTGTAATGAAAATGCTAGCTACTAAGGAAAGAGAGATGGCGTTCTTTCAACAAAGAGCAGAGAGCACACACTATATGCACTTGTCCTAAATCAAACCAACAAACAGTCTAAATGAAAATGCAGATGCATGTGTTTGTTTTCAGCCTTCTTAATCTGTGAATGATAAAAAGAAAGCTAAGCGCAAATCTGAATTATTTTTCAAAGCGAAAATTACTAACAAGATTATTTTCAAAACAAAATGAGGACAATGACGACACTTTGTTATTTGGAATTGAAAACTTGCTTTCGACACTTGAAAATCTACCAATTCAAATCAAATACAAGAGCAATAATGTAGTCGAATATCAAGAACAATCGGATTCTGTTCTACGACTGAAAATGACACTTGTGATGCTTTCAAATCAAGAAACGACAGTTCAATTACGCTACTTCTTTGTAAAAGAGAACTGAAAATGGCTCAAAATACATAAAAACATTTACAGTTCTTTACACAATGGAGGCGGAATAATGGCAAGGAAGGGGGCTTCCAACAGAGGTGTACTGACTATAGGTAGCAAAACTCCTGAATAGAGCTGAAAAGAGTGAACACAGAAGCCAAAATCTAAGAGAAGAAGAGGTCTGATCAGTGCACCTGTAGCACAAGGAAACTGAAATGAAACGCACCTACTACACTCGGGAAGTGCGATGCATTCAAGTTTCAAAGAAGACACAGTGTGATGGACCAGGGAAGAGACTTTAGCTGGGTTTCGGGTCACAGTTTGCAGCTCAGTTCAGGGATTTAGGCCGAGCAAGTGGGAATCAGTAAATCAATCATAGGGGTAGATCTAAGGAGGTTACTAGAGCCACCACAAGGGCAATTAGAGAGCTTGTAAATCAATTGTTTAATTCATAAACAAAACCTAGAGATAGACTGAAGCAACATTGATCTACTTTGCACTTGCATAGAAAATTCAGTTCGAAGGCTAGCTGGATTGAATTCAGGCTCCGTCTGTAAGCTTATAAAGTAAACAAATGTAGATAAACAAACAATCTATTCACTCCCCAGTGGAGTCGCCATTTTGTTATTGGGAAAACTAGTGTCTATGTAGAGCTGCTAGTCCCACTGAGGCTGGTAGCTACCTTAGAAACAAACAAACTAAAAACTACTTTCATTTTCCTTTATGAGAAATAGATAAGAGGGGAATAAGGAGACCAACCTCTGTCTTGCGCTTGGTTCCTTGCTCGATTCCTCTCCCTTCTGATAGATCTTTGCTACTCGCTTTCTTGTCTACCCAGCTTCAAAGAGCACTTGTAGAATCAAAGCAGCATAACACTATCCAAGGACATAGATCTATTATCATAAACAATATAGGACCAGATATATATTGACCACACAAATGCATAAATCATCAATGATACAAGAATGTGGAGGAAAACTTGAATAGCTTTATTGATAATCAAGAAAAAGCAAAGAGGATTACAACCAATTGTTCTAAGCCAGCATCATCCTCTCAGCAAGAAATCCCTTCTTCACCTCATGAAAAGCTTAGATCACCCAACACTATCTTATTTCACCAAGAAACCAACAACACTTCCTTACAAGATACAAAATTCCAGCCTCTGGATCTCTGGGATGAGGGATCCATATATAGATGTTTGCAAGGGAGGTGAGTCAGCTTCTCAGATTTGATTAGTGTCCTCTCTTTGATAGTTCTTGATTCCACTTGGAGATTGATGATCTCTTACTCGTCCCCGGGCAAATGCAGAGAGGCAAGTGTCACAGGAGAAGTTTCTGGAAGATTCCATGCTCCTCCACCTTGCGGATTGACCCTGCCATTTGTCCACTCTCGCCCATCACACCCCACATAAGGGTTTTTCAACATGCATCACACCTACTGTGTGTATTTAGGTGGGATGCAACGCACTTTGACCATGGAGCAGGGGAAATGGTCCAGTTTTGACCAATTCTGAGTAGTTTTTCATGGAGAACTTCTGGGAGATGTTGTAATTAGTTGACCTTGTTCTTCTAGGGGTTGGAACAACACCTTTAGGGACTTAGGAGCCCTTGGTTTATGGATATTTATGATTGGGGCTGCAGTGCCCAAAAATGTCTATAACACTCTAGTAAGGTGTTCTTTCCATAGATGCAACCAAAATTTTTCACCCACTTGAAACTTGTGTCGCACCTAACATTGATCATTTCGTTACTTGTACTTGGAATTTTCTAGAATGGAGGGGTGATATATCAACCCGTTCGATAGAGGTGCTCTGAGAGTCAGATCGAACAAGTGCTTGTCATGACAGTTCAATGGTACCCTTGTGGGTGAGGAGAAGATATTCCTATATTCTTTCATGACCGTATCCACCTTCTTCTTCTGCGTGGAGGAACCCTTCCCGAGGACAATGGAAGTGGCTACAATCTTCCCCTTACTTTGAGAGCAAACCAGAAAGAAAATAAATTTCCTAGTCTGGGAGATGATCTTACTGCCTTTCTTAGTAGAGATCAAAGAAGTGGCGATAGGTGGGGCTACCTCCGGTATCCTATATAATGTATTACTCAAAGAAATAATAATAGTGCGAGGCCCTGACTCATACACAACATGTCGCTTCCACAAGTATGGTTGGCCTAATAATACTTCACAAAATACCTCATCTGTGAAGGGCTTGATGCTGTAGGGAAGGCGACATTGCTAGCAGACTCAGAGATCTCGTCCTTGGTGAAGCCATCCGATGTTTTATAGGTGTGAATGTGGTATGGTCAGTAGGCCCAAATGCTTGACGACCTCTACTGAAATGAGGTTCTTTTGGTTGCCGCTGTCGACAATGAATTGCAACACGAACCCTTCACCCACATTTTTGAGTGGAAAAAGACGCTCCCCTTCCTTTGGATCTTCAAGATCATTCTTCTAGATCTTGGCGGTGGCAACAGTGGTGCTGGGTTCTGCATCAATGATCTGCTTCCCTTTGTCATTCCTCTTGTCAGGTTTTGACTCAGGGTCCGAACTTGCATCTGATCCTGAAGCCTTCAACTCAGCCACCAACGACTGCTTGGCCCAACACTCACTTGTGTTATGAGTGGGGATCTTATGGAACTCACACCACTTTCCTGTGTCCTTCTTTGAGTTTGTGGTATTGTTATTTTCTTGTGGCTTCGATGGGTTGTCTTGGGTCACACTGTCTTGGCTTTGTCATGTGTTCTACAATTTGGGGAAGCCTTTCCCTTGCTCATGTTTTGCAGATCCATAGTCTCGCTTCGTCTGTTCAAACTTCTGCTCAATATTGACAGCATATCGGTACACTGTGCTGAGCGAGGAGATGTCGAGGAAATCCATCACATCTTGTATGTACTTGTGTAGGCAGCCACAATATTTGTGTACCAAATGCTACTTAGAATACTTGGTACCCAATTTTGTGTGAAGTGTATGAAAAATATTGGTAAATTCTAGCACGTCTTGGTCCCTTCCCTACTGTAGTGTGGTCCACTTTACATATTTATCCTCATAGATTCTGATAGGGTAGTACCACTCCTTGATGGAATCCCAGAATGAAGTCCAAGTGTGTGTGACTGAAAACAGTGAGGTCGTACTTTCATCCTTCTGGTCGCAGTAGGTTTCCCAACAGTCCTTGACGTGGGGGGTGTCTTTGATAAGAGTGAAAGTAATCTTTTCCTGGCTAGAAAAGTCACGAAGAGAAAAATACCCTTATAGCATGTTTAACCATTTATCTACGACATCTGCATCTATCTAACCATCAAATATGGGGATTTCAAAGTTAACTTGTACCTTAAATGGTGTGGTGTTTCTAGAGTAGCTGCTAGATGCATTGCCCTTGGGTAGCCGCTTAAGGATCTGGGAAAATTTATCCATCAGCACATTCCTTTGTTGCTCAACATCTTCTTCAAGTGAGATTTTGATAGGATCTCCTACCCCCTTGTCTTTCTTTTCTTCTGCCATGGGAGGTCATTAGGATTTTTGAGGCTGGTTTTGCAAAGATTTGACCAGTTCAAGCCCTAACTCCTTATATCCCGACCTTGTTTGGGACATGCAAACAAAAACAGAGAAAGAGCAAACCACTTTGATACCACTGATCCAGATTTAAACAGGAATGAAACAAATTATAGATATAACCATCAATACAAAGATGCAGTAGAAATAACACTATCTTTCATTAACATCAAGTAATGAAATATTCTTACAAACATAATGGAAATGAGACTAGCTCGGGCGATGGTAGCTTATCTCTGAGAAGAGATGTGGTTGCTACATGCCTCTAAACTATGTTACAATGAGACTCTAAGGCCTATTTATTGTTGAGAAACAATGGAAACCCCTAAACATCCAAAAACCTAACCCTTGGAGATGAAGAGCCAAACTGTGGGCCCCATTTGGGTAAATTGCTACATCAACTTCTCGGGGTCGTAACTTTGGCATACAATCTTTTTTCGACGCGTACAATACCTCATTAGAAATATATATTTGAGGAATACAACTTTAAAATGGCCAACATCAAGAAATATGCCTTGTTGGCCCTCGTTTTCCCAAAAAACCTCGTTTAGGGCCTCAAAACAGCTCCCGAAGTTTAGGACCCGAAAAACTGCCAAAAATAGTAAATTGTGCTACAATTAAGGAAACTGAAAAACTGAAAGAGACAGTTGTCGGGCTCCAAGTGGGATAGGTGGGTGGCCACCAACATCCACTTAGATCATTCGTCCCCCCTAGGAAGCAATGGTCCCCATTGCATTGAGTACCTCCATGAGATGGGGAAACTTCTACTGAACTTGGTCCCTGGTGAGTTGGTCTGCAATCCTAATGTGTCCAGTAATATTCTTGTATTCTTTCATGACTATATCCACCTACTTCTACTACATGGAGGAACCCTTCCTGAGGGCCATGGATGTGGCTATGTTCTTCCCCTTACTTTGAGAGCGAACCAGAAAGAAAATAATTTTCCTAGTATGGGAGATGATCTTATTACTTTTCTTAGCAGAGATCAAAGAAGTGGTGATAGGTGGGGTTACCTCCAGTATCCTGTATAATTTATTACCCAAAGTAATAATAACAATGCAAAGCCTTGACTCATACACATCATGTCTCTTCCATAAGTATGGTTGGCCTAATAATACATCACAAACATCAAAAGGAGCAATATCACACAATACCTCAACTGTGAAGGGCTTGATACTGTAGGAAGGCAGCACTGCTGGCAGACTCGAAGATCTTGTCCTTGGTGAAGCCTTCCGATGTTGTACGAATGTGGGTGTGGTATGGCCAGTAGGTCCAGATGTTTCATGACCTCTGCTGAAATAACATTCTTTTGGCTGCCACTGTCGACAATGAATTACAGTGGCGAACCCTTCACCCACATTTGTGAGTGGAAAAGACGCTCCCCCTCCTCTGGATCTTTGGGTTGATTCTTCTATATATTGGTGATTTCAATAGTGGCACTGGGCTCCGCATCAATGATCTACTTCCCTTTTTCATTCCTCTTGTTAGGTTCTGACTCAGGGTCGGAACATGCATCTGATCATGAAGCCTTCAACTCATCCGCCAACAATTTCTTGGCCCGAAACTCACTTGTGTTATGAGTGGGGCTCTTATGGAACTCACACCACTTTCCTGTGTCCTTTGAATTCATGGTGTTGTTCTTTTCTTGCGGCTTCGACGCTTTGTCCTTGGTTCTACGGTTTGGACAAGCCTTTCCCTTGCTTCAGATTTGCACATCCAAAGTCTCGCTTCTTCCGTTTAAACTTATACTCGATATTGGAAACATATCAGTACATTGTGCCAAGCGAAGATATGTCCAGGAACTCCATCTTGTCCTGTATGTACCTATGTAGGCAACCGCGGTATTTGAGTACCAAATGCAACTCAAAATCCTTGAAACTGAACTTTGTGCAAAGGGTATGAAAAATATTGGTAAATTTTGGCATGTCTTGGTCCCTTCCCTATCGTAGTGTGGTCCACTTTATGTATTTATCTTCATAGCTTCCGACAGGGTAGTACTGCTCCTTGATGGAATCTCAGAATGAATTCCAAGTGGGTGTGGCTGAAAATAGTGAGGCTGTACTTTCATCCCTCTGCTCATAGTAGGTTTCCCACTAGTCCTTGACATGGAATGTGGCTTTGAGAAAAGAAAAATTAATCTTTTCTCGATTTGTGAGGCTGGTCTTGCAAAGGTTTGACTAGTTCAATCCCTAACTCCTTATATCCTGACCTCGTTGGGGACATGCAAAGAAAAATAGAGAAAGAGAATACTGCTCTGATACCATTGATCTGGATTTAAACATGAACACAACAAATTACAAATATGACCATAAATACAAAGATGCAGTAGAATAACACTATATTTCATTAACATCAAATAATGAAATATGCTTACAAACATAATGGAAATGAGACTAGCTCAGGTGATGGTAGCTTGTCCCTAAGAAGAGGTTTTGTGGCTACATGCCTCTGAACTATGTTACAATGTGGATCAAAGGCCTATTTATTGTTGAGAAACAATGGAAAGCCCTAAAAATCCAAAAAACTAACCCTAGGAGATGAAGTTCCAAACGATGGGCCCCGTTTGGGTAAATTGGTACATAAACTTCCCGGGGTCATAACATTGGCATAAAATCTCTGTTTGACATGCAGAATACCTCGTTATAAAGATCTATCCAGGGAATACAACTTTTGAATGGCTAGAAATGAGCCAAACGTATTGATGGCCTCTGTTTTCCCAAAAAACATCGTTTAGGGCCTCAAAATGGCTCTAGAAGTTGAGGACTCGAAAAACTGCCAAAAATGGTAAATTATGCTACAATTAAGGAAACTAGAAAACTAAAAGAGACAGTTGTGAGGGGTCCAAGTGGGATAGGTGGGTGGCCACCAACATCCACCGAGATCATGGTTTGTCCTCTATAAGCCCTATTTGGTTTTATTTTGGCTAAATCCATGAGATCCCACATTCATGCTTAGAACATGGTGCTATGGTGATTGGCTGAAATAAATATTTGGTTTAGCCCATTCTATGGTCGGGTGGTACATGGAAGTCCTTGACTTGGTTGGAATTTTCATATGATAATATGAGATATTTTCCTATTGTGATCTATGAGCATTCGTAGTGATTATGTTGGTGATATTATGGTGGATTTTCCATGGTTTCTATGGTAGTTATTTGTTGGTTATATGACATAATCTATCTAGGGATCTTGACTTGTTTTGATAAGTTATGGATTGGTTGATGAATGCGTGGACTAAAAAGTGCTATTTTAGCTAGCTAGAGAGGGCTTACAACCTTCTTGGTGATTCTTAGATGAAGACTATTAGTATATGATCAGATATGAATTCATGACCTGTAGCTTAAATGTTTACCATATGTTTTACGAAATTTCTAGTATGGATTAGGAAGTCTAGGTGTTATAGACATATTTGGGCACTTCAACCCCAATCTTATATGTCAATAAAATAGGGCTCTTCACCCCCTAAAAGTGTTGTTTCATACCCTAAAGGAACATGGTCAATTGATTACATCATTCCCCAAAAGTTTCACCTAAAAAACCATCCAGAATTGGCCTAAACTGGACCATACTCACTGCTCCACTATCAGGGTGCAATGCATAATGACTTCTACACTAGCCAGGTGTGATGCATACTGATGAGGCCTTCTGTAGGGTCCGATGAGTGAGGATGGACAAATGTTCGAGACAGTGTGCTAAGTGGATGCCCAGGGAATCTTCTAGAAACTTCTCCTATGACACTTGCCTCTCTGAATTCGCCCAAGGATGAGTAAGAGATCCAAGAAATCTCCAAGTGGAACCAAATGCAACAAGTGGAATGACACTAATAAAAAAACCAAAGATGACTCACACCCTTGCACACTTCTATAAATGGATCCCTCATCTGAGAGATCTAAAGGATGGAATTTTGTGAATTGGAAGGAAGTGTTGATAACTTTTATTTGAGAAAGAGAATTGTATTATTGGTGTGATATTGTTATTTCATGAGGATGATGTTGGACTAGACAACTGGGTTGTAATCCTCCCTTCTATATAATAAAGTTCTTCAAGATTTCTTCCATATAACTGTGAAATTATGAATGTTATTATTTGTGAATGCCATTGTATGTTCATTATATTTCTGATTCCGTAATGATTATGATATAATAGATAAAGATGCTTTGATGGTTCTTTGTTACTGTGTTTCTATAGGTAGTCTCCAAGTGGGATAAGTACGGAGAGGAGTTGCAAGCTATATCAAGGGGGAGAGAGATCGAGCAAGGAGTTAAGTGGAAGATCCAGGTTGGTTCATTTGTCTTTCTCTTATCTATTATACATAGAAGAAATCATGAATTGCTTTAAACTGTTGTTTCTAGGGTAGCTGCCAAACCTAGAGGGCTAGTCGATTGAAAAGACACTAGTTTTCCCAGAAACAAAGTGGTGATTCCACTGGGGAACGAATAGATGTTTGTTTTTTGTTGTTTTTTTTTATAGACTATAGACAGAGCTTGAAGTCAGCCAGGTAGCCTTCGAGCTACTCTTGCTCTGCAATTGCATAGTAGATGAATGTTGCTTCAGTCAATCTCTAGTTTAGTTTATGAATTAAAAATTCAACTTATAAACATTATATATGCCCTTTTGGTAGCTTAGTAACCTCTCAAGATCATTCCTCTGTACTTTTCTCTTTACTGTCCATCATAGCTCATCTTAACTCACTGAAATCAGCTACAAATTTGAGCCAAAACCCACTTTAGTTGCACTCCCTGGCCCATCACACTGTCTGTCATTGTCAACTAGTATGCATCGCACCTCCTGAGTCTGTAACATGTGATGCATCCCTATTTATGTGAAGTCTAGGTGTGATGACTGAATAAACCTATTTCCATTCTTGAAATTTAGGGTTTTTGTCCTTGTTTTCATCTCTGTTGAGTTGTCTTTTTCTCACTGCTTATGAACAGTACCTCATTATTGAAGCTTGCTTGCATCACATAGATCAGCCTCCTTTGATTAGGATCAGTAAATTTTTTTATGTATGTGTCCTTCATTTACAATCCTTTGTCGAAAAGTTGCTTAAATTGATCTGTCGTTTTGGTACTAAAAGTGTCGTAACTGTTGTTTTGTGTCAAAAAGAGAAGTGGAGTCTTCTTTCCCTGAATAATTTATTGAAATTTTTGTCATGTATTTGATTTGATTTGTTGTTATTCGAAGTGTCGAAATCATTTTCTATTCGAAATTAAAAAGTGTCGTTTAGTCTTCCTTTCTATTTTGAAAAAGAAATTGTCGAAAATGTTGCTTTGAGTAAGATATTTCAGATCTTTACTATACTTAGTTTTCCTTTTTGTCATTTTTTACATTAAGGGGAACGAAAAAAAAATACATGAATTTTCATTTGCATTTAGTTTGTGTGTGAAAAATGATTTAGGAATATGCACTAGTGTGTGCTCTTTTCTCTTTGTTTGAAAGAATCGTAATTTTCTATCCCTAGTAGCTAGGATTTTCATTGATAAAAATAAACAACGATTGTTTACCATTCTAGATTGCATTTTTAGGAATTTCAAATCAACATCACGTGGTGAACCATTGAAAGGAAAACTTCAAACAAGATCAACTCTAAAATAAATCTCAATGAACTTAACGACGCTATGGAACCTAACACAACACATCTAGAGGTCTAGGTTAGAGACGGGTTCCGACATCGTAAAAACTAGTAACTATCATTTTCATCGAAGCTTGGCTGATTCCTCCTCTTTGATACGGCAAGTGCTAGCACAGACTTGTGCTCTCTGTACCATTGAGTATATATTGGGAGACCACAATAGGCTTATATCCATTATCCATAAGAAGCCGAGTCTGCCGCCCTTTCGATCGCAATGCACTGAACACAACATTCACGAAGATTGTCTTCTGTACATACGTCCTTGGTAATTTCTCTTTAATTTATCACCAAGGTGTATATTTCATTTTTGCAATTGGTTTGGTAATCCCTCTGTCTATATTTTCCAGAGTAGTCACTTTCGTTCCTTTTCAACTCTTTAAAAGAAAAGGTCCATCTGAGCGCTTGTCACTTCAAGCTCATTAAAAATTGAAGGGGACTAGAGTCATCTTTAGCTTTTTCTCGACTCTTAAAAATTGAAAAAGAAAAGTTGTGTCAAAGCGTCATTAAAATTTATTAATTCGGAATAATATCCCTGTTCCTTTGTTGATCTTAGTTTGAGATATATGGAGACAAATCCAGGATCCACCAATCAAGGAATCCCTTTTGAGGGGAATCCTAGTCCTTTTTCCTCTTGGGGAAATATTGGTGCTCCGTATATGGCCACATTATCCCTTCCGGGAATTACAATTGGCCTGCCAATATGGCTTTTCTCAACCTCTTTGGTTCAAAATACCATGATTCCTCTACAGTCAAATCAACATCCAGTTGACACTGAAGTTGACCCTTCACCTTCTTCTTCGTTTGTTTCTCCCTCCCCTTCTTCCTCTTTGCTTGGTGAAAATAGTGATGCTAGTAATCAGGTGGCTAAGAAGAAGAATAAAGGGAAGAAGAAGAAGAAGAAGAAGAAGCTGATTTAGCAAGGGGGAAACCATGAATCATTTGGTGAAAATCCGCACATTAAATCTCCTAAACCCAAATCTCCTTGCATAATTTGTAGAGGAGACCATTTTCATCGAGATTGTCCCTGCCTTCCTTAGATCTTGAGAGAATGGTCTCCCCGTTCGCATCGTCAGGTGTCATCAACCTCTGGTGATCATGTTGATAGCACGCCATCAACTAGTAATAGTGAAGTTCATGGACAGAAAGGAAGGGTCAAAGTTCCATGTAGGTTATGTGAAGGGAACCATACCCTTCACCGTTGTCCTTTTTTGGATGAAGCCAAAAGAGTATTGGATAACCGTCATGCTTCACTACAACAACTTCCATCTGGATACAGGAAACTCTCCCCAAGTCCTTTACTAGTTGAAAACCCAATTGACTTAACTCAACCATTGGTTGAAACACCTATCACTGAAAGTGAATCTTCTGAGTCTATACCTGTTGAAAGTCAACAGGTCGAGGTGACAGTTGACCTAGTTTTACCTTTAAAAGACCATACCTTTCTTGAAGAGAGTGAGAATGATGCCATTCAAATTCTTTTTGTTACTTCAGAGTTCGATGAACTTGGGGGAAATCCACCCGTTCCTTCACAATAGGAAGAGAATCCCTCAATTCCCACTACTCAAGGGGTTATTTCTCCTGTTTATTCGGTAACCCCTCCAAGTAGTTTAGCGATTTCCTTTGATTGGAATCAACTAGCAATATCTCGCCTTCCTTCTTATGTACCTTTCCGAATCATCATAAAAGTTTACAAAATGATTGTATCATGAACTATCATAGATGAGGGTGCATCAATGAGTATCCTTTCCTCAACTGCTTGGAAAGTGCTTGGTTCGCCATCGCTTATGCCTATTACACATTTGTCAAGCTTTAACAAAGGAACCAGTCGACCGTTAGGGATACTTCCTAAGTTACCAATAACTTTGGGATGGAAAATCGTTCACCTAAATGTGATGGTAGTCCCAGAACCATTAGATTACAATCTACTGCTTGGACGTCACTATGTTTACAACATGGAGGTTATTGTTTCAACACTCTTTCAAGTGATGTGTTTCTTGCATGAAGGAAAAATTGTCACTATTGATCAGCTTTTATTTCCCAGTTCAAGCATAGCTCCAAGTCGATCATCATCCCAAAATGGTCCTCGTACATCAACGGTATCTCTTCAACCTTCATTCCATCCACCTAATTTCTAGGAGTAGTCTAGTGAATGTAATGAAGCTTAGGGGGCATGCACCCTTGTCTATTTTGCTGACAAACCCAGCTGAAAAGATAAGTTTCCCTGTAGGTTATGTGATTGGTCTAAGACACCATTAACCTTTGTTTATTCTATGGACGAAGCCAAGGAGGCTTTTTGTCTATTTTTTGGATGAAACCATCCTACCTAACCTCAGTAGTTTACATATGGTTCCCTGTAAGTTATGTGATTGGTTGAAGACACCATTCACCTTTGTCTATTCTGCAGATGAAGCCAAGGAGGTCTTTTGTCTATTATGCAGATGAAACCATCCTACGTAACCACAACAGTTTCCATATGGTTACAGGAGACTCTCCTTTTCATCATGCTGGGGGCATGCAAACCCTTTTCAATCTCATTTTTTAGCTTTTTATCTTTTTATTTTTTCTAGCTTTTTAGTTTTGTCTTTTCTATCTTTTTTATTTTTGTCGTTTCTATCTTGCATAAAAAGAAAAAACTAAAAACCAAGCATATGTTCCCCCATGGTTCAAGCTCGTTAAAAAATGAACCCACCTTGGGTAATTAACCTTTGCGATTTCCATGCTATCAGCCTTTTGAGCCTTGGTTGTGTACCTCCCATCACCTCCATTCTTTTGGTCGATCATATGCTTCCACTTGATTGTTTACCATTTTGAGGAATAGCTGCGATGAGTGGTTTTGTTAGCCAACCTCTTCACATCGCCATGTTTTGAGAAGTTCCAAGCTTACCCGGAACCAGTTGCTACCCTAGACACAACTCGTTCCTCAAAAACGAGTCTCCTTTAAACTCTTTTTAGACTCATTAAATATGAAAATATTTTCGAGCAATTAGCCTTTCTAGCTTGTCAAAGTGATTGGAAGTGCCATCCCTCTTGTAGATTTTAATCTTTTTTGGACCTAAGGGATTATCTCACGAAAAAGTTCGAGCACTTGTCTTTTTGACTCGTTAAAGTGATCGAAAAGTCATCCCTTTTGTTTTATTTTATCCTTTTTGGACTTAATGGATTATGCTATGAAAAAGAACTTCTGGAGTTTCCTTTTTGTCCCTTTTCAAACTCTCTAAACATGAAAAGGACCGAGTTATCCTTGTCGTTAAACTCGTTAAAACAATAGCGACAAACTCCTATTAGATGAGACAAAGTTTCCTTTTTGTCCTTTTTCAAACTCTCTAAACATGAAAAAGACCGAGTTATCCTTGTCGTTAAACTCGTTAAAACAATAGCGACAAACTTGTCCACCTAGACAAGAATGAGTTTCACTATCGCTAGACTTGTTAGAACATAGTGACAGGTTTTCTCGAAGGGTAAATTATAGAACAAGCATATGTTATCCTCCTCAAGCTTGACAAAAATAAAGAGGCACTAGTCAACAATGACTGGGGAAAGGGGAATAAAACTTGAAGAATTTTGTGGAAGCAGGTCACTCTTGAACATGACACTTTCACTCCATCACCATGATTGAGTCGGTTTTGCTTATTCCGTTCACCAGTCATTTCACCATTAGTCTTCCACACCATCCATCTGTTGGGGTTAATGCTACCAGTCCATCTCAGCGTCGCCGATATGTTCAAGAGAAGTCATTTAGTTGAGAAACAATAATCCTTTTAATGCCTCATCCACTGCAATACCTTCACCCTCCATTTTTCATGACCGCCATTCCTGAACCTTGTGTCATCAGATCGTTTTCACTTCTAGAAAATTATTTTCTTCGTTTCATGTCGTAGATGTGGGATACATTAAGGCCCTCCTACGACGAGTCACTTCTTGTTGACATCAGCTCATTATCCAAGAAGTTGACTTAGAAACACCCCTATCAGTACTTTGAAGCTTGCATGCCTCAATGGCAAGTTTCTCACTTCCGGCGATAGGTTGACATCAATAGCCTTTGACCAAAAGATTTTGCGTGGTGTTCGATGTCGAATCATATATTCACACCACGTGAATTGTACTGTAGTACCTTGAGGGTCATTAGCATTATCAGTGATTCCTCTCGCGTCTGTTAACGTCTCACATCATTGACTGGTAATCAGGTGATGTCTTTCCATGTTCGACTTCAGAAAATCTCCTCACATGGATCGACCTATACATCAGGAAAAAATTGAATGAGTTTGAAGACCTCGGATCTAGTTTCATCCAGCCGAGCTGTGATACATTCAAGGATATAAAGACATCAAATGTACAAAGAAGCTGCACAGATGGTCATCTGAACCAAGGATGATGACTCTACATGTGAAGAATCACCAGTCTGCATATGCAGACGACTATCTTTTCTATGTACATGAAATGAGTATATAAAGTTGAGCATGGAAATCCCCGCCTTAGCTATGTCATGAAAATTATATTATGATGATGTATTGTATTGTATCTTATACAGGTCACCTTCCAGTTTGAAACCTCGGATCCTCATGATAAAGCATTTCACCCGACATCAAAGATTTATGACTTCATGCTTTAGGGGGAAACTATTATAGACATATTTTGGCACTTCAACTCCAATCTTATATGTCGATAAAATAGGGCTCTTCAACCCCTAAAGGTGTTATTTCATACCCTAAAGGAACATGGTCAACTGATTACATCATTCCCCAAAAGTTCCACTTGAAAAACCATCCAGAATTGGCCTAAACTGGACCATACTGACTGCTCCACTATCAGGGTGCGATGCATACTGACTTCTACACTAGCCAAGTGTGATGCATACTGATGAGGCCTTCTATAGGGTGTGATGAGCGAGGATGGACAAATGTCTGAGACAGTTTTCTAAGTGGATGCTCATGGAATCTTCTAGAAACTTCTCCTATGACACTTGCCTCTCTGAATTCGCCCAGGGATGAGTAAGAGATCCAAGAAATATCCAAGGGGAACCAAATGCAACAAGTGGAATGACATTAATCAAAAACCCAGAGATGAATCACACCATTGCACACATATATAAATGGATCTGAAGTCTGGAATTTTGTGAATTGGAAGGAAGTGTTGTTAGTTTGTATTTGAGAAAGAGCATTGTATTATTGGTGTGATCTTGCTATTTCATGAGGTGAAGAAGGCTTCATGCTAGGCGGATGATGCTAGATCAGACAACTGGGTTGTAATTCTCCCTTCCATATAATAAAGTTCTTTGAGTTTTCTTCCATATAATCGTGAAATTGTGAATGCTATTATTTGTGAATGCCATTGTATGTTCATTATATTTCTAATTCCATAATGATTATGATATAATATATCAAGATGCTTTGATGGTTCTTTGTTACCGTGTTTCTACAAGTACTCTCCAAGCGGGATAAGTACGGAGAGGAGTTGCAAGCTCTGTCAAGGGGGAGAGAGATCAAGCAAGGAGTTAAGCGGAAGATCCAGGTTGGTTCCTTTGTCTTTCTCTTATCTATTATACATAGAAGAAATCATGAATTGCTTTAAATTGTTGTTTCTAGGGTAGCTGCCAAACGTAAAGGACTAGTCGATAGAAAAGACACTAGTTTTCCCAGAAACACTAGGTCAATTTCATGGTTGAGGTTTGAATGTGTGGCATTGTCGTCATGTTAATTATGAGTCTTGAAAATTACAGGTAGTTCTTTAAAGTGATTTGGAGGATATCTTGAAAAGGTGGCTCAAATGTCGAAACCACTTACATTGAACTGGGATTTTAGCTCGTAATTGCATGGAATTAGACTTGTGCATTTGGTTGGGGCCTCATAACCACACTCTTTCCTTTTTATTCGTGCAATTGGGGTGCTAGGTTAGAGAAAAAAGGCTCCAACTCAGGGATTGATCACCTAGGGTGGTTGTTCATCACCTGAGTGATTTGTCATCGTTGTAGGATTTCAGTAAGTGTCCAATTTGTAGGCCCCACTTCCTTAACCGGAACTTGGAGCTTGGGTCATGTCATAGTGACACTTGTCTCATGTTTACCTAAGCAAGTTTGTGAATTTGGTAAATGTGGGAGGAGGTGTTACATGAATAAATCTTATTGTTACAATCATTCATTAGTTTAAGTTGACAAGTTTTGTAAGTGGAGTCTATGGTGTGATTAAATATGTCATATAATTCCTAATACTAAATATTGTGATTAAGTTATGTTTTATTATTTAGATTTGTAATGGTGATTTAGTTCATGTTTTATGCATGGTACTTTCATAACAATGGATATCGTTACCTTGTTTTTTATTATTATATATTGAGCTTAAATAAAATAAAATAAAAACTATTATTACTCTATATGAGAAGTCACATAAAAATAAATTATACCTTCTTGCATGAAAATCAATGTATGTGGTAGACACTTATTGCATAAAAAAATGGCCAATTTATTGTCAAGAAGACATATCATATTGAGCCCATTCCAAAATTATTCAATTTTTTCCATTCCCCATGTATTATATGCTCTGTATGTTAGAATTTTTTGTGTTTGAAGGGTATTTTTATTCATTTGGATATTTTTTTTTTGTGAATTCATTTAAATGGATTGTATATAGGCTCTCTAAACCTTATTCCAAGTTCATATTTCCTATCCAAGCTTTATTTCTTCAACAGGATGGAGACAATAGGGATTGATTCTTAAACATTATAGGAAAATTCATTTCTATGATGACTTTTTAAAGTGATAGAAAATCACAATGGTTGGGTTTAAATTTTAGTGCATGTAGGAGGAAGGATTGGAACAAAGAAAGGAAATTGTATGGATATTTCTGCTAAATTTAGATATGCTTTCTTCATATTAAATAATTTAAGGATTTTTTTCCAATCCAATTTGAACCCCCTAAGTCACCATGAGATCATGGATGTTGTTTTTGCTACAACAAACACCCTCCTAATTTTTGCCTATGCTTCAATTTTGGAGCTTCCTTGTGATCTTATGATTTGTCAATTCAAGTGGTCAATTGTCGGTTCATGTTTAGTTTATTTTTTCCAAGTCTTCTTCTGAGATTCTAAAGTGTTGAAGTCACTTGCTTTCACATGTTTAGTTTGTGATGCATCTACAAACCCACCTTTTTCTATCTAGGCTTAGCAATCAATCTTCATCATTGAAAACATGCTTGCACAGTTGATAAGGGAATTTCACTTTGCAATCCATGCCGATAGTTAGTGTGAAACATTATTTGACAGTCTCTCTCACTCTTAATGGCAATTGTATCATAATTCCAGTGAGTCTTCTCAACAGTGGCTTTTGCGCATCTTTTTCTTTCACAAGTGTCGTTTCAATTTGTGACAGTCATTTTTTCTTTCTTTTTCTTTAACAAGTGTCACGTTGTTTTTCTCTTTGCTTTATCATGTGTCTCTTTCAATTTCTTTAAATTTTGCAAGTATCATTTTCACTTTTTCTTACTTTAAGAATTGTTTCTTTTAACTATTTTCGCTCCTACATGTGTTTCATCTTAGCGCAACACTAGAGGCAAGTCTACTACACTCTTATGAATTATTTGATCAGGTATACCATAAGAATATGTGTTAGACACATTCTCACAACTTAGCACACTTTATGGTTGCAGTCGAAACTTTTGTCGTAACTTGTATTCTAATTGTCACAAAGTTACTTTTTAACTGTCACACTTAGAAACAAGTGTTGATTTATTTTCATTTCAAGGTATCCATGTTGATCATGATTCCTATGCATTCCCTGGCCTTTGTTTGATGGAATTCATGTGCGATATCCTATTTTGGAGCCTATTTGTATGTTTTTCTCTCACGTGTTCCATTATTCCAACACTTAGCCAATTTTGGAGTTCATGATTTTTTCCACATCTTGTGAAAAATCACAAGCATATTTAATCTTCCAGATACGTGATGAGTACTCTACACATTCCTAAGTCTCAGTGATGAAATCATTTCCTCTCATAGCTAAGCAGTTTTCTCATCTTAAGGACGACCTCCTCCACCTACACATTGAGAAACATTAGAGTCTATATCATCCATTTGGCTACTTCGCTTTTTGAAGTGCGTAGTTCATGGCCTCTCCTACACCGTATTACATATTGCGTAGTTTTAGTGGATAATCGAGCCTCTATGTGTCATTCTCATGCCCAACTGCATATTCCTCTAATTATCCTCTTTAGCTATCGCGCACTGTGCAGTTATAGTGCTCTAACATGCCTCCCTATCTCCCTAACTTGCTCAAGTACACAATCCCTTCATATAGTAGACCTCCTACTATGCATTGCATAGTTCAAGTGAATAGTGGGTCACCTTTAGGTCAGTGAGATCCACAACTACATAATCCTTCAAATTTTCTCCTCAATCACTGCACATTACACTGTTGTAGTGGCTAGCCATGTCCCTCTTACTCACTAAAGCCACTCACTGTGCAGTACCTTGTCCCATCTTACCCCTTACTATGCATTGTATAGTTACAGTAGATAGTGAGGTCATCCATTAGTCCCTGTGATGCTCAATTGCATAATCTATGTCTCATCTCCCTTAAGAACTTTGTACTGCACATCCTCAGTTCGTAAGCTCGTCACCTTGTCTGTTGGACATTCCCACTATGCATAACCTTAATAATCCTTCCATAAATGGAAAATGCATAGCTCCATAACAATGTGTAGTCATCCTTGGGTCCCTATAGTCCTCAACTGTGCAATCCTTAACTTCTTGCTTTCAAAACCCTTGCTAATTGCCTCATCACAGTTAGCATATTCCATGAGCAATCAAAGGTAGAATAGGTGGTTTCCAGACTGATGTTGGCTTGTCATGGGTGGACTTGAGCATGGAAAGGTTCTCCTCAAGGGAATTCATCAAGGAGGGGATACAAGGGAGAACTTTTGAAGGAGTAGTATAAGAAAAAAGAATCATGAAGGACATGAAGGAATCTTGGACCAAGAAAAAGACATGGCAACTCATGCTGACTTGGAAGGTTCTGACACTCATTTATATCCTTTGGAGGGTAAATATGGAGTAAAAGAAAATATCTATCATGAATAAGTTAAAATCACATCAACAAATAGAATAGCTTTGCATTGATACAATGAAGACTCATGCTATCATTGGAAAGACATGGATTCTTAGAGAGTCATTACAAAAGTCATATGTGTCAATGTATTTTGCCACATAATTTATGGATGTAATTATTGTATCTACAAAAATGAAAAAATGTAAAAGGTGTAACCCCAAGGGCCACACATGGAATGTGAAGGGTCACCTGAATGTTCTAAAGTCATGTAGAAGCTCAAAGGTCACATAGGAACTCAAAAGTTCATAGTAGGAGCTCAAGAGACACAAGGGAGGTCAAGAGTTATATGGGAGATGAAGGGTCACCTAATTTGCTACAAATACATCCTCATAGCTCAAGGATGAGACTTTTATACTTTTCACCTTGGCTTCTCTCATTTGGAATAGGAGAGGAGATATTTCTTTGAAGGAGCAAGTGGTGACTTAATGTTCTTAGGAATCATGTTAGTGGGGCTAGTGTGGCAACATTGTAGTCATGTATCTTAGGAATTTCACTTAATATATCAATATCTAAGAGCCAACACACTTTCATTCATATGTCGTGAGTAATTGTGAGACTATTCTTACATTGTTTGAGGTATATGTTTATGTTGACACATACAAATTAAAATGAACTATTTCATTGGGTTTGGTATGCATATTATTGAATGTGTTTTGTTAGTTTCTTTTATGATCATTGTTATCTTTTGAACTACTTTACAAGTTAACTAATGATTCCTTCCCTTCTCTTGTGTGTCTCTTTCTGGATTGTACTATTACTTTTCTTTTAGGGACTCACTATCTCTTTTCCCTATCGTGAAAGTGTTGACTTGAGGGGGCTTGGACCCAGGTTCAGAGTTAGCTGCACTAACCAACAAAACCTTACACTATCAGCCCTTTCGGAAATAACTCATGTAGCGCAGGGTGCAGTCTCACCCAAGGTAGTATTGGGGGATGCTATAACCAGGTTTTTCCATCCAAAGGACTATGTGATGTGTTTATGTTAAAGTTAGGGCTTTATCCCGACCTTCACGAACCCTAACACTTAAAACCCAGAAATTACAACAAGTAACAACTTTAAACCCTTCGCCGATTGCACTAAACATTCATAAAATCATGTAAATAGACATATCTAACACTTTGTGCCTCTATTAATTAATTTTCATGAGTAATTTCTTTCAATAGATCAATAATAAAATAAATTCAGAGATAAACCATAACAAACATCTACACAGATAATGCTTCAAAACCAGCCTTTATTATGCTTAGATCTTCAATTATAGACTCTTCCAACCCTATGAACACAGCTGCAGGGGCCTGTGCACTTACCAAGGTCTCCATGCACACAGTTGTAGGGGCCTTTGCCTAAGTACAAAAAACAAACTTCTATCTCTTCATTATCTCATTAATTCTCTATGACTTTCTATGACTCCTTTTATATCATTCTCTATTACAATACCATGGTTCGTGAACCATGGGTGGGTCACAAAATAGCTTAAATATTAACAAACTAAGGGGTTTTGACCTTCCTAAAGCCCCTTTGACTCCTATCGGCCTGCGCTACTCGCGCTCTGCTCCTCAAAATGTGGAGACTTTACAATATTTACCAAAACATTACAAAATTTAACCCCAAGGGACCGTGTCCCAACAGAATGTACCTTATATGCATTGCAAATTTTTTCCTCATAATGTCAACTAAATTTCTTATTTAAAATACTATTTGTATAATATCTTATGATGATAATTGTAGCCGAGGAAAATCCCTCAGAATGATGGAAACCGTCTTTATTTCACGGCTGGGGCTCCTACTCTAAACGGTGTGAGGTCTAGTTGGGAATTCATGTTGAGGAGACCCCCTTGGTTGATAGATTTCCAACACCATCAATATTTGGTGCTAGAAGGAGCGACATATGACAAGTTGTGCCTATTGAGTCAGTCTTCAATATCTTATCCTAAATAGATCATTCCCAAACCATACTCCTGGGATGTTTTTCTAATATATCAAATCTTATACTTTCAATCCCCATGAAACTTTTTTACAACTTGTCTCAATCAAAGGTTGATGGCGTGGGTGAAATATCCATAGCCAAGCATAATTTCATTTTCTAAAACTTTGTGAATCTCATGAAATCAATTGTGTAGATTTTGTTTGTAAATTGTTCACCATCAAGCATGAAGGTTGAGTTAAGTTTTGGTGTCATACCTTACCAAATACTTCTATTCATTCATTTGAACAACTCCTAAAGTAGATTCATCAAGATTTTGACATGTATGATTACTGATATGTTCATAAAATGATTAGTCATCTTAGAATGAAACTTTATGAATCAATATAGGATTTTGTTGATATATTTATTCACTTATGTTATGAGTTTCCTGAAGAATATGTGGATTGGGATTTATTCAAAGAAAATTGTCATTATTTAGTTTAGATTTATTTAGAACCATCTAAATCTGAATCTTTTACGAGTCTCCTAGCTTATCTCAATATTGGTACACTTAAAATTTCAAAGGAGGAACATACTCTCCCTTTTCTTCCCTCTCCTCCTCCTTTTTCATTGCCAAATAAACTAGTCTTTTGTGCTGCTGTTGGAGTTAGGAGATTTGAAGATCAAATTGATGATCCATTTATCCCACCTATACTTTATCTTCATGGTTAACATTGTATATGACAAAACTTGGAATTTCCTGATTTGTGCAAGCAAGCTAAAGTGAACTCTAGTCCCTTGATTCCCCCAAATCACATTAATGTACATAGCCAAAATATTGAATATGAAATAATTAAAAGTATTTTTTTCTTCAGGGGATACATGGTACCCTCTACCATCTACATTTCATGGTCTTTTATTCCCTGATTCTTTTGATCAATTTTCTTCGTCAACTGGTTTTTTAGGTACCCTTGATTTTCAATCTGCTGGTACAAATGGTGATCACGTGCATAGTGGTGACATTCCACAAGTAGGGAGACATGAGTGTGTAGATGACTTTAATTTCTCTCCTCTCTTTCAAAACTCTCCATGCCATGATGATGTTTCTTAATTTTTTGTTGATTTATAATCTTGTGATCTCGACAGTAAATCAAAAGAAATCAAGATGTTTAATCAATCTAAATCCTTAAGAAACCATCTTCCTGATAACAATGATCTTTCTAATGTACATGGTGATGGATGCCTAGGTAAGGCAACTAATTTCTTGATTTCTCAAGAAGTCTTTGATTTGAACGGCTTCTTCTCAAGGAATATTTGTTTATGGGCACCTTTTCTTTGACTCATTGTTCCTTGTGTCCTACATATTCTGGTGAATTAATATGTGATGAAAATATTCCATGCTCTTCAAATTCACAATCCAATGAGTTGAATTTTTGGTTGACAAAAGATAGTGAGGTCATCCATTATGAAGAAAAATGTAGTCAAATCATCAAGTATCCATCCCGTGAGTTGCAAATGCCAACCTTGCATCAGGATACGTATTTGGTTCAAGTTAAGCATGAAATTTTTCTAATCTATACATCCTTAGATGTGCAATCAAAATAATATTATGACTTGAATATTTTGTTTATTGAGGTTGTAAAATCTTATCAAACCAATGATGTATATGGTTTCCATCCAGATAATGATGATCTTCTTATAATTGATAGTAGCTATCCATATGTAGGTCATGGTTTGACTCATCTCTCACAATGTAATTATTGAACATTTAAAATTTCTAAGGCATATTAGGGAGTCAAGGCACTTCATCTCCCATTGATTTTTATTTCAAGTTCTCACAATCCTAATGAGGTACCCACACTATATCAGATATGGATTTTCTCACAAAAATCTTTCCTTCATATTATTTCACTAGATGCAAACTCATTCTTGAAAGAGTTTGGGTATTCTCGACATTTTTCTTAACTTTCAAGATTTAGTTTCCATTCAGATAGATAATTTTTCTTTGGTTAATTCATCTTCATGTAAATCTCTCGCATCAAACCTAGGATTGGAATGTATAAATTTCATCAATGCATAGAGCTATGAAGCCAATCATTTTAATTATTATGACAAAGGTTATCATCGGCTGAAATAGTCTCATCTTTCAAATGCTTGTGAGAATAATCAACTCTAGGTCTTTCCTATGAACATTATGATGCTAAGAATTTTCATTATAGCATGATATATCCTCTTGACTGTTGATGAATGCTTAAGTTATTTAGTGAATCAAATTCATTATCTTGATAGATTAAATATCCAAGTTGATATTTATCCATTGTACCCTGATTGGTTTCCTTCATTTGCTACACTAGAATTCATTTTCAATTCTTATAATTCTTGTGTTGTTGGTCTAGTGTGTAATTAGATACAAAGGGAACCAATCAAGAATTGAGAGTCTTACTCTCTAATTGATCCATCTGATCATCAAATTGGTTCTAACAATTGATGTTTAGTTAATCATTTTTATGCTAGCATATATCAATTGATCTCGTTGAACCAATAGATGTTCATAGTTTATCATTACACTGTTTGAATATTTTTCAAGTAGTTGAGGCACTTCAACATTTATTGATGGTTATGTCAAGTTCTCACAATCTTCAAATACGTTTGAACATGATCGCATCAATTTTCCCTCACACGATTCTTTGTCTAATCTAATTGGATTACTATAAAGTTTATCTTCTCAGGAATGTTAGGGTTTTCAATATTATTTTTTTGGGTAGCATGATTGAATCTATGATTGTCTATGAATCTTACTTATAAACCTATTTTTCTAATAATAAGTTGCAATCTTACCCAATGTTTGCTAAGGCTGAAATTATGAATCGAGGTACATTCACAACAAGATTTCAATTTTTATATGATTTTTCTAATAAAAAAGTTAAGGTTGCAGATTGGTTAAAATTAGTTATTATGGAACATCTCTCTATTAGTAGGAAAGACCTTCAATTTCTTGCGCAATATTTTCAAGTTGTGATCTTTAATTTTGCATATTACTTTATGTTGTTTTTAGTCACTCACATCTTTTCACTTGCAGTTTGGGAGTAGATTATATGGCTTCATTGGAAATTTTACTTTACTTAGACCTTACCTTCTAGTAGGTTAATGTTAGGAGTAGGTTTAGCTGCATTCTGGTTTCTTTTACTTCCACCCTTCATTTTCTCACCACTTAGTCTTTTATTTGTTTTATTGCTTTTGTCTCGCATGCTACTGTTCAATTTAGCTTTCCATTTGCTTTGTTCTCTTTTTTTTTTCTTGTTGTCTTATCTCTTTTCTTTCAAATTTTGTTTGATAAGACCATGCATGAGAACTGTCCTTGTTTGGCTCGAAAGACAATGTGGCAAATACTTGAAAGGGAAATTGTGATGACTAACAATGTGTGGCTAGTCTGTGATCCCCATTCTTTAAAGTCAATGATGTCTGGATGGAAAATATGATTCATTCTAGACGAAAATCCTTTGGCCAAACTACAAAGTCGATATCTTTTAGGATATTCATTCCTGTCTTGGCCCTTGTAATTACTTGGTGTTTTGACCTGTCGACTTAGTCAAGTGGAGAAGGGAAATTAGAAAACATAAAAAAAAAAACATGTCAATTTTAGATATCATTCAGGTGACTCACTCAAACAAGGAACAACCTCTATTTCTCATTAAATAAGTTGGGTTCCCTCTTCCACCCAGTGAAATAAAATTCTAATAAATGCTAAATCATATTTGAAAATAAAATAAAGGGGTTAATAAGAGAAAGGATTCTTGTGCAAAGAGGTGAAGCAAACAACTCTATTAAGGTATTGAATAGGCATGTTGGTGGTGAAGTGATGTTTGTGATTCCTTGATGTGAATCCATCAGGCTATTGAACAAGCTTGCTGGAAATGGATCAACACTAGGAAAGTACTTACCTTTGAACATCAAAAGCTTAATATACTCATTATCATATTCCCCAATCAAAACAGTTGAGGTATGAATAGTCTTGTAAATGTGTTTAAGCTAAGAAAGGGAAATAAGAAACTATATCATTAACTAGGACAAGTGGTAAAGTCGAGGTAATAGATATGGTGAATCAATATGACCTAAGAGAGTAAGACTTCATGCTCAAAGGTATACCTAAGCAAAGAAGATGGATTTTTTCCAATGTTTCACCAAGTGTTGTTGCTACAACAAACACCCTCCAAAATTTTTCCTATGCTCGAATATTGGAGCCTCCTTGGGATCTTATAATCTATCAATTCATGTTTTCCATTGTTACTTCATGGTTATTTTATGTTTTCCAAATGTTTTAGTCTTCTTCTGATATTTTGAAGTGTTGAAGTCACTTGCTTGCACTTGTTTAGCTTTCAATGCATATCCTTTTTCTATGCAAGTTTGGCAGTCAATGCCCACCCTTGAAAACATGATTTCATAGTTGAAAAGTATAATTCACTACAAAATACATTCCGTCAGTTAGTGCACAACATTATTTGATAATATATCTCACTCTTAGTGGTAATTGTATCATCATTCTATTGAGTCTTCTCAACGATTACTTTTCCACACCTTTTTCTTTCACAAGTGTCGCTTTCACTCTTGCAAATGTCATTTTTTCTTCCTTTCATTTTAGCAAGTGTATATTTTCTTTCTCTTCACTTTAACATGTGTTTCTTTAACTTTCTTTAGCTTTTACATGTGTCATTTTCACTTTTTCTTATTGTAATAAGTATCACTTTTAACTGTTTTCACTTATACATGTGTTTCATCTTAGTGCACCACTAAAGGAAACTATAGCACACTCTTATGTAGTATTTGATCATGTATATCATAAGAATATGTTCTAGACACATTCCCATAGCTTAGCATACTTTCTAGTTTCACTTGACATTCATGTCATAACTTGCATTCTAAATATCACAAAGCTACATTTTAATCGTCGCCCTAGAAGAAAGTGTCTCTTGGTTATCGTTTCAAAGTATGCATTATGATCATAAGTACTATACATTCCCTAGCTTCTATTTGATGGCATTCATGTATGAGATCCTTATTTGGAGACTGTTTGTATGTTGTGTTCTTACTAGTTCCACTAGTCTAACACTTAGCCAATTTTGGAGATCATCCCTATCCTCACATATTGTGCAACCTCACAAGAATATTTAATCTTCCAGATAAGTGATAATTAATTTTCAAATCCTTAAGTATCGCTGATGAAATCATTACCTCTTGAACTTGTGCATTCTTCTCATCTTAAGGACAACCCCCTTCATCTGCACATTGAGCAAACTTGGAGTCTAAATCATCCATTCAACTACTTAGCCTTTCCTACTACACAATTCATGGTCTCTCCTACCTTGGATTGTGAATTTTGTAGTTTTTTTGGATAGTGGAGCCTCCCCACATCACTTACATGCCCAACTGCGTATTCCTCTAATCCTCCTCTTCATTTGTTGTGCACTACGCATTCACAGTGCTCTAACCCGCCTCCATGTCTCCCTAAATTTCTCAACAACGTAATCCCTTCATCCAAAGGACTGCCTATTTTACATTGCATAGTTATATTTAATAGTGGGTCACCTCTAGGTCACTAAGATCCTCACTTGCACAATCCTTGGAATCTTCTCCTCAATCATTTCACTTTGCACAATTATAGTGGCTAGTCTTGTCCCGCTTACTAACTGAAACCCCTCACTGCATAGCAAATTGTCCCATATTTCCTCCTAATACACATTTCATAGTTCTAGTGGATAGTGAGGTCATCTCTTAGTCCCTGTGATGCTCAATTGTGCAATGTCTGTCTCCTCTTCCTTGAGTATTGTGCACTATGCATCCTTAGTCAGCAAGCTCATTACCATGTCTCCTAGACTTCCTTGCTGTGCATAACCTTGATAATCCTTCCCTAATTGCACATTACATAGTTCCATAGGACAATTTTTTCATTATTGGTTCCCTATAGTCCTCAAATATGCAATCGTTAGCTTCTTTCTTTCAAAACGGTTGCCCATTTCCTCATAACAGTTACCATCTTCGATGAGCAAGCAAAGGTAGAATAAGTGGTTTCTAGACTAATGTTAGCTTATCATGAGTGGACTAAATTTTTAGGTGATATCATTTGAACATGGCAAGGTGATCCGAAAGTGAGTTCATCAAGGAGACGCTATAAGAGAGAACTTGTGAAGGAGCATAAGAAAGAACCACCATGAAGGACATGAAGGAACCTTGGACCAAGACAAAGACATGGAAACTCATGCTCACTAAGAAGGTTCTGACAGTCATTTAGATCCTTTGGTGGGAAAATATGGAGTACAAGCAAATATATATCATGAATAATTCAAAGTCACAACAACAAAGAGAAGACCTTGGCATTGATATAATGAAGTTTCATGTCATCATGGCCAAGACATGGCTTCTTAAATTGTCATCACAAAATTCATATGTATCAATGCATTTTTCCACATCCTTTGTGGATGTAATTTTTGTATTTTCATAAATGATAAAATGTAAAATATTTGGAAGACCAAGGGCCCCACATTGAATGTGAAAGGTCACTAGAAAGTTCTAAAGTCGTGTAGAAACTCAAAGATCACAAAGGAATTCAAAAAGTCATAGTAGAATCTCTAGAGTCATGAGGGAGGTCAAGAGCCATATGGGAGGTGAAGGGTCACCTCATTTGTTATAAATACACCCTCATAGCTCAACGAAGGGACTTTTTGACTTTTCACCTTGGCTTCTCTAGTTTGGAATAAGAGAGAAGATCTTTCTTTGGAGGAGAAAGTGGTGACTTAATGTTCCACTATTGGGGCTAGTGTGATAGCATTGTAATCATGTACCTTGGGACTTTCACTTAATATATGAAGCTCTAGGAGCCAACACAATTTCATGCATATGTCATGAATGATTCTGAGACTATTCTTTCATTATTTGCAATGTATGTTAATGTTGAGACATACTAATGAAAATGGACTATTTCATTGACTTTGGTATGCATCTTATTGAATGTACACTGTTATCTTACAAATTACTTTGTAGGTTAACTAACAATTCCTTCCATTCTCTTGTGTGTCTCATTTAGGATAGTATTATTAATTTTCTTCTAGAGGCTCACCCTCCCTTTTCCCTGTCATGAAAGTACTTTATATGCATTACAATTGTCTGCCTCATAGTGTCAAATTACTTTCTTGTTTCAAAGATTGTTTGCATAATATCTTATGTTGATAATTGTAGCCAAGGAAAATTCCTAAGAATGATTGCAACTGACCTTATTTCCCAGTTAGGGATCCTACTCCAAACAATTGTGACTTCATACAAGGGAGACCCCCTTGGTTGGCAAATTTCCAACACCATCAAGAAAAGCATAGTAAACATGTAGTTAAGTTTGGTTCATAGGTTTTCCACCTCAAAATGAATAAATAAAATGGAAACATGTATCATTATTTTAATAAACTGGTCCAATTTTGTCAACAAATTTGTGTTTTAATATGTAAGACAATGACGTCTAAAGCCACCTACATTCTCTTTATGCATGCATGCCCAAACTACCACACAATTCCCTAAAAAATTCATAGTTCCCAAGTCCTATAGGCTTCCAGAACAAAAAGTTTAGGGTTAGGATGTGCATATAAAATTAAATAGATTATGATTACATAATCAAATTTATATTATTTCAAATATTTGACATGAGGCCATACTATTATAAAATAGGATGATTCCTTTGATGCATACTTTTATCTTTATAACTAAAAGATTAAGTTATTCCCTATGGCCTACACCGTAACAAAGGGCTACTTGTTGACATTGAAAAGAACAATTCTATAATGAAGATACAAGTTCTCTATACTATGTTGAAATATTCAAACATATAACTTCATTCTTGCATTCTTCCAACAAAATGGAGCTTCAAAAGTTTGTAATAGTAAACATAGCTCATAACTAATGACAATTTGGCACATATATATGTATGTATGTATGTATGTCATATCAACACACTAGTAAATTGTTCTTAAGTTGATTTAACATAACCCCCCCAAAATAAAAATGACCAAAGGTGTTATTGCTCAGGTTCACCAATGCTCCAACTACACTTTTGCAAGTTATCAATGATGTTTATCTCCCTCACCTATGGTGCTTCTCAACATTTATCCTAATGACATCTTCATTTTTAGTAAGGCATGAAAGTAGCATGTACAACATCCTAACAAAGTATCAAACATTCGACATGATGTTAACCTATATATAAAGCACAAAAAATGTTTTCTGGTTATTACTCTATTCAATATCTCAAATTTTCCATTAAAATGCTTGGAATCCATGCATATACTTGTCCAATGGGATGGTAGCCGACATATTTAAGAAGAAAAATGAATTTAAATTTAATAAAGAAAAAAAATCCTTACTTATAGAGCCTAAATTCCAGTAGGTTATGAGGGAATGGTTTTACATGAAAAGTATGTTCATAAAAAGTCAATGGTAGGCATTTGTGTGGTGTAAATATTTTTAGGAAATTGAACTATGTGTCAAATAAGTGTTCCTTGGTAGAGTCCCATTTGAGGAAAGAGGAGACATAAAAAAAATAACTAAATTCAGTGTACCATGCACAAAATTTATTAGCACATGTGAATCTTCTACGTTTTCTCTTTGGCTTTTTTTTTAATTCAATTTTTTCGTAGAGGGCTAGGCAAGTTTATTGTATAGTAGAATTTAACATTAATGAGCATGGGATAGTAAACAATTTCTCAAATCATGTGACTTGATTAATGTTGAAGATGGTTATTTTATTTTTTCACTTCAAGGAATGGCCATTTTAAAATGTAATTGATAGCCTGTTTTAGCTTTTGTTTTGGGAAATAACTTAATCATCTAGATTTATGCATGAAAATAATAATAGATAGAATCATTGTATATTGAATACTAGCATACTTGATCCCACAATTCAAGTAATATATTGAAATCATAATATCATGGTATTAGCTTTTGTGAAATGGAGTTATAGTCCAATGTCACGACCTCATGGCTTTGTGAAAGAGATCAAAATGCATCTTATGTATGTATAAAAGGTCTTTGCATATATATATTTGTGTGTGTTTATCTATATATATGTTTATATATACATATGTTTATGTTTATATACATATATATGTATGTTTATATATATATATATTTATATATTTATATATATGTTTATATATATATGTATATATATATATATATGTTTATATATATATATATAAAAGTTTATGTATGTATGTATGTTCAATTAACACACCAGCAAGTTGTTTTTAAGTTGATTTAACATACCCAAAAAAATGCATGGCAAAAGGTGCTATTTCTCAAGTTCACCGATGCTCAACTACAATTTTTTTCCAAGTTATTAATGATGTTTATCTCCCTCACATATGGTGCTTCTTAACATTTATCTTAATGACATCTTCATTTTCAGTAATACGTGAAAGGAGCATGTCCAACATCTCAACAAAGTATCAAACATTTTACATGATGCTAACCTATATATAAAGCATAACAAATATTTTTCTGGTTAATACTCTATTAAATATCTCAAATTTTCCATTGACATACTAGGAATCCACACATATCCTTACCCAATGGGAAGGTAGGTGACATATTTATGGAAAAAAATGAATTTAAATTTAACAAAGAAATATAATCGTTGCTCATAGAGCCTAAATTCAAGTAGGTTATGAGGGAATGGTTTTACATGAAAAATATGTACACTATTACTTCAATAAAAGGTCAATTGTAGGCATTTGTGTGGTGTAACTATTTGTAGGCAATTGAAATATGTGTCAAACAAGTGTTACCTAAGAGAGGACCATATGAGGAAAGGGGGAACATAAACAAATAACTAAATTCAGCTTACCAAGACCAAAATTTCCTAAGACATTTCAATCTTCTATTTTGGCTCTTTGGGTTTATTTTATTCTATTTTTTGTAGAGGGCTAGGCAAGTTTCTTGTATACTAGAATTTAACATTAATGAGTATGAGATAGTATACAATTTCTCAAATCATGTCACCCGATTAATGTTGAAGATGGTTATTTTATTTTTACACTTCAAAGAATTTCCATTTTAAAATGCAATTGATAGCCTATATTAGCTCTTTTTTAGGCACTAACCTAATCATCTAGATTTGTGCATCAAAATAATATTAGAGAGAATCATCATATATTAAATACTAGCATATTTGATCAACAATTCGAGTAATATATTGAAAGCATAATATCATGGTATTAGATTCTATGAAATGGAGTTATAGTCCAAAGTCGTCATCTCATGCCTTTGTGAAAGAGGTCTAAATTCCTCTTATGTATGTCTAAGAGGTTCTACTATATATATATGTCTAGATATATATATAGTACCTTATGTATGTATTTATGTTAAATTATCTTAAGAACAACTTGTTATTGTGTTGATTGCATATAGGTACATACATACATACATACATACATACATACATACATATATGAAAACATACATCTGTGTATGTGCAATCAACACACCAACAAGTTGTTCCTAAGTTGCCTTAACATATCCCCCAAAAAATTTGTGGCCAAAAGGTGTTATTGCTTAGGTTCACCAATGATCCAATTATTTTTGCACATTATTAATGATATTTATCTCCCTCACCTATGGTGCTTATCAACATTTATCTTAACGACATTTTCATTTTCAGCAAGACAGGAAGGGATCATGCCCAACGTCTCAACAAAGTATCAAACATTCTACGTGATGCTAACATATAAATAATCATAAAAAATGTTTTTTCGGTTTATAATCTATTTAATATCTCAATTTTTCCATTGACATGCTAGGAATCCACACATATCCTTGACCAATGGGAAGGAAATTGACATATTTACCGAAACAAATGAATTTAAGTTTAACAAAGAAATACAATCCTTAATCATAGAGCCTAAATTCAAGTAGGTTATGAGAGGGTGGCTTTTCATGAAAAGTATCTACACTATTACTTCCATAAAAATTCAATTGTAGGCATTTGTGTGGCATAAATATTTGTAGCTAATTGAATTAATTGTCAAATAAGTGTTCCCTAGGAGAGGACCATATGAGGAAAGAGGGGACATAAAAAAATAACTAAACTCAGCTTACCATGCCAAAAATTTCTTAGCACATGTGAATCTTCTATTTTTGCTCTTTGTGTTTTTTTTATTCTATTTTTTTTGTAGAGGGATAGGAAAGTTTCTTTTATACTAGAATTTAACATTAATGACTATGGAATAGTATACAATTTCTCAAACTATGTTACCTGATTAATTTTGAAGATGGTTATTTTCTTTTTGCACTTCAAGGAATGACCATTTTAAATATCCTTTTTTGGGGCACTAACCTTATCATCTATATTTGTTTATCAAATTAATAGTAGAGAGAATGATTATATATTGAAGTCTGAAATATTTGATTCCACAATTCAAGTAATATATTGAAATCATAATATCATGGTGTAAGTTTTTTCTGAAATAGAGCTATAGTCCAAAGTCATGATCTCATGGCTTTGTGAAAGAGGTCCAAATTACCTTAAGGGTTTGTCCACTAAATAGGTAGATTCGTGGTTATACTTAGCATTGAAAGACTAAAGAATTTTTCAGCACTTGGCTTATAAGTGATCTGAAATGGGGCACTAAAGGCTTCTTGTCAAGCTTACAAGAACCTCTGCCACTCCAAAGCTTATTAATTTCCAAGACCTTATGACTAACTAATTGCGGAGTTAAAAGTGCTTAAATAGGTGTATGCTTATGTTTGTTTTCAAACTGTTTATGTGCATTAAGTTGCTTTGCTTAAACTGATATAAAAACATATAACAGTGAAACAGTGCAGCAAATAAGCATCACACATAACAACAATATAATATGGAGTTCACCCAAACCTCTTGGGCTACGTCTCCTTGAGCTCCAGTCAACTCAACTAGGCTCTTTGGGATTATGGCTGAAATATTTTACAAGCTCCATGCTCAACTCCATTGGTTTACACTAAACCTATGGGTTTAGAATGCCATCTTACCGCCGTCTGTCCTGACCTTGCAGATAGATCTAGGCTTCTCTGGATTTGACTCCTTCAATCAGTGCTCTAAACTTCTTGAGCTTCTAGCTTCTCTAACTCCCTCAGAATTCTATATTGTCTCTCGAACTCCTTCTTCTGTCTTCAACACAGTCTCGACACCATCAACAGATTGATCATTTGATCTCTTTGTTTTTTTGCAGCTTCATTACAACTCCATGGCTTTTAGAAGTCTACTGTGAGCTCTCTGGCTATGGCTCTGGCTATGGCTCTGGCTTGGGCTCTGGCTCTGGCTCTAGCTCTGGCTCTAGCTCTGGCTCTGGCTCTCGGTTATGGCTCTGGCTCTAGCTCTGGCTCTATCTCTAGCTCTTAGCTCTGGCTCATGGCTCTTACGAGCTTCTGGGTTCATTTGACCTCTAAGCGACCCTCTGTTAATTCTTCTCTCTGTGTTATCTCTCTGTTAACGGGAAAGGTGTCTACTCATAATGCCCCTATCCCATTAAGGTGTGACAGTACCTTAGAAACAAACAAGGAAAACTACTTTCATATTCTTCTTTATGAACTATAAATGAAGAGGAATAGGATGAACCAACATGTGTCTTGCGCTAGTCCTTTGATCCAATCTCTCTCCTCTTTGACAGCTTCCAGCTGCCTGCTCCCTTACTTGCCCAACTTCACCAAGTTCCTGCAAGATCACAGAAGAGGAAAACTACACAAAGACATGGATTTATATTCATAAATAGCTTAGGATCAGATTTAAGCTAAACATGCAAATATAACTAAACATCATTGATACACAAGCATGTAGGAGAAACTCAAATAGTTTTATTGATATAACAAGAAGATCCAGGAGGAGTTACAACTGATGATTCCTGATCCAGCATCAACCCCCCAGCAAAGGAATCCCCTCTTCACCTCTAACAAAGCATAAATCACCCAATACTTTGATCTCTATCTCAAAACCAACAACAATTCTCTGCAATGTACAAAATTCCAGCCTCTGGATCTCTGGGATGAGGGATCCATATATAGATGTATGCAAAGAGGATGAGTCGGCTTATGATTTGACTAGTGGCTTCTCTCTGTCAGTTCTTGCTTCCACTTGGAGACTGAGAGCCTCTTACTCATCCTTGGTTGAACTCAGTGAGGAAAGTGTCATTGGGGAAGATTCTAGAAGCTTCCATTGTCTGTCCACCTCGCGGAATGACACTGCCATTTGTCATTTCCCACTCAGCGCACCCTGGTAGTGCATTTAGGTGCATTGCAACGCACCTAGCTAGTGTACTTGGGTGCTATGCAATGCAGCTAGCTAGTCGAGCAGCTGAAATGATCCTGATTTGACTGATTTTGAGTAGTTTTTGGTGGAGAACTTCTAGGAGAAGCTGTAATTTATTGACCTTGTTCCTCTAGGGGTCGGAACAACACTTTTAGGGACTTAGGATCCCTTGGTTTATGGACATTTCATGCTTAGAGCTGTAAGGCACAAAAATGTCTATAACAGTTGCCCCCTAAAGTATGAGGCCGTTTATTGAGTGAAATGCTTTATTAGGAGGATCCGAAGTTCTTTCAATGCTGGGAGGAGACCTGTAATAAGATACAATACAATATATTATCTTCATACTGTTTTCATGATCTAGCTGAGGCGGGCATTCCCATGCTCAGCTTTATAAATTCACTTTCATGTACATAGCACAGACAATCGTCTGATGGTAGACTGATGATTCTGATAGAGACATCATCCTTTTGGTAGGATGATTATCTGTGCTGCAATGCTGTACATTTCAATGTCTTTATTCTCCTGAATATATATCGCAGCCCGGATGGATGAAACTAGATCCGGGGTCTTCAATCTCGTCCGATCTTCACTCGAAGTACAAGTCGATCCATGTGAGAAATGTTTTGAAGTCGAACATGGAAAGACATCGCTTGATTACCAGTCAATGATGTAAACTATTAACAAGCGCGAGAGGAATCACCGATAATGACGATGACCCTCAAGGTACTGCAGTACAATTCACGTGGTTTGAATAAAGGACTTGGTGTCGAACACCACGCAAAATCTTTCGGTCGAAGGTCATTGATGTATACCTGTCACCGGAAGTGAGAAACTTGCCATTGAGGCATGCAATCTTCAAAGTATTGAATGGGGTGTTCCTAGATCAACTTCTTGGATAATGAGCTGATGTCGACAAGAAGCGATCCGTCAAAGGAGGGCCTTGATGAATCCCACATCAATGACACGAAATGGAGCAAATGATTTTGATGGAGGTGAAAATGATCTGATGATATATGGTTCAGGATGGTGGTCATGAAAGAATGAAGTATAATGTATGGTAGTGGATGGGACACGGATGACTTCTCTTGAACATGTCGGCGACACTTATGTGATGGATTGGTAGAATTTACCCCAAATTTGGATGGTATGGCGTGACCATGGTGATGTGACCAGTGAATGAAACAACCCAACCCGACTCAAGCACGGAGTGGAAGTGTCATGTTCAAGAGCGACTTGCTACCAATAAAGATTCTTTGAGTTTCTTCCCAATTTTCCCCAGTCATTGCTGACCAGTACCTCTTTATTTTTGTCAAGCTTGAGGAGGATAACATATGCTTGTTCTATAATTTTCCCTTCGGGCAAACCCATCGCTATGTTTTAACGAGCCTAGCGATAGTGAAACTTGTTCTCGTCTAAAGACAAGTTTGTCGCTATTAATATTTTTAACGAGTTTAACGACAAAGATAACTCGGTCCTTTTCATTTTTAGAGAGTCTGAAAAGGTATGTAAAGGTAACTCCGAAATTCCTTTTTCGTCATCTAATCCCTTAAGTCCGAAAAAGTATAAAACAATACAGAAGGGATGAATTTTCGATAGTTTTAACGAGCCAAACAAAACAAGCGCTCGATATTTTTTTGCAAAAATCCCTCGGGTCCAAAAAGATTAAAATATAGAGGAGGGATAGCACTTCCGGTCACTTTAACGAGCTGGAAGGCCAAAACTCGGCAATCTTTTCATATTTTACGAGTCAGTTGAAAAGAGCTTAAAGAAGACTCGTCTTTTGAGGAACGAGTGATAAAGTGGGTAGCAGCTGATTCCAGGTAAGGTTTGGAATTTTCCAATCACGGCAGCGTCACAAGGATGGCTAGTGAAATCACTCTTCGCAGCTGTTCCTCAAAATGGGTAAACAATCAAATGGAGGTGAATGATCGGCCAATGGAAAAGTGGAGGTGACGGTGCAAACACGACCAAGGCTTTAATGGCTGAAATGCTTCATTCATGGTGGTTATTTACCGGGGAATAGTTCATTTTTTAACGAGTTTAAACGCAGGTGGAAACATTTGCTCACATCTTATGTTTATTTTTTAACGAGATTGAACTATGTGCTAAAACTGCTCGATTAGATGGTCTTGTTTTGATTTTTACCATAAATAGCTTCGCCTTTCCAAAGATAGTACTGTATTTTCAACTGCTTCATCAAACTAGTTAGAAATGAACAATATTTACTTGAAAATGAGATTAAAACGCTAATATTTTACTTTGAACTACGTAAAAGCAATCAAAAAGTGTTTTTTACCTCTCATTTTACCATTTCATTTGAACTTGGTTTGTTGGAGCTTTGGAGGTGCTTTTTCCCCCTTGATTTTCATCAGCTGATTTCGGGAGATTCTGTGGACGATTCTCGGCGCCGTCTGGACCAGGTAGGAGCTAAACCTGAGCTCTTTCATTTCATGGTTTCCTTTTTGCATTCTGTGCTTGATTCCCTACTTTTCTGAGCCCCTGGGATTTGAGGGGTTCGTTCTGCCATCAACGCACCCTTAGTACATCGAAACCTATGCTGAATGTTGGCCTGTATGAAGGCATTTTGACATTCACCGCAGCTAGAACACTGTTGTAGGTGCGTTGGGCGCAGAAAGGGAATTTGCTGCCCAGTTTTTGATGAAATTTTTGCCTGTTTCTCATCAAAATCAGGATCTAACTCCTCTCTTGTTTGTTTTTCAGAGATCTCGGAGCAAGATGACCCTTACATGGCGAGAACGAGAACATGAAGAAGAGGACATGATTTCCCTACATGATCCAGTTACAGTGAACGCGCTGCGGAATTGTGGCTTGCTGAAGTTCTTCCACATCTCTAGCATGAGACATCAGATTAACTTACTGCAGTATTTGCTCGATGCTTGGGATCCTATCAATCAAGTTTTCTAGATTAGGGGCATATCTATCCCCTTGACTGTAGTAGACATCTACTTCTTGACTGACTTGTCGAGGTGGGGTGCCCCCATCTCTTTGTCAGGTTCGGCCCGAGGAGGTGACTCTGTGAGAGATTATCTCCGCCAGTATTGCAGGGAAGGATCTTAGCCGAGTAAAGATGACAATATCATCATCCGTGATGTCGCTAACAGGTCCCTTAGGACTATCCTGTTTACTTTTGGTAGGATGGCCGGTAGTGCGTCTCTTCATGTAGCCAACAGATCCTATATGCAGCATGCCTTGGAATGCCTCCAACCAAAGGTATTCAACTGGTGCGACGCAGCACTTCTTGTTACGAAAGATCAGTTGACCAAGATAAAGAACGGGAGGTTGAAGAACTTTGGGTTCTGTTCTATTTTGACCGCCTTTGCCTTGGAAAAGATACCACTGATGCAGCTGCAGTACATTGCACTCGACTTACCTTCTCCTACTGAAACATGTATGCAGAGATGGGTTGACCATATGTCTAGGCATGCTGGCCAGTCCCGGATTTCGTTTTCTGATACCTTCTTCAGGTGGTTTGATCGTCAGGCGATGGTTTATGTCGAGTATCCATATGCTGGCATGGACTTCCGGGGTGATCCAGATTTAGTACTGCCGGATGGCGAGCAGTGGGGTGCTATTGGTAAAATCTTTGACCATATTGTTGTTTACTGCTTTTATTTATAATGTCCTTGTTCTTTATTCTATCAAGAATTTAATCAAACTCATGTGTACATGCAAATGTTGGTCCTGTTCATCCAGTAGTTCGCCTGAGAGTACCAGCTGTTGCCCAGGTAGGAGAGGCCACCGAGAGAGTTATTCTTCGTGACCTTGATGTGGCCGAGACTCTCACAGCTGTGCAGGAGCAGGTTGAGAGCCTTACTCTCGGTATTCCAGATGTGAGGATCGACGAGCTACCTTTGCAGTTACAGCGGCATACTACTGGTGTGCCTAGACGATGGACTCGTCTCTTACGCATGATTGCACAGGCTGTGATTTGCTATCACGAGCATCATTAGACTAGGGTACCCCCTAGAATTTTGAGTTTTTGGGTCATGTGACCGATTTTGTCTTGGTTACAGAACATTATATGCAAACCATAAACAACTATATATATTTTTATTTTCGGGGTTTTATTTTGGTTGAGCTATATGATCCACATGTAAAACATTGATGATGTGTTTCTTTTTATAAATGTTGCAAATGTCTATCTAACACATAGTTTGCTAATGAGTCGGTTAATGTGTTCAAGTTTCTGGAAATATGTTGGTATTGAATAAGATCAAATTGTATTTCCAAAATCTTAACCCTTAGGAACATGTGATAAATAGTTGGGTTTCGGACGGAATATATACCATTGAGTTGTAGTATTACGAGTTGTGAGTCTAGCTTGACAATTAGTTGGCATATACCATGGGTGATGGAATCAGAGAGAAGTTCTATCAATGTGCTATACTCGGCGATTTTATTCGTGGATTGACCAATACATACACCTCTGAAACTTACTAACTCGCCGCTTGGATAAAAAATGGCCTAGGCTGCGGACGACAGCTTCCGCGAACTACTACTCGCTCCGTCGGCATATCCAACACATGGCTCCAAAAGGTTTGACATCTGCAATAAATGTAAAAAGTTGGATTACTCGACCAAAACAAACACTTTAGCGAAAACAAAAATATAACAAAAGCATATTGGTTACTATTTATGCATAGTAACGCTTGAGGTACAACCCATTATGAGGTTGCGCCAGTGGAACTCCGTCATAATCCATTAACTCGTAGGCTCCTTTTGCTAACACTCATTTAACAATATAGGGGCCCATCCATAAAGACTTAAATTTACCTGCTCCCAATTTATCGGATTCTTATTCGTAAAGCAAGACCAAGTCACCTTCTGAGAAGACAAGGGGTTTGACATTTTTGTCGAACTACACCTTGACTCGTTTCTTATGGGCTTCATTAGACAAAGCAGCATCACGACGGGTTTCATCAAATTGGATTAATTCCAAGAAACGAGCCTCTTCTGCTGAAGTTCCAGGGAGGAGATCGATTGCGAGTTTAAGAGAAGATATTTCACACTGGATTGGTAAGACTGCTTCCAGGCCATATACCAGTTGGAAGGGTGTGAACCCGGTTGCATTCCTTACCGATGTTCGGTAAGCCCACAAGGCTGAGTATAGGATTAGGTGCCACCTTCTTTTGTGAACTCCGATCATCCTTTGCAACATGCGCTTTAGGACCTTGTTGATCGCTTCAACTTGTCCGTTGGCTTGCAGATAATACGAAGTAGAGCTGTCGTGAGACAATCCTAGTTTGGAAGCTAATTCGAGCATCATGTGATTGCGAAAATGCGATCCATGATCTGTGACTATAGCCTGTGGTACATCGAATCTGGCGACTACATGATTGGAAAAGAAAAGGGCAGCTGTTTCACCAGTATTATCTAATGTAGGCATCGCCTCAGCCCATTTGGTAAAATAGTCAACTGTGACTATGATATACCCATGCCCCCCGGTCGAGGTGGGGTTACATGTCATGAAATTGATGCCCCATTTGGCGAACGGCCCAACAGCAACTATTGGTTGTAGAGGTGCGCGTGGTTTTCTGGTTTTTCTATAAAAAATTTGACAAGCATGGCAACTTCTAACTGCGGTTATGCAATCTTTGAACATTGTTGGCCAGAAGTATCCTGCTCATAAGATTTTTTGTGCTGTAGCATATCCAGATTGATGCCCCCCACAGGCTCCTGAATGACACTCATTCAGGGCTTTTTCCGCCTCCTCATGGGTGAGGCACCTTCTCAGAACTGTATCGATACCACGATGGTAAAGTGTATCACCGATGATCATGTAGTCTTTTGCTTGGTATCGAATACGTTTTTTTTCAGAGTGTGAGGTGTTTGGCCTAAACTTTTGGGTTTGGAGATAAATTATTATATCTCCATACCACTCATTGCTTGTAGATATCAGAAACAAATTCTCATCCACGATTGATTCTTCGGATGTTTCATCGTTGGACGACGATGGGATATCGCATAATAGTTCTGCAAAAACTAGAGCTTTCTTTGATTTGGATTTTACAAATTCCAGATCAAACTCTTGAAGGATCGCTATCCATTTTGAATATTTTCCCCCCAGAAACTGTCGCGACAATATATAAGTCATGGGGTTGCAATTGGACAGAATGGTAGTTTTCCGAAAGAGGACATAGTGTCGAAATCTTTGTATCGCTTGAACAGCTGCAAGTGCTAGTTTTTCAACATAAGAATATTTTCTTTTTGTATCATTTAAGTTCTTACTTAAATAATATATAGGATGTTCAATTCCATCGACTTCTTGAACTAAAACCATTGCGATGGTTGTATCTGCTGCAGCCAGATACAGGTTAAAATCTCTTTGATAATCGGGGGCATACATTAAAGATGCTTTCATTAGGGAATCTTTGAAAGCATCAAAGGAAGCTCGCGCGACCTGATCCCAGACAAAGGGTACCTCCTTTTTGAAAAAACGTGTATAACCTTTAGGAAGTTCGGCGTAATTTGGAATGAACCTCCTCAGAAAGTTTGCTTTCCCTTGGAGTTTCTGAATCTGAAGCAAATTTGAAGGTGGAGGCAAATTTATGATTTCCTGGACCTTGCATGGGTCGAGACAAATCCCATCCTTGGAGACTACAAAGCCAAGTAAACGACCAGAACTGACGCAAAATACACATTTGTGTGGATTGAGTCGTATCTTGTAGTGTCTGCAATGTAGAGATATCGCTCTTAAATGCTGCGGATGATCAGTTCGCTTTCGCGAATGAGCCGGAAGGTCGTCGAGGTATGGTTGAACGATGTTTTTTATGTCATGGAAGGCATAATTCATTTCCCTCTGAAACGTCGCCCCTGCATTCTTTAAACCAAACGGTAATTTTCGATACGCGAATGTGCCCCACGGACAAATGAATGCAGTCTTTAACTGGTCCTGTGGGCGGATATTTATTTGATTATACCCGGAAAATCCATCCATGAATGAAAAGATTTCGCATCCGGTGTATTCATCAATTATCTGGTCGATGAAGGGTGTAGGGTAGTTGTCTTTTGGACAAGCTTGATTTACATCCCTATAATCGACACACACTCTAATCGTCCCCTGTTTCTTCATAACAGGGACAATATTCGATACCCAATCGGTTAGAGGAACCGGGTAGATGAAACCAACATGGAGAAGTTTTTCAATTTCTGCCTTAATGGCAACGGCTTTCTTGGGGTGCACCTGCCTTAGCCGTTGTCGTACTGGTTTAACATCTAGATACATCTTAATTTCGTGTTCAACGATACTCGAGTCGATGCCTGGAATTTCACTGTATGACCAAGCAAAGACATCTCTGAATTCGCGAAAAAGAGCGTTATATATTTCCAGTTCTGAAGGAGAACAAAATTTGCCAACATAAATATTCTCTACAACATCTGTTTTAGTCGAGATATTTATGGCTATAGTCTCTTCAATGTTGGATAAGTTTCGCTCGGAATCCACCGTATTTACAGTATTTGAAAGAAAATCAAATACTGAGGGATGATAAAGGTCATGTTGAGTCTCTTCTTCACAATCTGGAAGAAGGGAACGATGGTGGGAATCATTCCATGGTGCTCCTTCAATTACCATAGCTTGGAGAATTCCTTCGTCGGTGACATGCACTTGCGACCAAGGATCTGAAGTAGTACCATATTCTCTAGACCTATCTATCCAAATGCTTGATGAGTGTTGATTTGGGTTTGCCTCCCATGCTAGAAACATTGATTGCTATAATATTTCTATTGGGCTTGGGGGCAAAACCATTGCATGATCCATATTGATATCGTTTTCTGAGATCTTTGTAGAAGATATCATATTGCAGGTTCCTATCGATGCTACTTCCGCCAGATTGATTGGAGGTGTAAGAGTGAAAGTTCCCATTAGTATAGGATCTTTTAGTAGGCCTACTCCGATATTCTGAAGCGAATAGGGGCTTCCATGGATCATGGGAATGCTTCCAGTGACTTGAGAACCATTGGGGAGGAAGTTTTGTTGATCGACGATTGTAATCCCTCCTTGAAAGGGAAATGAATCTTTCTAAAATAGGTCGACACAACGACTGCCATGGCATATATCCATGGTCTTCCTAGTAGGATGTTGTAATCAAGATTCCCATCGATGACTTCAACATCTATCTCTACCGTTTTTCACCTTAGTTCAACTTTCAAGTTATTTAGGATACCATATGGGGTATATGTCCTTCCGTCAAATGCTTTTAACATCGTCGCAGATCGCGACAAGGTTGGAGATCCTAAAGTTTTCCAGCAACTCGTCGACATAATACATGTAGATGCCCCTTCATCAATAATTGTTCGATGAACAGTTTTGTTGAGGGCTTTCACTTGAACAAGGAAAGCTAGTTGAGCCGGTAACTGAGGATCGTATCCTTTGTGGTCGAAGGATACAAGATTGGAATCCTTTGGATCAATCCCACCAATGGATGATAACAAAGCCTGCCTTTGGGATGGGCAATTTTGTAGTACTTCAAGAGTCGACATAGCGGATGGCGACTGGGCCAAATCTTCCACTATGTTATAATCCTGCGCCGCTCTCGCGCGGGGATTAAATGTCGACTTGTGTACTACTCCCTTCGGCGGTTTTATTGTTAATTTAGGAATGGTAGGTGGTACAACCTCTGTTGAAGTTGTTGTCGAAATACTTGGTTGATATTTATCCTTGTCGTTCGACAGCTGCGGATTCCCGTAATCTTTGTTCCTTGTCGAAATCAAAGCATCATTCTGCTGTTTTGAAATCAACAACATTAGCACTTGAGATGGGGAAGCATTTCCACTTTCAACCAGATTTGTTCCTGGATTTGGAAACGGATCAGTTAACACAGCTAAGGTTTTCAAACTTTTAAAGAATCTCTTAAGCTCAGCTTTGTATGAACATTCTTTTGTCCAATGATCCTCATCACATATGTGACATCCTGCAGGGGGTTTCCTATTTCCAGGAGGGTTTGAAGAAGATTTTTCAGGTGATGATTCATCCTGTTTCTTCTTCTTTCCTTTGCCTTTCTTCTTTCTTCCTGGTTGTTTGGTTTCTTTGCCCTTATCTGTCGATATGGCATTTAATTCCGAAGAAAGAAGTTCGTCTTTTGCATTTTGATCTGAAATCTTACGGGCCTTCTTGGATGTATCCTTTGTCGACTTCGTGTCTGTTGTGCCAATCATGCCATCGTCGGCATGAGAGTCATTGTTTGATTTAGGAGGAGGAGGAATTGAGAATTCTGGTCTAGGGGCGTCAGGTATTTTGTCATAGAGCGTGCCAGACTGAGTATAAATCAAGTATAGATATTGTGCACGAGCGATAACTTGCTCTTCCGTTACGACTCCCCCCTTTGCCACATCTTCCGTGATGGAAGCTAATAATGACTTGATAAACCATTCAGCTAATAGCTGATCGGGAACGTATGTTTTTACCATCCTACGACGACGTCGCCACTCATGTATATGATCAGATATGTGAGTGGCCGTTGTCTGTTTGAAGTTGGTAAGGAGTTCTGTTCCCGTTTCATACCTTATCGATAATTGAAAATGGGTTAAAAAGGTTGTGCCTAAGGTACTGAAGTTGTCGAATGAAGCTCTAGGCAATTCAATGTACCATTTTGCTGCTGGACCCGTTAACGTCCTCTGAAAGAGGCGAAGCCTTATCGAATCATCATCTAGGGAGTTTGATGAACACCATAGATGAAATGTCATCACGTGATTCGATGGATCTTCACCCGGATTCCCATTAAATTTAGGAATATCTGATGGAAGTTTGTGTGGAATCGTTGGCCACCAAGGGGCGTAAGCAATTGGATCGTTTGTTAACCGGTTTAAATCAGGTAACTTTAAAGTTGCCACGAATGGTAATTGCTGATTCAGATTAGGTGAAGCATACCCAAGGTAAGATGGGATTGCCTAAGCAGTTGGTCTTTGCATGCCAGCATAATGCATTTGATGCTGATATGACTGATAAGGTTGGTGGACATGACCATTGTAAAATGGTTGGTTTTGACCGTTTTGAATGTACGACTGTCCACTGTTCGCAAAGATTTGCTGCTCAGAACCTTGGTATACTTGTTGGAATTGCGGTTGTTGGTATTGCACCAGCCATGGTTGAGAAGCCATGTGTTGTTGTGCTATACTAACCGTTGGACCAAGCTGTGGGGTAATTTTACCCGTCTGGACCTGTGTCACCCCACCAGTTGGTGATTGTGGTTGAGTGACAGGGTCAAGGGGTTGTTGCATTACAACCTGAGAAACCTGAGGTTGGCATACAACAGGCAGCGTTTGAACTTGTAACACCGTCACAATAGCTGGTGTAGTCGGGATATTCGACATAGGTACACATTGTTGCATCGAATACACAACCCTTGGTTGTTGAGGTAGTATAGGTACCCAACCACTTGAGGTAATTCCAATATAACCTGAATATTACTGTGAACTCCCATATGGATATCCTCCCAGAGGGGATAATGAAAGGGCATACTGCCCCCCATACGGTGGTAATCCAGAACTCAAGGGGATTGTTTGCCTTTGGGGACCAGACTGCCCAAATTGACCTCCAAATGGATCAATTTGTTGAGACTCAACACAAGAGTTTCTGAGTATTATTCCGGATGAACAAACAGGAATGGACCAGACTGTCAAAATAGCCCCTGAGTGGGCTCCTTCTAGCAGTTGAGAACTAGTTGGGACAGATGGTATGCTGGCGAACATTGTCGGAGTGACAGCAGGGAGTTCTGCTATCGCTGTGTCAGACGACACAGTCCTAGATGTTGACAGTTGTTCAGACATTTGGAGTCTATCCAAAAGATTACCTAGCGATTCTACACGAAATTCCGCTGGTGGTAGACTAACTTCTGATGAAGAAGGATATAGAGTAATATCGACTCCAAAGTGCGTTGGAGTACTTGTTTGAGGATCTTCTAAAATTTCTTCAATTGCAATCAGACCAGGTGGAAGGGGAAGACCGTCAGGTTCGTAAAATATTTCTGGTGCCGAAGAAGGGGTGGAATCGACAGTGACAGATGTTTGAAGAGCAAGACCCTCTGAACCGGTTGTAGATGGAATTGGTTCGGTAATACAAGTGTTTACTCTCAGACTAGGATCAGTATTATGGTACGGCAGTCAATCTTCCCGAATGCTGTGTTCGGTGCATTGCGATCAGTAGGGCGACCGACACGACTTCCTATGGATAAAAGGTTTTAAGCCTATAGGGGTCTTCGAATATATACTCGACGGTACATGGGAGCACAAGTCCGTACTGGCACTTATCGTCTCAAAGTGGAGGAATCACCCAGCCATCAGTGAGGACAACAGTTACCAGGCTTTACGACGCCGGAATACGTCTCTAGCCTAGACCTCTAAATGTTGTGCGTTAAGTTCCAAAGCGTTGTTAGATTCATTCAATTTATTTTAAGTTGATCTTTCCTAGAAGTTTGCCTTTTGGGATCACCACGAGATGTAGATGTAATTCCTAAAATGCAATCTAAAGATGATAAGCAAACTTTATCTCTTTTCAGCAATGAAAATCCTAGCTACAAGGGGAAAAGAAAGACACAATCTTTTCTCAAAGAGCAAAGAGCACACTGTAAATGCAATTTTTCCTAAATCAAGCCAAACAGACTATCAATATGCAAATGCAGATATGCATGTATTTGTTTTCACTTTCTTAATATTGATGCCTAAAAAAGAAAGTTGATGTACAAATCTGAATTTTCTTTCAAGTGACAAACGCAAACAAGCTTCTTTTCGAAATCAAAAGGTAGAGATGATTACGACACTTTATGATTTTGAAATAAACACTCGTTTCGACACTAGAAAGTCCCAAATTCAAACCAAAGGCAAAAGTAAAAGCATAATTGACTGTCAACAACAAATAAACTTTCTCCTAAGATCAAAATCGACACTTACGACGGATATAAATCCAAGGATGACAATATGACTATTCTACTCTTTCAATGGAAAACTGTAAATGATGTAACAAACACACAAAGAACATCTACAGTCTTTTTGTACAAAGGAGGCATAATTAAGGCAAAAGAAAAGGGGTTTTTAGACAGACACACACTGATTACAGGATGCAAAATCAGAGACAAAACTGAAAAAAATGAAGCAAAGAACCTCAGCTGCACAGGGCTAGGCTGATCAGCGCACCTGTTACACAGAGAAACTAAATTGCAGCGCAGGTAGCTCTCTCGGGAACTGCATTGAAATGCAGAATCTCTTCACAGAGCCTGCGCTGGGGCAGAAACGAGAATTTTGTCTGGGTTCTGGGTCACGGTTTGCAGTTTAATCTATGGTTTTTGGCCGAGTAAAGGCAATAAGTAATGCACAATCAGAGGGTGGATTTAAAGGAGGTCTAAGCGCTATCACAAAGGGTAATCAGATCATTTCTGAATCAGCTGTTCAAATCATAAACAAATCCAGTGAATGGATTGAAGTAGCAAGTGTCTACTTTGCATTTGATAATGGCAAATGCAGTTCGATTGCTACTTCTGTGTTTATGAAACAAACAACAAGAGAAACACAAACAAACTAACTAGACACGATCCCCAACGGAGTCGTCATTTTGTTAACGGGAAAAGTGTCTACTCTGAACGCCCCTATCCCACTAAGGTGTGACAATACCTTAGAAACAAACAAGGAAAACTACTTTCGTATTCTTCTTTATGAACTATAAACGAAGAGGAATAGGATGAACCAACCTGTGTCTTGCGCTAGTCCTTTGATCCAATCTCTCTCCTCTTTGACATCTTCCAGCTACCTGCTCCCTTACTTGCCCAGCTTCACCAAGTTCCTGCAAGATCACAAAAGAGGAAAACTACACAAAGACATGGATTTATATTCATAAATAGCTTAGGATCAGATTTAAGCTAAACATGCAAATATAAAAAAACATCATTGATACACAAGCATGTAGGAGAAACTCAAATAGCTTTATTGATATAACAAGAAGATCCAGGAGGAGTTACAACTGATGATTCCTAATCCAGCATCAACCCCCCAGCAAAGGAATCCACTCTTCACCTCCAACAAAGCATAAATCACCCAATACTCTGATCTCTATCTGAAAACCAACAACAATTCTCTGCAATGTACAAAATTCCAGCCTCTGGATCTCTGGGATGAGGGATCCATATATAGATGTATGCAAAGAGGATGAGTCAGCTTATGATTTGACTAGTGGCTTCTCTCTGTCAGTTCTTGCTCCCACTTGGAGACTGAGAGCCTCTTACTCATCCTTGGTCGAACTCAGTGAGGCAAGTGTCATTGGGGAAGATTCTGGAAGCTTCCATTGTCTGTCCACCTCGCGGAATGACACTGCCATTTGGCATTTCCCACTCAGCGCACCCTGGTAATGCATTTAGGTGCATTGCAATGCACCTAGCTAGTGTACTTGGGTGCTATGCAACGCAGCTAGCTAGTGGAGCAGTTGAAATGATCCTGATTTGACTGATTCTGAGCAGTTTCTGGTGGAGAACTTCTGGGAGAAGCTGTAATTTGTTGACCTTGTTCCTCTAGGGGTCGAAACAACACTTTTAGGGACTTAGGATCCCTTGGTTTATGGACATTTCATGCTTAGAGCTGTAAGGCACAAAAATGTCTATAACACTCTCAGCCTCTGTGCGCATTCTACACCTGCTTCAACATTTGTGCACTTTGTGTATTTGTAACACATTAGTTACAGCCCTCCATTATGGAAAACCTGTATGTTTCACCACAAGAATCTGTTTACAATGGAAAGGAACTGTTGGCATGGGAAACCCTATCATTTTGCCTTCCTCTGGCCGAAATAGTCAAATAACAGAAATACATAGGAAAACGCACGCAAAACACATCATGGGCATTTAGCCCGAACTTCAAATAATATAGAATCGCATCTATCGGCATATCACAATCACTTAGGTGAAAGGTCAAAACCTCAATATATAGGAAATACATAGAAATCCCGTAAATTTGGACTTCAAAAGTTATGAAATCATGCTTATAATCCCCACTGGGTCCACCTTTGGTCACCATATCGCAATTGCATTATCGCATGGTCAAAACCCAAATACATGGGAAATATAAAGGAAACCTGAAATTACGGATTTCAAATATTATGAAATCGCGTCCATAATTCTCATCGGGTCCGCCTTTTATCGACATATCACAAGTCGCAATTGCAATGTGCATTGGCCCTGGTATTAGGGGTTCACCGATCGTTGATTACCAATATCGCCGATCGGCCCATCAAAACATCAGCATATCGTAATATCGCTTATCGGCGGTCGCATGGTCACGGGTCTTGGTCCTTCAACATTCCCAATTAGCGATCATTGGTTCAATCACAACCATTGATCTATCTTTTAATCTGATGGTTCACACCGAACTAAAATGGAAAACAATCCACTTAATCTTCGTCATTGATCCTACGATCTCCAATCCAATGGTTGGTAGCATTTTCTGGTGGTCTACTTGTGTGGAGATTACCCACACGAAAAAGGGGTTTTCTATCTCCTGTGTCGTGCCACATGTCATCCAATGTATGGAATCAAGCAGAGCCCATCCAATATCTCTTACTGCTTGAAGCATGCCCAAAATACCATTTGCTGCCTTCCTTCGGAACTCAAAAGGTTCACTTGTTTTATTCATAAATCCGTCAGGTCCGCTGAAAGCCTTTGCACCTATTTTAAGTCCTCTCCTTCATTGCGATGCAATAAAGGAATGCGATGCAGTGAACTCTAATGGATTTTATGTTTAAAAACACATTTTCCCTTAAGTCCCATTTATAAGAAATTTCCTCCTTTTCTAAGGATAATGGGCAACGTTCATTTTGTGATAACTTCTTCATTATAAGTCCATTTTAGCCCATTGAAATTGCATTAGATTTAGATTGAAAAGTTCTATGCAATGGGACTATTTCGAAGATCATCGTTTGGTTTTTTATTTTCCTCTGTGAGGAACATTCATAGACTTAAAAGTCTATTCTAGATCCATTTTGGATCACACCTTCCCACTAAAAAGAACTTTTGGTCTCCAAAAGACTGATATACTGATCTGAACAGTAAATTAGACTAACAACATCCTCTTTGTTCAGCCTTCATACACTTGCCTGCATGGCTAGTGTCACTGAAGCAAAACTTTTGAACACTCCCTTCTTAGATGTGCTTGTCCTCTTGGGAAGAACTGTCTTCCTCCTTGACTTCATGCAAAACTCCTGCTGAGAAGGTCACAGAAGGTCGTTTGAACTTCTCTTCCTTGATCATTGATCCAAGGTGGCTCAAGCAAATGTGAAGTTACATCTGTTTCACAAAATTTTCATTTGTACCTGTTTGACATATTGCCAACAACAACTGCTAACAACAACAAGATTACAGACAACATCTAGATGGCCTAAACTCCTGCTTCAACAAAAAAAACATATTTCACATCTTGTGAACACCTCCATGTCTTTACATCTGCATAAAAATGATTGACTAGATAACAAGCCAACAAAACATGCCTTTAAAAGAAATGATCCTTCAAGTCAAGCATGTAGAAAAGATCTCAAGGATTATTTTCAAAAGAAGAAACACTTCATCACTATCTCAATCTTGGAGACCAAATCAACTTTTCTCAAGTCAATATTACATGCATGTTTACAACAAAGTAATCAACCCTCCAAGTTAATTACACATACATGTTCAAATACAAGGAAATCATCAGCATCCCTATGTTCATGCACATCGTTCTCATGCATGCATTTCATCATTCAACTTTCGCTTAAGCACACTGTACTTTCAAAGCTGAAATGAATATAATGTTGTAGCAACAAAGTGAGTCTCCTACTCAACCTTTTTGATTCACCTTCTTGGTAAAACCCTACAACTTGCATTCCATTAACAAATAAATGCAAATAGATGCATCAATAGACATGCAATCTTAACTGGATAAGAACTCTAACCATTTCTTACCAATCCATTTCAAAGCTGCTACCTTTGCTGCACATCAGCATCAACATGTGAATCATCTTGAAACACATCATTTATGGAAATTTCCTTTCCATTCCTGCCATTCTCTCTTTCCACCTTCTTCAACTTTTGTGGAAGCATCGTTTGATTCAGAGTCTAACATTTTGCTGCAAGATTTCCTTCCTTATGGCAGTAAGTGCAACACATGTGCATCCTCTTGACAGCATGATTTGCCTTGTCCAATGGACCTTTGGCTTCTTGCTTCCTTTCCTTCAAAAGTTTCCTGTATGTGGCCATTCTCTTCCAACATCTAGAAACATTATTGTTATCCAAACCACAAAAGGAACATGTAATTCTTTTCCCATTGTTATGAAACCAGCTCAAGAAAAGATAGAAAAGATAAATCAACACCTTAGAATTTAGCCTCTTCGAGGGGGCAACCTCCTTTAAATTACATAAATGAACAATTCTTGGATGATACAAATGAAAAGACCTCCTTTCTATATATAGGAGTCTAAGGGGTCATAACATAATCAGAGCCAACATAACAATAATAATGTAAGGGAACAATAATAACAATAGTGGGCTTCTATGGGGCACAATAGTAACAATATGGGAACTACATGGGTAAGTGGGTTGTACTAATAACAATAAGGGGTTACACTAGTAGTATAGGGGCCTAACATGCCCCTCTCCTTCAAAAAGCATTGTCCTCAATGCTTGAGTAGTTATTGATGCTTCTGTATAAAATTCTTGTCCTCCCATGTGGAATCTTTAGCAGGTAAGTTCTTCCACTTTATGAGATACTCTGAAATTGATTGATTTCGTAGCTATCGGGTTCTTTTTTTTGTGACTGCTCCAGGTTCCAATATGATTTTTCCTTCCTCTTCAACTTCTGGCAATATTGTTTGAATTGGGACCTTTTGCAACTTTTGAATAAGTGGCCATACTTCTTCGTCCTTCTTCCATTCATCCCTTTCTTCATTTATCCAATCTGGTTGGATAATAGAAATAGCACAAAACAATGCTTCCACATGCTCATCCTTGAAGAGTCTTCCCATTTGGTAAGGTCACCATTTTTTAAGTGCATGTAGTATTGCCAACATTTCCTTCTCATAAATAGCTTGCTTGAGATGTAGCAGTAAAAATAACCAATCACCTACATAAAAACATTTTTCACTACGATGTTGATCTACCTGTTGTTTCGTTTGATTTTTCACCGAAGTGGCGTTATCCTTTAAAAGTTGGAGAACTTGTTGTTGATGCTCGATGTGATCTTTCACTGCTTGAACCTTTTTGTTCTTGATATGTCCTTCTATCTCTAAAGTTTGAGGAGTGGTAATTTCTTCCAATCCTTTACAAGATATGGTCGGATTCATTTCTTGATGCTTGATGTGATCTTTCACTTCTTGAACATATTTCTTCTTGATATGTCCTTCTATCTTGATAGTTTGAGGAGTGGTAATTTTGACCAATGAATTACAAGATATGGTTGCATTCATTTCTTCTTTCTTGATTTTATCTTTCACTTCTTGCACCTTTTTCTTCTTGATATGTCCTTCTATCTTGAGAGTTTGAGGATTGGTAATTCTTGCCAATGCTTTACAAGATATGGTCTGATTCATTTCTTCTTTCTCTGGGGCAGGGTCCTGGCATATATCTTCTTCTTTTGATGTTTCTTGATCCTTTTCTTCCTCCTCATCGTATTCTATGTAAAATAATTTATTCTCAGCACACTTATGACCTTTAGTGCATTTTCTATCACAATTGTAACAAAGCCCTTTTTCTCTTTTTTCTTCCAATTGTTGTGGTGTAACCCTTGTAGGTTGTGGAAGGCTAGGAGAAACAACACTTCCATCTTTATAGTTGTGAGGGGTATGCTTCCTGGTTTCCATAATTTTGCTTTCCACTATGTCACAAATCCCTTTTACTATTTCCAATTGTTGTGGTGTTTCTCTAAAGAAGGTGTTTCTCTTTGTATCCTCATAATGTGATATCATTTCCTCCGTGAAAATTGACCACGTAACAAGTTGTTTACGAGAACAAAGCCCTTCATACCATAGAAATTGATCCGGTTCTAAATATGAAGATGCAATGCATACCTTTTGTAACAGTGGTACACCATGTAGATCAAAATATTCCTCCATCTGAAGTATCCAATTTACCGGATCCTTGCCATCAAACTTCCTCATCTTGCTTTTTCTTGATTTTAGGAGCTTGATCTTGAAACGACTGTAACTCTGTATTTTTGGATCTTTAAGTTTTGAAATTGCGACCTGTAGTAGCCCTCTGTGTCCTCTTTCCAATGCCACCATTCTGACCCAAATTGGATTCTCCAAGGAAGATCTATGTGAAATCTCCCACAATGACTTGATTATAGAATAGTTCAGTAGATCGAACTTGTACGACGTGCCACGAGTCACTATTTCGACCCTTGGATCTGAAAAATGTATACGAGAAACTACATTCCGTCCTCTTCTGCACCTTCTTACGAAATTTCAATCTGATCCCCAAAGAGAAAGTTATGACGCTTTTCCCCAGGTCACATGTTTGGAATGTAATTCAGGAGTCTGCAAAAAGACCAACTTCCTCATATCATATCTCTGCAAATATAGTGCGAACAGCTCTGAAATTTGGACACGAGTTTCAGCGCAATTTTTTCTCAAATGGGTTTCTTTTTGCAACTTCTGAAACGTCACAGAAGAAAATTTATAGCGAAAACTCCACAGTGACCTGTTTGGAGCAGCGAAACCCTAGAATCCAAAGCTCTGATACCAAATGTTATGAAACCAGCTCAAGAAAAGATAGAAAGGATAGATCAACGCCTTAGAGTTCAGCCTCTTCTAGGGGGCAACCTCCTTTACATTACATAAATGAACAATTCTTGGATGATACAAATGAAAAGACCTCCTTTCTATATATAGGAGTCTAAGGGGTCATAACATAATTAACAATAATAATGTAAGGGCACAATAATAACAATAGTGGGCTTCTATGGGGCACAATAGTAACAATATGGGAACTACATGGGTACATCAATATAATAAGTGAGTTGTACTAATAAAAATAAGGGGTTACACTAGTAGTATAGAGGCCTAACACCCATACTTATATGGAAATTTACCATGATGAACATAATCAAAAGGAATATGGCTAGAACCAGATTTATACCTTTCTCTTTCACCTTTATTGCCTTCATGAGGAGGTGAACTGAATGAAGAAGTGACTCCCTTCGGAACACCATCAATCGCTTCAAGGCTTTCAGAGTTTCCAGAACTCTCTCGTTCAAGTGTATGGTTATGAACACCTGCATCCCGCAAATAATGTTTCAAGCTATTCCATTCTCCATGAATACAATCCTCACACTCTTGAGGTAGAAGCCCTGAAATGAAACTCATTCTTGGAACTGTTTCAATGGCCTTCATGGCAACTTTGGAACTTTCTCCATAAGACTGTCCATATCCGAGACCCAAATACTTAGGCTTTTCCTCAACTATTATTGGCTCAACAATACCTTGTGCATGTTTTCCCAAGCCTTTTCCTTCATAGCCCATCTTGGAAATTAACTTGGAACCTATGCCTCTGGTATGTTTTTCAAAAGAACCACTATAAGCATTCTTAGAAGAATTTGAAGGCAGACAGGAATTGTTTACCTCTTCTTCAAGCTGATACTTGACGAAGGATTCTTTGGCAACACAGTGTTGTGTCTCCAACTCATGCATCCTTTTTAGGTTCATATTTGCAATATGAAGTTGCCTATCCATTTCCTGTAATTTGTCAGAAATAAATTGCTTCTCTTCCTCCAAGGAATTCAACTACTCTCTATGTATGCTACTCTTCCTTCCATCCTCATATATTTCTCTCAGCATATCCATCATGGTGAACAAGTCTTGCTTCATGTCTTCATCAAAGAATCTTTTGAAGAAAGCAAAGTTTGAGGACTCACTTGTAGAATTTTTCATTATCAGACTGAACAAAAGAACTTCAAACAAGATTCACAAAGAGCTTATTCAAGCAACCTTTCGCAACAAACCTCTTGTGCTTCAAGGATTTCTTTGAGGTCCTTTGGGAGAAGAAGAATGCCTTCAACCCTTCTTCCTTCTTGTCCTCTCCTAGACTTAGCTAATAATATCTTTCCCTGAACCTTTGCAAACTCAACAACAATCAGTTTACAAACAATCAAACAACAAAATCCATGCTACTTTTTGAACACCTTTCATGTCAAACAAGCATATACTGGTACCACTTGCATCATCATGCAACACTTGCTCTGGTATAAACAGCTTTGATATCAACTTCTTGAAGGTAGGGTTAATCAAACTTTGGCTCTGATACCACCTGATATGAAATGGGGCACTAAAGGCTTCTTGTCAAGCTTACAAGAACCTCTCCCACTCCAAGGCTTCTTAATTTCCAAGACTTTAAGATTAACCAATTGTGGAATTAAAAGTGCTTGAAAATAGGTGTATGCTTGTGTTTGTTTTTAAACTATTTATGTGCTTTAAGTTGATTTTCTTAAACTGATATAAAAACATATAACTGTGAAACAATGCAACAAAGAAGCATCACACATAACAACAATATAGTATGGAGTTCACCCAAACCTATTCAGCTATGTCTCCTTGAGCTCTAGTCAACTCGACTAGGCTCTTTGGGATTATGGCTGAAATATTTTACGAGCTCCACGCTCAAATCCATTGGTTTACACTGAACCTATGGGTTTAGAATGCCATCTTACCCCTTGTTGTCCTCACTCTATAGACAAACCTAGGATTCTTTGGACTTGAATCCTTCAGTCAGTGCTCTAAGATTCTTGAGCTTCTGGCTTCTCTGACTCCCTTAGAATTTTGTACTGTCTCTTGAACTCCTTCTTCTGTCTTCAGCACACTCTAGACACCAAAAATAGCTTGATCATTTGATCTCTTTGTTGTTCTGTAGCTTCATTACAGCTCCATGGCTCTTAGAAGTCAGCTGTGAGCTCTCTGGCTCTAACTCTGGCTCTAGCTCTTGCTTTGGCACTAGCTCTAGTTATCGGCTCTAGCTCTGGCTCTGGCTCTCGACTCTGGCTCCAGCTCTAGCTCTAGCTCTTACCTCTGGCTCTTGGCTCTTACAAGCTTCTGGGCTCACTTGACCTCCAAGCGACCCTCTGTCAATTCTGCTCTCTGTATTATCTCTCGGCCTCTGCACGCATTCTTCGCCCACTTCAGCATTTGTTCTCTTTGTGTATTTGTAACACATCGGTTACAACCCTCCATCATGGAAAACCCGACTATTTCACCATAAGAATCCGTTTACAATGGAAAGGAACCATCGACGTGGGAAACCCAATTGTTTTGCCTTCCTCTCGACGATATAGCCAAATAGCATAAATACATAGGAAAACGCACGCAAAACGCATCATGGGCCTTTAGCCCAGACTTCAAATAATAAAGAATCACATCTATAAACCCATCGGTTCTACCTTCTATCGGCATATCGCAATCGCTTAGGCGGGAGGTCAAAACCTCAATATACAGGAAATACATAGAAATCCCGTAAATTCGGACTTCAAAAGTTATGAAATCATGCTTATAATCCCCATAGGGTCCACCTTTGGTCACCATATCACAATCGCATTGTCGCATGGTCAAAACCCAAATACATGGGAAATACAAAGAAAACCCGAAATTTCAGATTTCAAATATTATGAAATCGCATCCATAATTCTTATCAGGTCCGCCTTTTATCAGCATATCGTAAATCGCAATCGCAATGTGCATTGGCCCTGTTATCAGGGGTTCGCCAATATCGTCGATCGGCCCATTGGAACATCGACATATCGCAATATCACTTATCGGTGGTCACATGGTCATGTGTCTTAGTCCTTCAGCCTTCCCGATTAGTGATCGCCAATTCAATCACAACCATTGATCTGTCTTTTAATCTGACAGTTCACACGAAACCCAAAATGGAAAGCAGTCTACTTAATATTCGTCGTTGATCCTGTGATCTCCAATCCAATGATTGGTAGCATTTTCAAGTGGCCTACTTGGCAGAGATTACCAACCCGAAAAAGCGGTTTTCTCTCTCCTGCACTGTGCCGCGTGTCAACCAATGCATGGAATCAGGTGGAGCCTGTCCAATACCGCTTACTGCTTGAAGCCTGCCTGAAATACCATTTACTGCCTTCCTTTCAGAACTCAAAAGGTTCACTTGTTTTATTTATAAATCCGTTGGGTCCGCTGAAAGCCTTTGCACCTGTTTTAAGTCCTCTCCCTTAGTTTATTATGATGCGATAAAGGAATGCGATGCGATGAACTCTAAGGGATTTTATGTTTAAAAACACATTTTCCCTTAAGTCCCATTTATAAGAAATTGCCTCCTTTTCTAAGGATAATGGGCAATCTTCTTTTTGCAATAACTTCTTCATCCAAAGTCCATTTTAGCCCATTCAAATTGCAGTAGATTCAGATTGAAAAGATCTATGCAATGGGACTATTTCCAAGAGCACCCTTTGACTTTCATTTTCTTCTGTGAGGAACATTCATAGACTTAGAAGTCTATTCTAGATCCATTTTGGATCAATAAGCCATGTATTGGTATATACATTCTCCACCATTGGAAAGTATACATTCCTATAGTAACTTCCAAAATTCAATACGTACATTATCCACCATTGGAAAGTAGAGAGTCTCACTATATATTATAAAATTATAAGTTATAAGGATATTGTTTCTAATGGATCTATACATTGTCTACTAGTATGATTCATGCTCGACATACTCTACATTTTCTTGAAACCAAGACAAAGAATTTTAATTGTCTCTTGTCACATTGTTGAAACTTTATCATCGGAGATGTGAAAAACTCTTTAGTATTGAGTATTATATTAGGTTGTCATTCAGAGGTGACTTCCATTAGCCTATTAATTCCTACAATTCTCATTGTAGCTATTCAAGGAACTTAGAAAAGGTTATTGAGTCTAAATAAAAGTTTATATCATATTATAAATAGGTTCTCAAAGCATCCAACAATGATTAAGGCCCTAGTCTCTAGTTGTTGGGTTCTCCACACATGCTATAGGTGGCCATAATAAAGAAAATCAAAAGAAAAGACTCTACAGGTGAATTTCATCCTAGTATACTATTTAAGGGAATCAATAGGGCTTTGGCTCTTGTATTCCCTCTTTCTATTGTAAATTTTATAGAAGAATGAAAAATAAAGGAAATAATGTTTAAATTAAACATCTGCAAATGGTTTTTTAATAGGAATAAGAATTCATGGAGAATTGGTAACTTAAAAAGATTAGTTTCCAGTTACACAAGATACAACTATAATGAGTTGATTACAACATGTCTTCAGAGACATGAACCCATGTAGTTGGGGAAATAATTTTTTCACCAAACGAATCAAGCTATGATCCTTTGACAAATGTATAGAAAGGTTAGGCCTTGGTATAAATGACCCTTTTGGTATTTTTATCTTCAAGTTAATTGTTGATTACAAACTTTGCTACATTTTAATTTTACAAATCTTGGATGAGGATTTAATTTAGAAACATCTTGGATTTACAATGTTAGGAATTCCACTCACTCTTGAGTGTTCTTACTCATTTCTTTTAATTATTGAAACAATTCGCAATTCTTTTGGATTTGTATTCATAGCCATGGGAAAAGTAGTGGTCAACAATTCACCCATTCAGCCTTTGGTATAGTCCACTAATGTTGATGTTGCTTCATCTTTGATTTGTCTCAATGTTGAAACCATTTGTGGAATTGTTGCTTTAGAAGAGGACAAACTACTAATATTCAATCCTACTCTTATATCTTTATATTGGTCCTTTATTTGTGATTTCCAACTTATTTTATTAGTCCCTCAAGGGTTTTGCAATTTCAAGTGGTAGAAACACCCCTTCCCTGTCATCTTCCTGAAAGTGCTAAAAAACTCCTTTATACCCTAGATTCAACTACTTTGGTTCAATATGATATAAAAATGAAGAACAAATTTGCATAGAAACCTAAATTTGCCAAAAATTGGTGTGGGCCATTTGAAATGCATTATGTAATTAGCAAGGAATTTTGCACATTTATTAGTAATCTTACTGAAACAATATATCAACCTGGGTTGCATCTATATACATATCTTGGGCTTGTATTTTGTTACATTATTGTTAAGTTGTAGGGCCTGAGTTTTTGTTTTAGTTGCCTAGTCCTATTATGATTATAAACTTAGTTTATTAATTTGAATTACTTCCATGAAAGTTTTATAGTAAATAATGGGTGAATATTTATGTTTTCAAAATTGATTGCAAAGAAAATATTCCTTTCTACTTACTATAGATATATATATATATATATATATATATATATATATATATATATATATATATATATATATATATATATATATATAGATAGATAGATATATCTTTTGTCTATATAAGCTAATTTCAAAAGTTGATAAGGGAATGAAATATTCTATTATTCAATCTATCATATCTATTCAATGTTGTTAGAGAGTTATTATTATGTTTCACTCTAGGAATAATCTATAAAGGCTAAGAAAATTCAAAGCGAAAGTGAGCAAAGTACCAAGATATACATTTCTAAAATTGTATTTTTTTTCCCTTCATTGACATATAATGACAAAAAAATATAAAAACATATGCTTATATATATAAAATAAAAAAACTATATATTGTACATGAGAACATTAAGGTGTTATGTTTAATAGCAAGGTTACAATTGTTTTTTCAATATTCATATGTTATATAGTTTACTATTTAGTAGTGAATATAATTTGCAGTTCATTTACATTGTCACTTTTACTACTTTATAATTTTAATTTTTCTTTACTTTTATTGCAAGTATTATATTTAATTTCCAAGTTGAAAAACATATTACTTACAAACAATTACACACCAGTAAACAAAGCACTTGGTTCATGACTGCAATCTAATCCCTTAAAATGAAATTTAATCTAACACACATATTTAAGCCCACTTGGGCACTAAGATAATTTATTATATAGGTTAGTACCATTAGAGATAGGTATCCAAACAACTCCCCTTGGTTTTTATACATTCAAACATAGAAATTGACTTTAGGGAGCTTGAACTCCTTCACTATCTAGTGGTAAAAAATGGTGTAAGACAAAACACATGAAGGGTGTAAGGCTTACAATTCGGAACTAGCAGTTCCCCATTAGATACCCAATTCTTGGTCAAGAATTCAATTCTTGAATTGATACCCATAATCTAATATTTTCTTGCTTCCACTAGATGAAGGTAACCTTAGTAGCTATTTGTAGAAAAACTACCCTATAGGAAGTAGTTGTGGAAAGGAACTACACTTGAGACAAATTTTTGTGGGTGTGCATATTTTCATCATCTGATGACCATAAGGGTAATTGTCTCTAATACCTTCACTCAATCTTATTAGGTGTGATTATCTAGCACCTAGTCTATCTGGAAGGCCATTCAAAACATAGATTATGACTTTTTTGAGGTGTAATTAAGATTGTAGGCTAAATAATTTTAATTTTATAAGATAAGATTGATTAAATTGAGCTAACATGTGATCATACAATAAAACACTTTCCACCTCTTACATGTTTAGGATTTTATTGTTGTTTGTTAGTTTGATGTTCCTTCTTGTCACTCTAACCTTCTAGAGTCAACCTAATTTCTGGTGTATACGTTATCCCAACCATATTGATCCTCGTAGGAATTATTTCACTTAGACATAGAAATTGTATCTCATACTATAATAGTATAATTAGATCCATGTTTCTTAGAGTAGTCATCAATAAATGTCACATGGTAGAAAGCTTCATGTACTGATGTCGCTAACATTGATCCACACACATAAGAATGTATTGGATCCAAGATACGCTTGGAACTATTCTCATTACTTACTAAAGAAACATTGTAATTCTTGCCAGGTGTACACCCTTTTCACACTCCTTTCTCCTCAATGTTGAAGTCTTTAAGACCATTGACAATCTCCCTCAAAATTAGAAATTCCTTGTAGTGCAAGTGTCCCATCCTTCTTTTCCATAACTCACATAGGTTGTCATTGCTATGAACTAAAACTTGAACTAGCTTACATTGTAACCTATATATACTTCTCTCTTTAACCCTAATGGCATTTGTTGTGAAATGGCTACAGCCCTTCAAAAAAATGAGTGTTTTCCTTTTATAAAACATAGAGACAAAACCCCTGTTAAATTCACATTATAAGAAAAGTGTGGTTTGCCTATTGAATGATAAATCATTGTCTTATTTAAGGACATCAAAACATGTCTCAAAGATAAACTTAAAATGAATTTGCAAACTCTAAGAAAATTTCTTAAAGTAGCCACAAAATAAATTGTGAAACATAGTGTTTGAGGATCAAAAAGTGAAATAATACAACTTCCACTACACCTCTCAAATTGGGTGTTATTACGCCGACTATGAAATTCCATGGAGTTTTTTTGGATATAATGGAATTATTTTGAATGAAATTAGTGGCCTATGTCAAAATATGTTTAATGTGATATTGGTAACCTTCCTAGATAAAACCCTACAAAATTTGACATTTTTATATCACATATAAAAATCACTTCCTAAACTCTATTTTGGACATTATTTTTTCGAAATTTGGAATTTTTTTAGAGGAATTCATTTCTCATATTAGATTCTTCAAATTTTAAATATAAAGTTTCAAAATTTTACATGAATAATTTTGTCTTATTTTTCTTGTTAAAAATAAATAAGAAATGAAGAAAATAATTCTCTCACTTCATGCCCAAGAAAGAGCTATGATACTACTTGTAGTGTAGTTTACATAAAATATGGTGCCAAACCAATAACACAAGATAAATATAGACATAAAACCTAATAAATATCTCTTTGATTATAAAAAATAAAGAGTTATCTCTACTTGTCTCTTCAAGAGGTAAAACTCTATGAAAAATGCTCCAAATACAATGACAAATCTTGCCAAAACATTACCTAACCTTCTATTCAACATGTATCTGTCCATAGAGAATGTTAACTACCTATGGGCTCTATATAACGAGGTATGACCAACTAGGTTTTGTCTTATTAATAACAATAACCCATCTTACAATGATAACTAATTATTTAATGTTAGTATTCAAGAAAGGTGGCCTCATACATTAATAAGATATCTAACTAAAGGGGTTAGGTTAGAACACTAAAAAATTTCTCTAATGTTTAAACATACTAATTTTATTGTGGTTCAATGATAACTAAATATTTAATGTTAGTATTCAAGTAAGGTGGCCTCATACATTAATAAGATATCTAACTAAAGGGGTTAGGTTAGAACACTCAAAAATTTCTCTAATGTTTAAACATACTAACTTTATTGTGGTTGATAATATTATTGATTTCATGTCCAATATTTTTAAAATAAAAATTATGATCATGTGTCACTTATCTACAATCTATCCTTGTAGCCCACTACAATGTCATATCGAAAGAGGGCTTCTAAATTAACATAACTTATATATGAAGCATACCAAGTGTGGTTGAATCAACCACCTATTGACATTTTGATATGTCTTGAGCCACCAATTCAAAATTTCTATAACAATGTTGGTTATTCATGTATTGGGTATCAAGACAATGATATAGAGTTTGGCATGAATGATTTCTTATGGGATGCCCAGGTCATGGAGGGAATATTGATAGTATAGTAATATGAGATAGGGGATGATGCTAATATTTCCAATACCTTCATCAAAATCATGAAATTTTCTTCCACCACCCCATTCTTTGGACATGGGTTAATGTCCCCATAACTAAGAATATTAATTTTAATGTAAAACTTGAAAGAAGTGTTAGGTATGAGAGACATATGTTTCATGACTTTACTGAGGTAACCAACCATTAAGTCCCTTATATATATATATATATATATATATATATATATATATATATATATATATATGCATGTATGTATAAGGGACATTAATGAAAATTCCCTTAAGTCACATGATTAATGAAAAGTGATTTTATGCATGTTTCATGACATTATACATTTATATTCCCTACTAATTTTAAATTACTCAAATACTGAGGGATTTCCAAGTGATAATTTGTTCCTCAACAATTGAAGGTGGAAAGTCATTTATTTAAAAGGTTAGGTATTGAGTATATGTCATATTTTTCTTGTTAAAATGATTGTATTCTATATAGAGGTAGATACATGAGTAAAAAGATTTGTCTAGAATGTGGTCATGTGATTCGGATCTCAGGGACTAAGGTATAGATGGATTGAATGACGAGATATGAGGAGAGAAAACATAAATGTTGGCATTATGGTTCAAGTGTTGTCCTTGATGGCAACTCACTCAGTGGATGGTACAGGTGCTCAGAGGTTAGTACAGGTGATGGCAACTTAATCAGAAGACAGATCTCAGTACAGCATGGCAAGAAAGCTCATACACGCTGTTTCGTTAAGCCCAAGTCGCGTGTACACGCAAGTTCGACTCAGAAAAAGCGCGTGTATGTGGAAAGGTTCCTTTGGTTCATGGTGGTTAGTCCTTGGAAGTTGTGCCTATGATTTCGGACCATTATGTCTCGACGGGCGTGTCGATCCCTAGTTTTAAAGTTGATGGTATTGTGTTACTATGGTTTTTGCTCTTGGTATTGAGAAAGGCCTAAGGCTATATAAGGAGAAGAAGATCATTAGGCAAATATCATCTTTCGACAAGGCATGAATATCTAAGAGAGAAAGAGATCTGATATGCAGATTCTGAGTTGGTTGATCTAAGCCAAGGAGAGATCACATCGGTTAATGGAAGACTAGATCTAAGGATAGATCGGGATCTAATGGTTTGAAATGCACTATCATGATATGGTTGATTATGCGTATTTCTAGATCTGCATATTGTCGCAATGTTACGTTCTGAGTCTAACTAATATCTGGTACAGCTGCAAATTGAGAAAGTTTATTTTTAGATCTGTACGCAGGTTGGCTTCGGTAAAAGGGCGTGTATACGCGGTTTCTGCTCATTAAAGTAGCGTATATCTTTTGAAGCTTGATTTGGGTTTACAGTGGGATCTGACTGTTATTACAGAGTTCTGTAGTCTGCTCTGTGTTCTGGTAACTGGTGATTGACAGGGTTCAGTGGTTCAGTGATTCAAAGTTGGGTTGTTTTATGCTTCAATGATCTGTTGTGAAAATTGAATGAATTGTGGTCTTCAGATTGTAATGTTGTGCTTCAGGAATATCCAAGTCTGAAAATGTATGAAAAGTGATACCTGGAAGAAGGAAGATTGTAGGTCAGCACCTACGTACTAGTATCTTGGCTAGTACAAAAGCAAAGGGGGTTGGAGCTCCCTTCCAAGGAAGTTTGGAGAACGAGAGAAGGTTGAAGCCTTCTGCAGGTTGTAGCCTGCGTACTGGTATAAGGCTGCACCAGTACAAAAGATTGTAAACTGAAGTTTCATATTAAGAAAGATAGAGACAACTTGCAGCAGGTGGTTTTCACCCACATTGGGTTTCCACCTTATATCTTGGTGTTCATGTGTGTGGCTTTTTATCTGTTCTGTTATACTGCACATGTTTACTGTTAATATGATGAATAATGTCCTGATGCACTTAATTGAAGAATAAGCCAACTAAATTGTGAGTTTTCTGCTTATACGCTGTTTTACTTCGTCACAGTAGCGTGTACACGCTGGTTCACTTAACTGAAGTAGCGTATATGTTTTTGGGCATTTAAAAAAGTTTGATTAATCTGATAATACTGATTCACCCCCCCTCTCAGTATTATTTCCAACAATTGGAATCAGAGCAGGTCCTTCAGAGAAGCTTGATCGCTTGAAGGAAGATCATTCATCATGAGCAACTACGAGAAAGAAGCATCAATCAGGCCACCGGTTTTTGATGGAACAAATTTCAATTATTGGAAGGTAAGAGTTACTGCATATCTTCAATCTCTTGGTACAGAAGTTTGGGACATTGTAGAAACAGGCTATGCTTTTCCTTCAGCTACTCCTACAGATCCAGCTGAGAAAAGGGCATATGAAACAAATGCAAAAGCAGTCGCTACTCTATTAGGAAGTATATCTCAAACAGAATTCATGAAGGTCATGCACTTCAAATCAGCAAAAGAAATATGGGACAAAATGATCACTAGCTATGAAGGAGATGAACAGGTAAAGCAAGCTAAACTTCAAACACTCAGGATTCAATATGAGACTCTCAGGATGTATAATGATGAAAGTGTGGCTAATTATTTTCTCCGGGTAGATGAGATTGTTAATTGTATGAAAATTTGGGTGAAGAAATAAGAGAGACTATAGTAGTTCAAAAGGTTCTAAGATCTTTATCCCCCAAGTTTGAATCTAAAGTATCTGCAATAGAAGAAAAAGAAAATCTCCGTGTTCTCACTATGTCTCAGCTACATGGAATTCTAACCGCTTATGAAATGAGAAAGGGAGGTCCATCTGACAGAAGGGAAGCTGCTTTTAAGGCATCAGGAAAAGAAGATTACTATGAAGCAAGCCATGTTCCAGAAGAAGAGGAAGAAGAATCAAATTTTGTCAGAAATCTTCAAAGGGGTTCTGGAAGGTTCAGAGGTAAGCTACCTTTCAAATGCTTTGCTTGTGGGAAAGTAGGTCATTATGCTGCAAAATGTCCTTATAAGGATAAAGGAAAAGAACCTGCTAGATGGAACAAGAAACAAAGTGCAAATAGGAAAAGCTACTACACCCATGAAGATAGTGATGGCTTATCAAACAGTGATGAAGATGAACAAGGTAATAAATATAAGCTGTTAATGGCATTTGAAGATGATGATTATGAGGATGCTATAGATGTGGATAATCTCTATAATGAAATCACTAGACTCAAGAGAAGCATAGAAGAAAGGAATGTGATTATTGATACTTTGCAATTTCAGATTGATGAAAAGGAAAAACATCTTGAAAAACTAGAAGGTGAAATTGTTGGTCTCAGAAAAGAAATTGAGAAAACAAAAACTATTAATCTTAAATTTGTCAAAGGATCTGAAACCTTGGATGAGATTATTAGTGTGCAGCGGTCTCCTCTAAACAAGACAGGTTTGGGCTATAATGGAGAAACCTCTCAAGCATCCACCTCAAAAAGTTATCTTGATGCGGCAAGAGGAAATGAGCGGAAGAACAATGAAGATAATCAGGTAAAGCAGGGACGAGTTACAAACAGAAACTATCAGGGACAATCCTCCTTAAGGATGAACAAAAGCTACAACCAACCACAGGTAAAATCTTCTCAGTTTGGCTCAAGAATAGATGAAAATAGAAATTACAATCAGTTGGCTGGTAGATTCAATAACCGCAGAAGCTTCTTCAATGGACAATGCTTTTCTTGCCACAACTTTGGTCACAGAGCAGCTCAATGTGTTGCATATAAAACAATCATGACTAGGGAAGCTCAAAAACAAAGAAGTATGACAGGGATTACAAAAAGGACCTATAACAACTTTTCGGTGCTTGAAAATGAAGTTGAATGTTCTATTTGCAATAATTTTGGTCATAAAGACTCTGAATGCAGGAGCAGGTTTCAGGAGAAAAAGGAACAAGCCACAAGCACCAAAACATGGAGAATAAAGGAACCTCAAACAGAAAGATGTGGGATAGCATTTTATGCCGAAGGACAGGAAAATCTATGGTACATTGACAGTGGATGTTCGAAACATATGACAGGTGATAAAGAAAAACTTGAATCTTATTCTACTTTAGAAAAGGGAAAGAAAGTCTCTTTTGGAAATGATACTCCTGCAACTATAAAAGGAAAAGGTATTGCTCCTTTGAAAGAAAAGGTCAAGGCTGGAAATGTTTTGTATGTTGATGGATTGAAACATAATCTTCTAAGTGTCAGCCAGATGTGTGATCAAAAAACAGAGGTTATTTTCAGATCGAATGGATGTCTTGTTCGTGATCTTGATACAGGTAAAACAGTTCTCAAAGGCAAAAGAACTCCAAATAATCTGTACATATTTGAAGAAGAACAACAACAATGCTATCTTAGCAAGGATGAAGAGCACTGGTTATGGCATCGAAGGTTGGGACATCTAAGCTTCTCACAAATAAGGAAAGCATGCAAATATCAGGCAGTTCGCGATCTTCCAGATATCAAAATTCCAGACAACACCATATGCAAATCTTGTCAGTTTGGAAAGCAGACCAGAACTAACTTTCCAGAGAAGGAAGGATCAGCTAGCTTGCCTCTTGAGCTAGTCCATACAGATGTATGTGGTCCATTTAGGAAAAGGTCACCTCGAGGAGAAGAATATCTGATATTATTCATTGATGATTTCTCAAGGTTTGTTTGGTTAGGGCTTATGAAGCACAAAGATGAAGCATTCGAAAAATTCAAATCCTTCAAAGCATTGGCCGAAAATGAATCAGGACACAAAATCAAGTGCCTCAGATCTGACAGAGGTGGGGAGTTCACATCAAATGAATTTTTTGATTTCTGCGATGAACATGGGATAAGAAGAGAATTCTCTACAGCTAGAACTCCTCAGCAAAATGGGGTTGTGGAAAGAATGAACAGAACTATCCAACAAATGGCTCGTGCTATGCTCGATGAATCAGGTACTCCTGCAACCTTCTGGGGAGAAGCCGCACATGCTGCTGTTATCATTCTTAACAAAACAAATGTCCGAGTAAACAGCACTCAAACACCTCATGAGCTTTGGAGTGGTAAAACTCCTTCCGTGAAGCATTTCAAAATCTTTGGGAGCAAATGTTATATTAAGAACACTGATGAGCAACTTGGCAAACTTGAACCTAGAGCAGATGAGGGCATTCTTCTTGGTTATTCTCCACATAGCAAAGCATACAAGTGCTACAATAAAAGACTTGGCAGAATTGTTGACAGTATTGATATAGTGGTTGATGAGAAGGGATATATTCCTAGGCAAGTTCATCATGAAGAAGATGAAGGTTACTCTCAAAGGCGAAATGATGAAGAAGAAGAACCTCAAGAAGAAGAAGAATCTCAAGAAGAACCAGAGGAGCAGACAAGAATAGAAGAGAAGACTCCATCCAGATATGTCCAAAAGAATCATCCAGAAACTCAGATTGTGGGGCAGAAAGAAGCAGGAGTACAAACAAGAAGGACACTTGCAGAAGCTTCAAGCTACTTGGCTCTACTCTCCTCCATTGAACCACAAAATGTGAAAGAAGCATGCAAAGATGAATGTTGGGTCAAAGCAATGGATGAAGAACTTGAGCAAATCGAAAGGAACAACACTTGGGAATTAGTTCCTAGACCAAAAGATAAGAATGTAATAGGAACAAAATGGGTCTTCAAGAATAAGTTAAAAGAAAATGGAGAAGTAATTAGAAACAAGGCCAGACTTGTTTGTAAAGGGTATGCACAGCAAGAAGGAATAGATTTTGAAGAGACCTTTGCTCCTGTGGCAAGACTAGAGGCCATCCGAATGTTCCTTGCTCTCTCAAGCTTTCAAAACTTCAAGGTATTTCAAATGGACGTGAAATCAGCCTTCCTGAATGGAGACTTAGAAGAAGAAGTATATATTGAGCAGCCAGATGGGTTCATTCTTGGGAATGATCCAAACCTTGTATGCAGATTGAAAACGGCTCTCTATGGGCTCAAACAAGCCCCAAGGGCTTGGTACTATCGGTTGGACAAATATCTTCACCAACAAGGCTTTTCAAAAGGATCAGCAGATAGCAATCTCTATATAAAAGTTGAAAATAACAAATTGCTAATTCTTGTTGTTTATGTAGATGATATTATTTTTGGCAGCAATGAAGAGACTATGAGTCAAAACTTTGCCTTGGTTATGCAGAAAGAGTTCGAAATGTCACTTCTTGGAGAATTGACATATTTTCTTGGATTGCAAATCCAACAAAATGAAGGAGGTATCTTCTTGTCTCAAACCAAATACCTCAAGCAGATCTTGAAGAAGTATGGCATGGAAGAGTCAAAACCAGTATGTACACCCATGGTTACAGGATGCAGCCTCAGTGCAAATGATGAATCAGCAGCAGTTCACCAACCCACTTATAGATCCATGATTGGGAGTTTGCTTTATTTGGCAGGTACTCGACCAGATATTACTCATGCAGTAGGGATGGTTGGAAGATTTCAAGCCAACCCAAAGGAAACCCATCTTCAGGCAGTCAAAAGAATCTTCAAATATCTTCAAGGGACCCAAAACTATGGCTTATGGTATCCTAGAAATACAGATCTCACTCTTCATGCTTACACAGATGCAGATTGGGCTGGAAGTGTTGATGATAGGAAAAGCACAAGTGGAGGTGCTTTCTTCATGGGTTCCAGATTAGTGTCTTGGTTCAGCAAGAAGCAAAGTTCGATTGCCTTATCTACAGCTGAAGCAGAATATGTGGCTGCAGCATCTTGTTGCACACAACTTCTTTGGATGATGCAGACCTTGCAGGACTTTCAAATCACTTGCACTCCACCTGTCTCTATCTTATGTGATAATACAAGTGCAATCAGCATTTCAAAGAATCCAGTCATGCACTCAAAGACCAAGCACATACCAATCAAGTACCATTTTCTTCGGGAACAAGTGCTTGAGCAGAAGGTCAAATTGGAGTATGTTCCTTCTAAGGAGCAAGTTGCTGATATTCTCACAAAACCACTACCCAGGGAAACTTTTGAATATCTCAGACAAAAGCTGGGAGTAGTTGATGCTTCATCCTGTTGTTGAAATTTGTTTGTTCTACAGAAAAGTTGGTATACGCAGGTTACGGAAGGGATATGAGCGTATACACGCGGATTTATGATGAGTAAGTCGCGTGTATGCTGGACGCTTGTTGCAGAAAGAATATCCGCGTACATACGCTGTTTTATACAGGATAAAACGCGTATATGAAGTTCTGAACAGCAAGGGAAAACTCTGAAGTTCTGAACAGCAATAGGAATGTCAGAAGTATTCAGGCACAGTTTCAGGGAGTGCAACAGGCACAGGTTCAGGGGGAGCAGCTCAAAAGTCTCATAAAGCATTGTTGGCATTCAGATGTTTTGGTTGTTGGTTTAAGAAGAAGGAGCTCAGAAAGAAATTCTAGTTGCTGATCTAACAAGATGTTTATCCGATGCTGCTGGTGTCTTTCCTAAGTCTTGGTCTAGATCTGTTGTCTCTATGTCATGTATCTTTCTTGTCTCTTTTATGGTGTCAAGGTCATGTAACGGCCTTTGTTGGTTTCCCCACTATGCCTGGGATGAATGATGAAATGTTCATGTATTATCATGTATCTTCACATGGTTAGGTGGATGAGTCAATATTGGTATATCCCCACTAGGTTGGGTGATGAATGTATGTTGAGTCTTTTGGTGATAGGAAGGTCTTCTTTAATGTATAAATCTTTGTTCTTCTTGAAGAACATCTTTTGCAGATCTTGCCTACAGTCAAGGGGAGCATGAACAGCACTTGGTAAGCAGGACGGATAGATTGGTACACTTTGGCATACACAAAGGGGGAGCACACTTGGAGATTTCAGCATGTACTCAGGGGGAGTATGGACAGCAGTATGGACAGCAGAAGGAATACCAAGGAAGAGAATATTTTGGTCCACCCTTTGCCCTTGATGTCAAAGGGGGAGAGTGACTTGGTGTGGTGGTTGCCATCAAGTCCAAAGGGGGAGATTGTTGGCATTATGGTTCAAGTGTTGTCCTTGATGGCAACTCACTCAGTGGATGGTACAGGTGCTCAGAGGTTAGTACAGGTGATGGCAACTTAATCAGAAGACAGATCTCAGTACAGCATGGCAAGAAAGCTCATACACGCTGTTTCGTTAAGCCCAAGTCGCGTGTACACGCAAGTTCGACTCAGAAAAAGCGCGTGTATGTGGAAAGGTTCCTTTGGTTCATGGTGGTTAGTCCTTGGAAGTTGTGCCTATGATTTCGGACCATTATGTCTCGACGGGCGTGTCGATCCCTAGTTTTAAAGTTGATGGTATTGTGTTACTATGGTTTTTGCTCTTGGTATTGAGAAAGGCCTAAGGCTATATAAGGAGAAGAAGATCATTAGGCAAATATCATCTTTCGACAAGGCATGAATATCTAAGAGAGAAAGAGATCTGATATGCAGATTCTGAGTTGGTTGATCTAAGCCAAGGAGAGATCACATCGGTTAATGGAAGACTAGATCTAAGGATAGATCGGGATCTAATGGTTTGAAATGCACTATCATGATATGGTTGATTATGCGTATTTCTAGATCTGCATATTGTCGCAATGTTACGTTCTGAGTCTAACTAATATCTGGTACAGCTGCAAATTGAGAAAGTTTATTTTTAGATCTGTACACAGGTTGGCTTCGGTAAAAGGGCGTGTATACGCGGTTTCTGCTCATTAAAGTAGCATATATCTTTTGAAGCTTGATTTGGGTTTACAGTGGGATCTGACTGTTATTACAGAGTTCTGTAGTCTGCTCTGTGTTCTGGTAACTGGTGATTGACAGGGTTCAGTGGTTCAGTGATTCAAAGTTGGGTTGTTTTATGCTTCAATGATCTGTTGTGAAAATTGAATGAATTGTGGTCTTCAGATTGTAATGTTGTGCTTCAGGAATATCCAAGTCTGAAAATGTATGAAAAGTGATACCTGGAAGAAGGAAGATTGTAGGTCAGCACCTACGTACTAGTATCTTGGCTAGTACAAAAGCAAAGGGGGTTGGAGCTCCCTTCCAAGGAAGTTTGGAGAACGAGAGAAGGTTGAAGCCTTCTGCAGGTTGTAGCCTACGTACTGGTATAAGGCTGCACCAGTACAAAAGATTGTAAACTGAAGTTTCATATTAAGAAAGATAGAGACAACTTGCAGCAGGTGGTTTTCACCCACATTGGGTTTCCACCTTATATCTTGGTGTTCATGTGTGTGGCTTTTTATCTGTTCTGTTATACTGCACATGTTTACTGTTAATATGATGAATAATGTCCTGATGCACTTAATTGAAGAATAAGCCAACTAAATTGTGAGTTTTCTGCTTATACGCTGTTTTACTTCGTCACAGTAGCGTGTACACGCTGGTTCACTTAACTGAAGTAGCGTATATGTTTTTGGGCATTTAAAAAAGTTTGATTAATCTGATAATACTGATTCACCCCCCCTCTCAGTATTATTTCCAACAATAAAATCTACCATGAAAATAAGCACAAGATAATAAGATCAAAATCCAAGTCTTTCTTAAATGGAAAAAAAAACATTGGTATATCTACATCATGGAACAATGAATGTCCTTTTGAAAAGTAAGGTCCATTATTTCGAGTATTTTTGGTTCCTCCTTGATTTACATCATTCAATACCATGGGTTCATACCACTTTCCACTTGAATTAATCATCCACCCTTAGGGAGAAATGTACCCCATTACACCAGGTTCCTTCATTAGAAGATTCAGCTAAATGTGGGTCCTAGTGAGCTAGTGGCCTTGATGAAGAGGATATAAGCCAATGAAGAGAAGAGTTTTGTGAAATTAACCCATAAGCATGGATTTTCTGGGAAACCCATAACCATGATGATCATAATGTATCAAGTTCCAATAAAGATAATTGTTTTGTGTGGTTAAGACATAACTGTGGGTTTGGGGATGACCCATAACCAAGTTCCATTAAATACAAGGGTTTTGTGTTGTTAACCCATAACCATGGGTTTGTGGATGAATCATAACCAAGGGATTACAAATTTCCATGTGTCAATGAAGACAAATTTTTTATTTAGTTAACCCTTAACTATGGATTTTTGGATCACCCATAACCGAGTTGGCAATGGAAAGCTTGGAGAACAGTTTTGTGGACCAATTGTGATACCTACAATGTATGGTACATTAAATGGACTTCAAAAGTTCCAAAAGGAGTTTTGATGTTGCTACAAAACCTTGACCCCAAGATATGCTTTAAATTTTGGTTCCTATGCCAAACTCCCTAACATGTTGCAGTTGAGATCCAACACCTTCAATTGTTTGAACGTGCCAATTGAAGGGGGAATATATCGGCTGAGTTGTTTGAAAATACCAACTACTCCATTATATTATGATTTATTTCTATTATATTATGGGCTCTGCGTACCATAGAGAATTTGTTATGGCTAAGTGGTACATGCCTGGCCATAAGCTAAGAGGATTCTGGAGAAAATAACGTGCATCTATTGTTGGGGACTCCTTGAATGGTGAGGTAAATTTCGAAACTACAAGCATAGTTTTATCATGGGATTTGTTAGAAGCCACTAATAAATGCTTAGAGATTGGAGAGGGGAAATATGAGTTATGTGGGACTATGAAAGGAATTTGGTTTTGTTAGGAATGAAGGATGGATCCAACATGAAAAATGGCAGCCTCGTTCAATCTAAGAAAAATTGTGGTAGCAACCAAAAAATATTCTCATGTGATCCAACCAACTATTGTAATGAAGGCATGAGTGGGATATGATGATTGTTGCGGGATTTGACATTTTTAATGTTGCAGCTACTTTTCAATCTTGCATATTTTAAAAATCCTGAGGACATCTATTGTTTGTAGGGAACTAGAAGATGGATCTAATAAAGCTTGGAAATGCTCTGAGTTAGTGTTGTCGATACGTGGATGAGGTGACACTGGAAGGAAGAGACCGTTGAGGCCTTGAGATGGACATATATTACCTTGATAGGTATCCTAAAATTGTAATAACAGCATATATCTATAGAGTAGAGAAAAAATAAGTTGTATAGAAGATCAACCAAAGGAGCCCAAAAGAAGGGAGTGGAATTGTGCCAATACAATGGTAGTGGTGATCAAGAAAAAATGTGTTGGGGTGTCGAACAATCCAATCTAACTCTGATAAAACTAATATATATATTGGGGGCTAAGATCTGGAAGGCTCAAATGCCAAGAGTGGAGGAGAGAAAACATAAAATATCGAATGCCGAGAGAGGAGAAGATAAAGCATAAAATATACCATGAAACTAAGAACAAGGTAATATGATGAAAATTCAACTCTTTATTAAATAGGAAGGAAACCAATGTTACATATACATCATGAAACATTGAATTTCCTTTTAAAAAGTGAGTCCCATTATTTATAGTATTTTTGGTGCTTCCTTAAGTTACATTGTTTAATACCATCAATGAATTCCATGGGTAAATACCATAGCTGGATACCACTTTCCACTAATATCACCATGGCAAGGAAAGGATGTCCTAAAAATAAGGGTAAGGAACATGGTACCCCTTATAATATATTAAGGAACATGACTATGATCCTAGGGATGAAATGACTCTTTCATTGCAAAGAATTACTGATGTTGTAGAGATGGCATACCTCACATAGAAGTTATCCAAGAGTTATGGTGTTCCTAGTATTCATTGAAATGTCATGAAGCATATAGAGCATACATGACCTAGTAAGTTGAAGAATGAAGTAAAATAACATGTATTCCATTCAACACACTAGCTATTATGTTTTTTCAATTGTAGTTATCAGTAAAAATATCACCCCTTTGTTTACCATGAAGAATGAACAACATAAGTTGGCTCTTACAGTTCCTAATAGAAGAAAAGTGAAGAGAATGTATGTGTACACTACCATTTCTTAATGAATTGAAACGATTATGTGAAGGAATACATGTATGCAATGTATCATAACCCATCCTCATGAAGAGGTATTTTATCTTGTATGGAACATGTGTATGCATCATGCATTATTATCTAGGACTATGAATTTTCTCTAGTAAGAATGTTTGTTAGCTTGTTTGTGCTAGTTACATTGTTTTACACACTTAATTTGGTGAAAGTTCATTTTTTGGCTTAATACAATTTTTCTACAATAACATTACAAGTCTTGTAGAAAACGAATATAAATATTATAAATATTTTATAAAGTCTAGGTGGTCCAATATCCTATGATAGATGGTGTATGAATACTCAAAGGTTTTCTTCCCAGATGACCACCTTTATAGAAAAGTAGCATTGAATTTCAATGGTAAACTAATGAAGGAGAAGGAAATTTTTCAATTTTTCAATTCAAATGGGGAATTTATGTTCAATGATATTGAATCTTTGAACACCTATATTGAGAAAATACATGTTGGGATGAAAATGAGATATTTATTTTATGAGTTTCCATATTGTGATCATATCTAGAGTTCCAACCTATAAGATCACATGCATATAACTATAAATGTCTCATCTTCTCTATGACAACACTTATTATAAAAAAACGTGTGACACATTATCTGTCAAGATAGATATTATTTCCTTAATTACAAAGAGGAAAAAATTTTCATGAAAAGAAAGTAGAGGAGAGATTGATCCCCCTTAGCCTTTTAAAAAGGGTGATGTCCCATTTATTTTGAAGAAATATTATCATTCTTTAGCAGAGGATGTTGTATTAGGTGTTAAGGTCTTCCTATATACAGGTCAACTCCACAAATTCACTTCATCGTAGAATAACATTTGTCAAGGTTGAAATTACATAAGGATTGAAATATCTTAAGAGTATGTGTGTCAATTACATGCTAATTTTTTGATGGGGCAAGTTATAGTATGTTATGCACTCATGATTTTATGCAAATTAATTTTGTAGGTGATTTTTGTAGTATCATTAATCTTTGTCCATGTGTTCCATGAAATATTGTAAAATATGAATTCACCTAAGAGTACTTTCATTGTGGCATATCTAATTATCTACATTTGTACATTGTATTATAATAAAAAATATTTGCATGGCTATAAATCATTGGTGAGGTTGACAGACAATTACGATTGCTTATATGTTTCAAAAGAAAATAACAGTGAGTTTCATGGACTTGTCAAATTAGCTAGGGTGGTCTCATTCCTTTGAATGTTCTTCTTACAAAGGTACATGAAAAAATTGAAGGGGCCCTATTTTATAAAGAGTAAAATCCAAAGCATTTCTGGTCTAGAGGTACATATTATAAGAGTGATATTATTATGCTAGTGAATAGATCAAGGAAATAAATGACACAAAAGGTAGAGGGATTTGTGAAAACCAGTGGGATGAAGACAAAAGGAAAGGGAAGACATTCCAAACAAATGAAATAATGCACATGATAAAGAGTAAGTCGCTTGTCTTTTCTCAAATTTATATAAAATAATTGTTTACATAAAACTTGTTAATATATTTTTTATCTTATATTTTTAATGTTATTAATATGTTTTTCTTACAACATGGAAATAACATAGACATGTGTCACATTGTAAGAAGAGGAGAACGGAATGGAATAATGATAGGAACAAATTCAAATAGTTGAATAAATAGTTCCTCATATTGATTCTTTAAAAGAAAGTATACCAATGAGCTATACCAATAGCTAGCTGGTTGATTGAATTAGAGAGAAATATGAATCTGTAATAATATCTCTGGGTACAATGTTGAATTTATAATGCACATTATAAAAAAACATTTTGTTTTAATTAATTCTCAAGTTATTAGACATATGACACCATCCTTTGGTTGCATGTTACAAGTTCATTTTTTTACCATTTATGTTAACATATGGACATGATTTTCACAATCAAAATGTCAATAATAGACATGCCACACCTAACTATGGAGTGGTGGTTGAGTTCAACCAATCTAGTCATGATAGCCACAATTATTGGGGCCTAATAGAGGTTAAGTTAGGACATGTTAAAAAGATCGAAAAGATCATGAAAGTGAACTTCCCATCATTCCAATGCACTTTTTTATTAGGTGCAAATGGTGGGATACATTTAACCAAAGTAATGTAAGTCAACAACATGATAGTGAGTTGATATGTATCAACCTTAAAAATATGTGGGATGAAAGGAGACTTAATTTTTCCCAAAGCATTGCAACTAAAATAATTTTTACCTAGATTTATTTAATAGAAATTAGTGCTTCATACTAAGACATGATTTGAGATAAAAACAATGTATTTTGAAAAACAATGTTATTATCCCAACCAAGGAAGATAACCCACGTAATGCCAATGAATAATGATGAAATAAATAATCCTTAAGTAAAAATGAAGCCATTCCTTCCATCAAAGATAATAAAATAATGGTCCAAAACAAATTCAAACTATTGTAAAAGTGTAACACCCTCCTCCCACATCTACCCAAGTAACCAACCAATTGAGCTAAACATGTGACGAGAGGCTACTATGATGGTATTCAACCTCATATGTGGCCTTAAGGAAGTGGAATCGATGGAAACACAACATACATACCTTTCACATCAGCATGAGGACTCCCAAGAACCATCCCAACATTTCTAACAACCAACCCTTGGGTCCCACTGAGTTTTTAGACCAATTAAACCCCAATCTCTCCCACGATATGTGCATGCCTATGTCCAGAGGGCTCTCAACTCTCCCATAACATGGCATGCCAACATCCATGGACTATTTTGCTTAGCGTTGTTCCAACATCCCCAGGATTTCAGCCACCTTTTTAGGCCTAGAGCCCAGGTCACTGCCAAGAATTAAATGAAACCTTCAAAACATAAAGTAACAAGGTAATGAGTATACAAATGAAATTATTTGAACAAGGGCATAACTGGACCCCCACTAGCCATGACAGGAATTTCATCAAACATATCGCAGATGTGTAACCTACAGGAGTAAACAACATATCTAAGCATAAGGGCCTCATACTTATCTAAGAAATGATAAGAAGCATTGATCCGTTATATAATTAGCTACGTTATCATCTATTAGATCATAGATACATTTTTCATTCAGTTACGAATCAAAAAATGAGCAAAGACATAAATCATGATTGTCATAGTACATGCTTATAACCAACATAATAATAACATAAATGTCAAGGATACATCAGCCATAAAATCCACATATAAACCAATAAATTTACACATAATATACAAAGGAGAGAACCTCTTATTAATGAATGAAAAATCCAACCCGGTATGGGACTTCCACGTTCCACCCGACCATAGAATGGCTAAGCCAATTCTCTCTTTATCCATTCACCCCCGTGTCATATTCCAAGCATGAATGTAGGACTCAAACCAAAATAACCAACTAGGGCATCTTGCAACTAAACCACCTCACCCTCATCAATAGAAGCCAGGCTTTGTCGTAACCTATCTTGGATCACTAAGCCAACACAATAAACATGTAATAACTAGCTTTACCATGATCTCCACCAGACCACTAGGCCAAACAAGCATGGATGCCACCAGATTTATCCACCTACACTGTGAGAAATTTTCTTGTCTCCTAGTCTTAGGATTTTCCGCAATCCACAATAGATCACTAGGCCCTAAACTAAGATCCACTCTATAGGATTTACCGCATGTCCCATCTCGAGATTACTAGACCTGATGGAGAGAACCCACCTCTATACTTTGCCGTATATCTCACCATTCATTGGTCGAGGATTCCAAGGCTCACCAAGGAAACACAAATTTTTTCTTTACCCCAATCCATAGTCTAGTTCAGGGATTACTAGGTGATGTGTTCTATCATTCAGAGATCCACTTCACTCAAATTCGAATCCATCCGACAATGCAGCTCAACAAAAACATGAGAACCCATCACACCATGGCTATCCATAAATGGAAAGGCTAGGATGAAAAGACTATTACACCTAGCAAAACCCATGCCATAACAACAAAGAACCACATGCAATACCATGCATGGAAAATATAGTAAGGAAAACATGCATGCAAAACGTTATATGCAAAAATCCTACTATAGCTGCTTGATCCTGCTCTTCCTTGCTTGATCTCTACTTCTTCTTGACTTCTTTGCCTTTCTTGATCCAATGTGAAAGTTCTCCTAGAAAACTCTAACTGTCCAAGAGTGAGAGAGAGAGAGAGAGAGAGAGAGAATAATGGGAGAGCTCCAAAATTGAACTAACAAAAGTTTTTTCCAAATGATCCTCAGAAGCCCTTTTATCAATGAGGCCTTTATTTTCTTCAATTTCCTCTTCACATGCAACATGTAAACTTTCACCTTCCTTTTCTCCCAATTTCATTTATTTTCATAAATAAATTTGCCAAAAATGTCATTTTGCCTTTGCAAAGCCTTTGCCTTTTGCCTTTTCCAATTTCATTATTCATAATAAACCATATGAAAACCCACTAGGATGTTTTTCCCACCATTCAGTTTGGAATAGATGTCCCATGACCGTGGTCTTATATATTCTTACATGGATTTTTAACCAGGGTTGTTACAGAAAGAATGGTAGACTAATTGACAAATATGGGCCTCTAAAATAAACTATCTAGATATTGCATCAGAGGGAAGCTAACACATTTCCCATGAAAGGTTAGTGTTCTAACTATGTGTCCATAGAGAACACATGCCTAGCCTCCTATACATTAAATGAATGTAAACAAAAATACCCTTCAACCACCTAGAAGTGACTAGGATTGGTGAATGACATGATAACATATCTCTACCCATATGTGAACTAACTATCTCCTACAATGTTGGGTGATATACATGGGGATGTGAAACCCCCCACCCCCACAATTACTAGATAGCCTAGTGATGAAATAAATATCATCCTCTGTGTTGGCACCAATCTCTACCTAACATGATTCTAGGGATGGGTCATTCACATCGATAATTCCATTATCCCCTTAAGGGATAGCCTCGTCATATAACTTTAGGAGGAAAACATTCCCTAAAAGGAGATAATTATTCACTATTCTAGAATTGGGGTACACATCACTCTTCCCCTCTTGATCCTCCCACTCATGCATAGAGTTAGATGTGTCGATTTGCCACTATTATTATCATCATCAATTCCTCTTATTCACATACAAATCTCATTATGCATGCACGCACACATGGGTGAACACACAAACAATGACAAACACACATATAAAACAAATAATCTATATTCTATTACCATTTAGAACATTTATTAATTTTGAAAAAATAAAAATTCATGTTAACCCTAGATCTATCAAGCATCGAGAAGCATAAAAAAAATAGTAATACTTACATTAAAAAATTAAAAAATATGAACAACAAAAAAATTAGAAAATTAACATTACATAGATCCAAACTATAACATACCCACATTCACCCCTATGTTTGTATATTTGATCATAATCATGAAAGCCAGTGTGGAAGCAACGACTGGCTAGGAAAAATATTGTAAAAAATTTAAGCATTAAATTTCTTTCTTAAAAATAATAAAATATGAAATGTTGGCTTGAAGGGAGGGATACACAAATCCAAGTCTGAGGGTGAATGGAAAATTGGGAGAGAAAAGAAGTATGAGAGTGGAGAGGTGTGGAAAATGTGCCACCTTTGAAGATAGACAAGGTGACATAATATATCAAGCCACCACCTGATACATGGAAAAGACATGAGTGGATGGGGGGAAATTCCCACATTTTCTTGATCCACAACATGAGGGAAGGAATTTTCATCATATTCACAGGCACACAAAGAGACAATAGAACAATAGAGAACAAAGGAAAACACATGAAAACAACAGAAGGATAAAAACGTGACAGGGTAGAGAATTTCCTTGGATGTTAACCATGGAATGCATGGAGTGAAGTCAAAGTTGACACTAATCCTTGTGCTTTAGAATTGGGATGTTCTCCTCTATATGATGTTTTAAGGTTGTTATACTGTGTGTGTACAACACTGACTGATTAGTGGGAGGCTTAGTGGATGACAAAATCAGTGTGGTGTTGGATAAATAGCTATTAACCACCTAGATAGGGAAATATCAGCCACTGTAGTGCTTCCTGGGGAGAGTTGTTAACTACCTAGATAATGGAATTGAAACCAATCTAGTGTGTTTTATGGAAATATAGCTGAGATATCACCTAGACAGTGGATTCAACATCCTAAACTAAACAATGCCCCACCTATACCTTGGGTGAGTCCTTCTAACTGAACTCATAGGAGTGAGTGAGTCATTGTGGTGTTTAATGCCAGAGAGTAGTTGAGAAAACACCTAGTTAATGGACTTCATCCCTTGATTGTCTACTATGATTTTGCTGTGAATTCCCTAAGCATGTAGACCCCTAAAATGGATCTAGATCAAGTGTAGTTAGATGCAATAAAGGTTGTAGTGTAGTTGGCCTATAGTTGGGTGGAGAGTTAATTAAATCTCTCCTTTAGTTTCTAGCCACTTTTAAACACACATTTAAGTGTAAGTTACTCATGCATATTGAATAATGAATTGTGATGTTCCTTCTTACATTATGAATGGTGAAATATCTTGTGTGTTGATGAATGTAAATGAATTTATGAGATAAGAAGTTCATTGTTGTACTCATGATTGGAATGATATCTTGTATGTTTTTTAATCTAATGCATGCCTAGACTATTTTTTCCATTATTATGTTCATCATTAATATGAGCGATTATGTATTTATTTCCACACATTTAATCTCTAAACCTTATGAATGAATGTATATCTCAAACATATTCCTATATTAGGTAACCTATTGAAATCGATAGTTTGGGGCATTAAGCCTCGAGTCATAACTCCCCGAAGTTTTATGCTCTAGGTTGCCCATTTTTTATAATGAACATAATGTTGAGGCTCAAGCCTCAGGCCATTAGGCCATAAATGTTAGGAAGTTTGGTGCAAGGTATCCCCCTTTCTTGCTTTATAAAACCCAATGAACTAGTTCTTTTATATGTGTATATGTTGTTGAGACCAACATTGGCCCTCGTCTATAATCTTGTGTATGCAAGGAGTTCAAGGGTCAATATATGTTGCTAAAAATTAAACAAGTGACCAAATGGATGAGAGTGGGTACAAATTGGAACTCGAAGTACTGGAACTCTTCCTACCTGTCACCATTTATCATTGTAGACTATTTCGAGTATATTACCATATAATGAGAACACTGAAAAGGGTTAGGCAAACCTGGATGTGGTTCTGGTGTAGAAACCTGTCGCCACCCATCATTTGGCTCTTTGTTATCTAGCATGTTGTGAATGTGATATGAGCGCATTGATGGAGTGGGTCCAATCTAGCCATAATCTCAATGTCGAGACTGCACCACCTAACTTTATTGATTGAATGGTGACATTGTAGTGATGATATGGATGAGTAGCCACACCAACTTGGCATGAAACTAACATGGCAAGTCCCACTGTGATGGCTTGTTAAGGGCATTGAATTCTGGTAGAGTCCATGCAGGCATGACATGGCAAAAATGAAGATGTGGCCTCTTTTAATAGGTCAATCTCTGATTGAGCATAAATTTATATCCGGGACTCAGATTGGGATAAAATTTATATCACCAAAATTATCTCAATGAGTTGAGTGTGAAAATAATGTTAGAATCTAATTTTGCATACTTGAGTAAAGTGAAATCTTGTAACCTCATCTTTATGAAAAAACTTTGGTGTGAGGTCAAAGTAAGTAGATCAACACCTTCCACTACTCAAGATAAGGTCAGTGGCTTAGAAGTGTGGTTATAAATTGGTATCAGAGAAAAGGTTCAACACTTTAGCTTTTGTTATAAAGTTAGAGGCTCCGATAAAGAGTGGTATCAAAGAAAAAGTTTAATACTATACCTTAAGCGACTCGCACAAAAGAACACAAAATTTAATATGGTAGTTTAACTATTGTATATATTGAATTTCAATTTATATTTAATATTATTGTTAACCTTGATAGAATGTTAATATCTTATTTTGTTTTCTAACTTGCACACTAACATGAGAATTGATTTTGCAACGAGATTCAGAGAAACATGGTTATGTGTAGATATGCCAAGGTGATGACTTAATATATTTAATTATGCTTGAATTAGCTCAAAATTGTGTGTGTGTAATATCAAATAAGAAGATATAAAGTTACAACAAGCAACTAAAGGAATGAGCAGCAAAATGGTAGAGTACAACATGCCCAGATCCTATCATCATCAGGAAAAGAGCTTAGTGGGAAAAAGGCCATTGAAAAATTCCCTTGATTGGATGGAAAACCTCAGGAGTTTGAGAGTTGAATTGAGAATTTGCAATGAAAATAATTAAACAAAAAGCAAAGCTCAATAAAGGAAAGAAGTAAATGTAGTGATTTTGAAGAGATTGTTAGATATGTAAAGAAAAAAGAAATATGAACTTGGTGCTAGCTATCTGGGTAGGAACAAATATAAGCATAGTACTCCTAAAATATGAAAACACAAATTGGATACTAATAGGGAAGAAGGAAGAAAGTCAAGAAAAAGGCACGGGAAAGCAAGTGAAGACACCATGAGATTTGAACCCCACTCAACACTCCAAAAAGGGAATTGAACAACTATGACCAGTTGTCTAGTGATGCAACTAAGTGGCACCATTAACAAAGGAGGAGTGAGAAAATATTAATGCCATAAATTTTTTAGAAATAAAATCCCCCTACCTTTCATGGGGAAATTAATAAAGTTGAAGAGGTAGAAGCTTGGTTGTTGGGAATCAAGAAATACTCTAGTGTCCATGACTAGTCTAGAAACATGAAGGCCAGAGAAGCCATTTTCAGTCTAAGGAAAAGCTGACATATGGTGGGAAGACTTGAGAAATGTCAAGGGAATTCAAGAAAATGGGTTATCATGGAGGAAATTTGAGAAATATTTTAGTGACAAGTACCTTTTTGAGAGGTATTATGACAAAAAAATCAAGGAGTTCCATGAACATAAGCTAGGGAAGTTGTAACAACCTTGGGTTAAATTTTCATGTAATAATGGATAATAAAGGAAAAATAAGACCAAGGTCATGTTACACGTATGTTGGGAAAAAACATTAGTGGGCATCACTTGTGGTTCAATAATGGCTATGAAAATTGGAAAAGGCATTGGCAAAGGCAAAGAGGAAATAATTGGCATTTAATTATGGGAAATAATAAAATAGGGGAAATGGGAGGTGAAGAGACACAAATTTGCATGCAAGGGAAATTAAAGGAAAAATGAAGGAAAATGAAAGAAAAAGGAGACATCAATGATAAAAAGGCATAAGAGAAACAATTCACAGCTTTTGTCAGTTTAGCTTTTTATTCTATTACACTCTTACACACTTAGAGAATTCTTAGAGAACTATGGCATTCACTTGGATTTGGAGAAAGCAAAGTAAGAAAGTGAATGAAGGAAAAGGAAAAGCAAAGGAAAGAGAAAGAAAGCAAGGAGAAGGGTGGATCAACAACTCCAGCAAGAAGATAATGTAGGTAACATGTTGCATGTGTTTTTTCTATACTGAGATGTGAATGCATAGTACATGCATTTTTTTATTTAGTCCATTTGTTGTCATTCACATGGGTTTTTCTTATTTTGACAGTGGTTTTAGCCTTACCTTGCCATTTCATAGATAGCCATGGTGTGATGGGATTCATTCTTGGTTTAGTTTGGATTACCTGAAGGTTTTGGAACCAGGTGAGGTGGTCTTAGGAAAATCCCAAGGGTTGGGGGTGGAGATGGTTTTCTCCGAGAAGCCCTCGATAGGTGGGTGGAAACAAGAAAATTCCTCAAGGTATGGTGAAGGAATTCTAAGGAATCCAAGCTTGGTTTGGTTTTTTATATTGGGACCAGTTTAGGTGGGATCACGGTAGCTTGAGGATGGAGGTGGTTTAACCTCAGGAGTCCTTGTTTGGTTATATATTGGTTTATCCCATGAGATCCCATATTCATGTTTGGAATATGGAATGGGGGTGATTGGCTTAAAGAAATATCTGGTTCAGCCCAATCTATGATTAGGTGGTAAATGGAAGTTCCTGACTTGGCTGGATTTTGCATAATTTAATATGAATTATTCTTCTAATGTAATTAATGAGCACATGTACTTGTTATTATGTGGATTTTACCACTGATTTGTCATACTTTATATTCAGGTTATATTCTAGTTATATACTTTGTTATATGATGTGATCTACCTATGGATCTCTTTAACGATTTGATAAGTCATTGAATGGTTAATAAATGCGTGGGCTAACAAGTGTTGTTCCAGCTAGCTAGAGAGGGTATTGAGCCTTCATGGTGATTCTCATATGAATTCTAGGATCTTATGATTAGATATGAATTCATGCCATGTAGCTTATATGTTTATCATATGTTTGACAAAATATCTATCTTGTATTTGGCATGTTCTAGTCAAGATCTTGTTCAAGTTTCAAATGGTTAGCCTTGTCATCACCTGATTTCAAATTCTGGAAATTTAGAGGCAGTTTTGGGTAGTGGTCTTGGGGCTTGCCTCAAAACATTCCACAGGTCTCGTGACCAAATACATAGAACAAGGGATTTTTCATCACAACTGCTAGCAGAAGGCTTATGGGTTTGGTTGGAACCTCATAAATGTATGCACTGTGTATCAATGGTGTCGTTGGGGTGTTAATTCATTGAAAAAGAGTTCCAACTCAGGGATTGTTCACCTAGGATGGTTTTGAGGCTCCTGACTAATCTGTCGTCCCTGAAGGATGCCATTAAATTGTCAGTTTGTAGGCCCCACTTCTATCACTAGAACTTGGAGGTCAGGTCATGTCATAATAACACTCAACTCATGTTTACCCTGGAGAGCTTGTTAAAGAGGGTAAATGTGGGAGGGGGCATTATAGGGTGCTATCAAAGCAAGGTTGCAACACTGGACCTTAGGGTAAATCTATATAGTTATGCATGCATGTCGATTATATATGTGCCTCATATGCATGCATTGAGATGGTTATAGTTATCATGCATATCGTTAGTATTGAAGTTTTGTGTCATCATGCATGATGTTGAGATGTTTATATGTTGATGTAATTATATGTGTGCGTGTGTGTGTGTGTGTGTGTATGTATATTGTGATAATATGGGTTGACTTGTACACATGAGATGGCCCCCCATGATACACTGAGGTATGGTTTGATCATGTTTTGTGCAACAAGGAGATGAGTATTATCCTGATATAGCAGATACATTGAGAAGTTTTAAGGAAAAAAATTCAAAGTTGAAAGGCAGATAATAACAGGTTGATTGAGACACATGAAAGGCTTATCAGAGCTCAAGAAAAGAAAGTCAAGGTTAATGCAGTGATCATTCAGAGCCTATTAGTTTTGCAAAGACATGGAAAACTAAGGATTAGTCACGGATAGGACAAAAGGACTAATGGGGCATATGGTACCATGTCTTGGTCAGGATATAGGTTGGAAAAAGATGATATGGTGAGAGGTGGTAGATGGTTGGATACAACTGATAGGAGAGGTAGTGCTTATGGTTTCTATTCTAGTTCTGGTTTAGAGAGACAACATTGTCATCATTTAAATCATCCCTATAGGAGGAGTGAGAGGGGGTACTTTCCATATGAGTTTAAGAAATCCAAGCCTCTAACTTTTGATGGAAATATGAAGAAATAAAATGATGCATAAACATGGTTTATTGGGATGGATAATTTATTAGGATTGCATCATTATTCAGAGAAGATTAAAGCCAAGATATTGATCTTTAGACTCAAGGGAAAAGAATATATTTGGTGGGAAGATATGAAGTGTGTCAAAGGCATTAAGTTAGAATAGTTGAGTTGGCATGAGTTTAAAAGACTCTTTAGGAAGAATTACTTCTTTGAGATATATTATGATGAAAAGGCCAAGGAATTATATGAGTTGAAGATGGGTTCCATGACAGATGAAGAGTACACGACCAAATTTTTGGATTTGTTGAGGTTTGTGCCTTATCTCAAGGATGATAAAAAAAAGTTGCAAAGGCCTATCAGTGGAATTCCACTAGCATTCAAGGATCATATTGAGTATGATGAGCCTCATTCATTAGAGGAAGTCATCAAAAATATTAAACATTGTTATGAGTAGTCAAAGTGCAATTCTGATCCTAAGCGTGATTGGAAGGGGAATGAGAAGGCTAAAGTAAAATGGCCTCATAAGTGAGGAATACCTCAGGATGCAAGTGAGATATAAAATGTGTTACCATATAAGAAGTTTAATGAAGCTAAGAAGGGACATGGACCTCAACCTCAAGAGCAACAGAATAAAGGTAGTCGCAAAGAACCATTGCAGTGTTGGATTTGTGACAAAGATCATCACAATAAGGATTGTCCATTGTACTAGGGTGGAAAGCCACAGATCTACAATGCTCAGGAGGCACAAACAGTTGGGGGTGTTGGTCAGAAAATTCCTCGGATCTATGCAACAGTTGATAATAGGCAGGTAAAACATAAGGCATCCATTATTGATATGGAAGGCAAGAATTGCGATTGAGTTGTTTCCATTTTGATTGATCCTAGATCTAATTATAATTATGTTAGTCTTTACCTGGTAGATGAGTGTGTCTTGAATGAATAAGTACACACATATTCTTGGTTGGTGAAGTTGGCTCCAGGGACCAAGAAAAGAGTTGATCATTGGGTGAGAGCTTGTGAATTCGAGTTGAATGGTATGCCTACATTGGCACATCTAATGTGCTTCCCTGGGATCATATAGTATATTTTTAGGCATGGATTGGTTGTTTACTCACAAGACCAAGGTAGAATAATATGAGAAGTCTATTGAGTGTCTAGATGATGATAGAGATAAGAGAATCTTACAGGGAAAGAAGAAGCCTACATTAGTGAGAATGGTTACAACCATGTAAGCTAAGCGCGGTTGTAGGAAAGGGTGTGTACTATTTTCAATGCATGTTTCTAGTGACAAAAGGGAAATATGTTGAGGATGATGGAGTCTAAAAGAGGTACCATGTTTTGCAACAGTTTTAATATGTGTTTCCTACAGATATTTTAGAGTTATCACCTTATAGCGAAGTGGATTTCTCCATTGAGTTGATACCAGGAGAAGTACTAGCATCAAAGATACCTTACAGGATACGAACTCCAGAGTTGGTGGAATTGAAGTTGCAACTTAATGAAATTCCTAATAAAGGATACATAAGGCCAAGTGTGTCACCTTGGGGTGCACCAGTGTTGTTTGTAAAGAAGAAGGATGGTACTCTTAGATTATGCATTGATTACATGTAGCTGAACAAGGTGACTATCAAGAACATGTATCCATTTTCACAGATTGATGACTTGTTTGATCAGTTGAAGGGAGAAGAAATGTTCTCAAAGATTACCCTGAGATCATGATATCATTAGGTGCACATCAAAGAAGAGGACATTTACAAGAATTCATTCCGAATGAGGTATGGACATTATGATTTTGTGGTGGTTCCTTTTGGTATTACTAATGCTCTAGCCACTTTCATGTGCTTGAGGAACAATTTGTTGCGTCCTTATCTAGACAAGTTTCTGATAATGTTTATTTATGATATATTGATATGCTCTAAGAAGGAAGAGGATCATGTAGATCACATTGTAGCAATTTTGAGTTTGTTGAGAGAGCATCATTTGTATGCTAAGATTAGCAAGTGTAGTTTCTTTCAAACTCAAGTTCACTACTTGGGACGTGTTGTTTCTAAGGAAGGGATAACAATGGACCCAAAAAAGATTAAAGCTATCATGTAGTGGCCAACTCCTAGGAATGTAAATGAGGTCATATCATTCATGCAACTAGACAATTATTATAGGAGGTTCATATAGAACTTCTTAAGTATTTCCTATCTCATTATATCTTTGCAAAGAAAAGAAAAGAAGTTTCAATGGACTAAGGATTGTGCAACTATCTTTGAGCAATTGAAGCATTTGTTTACAAATGCTTCAGTTCTAAGGATTGTACACCCTGATAAGGAGTTTGTAATCTGTATTGATGCTTGCACGAAAGTAGTTGATGGATTCCTATTATAGCAAGGGAAGGTGGTATGCTATGAATCAAGTAAGTTGAATCAGCGTGAGCAGAACTGTGTGACTCATGATCTTGAGTTGGAAGCCATCATTCATGCCTTGAAGATGTGGAGGCATTATATTCTTGGAAGGAGGTTTATTCTAATGAGTGCTCATAGTGCACTAAGGTACTCGTTTGACTAACCTAATCTAAATGTCAAGCAAGCTAGATGGTTGGCTACTCTCATTGAGTTGGATTTTGAGATTAGGTACATTAAGGGTAAGGGAATTAGGTTGCAGATTCTCTCAGTAGGAGATTGAAAGTAAGTCATATTTCAGTTATGATCTCTTATAGGACAAATTTATAGGAGAAGATATTTTATGTAGGGAAACATGATGAGAGGTACCAACAGTTGAAGCATAGGTTGCATCAGTAGGGGGAAGGTGATAGAGATGAGGAGTATGACCTCACAACAAATGGCTTGGCTAGATTCAGGAATAGGATTTATGTGCCATGCAGTACTGAGTTGAAGAAGCTCATCTTAAAATATTTTTAAGTCAAGTCATATTCAGGTCACCTAGGATATCAAAACACTTTGACAATTGTTACGAAGTTCTATCATTAGTCAAACTTGAAGAATGAAGTGGTTAAGTTTTTTGCTAGATGTTTGCACTATCAGCAGGTGAAATTAGAGTGTAAGCACCCAGTTGGTTTATTACAGCCTATTTTGATTCTGGAATGGAAATGGTAGGTAATTTCCATGGACTTTATTACAATTTTGCTGAGTACATCAAGGCAACATGCTTTCATCATGCTTTTGGTTGACAGGTTGAGTAAGGTAGCTCACTTCATTGCAGTGACGTCTACAATTTCAGCTAGCGAGGTAGGACATATATTCATCAAGGATATAGTGAGGTTGCATAGTGTTCCCAAGAAGATCATATCAGACATAAATGCTAAGTTCACTTCCAAGCTTTGGAAGGAGTTATTTACAGGTTTGAGGAAAAAGTTATCTTTCAGTAAGACTTATCATCCACAAACAGATGGATAGACAGAGAAGGTCAACAAGATTCTTGAGGATATGTCGAGGATGTATGTCATGCATCAGAAAACGAGGTGGGAGGATTATCTTCCACTGGTGGAGTTTGCATATAATAATGGGTATCAGTAATCCTTGAGGATGAGTCCATTTGAGGCTCTCTTTGAGCAAATTTGTAATAATCCTATCAACTCTAGTGTTCTAGTGAATAGGGAATTGATTAGGCTAAATATATTGGCTAGGATGGAGCAAGAGATGTCGGTTATCAAAATGGATTTGAAGGTAGCATAGGACAAGAAGAAGAATTATGCAAATCAGCATAGATCATTCAAGGATTTCCAAGTTGGGGATCATGTGTACATGCACACCAATACCAATAGGAGCTCCTTCAGGATTAGATCATGTGCCAAGTTTGAATCTTGGTATTACGGTCCTTTTGAGATCCTTGAGAGGATTGAATGAATGGCCTACAGACTTGCATTTTCGCCAATAGTTAAATTCCATGATGTTTTCCTTGCTTCATTACTTAAGAGATATGTGCAGGATGTTGATCATGTGATTGATTAGTATGTATTGCAAGTGGAACTAGAGGGAGAGTTCCAACCAGACCCTCAATGAATATTGTAGCAGAAACATCTCATGCTCTAGAATAAAGCAAGAGAGAAAGTTAAAGTGCAATGGAAGAACTTTGGGCCCAATGAAGCTACATGGAAGACGGTTGATTAGATGCAAGCTTTGTATCAAAAAATGAGTATTTTGGTATATCTATATCTATATATATAAATATGGTTGTAAGTATCACAATGATATGTGTTATAAAGATCTAATAAGCAGTATGTTTTTTTTCTTTCAGCAATATGTTATTGTAAATATTGCGTTGAGCTATTTATAAAGTTCCATAGGTAGTATGTTTTGTTTTCAGAAATTTGTTGGTTATAGGTGTCATAGAACACCAAGGACAGTGTTCCCAAAAAGGGAAAGGAGTTTGTAACAGCCCAAGGTTAAAGTTTCATGTAATAAAGGATAATAAAGGTAAAATAAGACCAAAGTCATGGGACACATATTCCAAGATGAATGTTGGGAAAACACTTTAGTGGGCATCACTTGTGGTTCAATTATGGCTATGGAAATTGGGAAAGGCATCGGCAAAGGCAAAGATGCAATAATAGGAATTCAATTATTGGAAATGAGAAAATAGGAGGAAAGGGAGATGAAGAGACAAAAATTTGCATGCAAGGGAAATTAGAGGAAAAATTAAAGAAAATGAAAGAAAAAGGAGACATCAACGATAAAGCAACACCAGAGAAACAAAGAAAAACATTTTTTAGTTTATATTTTGGCTCTTTTACACTCTTACACACTTAGAGCATTCTTGTAGAATGTTGGCATTCACTTGGATTTGGAGAAAGGCAAGAAAGAAACCAAAGGAAGGAAAAGGACAAGCAAAGGAAACTAAAGGAAAGTAAGGAGAAGGGTGGATCAACAGGTTCAACGAGAATATCTTGTAGGTAACAGGTTACATATGTGTTTTCCTTGTTGGGATGTGAATACATGGTACATGCATTTGTTTATTTGGTTCATTTGTTATCATCGGCATGGGATTTTCCTAGTTTGAAAGTGGTTCTAGCCTTGCCTTGCCATTTCTTGTATAGCCATGGTGTCATTGGATTCCGTCTTGGTTGAGCTTTGGATTGTTGGAGGGTTTTGGAACTGAGTGAGGTGGTCTTAGGAGAATCCAAAGGGTTGGGGGTGGATATGGTTTTCTCCAGGAAGCCCTTGATAGGTGGCTAGAGACACAAAAATTCCTCAAGGTATGGTGAAGGAATTCTGAGGCATCCAAGCTTGGTTTTGTTTTTTGATCTCAAGACCAATTTAGGTGAGATCACAATAGCTTGACGATGGAGGTGGTTTAAACTCTGGAGTCCATGTTTGGTTATGTCTTGGTTTATCCCATGAGATCCCACATTCATGCTTGGAGTATCGCATGGGTTTGATTAGCTGAAAGAAATATTTGTTGAACCTAATCTATGGTCGGGTGTTACATGGAAGTCCTTGACTTGGTTGGATTTTGCATAAGTTAATATGATTTATTCTTCTAATGTAATTAATGAGAACATTTTCTAGCTATATATCTCTTTGAATGGTTGATGAATGCATGGGATAAAAAGTGCTTATGTAGCTAGAGAGGGAATTGAGCCTTATTGGTGATTCTGAGAATCTGAAGATTAGTAGTTTATGACCAAATATGCATTCATCGCATGTAGCTTATATGTTTATCATATGTTTGATGAAATGTGTATCTTGCATTAGGCATGTTATGGTCAAGATCTTCTTCAAGTTTTGAATGTTTAGCCTTGTCATCACATTATTTAAGAATATAGAAAGTTACAAGTAGTTATGGGTAGTGGTATTGGAGCTGGCCTAAAAAAGTGGCATAGATCGCACGACCACATATAAAAAATGGGGGATTTTTTGTCACAATCACTGACAGGTAGGCTTATGGCCATGGTTGGAGCCTCATAACTACATTCACAATGTGTCAATGGCATGGTTGCGATGTTAAGTTAGTGAAAAAGAGTTCCCGCTTAGGGATTGATCACCTAGGGTGGTTGTCAGGCTCTTGAGTGAATTGTAGTCCCTGAGGGATGCTAGTAATTTGTTGTTTTGTAGGCCCCACTTCCATCACTAGACCTTGGAGGTCAGGTCATGTGATAATAGCAATCAAATCATGTTTACAATAGAGAGCTTGTAAAATCAGGCATATGTGGGAGGGGTTGTTACATCAACTCACATGGTATGCTTTTACTAATAGCTTTTTGGAGTTGTTTATACAAAGGGTGAGAATGTGAAGATTCATTGGTACCTCAATGAGTTACCACATTCGCACCAAGATAGGATTGAATTTGATGAGCCAATAACTTTGGATGATACCATTTAAAAGGCTAAGTACTACAATGATCAGTGTGAGAATAAGACTAAATTCCAATCATACTAGAGAAAGAAATATAACACCAATTTTAAGGGAGAGGGACAAAAATCCTTTAGATACAAGAAAATGGGGAAGGATGTCAAGATCACCTTGTAGGTTTTGACCTTGTACATAAATTATTTGCATACAAATTCTAAAACACAGAAAATAAACAATGCGAGAGCATAACACATAAAATACATATACACAAAGATTTTCCCTTGGATCCCAAAATCGAGACTACCAGATTGATTTTTCATTATTTTCCTTTCAATGTTACAATACATATTTATACATGTCGAAGCATCTAATACCATAGATCGAAAACCATCGCATCCAAAACCATGGACCGAAAACCATCACATCCAAAACCATGTGTGAAAACCATGCATAAAACCATAGGTAGGTTTGCCCAACCTAATATAGGGTCCAAAAAAAATTTTCACAGGGCGCTGTCCCAAACCCCATAGAGGGGGGCTACCCACCCCCCTCTAACCCCCTAGTTAACTACGTAGGCTAGTTGTGCCAATAATATAACACAACCCAACATTCTCCCACTTGTTGTTTTCTTTCCAGAGGGGGCCACAGGATAGCTTAGTCATTTATCAACCCCTACAATGCCCATTGTTTCTCTAAACCATGAGAACTTCTCAGAGCTCACAGATTTTGTGAATGCATCTATAGTATTCTTCAAAGTGTCCACCTTTACCAACAACACCTTTTTCTCTTCTATCATATCCCTCACAAAGTGATAATAAACATCAATGTGCTTTGTCTTTGAATGATAAGTAGGGTTCTTTGCCAAGAAAATGGAACTTTGGCTATCACAATCTATCCTTATAGCTCCCTATACTAACCCCATACTTGAACATAATCTTTCCAACCAAACTAATTCCATATATTCTACCTCTGTAGTTGATAGTGCCACTATAGATTTTTTCTTACTCATCCAACTGACTGCACCTCCAAATAGGTTAAACACATAATCACTTGTAGATCTTCTCTAATCCAGATCTCCAGCCCAATCTGCATCAAAAAAGCCACGAATATCTAACACTTTTTCCAATCCTAGTCTTCCTTGGTAGCACAAGCCATAAACACTAGTGCCATGCAAATACCTAGAAACCCACTTCACTATTGTACAGTGCTCCTTCCCTGGTTTTGACATAAACTTGCTCAATACTCCCACTACATGTGAAATGTCTAGTCTAGTATAGACCATCACATACATCATGATACTGACTCCACTTGCATATGGAACATGGGACATGTCCTCTTCCTCTTTTTGTGTCTTGGGACACTATTCAGCAGATAAATTTACACCTACAGGAATAGGAACCTTCACTGGCTTACTATCCTACATATTAAACCTCTACAATATTGCCTCGACATACTTCCTCTGGTTTGAATAGAGCTTCCTCTTTGCCCAATCTCTTTTAATTTCCATGCCCAAAATATAGTTTGCAGCACCAAGATCTTTCATGTCGAATTTAGAGGAAAATTGGGTCTTCAAATCCTGGATAATTTCTTTGCCATTTCCAACCAACAACATATCATCCACATACAAGACCAGATAAATAACATGGTCACCAATTAATTTAACATACACACAGTGATCTTCTTTGCTTCTGGTGAAGCCAAGTCCCCATATAAATGTATCAAATTTCTGATACCACATCCTTGGTGACTGTTTTAAGCCATACAAAGACTTCTTTAACTTGCATACCAGTTCTTTCTTACCCTTCACCGCAAAGCCTTCAGATCGCTTCATGTAGATCTCCTCTTTGAGATCCCAGTGAAGAAATTTTGTCTTCACATCCATCTATTCTACCTAAAAATCAAAAGCAATAGCAACAGATAAAAGTAATCTAATAGAAGCTACCTTGGCAACAGGAGAAAAAACATCACCAAAATCAATTCCCGACACTTGGGAATAACCTTTTGCTATGAACCAAGATTTGTATTTTTCCACCTTTCCTTCTGCATTTGTCTTCTTCTTGAACACCCATTTGCTGCCAATGGGTTTCCTTCCAGCTGGAAACTCCACCAGATCCCAAGCTTCATTTTTGGCAAAGATGCCATTTCATCAACCATGGCCTCTTTCCATAGTTTGCCATCCTCTAAATCTACTGCTTCCTTCACAGTTCTGGGATCATTATCAGTGATAGATAAACAAAAATTTGAACAGAAATAAGATGGACTATAACTTTCTGGTTACCTTCTTTCTCGAACTGATCTTCTCACACCCAAAGTTTGTGGCTCTTCATCTTCTGATTCTTCCTCTACTTTAGAGTCTGATTCTTCCTCAATAATCTCAAACTCTATCTTCTCAAGTTCCTTTGGTTGGACTTCATGTTTAATAATGCCTTTCACCTCTCTGAACACCACGTCTCAGTTGTACACAACCTTCCTTGTTACTAGGTTCCAAAGCCTATAACCCTTTAAACCATCATTATACCCAATAAAGATGCACTTTTCAGATTTACTATCCAACTTGGTTCTTTTCTCCTTTGGAACATGTACATATGCATCGCATCCAAATACCCTCATATGTGAAAGAGAGGGTTTCTTACCAGTCCATACCTATTGTGGAGTCTTATCCTCCAACGCTGATGAAGGTGATCTCTTGATTAGGTAACATGCTTTCTCCACTGCCTCTGCCTAGAATTCCTATCCTAACCTAGCACCACTGAGCATGCTTCTTTCCCTTTCCATCAATGTCTTGTTCATTCTTTTTGCAACTCCACTTTTCTCAGGTGTGTATGGAGTAGTCTTCTACTCTGATATACCACACTTCTTACAAAATTCTTCAAATTTCTTGTTGCAAAACTTTCCACCGTTAGTTGACCTCAACACCTTTATCTTCTTCTTTGTCTGGTTTTCCACTAGAGCCTTAAATTCTTTAAACTTGTCAAAGACTTCAGATTTCTTCGTAAGGAAATATATCCATGTATTCCTTGAGTAGTCATCTATAAATGATACATAATACACAGAATTACCCACCGATGGAACCTTCATAGGTCCAAACACATCACTGTGCACGAGCTCTAATATTTGTTTCGCCCTCTTACCAGTAGAGGGGAAACTCACCCGATTCTACTTCCTATATACACAATTTTCAAAGAAATCAAAATCCAAAGAGCTATTACTCATACCTTCTACCATACCTTTACCATGAAGTATTCTAAGCCCCTTCTCTCCAATATGTCCAAGCCTCTGATGCCACAACATGGTCTTCTCTCCAAAGACCACTAGATTTTCTGCTACACTTTCAGAAAGCATAGAACTGTTGCACCCATCAACAACAATGCTACCTTGCAGCTTATACAAAGTTCCAATCCGAACACCCCACATCAATACCAGTTCTCCTTGAACCATCTTGAAGGTAACCTTCTCTAACATTGTTTTTACACCCACATCATCCAGCTTGCTTACAGAAATCAAAGTTTTGGCCAATGCAGGAATATGCAGAACATCCGGAAGTGTTCTAACCCTTCCACCTTGCAACTTCAAGTTTAATTTTCTATGAAAAATGATTCTAGCCTTCCTATCATCCCCTAAGAAGACATCACGACCATCGTATTTATCATACTCGCAAAACCACTCTCTATGGGGAGTGAAGCGAAAGGATGCACCTGAGTCAATCAACCATGCCTCATGATCTACATGTGTACTTGAAGAAGCCAAGTACACATCCCCACCTTCATCTAAGGTTGTTTTCGCCTCTGCAGAAGGAGCATCATCAGTTCCCTTTCATTTGCCAGGAGATTTATATTTACATTCCCTTTTGTAGTGCCCTTCCTTTCTGTAAATCCAACAAACTACCTTTACAAGTTTTCCTGGAGATTTAGATCTCCCTCTAGATTCAGTTCTCCCACTCGATGACTTATTTTTTTTTCTGTTCTGGGACTATCCTCATATAGACAAGGCATAATGATTCTGTCTCTCCATATTTTTTCGCCTCATCTCCTCCGTCAGCAAGCATGAGACTGTTTCATCAAACTACAAGGCAGTTGCATTGCTTCCTATTGCAATAACCAGGATATCCCATGAATCTGGTAGAGAACACAACAAATTGATGCACTTATCTTCATCTAAAATTTTAATATCAACAGATTCTATTTGACTTACCACAGTATTAAATGCGTTCAGATGCTCTGTCACCGAGTCTCCATCTTTCATCCTTAGGTTATACATATTTTTCCATAGGAACAGTTTATTCACCAAAGACTTAGATTGGTACAAAGTCCCTAACTTGTCCCACAAAGCCTTCACTGTAGCTTCCCCTAATACATTCAACAATATTGAATCTGAGACACACAATCATATTGTGCTCTTTGCCTTTCGGTGCAACTTCCTCCATTCTTCATCAGACACTCCCATTGGTTTAGTACCTGGATCTACCGCAATCCACTGATCTTTATCCACCAGTAGATCTTCCATCTCGAGTTTCCATAACTCAAAACTCTGAACATTAAATTTCTCCATCTCTATCTTTCCACTGCTCGCCATCTTCTTTCACCACCAGAATTGATCCCGTAGATCTCCCAGTAAACAGGGTCTACTATAGGCCCGAGCGAAACCCCTCAACAAAAAAGGTGTCCCCTTTAAGCCAAAACAACTATGATACCAAATGTAGGTTTCAACCCCGTACAAAAATTACCTGAATACAAATTATAAAACATAGAAAATAAACAATGCGAGAGCATAACACATAAAACACATATACACAAAGATTTTCCCCTGGATCCCAAAACCAGGACTACAAGATTGATTATTTATTATTTTCCTTTCAATGTTACAATACATATGTATACATGCCGAAGCATCCAATACAATGGACCAAAAACCATGACTTCCAAAACCATGGACCGAAAACCATCGCGTCCAAAACCATGTGCGAAATCTATGCACAAAACCATAGGTAGGTCCGCCCAACCTAATATAGGGTCCAAAAAATATTTTCATGGGGTGCTGCCCAGAACCCCGTAGAGGGGGGCTACCTGCACCCTCAAACCCCCTAGACAAGGGGGACTGCTGCCCCCTTGTGACCCCCTCTCTACACAATCGGAACAACAAAAGTGGGGCTCCGCCCCCCGTCTAACCCCCAGTTAACTACGTAGGCTAGTCGTGGAAAGAATATAACACAACCCAACACACCACACATACTAAAGGTGAATTTTAGTAGACATTCCCTAATAATAACAGATATTTTCCTATATTATCAATAAGAGAAGAGGTTTAGGAGCCAAAGAGAAAGATATTGCAATGTTGGGGATGTGGAGAGAACCACATGCTAAAGGATTTTCCTCACAAACAATAGAATTGCAATAGGTTGTACAATGTTCAAGAGAAAGCAATGGTGAATGATGTGGCTTAGAGTGTGCCCTAAATTTATGTTGCATTGGACAACACGAAAGAAGATCATCAAGCCTTAGTGATTGAGATGGAAGTTATGGTCACTAACCAACATGTTTCAACTTTAATTGATCCAATTTTTTATTTTTAGTTCTGTTGGCCCAAGGATTCTGTTGTAACTTATTTTTTTCTATGCATTTATCTTTTGAATTTCATAGATTTAAAAAAAAAAATTACAATAATTTTCTTTATGCACTTTGTAATAAATCAAGTTAGATTAAATGTCGCTTTAGATTTTATTATGGTGCAGACATATAGTATTTAAATAATTATTTTTTTTATTTAAATAAATATTTTCATCGAAGAAATTAAAGTATGGGAAGCTTGGGATGTACCAGATCCATCCTGCTCACACCAACAATCATTAAATGATTATGGGACCCCTCTCATTGTCGACGGTTAACAAAGGGGGGAGGGTCCACCAAATGGTATTCAATTTACCACCCATGAGCATGTGCCAGCTTCCTAGTGATTGTTGGACACCTCCCCACAAATCGCCATCGCCCTTTGCTAATGCTTCCACTACTTTATCCTATCGCCACACATTCCGCCAAAATAACCATTACCACATTTCCCAATATTTTAATAATTTGATCGTTGAATTATCAAAATCTCTGCCACCAATGTTCTACTTATTAATTGTAGACACACTAATAATGCTTATTCAAATAAAAATGTTGAAAACCTATTGATAAACCTAAATTGCTTCTACTAAGCTATTGATCATCCATTTTCCCTTCTTATCCAGAGTAATATGTGACAAAAAATCGACAAATTTCAACTACCAGCTGCAAATTAACCAAGTAGTTTCTTTAATAATTCTCTGTTCTTTCATTTTACAAAATGGAAAGTCAGAAAGGGAAATCTAAAGTAACTGTCAAAAGCCCTACTTTACCCCTTGTACCCAATTTAGATGAATTTCTCCTTGTCGATACCCAATTTAAGATTACAGAAACCTAGTATGAATTTGACCTTTATGAACTTCATAATTAGGCATTTCATAAATTTGAAGATGCCACTGACGAATTCTACTTCTGGGAGTCCATGTTGCCCCAATTTTGTTTCCCTCAAACCCATCACTTGCCTGAATTCATCACCTGGTTCGAAAATTGATATTTACTGAGTCAAAGCGACATAGTTTCCCGAAACAATGAGACTTTGTTTTCTATAACCCTAGATTCAATTTGTGAAGCTTTGTAGATAAACCCTCAGAGTTCTCTTCATTCCTTTTCACCTGACTCTTCGATGGAAATCTATCAAAAAACTTACCTTTCAGGAGCAAGGCCATATTTTTGAGTCCTTTCTTCTCGAAATTTTTAAAATACGTTGAAAAAATCCACCATACTATTATTATCCATCTCACTTCATAACCTTAAAGTGTTTGAGTGCCTACCTACCTTGCTCCATCAGATGTCTGCAATCATACCTTTAATTGCCCTGACCTAGTCTCTTTGACCTAATCCTCTTCCAACAACCCCACCAAATCAAATAAAACAACCTCTGCACATCATACCTAGCATAAAACCCTAATCCATCCAGCTCTCTTGGTTGTGTCCTTTAGAGAGAGCCCTCTCCATCTTGGTAGGGCTAGCTACCAAGTCAAAAGATTGGTCTGTGGTTACCTCAGCTAGACTCTTCCTCAAACTTGGAGATCTGGAAGAGTGATAACACTATCATCCAATAAAAAGGACTTCTGTCTTTAATGGATTCTAGTATCCAATTGATTACACTTGAGAATTACCAATACAAATTACATGACATAGCATTAGATAAGTTAAGATTTTCTAAGGTAAAAGGGATCATAAGTGGAAAATATTTTATAGAAGGTTTAGAATATGAATTATTTATATTGCATGAATTCCATCATTTATTCATTAATAAGACAACCTTTGAGAAGTATATAGAATTTGGTGAAGCCTAAAAAAAGGTAATTAAATTTTCATGTGTATTTGATGACAAATGGGATAAGTTCCTCAAACTTCTGGAGTGAACTGAATGCAAACTTCAGGAAGCGACACATAAAAGAAATAATAATATGCAGTTTTTCAGGTGTCTGTACAGCAAAGACAGGAGCACAAAGACAAAATACATATTTTGAGGCAGTATTTACAAATGTCATCCTCAAATAGTGTGTCGTTTTTCCATAATCAGTTTCAAATTTCCATTCTTAAATTATATTAATTAGATATATCCAAATTATTTTGGATAAGAATTTATTTTTTGTAAAGGATTGTATTAAATTAGATTTTTTTTAATTACAGTCTATATATACATTGTAATTCAAAGTAATGAGGTTTGGATTTTTGTGATAGCTAAGAAACATCATTGTATTTCTATGGAAGTTTTTGAAGATAATCAAAGGATTATGACTTCAGTTTTAACAACAGTTGTGTATATGTGAGTTTTTCTAGTGTATTCATTTATGATTTTCATCATATGTTCAAGATAATATAATATTTAGGGCAAGCCTAAGTTAAATATTAACTTCACTGACATCTTGCTACAAAGTTATCATCATCACTGAGACTGGCTAAATGAACAGGTTGTTTAAATTATTACCTATGCATCATTTAATTGTTGCCTTTTGTCATCTCTTGAATGTATATGTGTTGGTTGTAGATGTTTCTACATGCATCTACTATATATGATTGATTAAGTATTTAGAATGAATGTTTAATTATCATATATCTTCTCCTTTCCTCTGTCAAAATCAATTGAAGGATTATATGTTGTTAGGAGTGAAAATAAGCACTTTGAAAATCTCAAAAGATTTTAGGTTGTACAAGTGTTAATGGTTTTATTAATTGGTCATCAAATTAAATGAAATCCATTACTTAGATGCTTTGGCACAGTTCCTGAGCCTAGAACTACCTCCAAAGATACAGCAGATTCCAAGGATGTCCAACTTGCAAAGAAAGCTCCATGTAAAATTATGGCTGGTCTAAATGGCCATAGGAACCAAAAAGAGGAAATAGAGTTAGTAGAATTGTTCTCCCTCGAGTTAGGGGGATGCCTAAAAAAACTACCTTGAATCTACTATCATTAGGTTCATATGATGTTTTAATCAGTATGGATTGGCTAGTAGCCCATAGAGCTAAAGTGGATTGCTATAATAAGTGGTTGGAGTGCCTTATCAATGGAGGTGAGGAAATAATGCTACAAGAACTATAGCACTGTAGGTGAAAAGATGTAACTGAAAGGGGCGTGTTCTATTTACAGTCCAAGTAACTAAAGTACAAGATTTTAGTGATTCTAGAAAATAATACCACCCTATCTTAAAGAAATTCAATGACAAGTTTCTAGAAAAGGTCTTGAGATTTCCTCCAATGAGAGAAATTGATTTCTCCATTTAGCTTATTCTTAGAGTAGTGCCAGTCTTGAAAGTCCCATATCACATGAGCATGCCGAAGCTAGTAGATTTAAAGATACAATTGAAGGAAATGATAGATGAGGGGTATGTTAGGCCCAATGTGTCACCCTGAGGAGCCCTAATGCTATTTATGAAGAAAAAGGATGGCATGTTATGACTGTGCATTAACTATTGGTAGGTGAATAAATCTATAGTGAAAAACAAGTACCTAATACCCAGAATTGATGATTTATTCGATTAGCTAAGAGTGTTTGTAGTATTATCTAAAATAGACTTGAGATATGGTTATCATCAAGTTTAAATTAAAGATGAACACATCCACAAGAAAACATTTAGGAAAATATATGGACACTAAGAATTCGTGGTGGTTGCACTTGGGCTCACAAATGCCCTAGCCACATTTATGTCCTTGATAAGCAGTGCCCTCATCTCATATTTGGACAATTTTTTCTTGGTTTTTGTGGATGATATCTTGGTTTACTAAAAAACCAGAGAAGAAGATGAAGAACATATAAAAGCAGTGTTGCAGTTGTTGAGGGCACACAAGCTAAATTCCAAACTCAACAAATGTGAATTCTTCCAACCCCAAATCTAATATTTGGGACATGTCATCTCAAGGGAAGGTCTAGTCATGGACCTTGAAAAGATTAAGGCCATAATGGATTAGCCTGATCCATTAAATGTCACAAAGGGTAGATCCTTCAAAGGATTAGGTGGATATTATCGATGGTTCATTTGATATTTTTCAAAGGTTGGGCATCTAATCATATCTTTGTAAAACAAAGGAATTAAATTCCACTGGACATTATAGTGTGAAACTAGTTTTTAGCAACTCGAGGGATTTCACACACACACCCTTTTTTAGGGGGGTGAATTAGTATTGTCAGATCAAGATTTTTTCTTTTTTATAATCATATTTATATATGCTACTTTAGAGAGAGGAACTAGTGTGTACACACAACTATATTTAAGGCAACCAGTGTTTATGCAGTAAACTTATGATTCAGTTAATTCATCATATGTTGATCTTTGATTAGTGCATCAATACTTCATCAATAATTAAATAGTAACCATGTGAAGTATAAACATAATCAACCATTACACATAAGAAACACACATGAACACCAATATTTAAGGTGGAAACCAAATGTGGGTGAAAACCACCTGTTGTTGTCATCTCTATCTTCTTTTAATAATAAGAAAATATGTTTACAATCTTGTACTGGTGAAGACTCATACTAGTACACAGGCTTCTACCTATAGAAGGTTACAACCTTCTCTTGTTCTCCAGCTTCTACTGGAAGGGAGCTACAACCCCCTAGCTCTTGTACTGGCCAATATTTTTACTAGTACGTATGTGCCAGCCTGCAAAAAAATCCACTCTTCTACCAGGGACCGTGTTTCATGAATTTTCAAACCGGATGCTGCTGGCACATATCAAGACATATCAAGACCTTGACTCATCAATAACCCATCAGAAATTTAGAAACTCAAACTTCATCAACCAACATGTAGATCACTGTCATATGAACACTGTGTTGAACCCAGAAACCTATATCAACATTTAAAAACAACTAAAACTGCAAAATTCATGTGTCATACTGTATACGCTACTTCAATGAAGAAAACTTGCGTGTATACACTACTTCCTTTAGCCCAACCTGCATATATCTCTAAATATTCTAAATCATAAAATCTTTGAATCACAAACTGTACCAACCAGGAGTGTACTGAACATCTACTGTCAACTTATAGAACTTTACACAAGCAGGCAACAGAAAAAACTTCTTCTCACATATAAAATCAATCAAATATCAACCTCCTTATGCATTCAGATCTAAGAAGACTTCATTGACAGACAACAGTAAAATAGCAGTAGCAATAAATCAAAAATATTGATATGATAGATCAATCATCTCTAAACATCAAGCCTTTCTTTTGTATATGCTACTTGAAAAAACAGAACCTGTGTGTATACTCTCTTTTACCGAAACAAACCTACATACAAATCTACAAATATTGACTCAGAACTGTGCTACAAGTCTATACTTCAAAAAAACCTAAATCATGATAGATAATGAATAAAAATGATGCAAAACATCATATCTAGCCTCAACCAATATCATATCATTCAAGAATAAGTCATTTTAGGTCTCATGATCCTGATCCAATATTGAATTCAAGGTGCACATAAATATTTCAGATCTAGTCCCAAACATAACCCTGCAACATAAAATATACTTCAGATAGAAGTATTCCTTAGAATCTTATTCACCTGCACATCTGGCCTTATCATCCTCTCTTCTTTATATCATTTTTGGCCTTTCCGAATACCATGGACCGAATCCACTTAGGACCAATACCTTGGATCAAATACAACGGACCAAATACCTCAGACTAAATACCTAGGGTGAATATCATGGTCCAAAGATACCTTGGGCCAAATACCTTAGACCAAAACCATGGATTTCAACATGTACATGCTTTACCTTCTGTGGGAGTGCGTGTGTACATTATACACTATTTCATTTCTGAGTACCTGCCTGTATACGTTGCTTGGACTAAGTGAACCTGCGTGTATCTCTTAAACTGCTCTTACATCATCTTCTTCCTTCAACTTCTTTATTCTGATCAATAGACCTTAATTCCATCTTCCTGATCCTCTGTACCATTGCCCTATTGCCTCTGAATATTCCTGTTAGCCTCTTATCAAAACTGAGTTGACGTGTAGATTTTCCATCAAGGACAATACTTGTATCATAATGCCAACAGTTAAATGCTACAAAATCCAAATGGTTGGCTTTGATTAGTGAATTTTATTTCGAAATAAAGGACAATAAAGGCATTAGATGCACTTAGTAAAAGTGCAAAGTAGCTCATCAGGCAGCCATGAGCACTTATGAAGTTGAAATCAAAGAAATAATTAGAGAAGCATTGATAAATGACGAACATTTTCAACATGTGAAGGAATGCTACAACAAGAACTAGAGGGAACAATCAACAAGGACTACAACCTCACTGATGATGGTATGTTGTTGTTTAAAGATAAATGGTATGTACCCTATATGATCAACATGAAGAGGCCATAATGGTTTAGGTTCATAAAAGACCTTACTCATGTCATCCTGGTTATCAAAAATTGATGACAACTGTAAAGAAAACATATGGTTGACTACAGATGAATAAGTAAGTTTCTAAGTACATTGCCAGGTGCTTGGAATGACAACAAGTCAAAGTAGAATGCAAACCCCAAATGATACTAATACAACCAATCCCAATCCTTAAGTGGAAATTGGAAGTCATATCTATGGACTTAATTATGGGATTATTGAAGACAACTAAACAACATGTTTCCATCATGGTGGTAGTGAGAAAATTGATAAAGAAATCCATTTTATAGTTGTTAAGTCCAACCACAAGGCCATCGACATGGCTCACATTTTCATGAAGGAAATATTCATATCACATGTCATACTTAAGAATATAATATCATATTGGTGTTCCAAGTTCACTTCCAATTTTTGGAAGGCATTGTTTCTTAGTTTTGGAAGCCAACTAGCTTTTAGTATAGCATGTCATCTCATACAGATGGTCAAGTTGAGAGAGTGAACACAATTTTAAAAGGCATGCCAAAGATGTATGTCATGCATCAACCAAATAGGTCAGAGGAGTTCCTACCATTGGTTGAATTTTCATACAACAATGGGTACCAAAAGTCATTGAATATGAGCCCTTTAGAAAAATTCTATGGTAGGAAATGCAACACTCTCATTAGTTGGGATGAACTAGTGAATAGAGTGGTTCTTTGACATGACATGTTGAAACAAATGGAACATGAAGTAATTAATATCATCCAAATATTAAAAGCAACCAAGGATAGGAAAAAGAGCTATGCATACCAGTAGAGAATGCAAAAAAATTCCAAATGGTAGGTCATGTGTATATTTTCATCTGATGAAGAAATAACTCACTAAAAGCGGGGTCTTGTGCTAAATCATCCCCTAAATTTTGTGTACCATTTCGAACATTAGAAATAGTGGGACTAATAGCAGATAGACTGGCCTTACCACCCACAATAAAATCACACAATGTATTTCACATTTATTTGCTTAAAGAGTATGTTTGTGACACTAATGATGTAATTAATTGGTTTATTATATAGATGGAATCCAAAGGAAAAATCCAACAAGAACCATTGCACATCCTAGACCGAATACAAACTTCACAATGGAACCAAGTGATAGAGAAACTAAAGGTGTAATGGAAGCACTTTGGACCAAATGAAGAAACCCAGGAAGATGTTGAACAAATGAGGGTGCTATACACATTTTTATTTAATGCGTAAGTAGATGTAAGAGCCATGATTATAAAGATTTTTTTTTTTTTCTTTCCAACAGGGAAAATTTTAAGAACCCCCCCCCCCTAAATTTACATGTATAATAAATGGGCGAATCTCCATGGTATATAGGAAAAATGGAAGGCGATTTTATCAATAATATGATATGCATATATAATTTTTTGGCGAATCTCTCACTAGCCATGGCGAATATTTTACTCAATTATAAAATCTTGTGTTTATTGAATACAGAAATAAAATCATTGCATTTCTTTAAAATATCTTTTGAAATCAAAATTACCAAAATTACATATTGATAACCAAGTAGGTGTAATTCACCTGTGCCATTCACAGAAAACATGAGAAAAAACCTAATACTATATATAAAACCAAGAAAAATTCAAATTCATCACTTCTAGGGAACTCGTAACCACCCTGCCAATACACAAATATGTTCCTCTTTGCAATTAGAAAAATTACACAAATTACAATCTGTTTACTCCAGCATATGTTGGAAAGTTATAGCGGGATGACTAGTGTAATCAATCCATTCCTTTTAGCTCTGGATTTGTTTCAGTTTAAAACAGAAGTATACAAATATACTTGTCCAATGTCTATGTTTTTACAATATAATTTCCTAAGTCTATTTAATATCTTCATTATCATAAAAACCAACCTATATCCATCATAACTCCACATCTACCAGGGGATGAAATCTATTTATCCCTCTGAGCACTTGGTAGACCCAGAATTAAGATGGATCTAAGATGATAGAATTTCCCCTTTAAATAGTCTATGCTCACATGAATACCATGGTATTACCATGGGTCAATACCATGGGTTATCATAAACCCGGAGCTTAAAAATTACTATTAGTAATTTATAAAAGTTAATAAAATTAATAGTTGATTTTTATTTTATTTTTTATTTTAACCAAGCTAAAATGTTTAACATACATTAAATTACAACATCCATTTTTACTCTTGATCGGATCAAATATTTTTTCACTCTATGCTAGTTTGCATATCACAATATTTGATACCTCTCGGGGGTTAGTAGATCCAGAGTAAAGATGGATCTATGCTGGTTTAATTACCCCATTTAAATAGGCTACATTCCAGGTGAATACCATGGGTCAATACCATGTGCCATTTTGGTGAATACCATGGGTCAATACCATGTGCCATTTTTATTTTTATTAATACTAATATTAGGGTTAATAATGTTTTTTTGCATGGTATTAATAACAATCTAGTCCATGGTATTTGTCCCAACGGGGTTAGTAGATCTAGAGTAAAGATGGATCTGGTTTAATTCCCCCATTTAAATAGGCTACATTCCAGGTGAATACCATGGGTCAATACCATGTGCCATTTTGGTGAATACCATGGGTCAATACCATGTGCCATTTTTATTTTTATTAATACTAATATTAGGGTTAATAATGTTTTTTTGCATGATATTAATAACAATCTAGTCCATGGTATTTGTCCCATAGTATTTTGCCCATAGGTTTCACCTAAATATAACGCATTTTTTGAGTGTTCGTAAATATAAGGTGACTTATGGAGTAAATATAAAAAAATGTTTTATTTGTTTACCATACTTCTCATTTATTTATATTTTTATTAATTTACCATACCTCTTTTACAAATATGGTATTTGGCCCATAGGATTCACTTAAATAAAACCCCTTTCTTGAGCCTTCATAAATAGAACGAGGGTTATGGACTAAATATAAAAAGAGGTTTTATTATTTACCATGCCTCTAGTTTATTTATATTTTCATTTATTTACCATACCTTTTCAGTAAGTATAAAAAAACATTTTATTTATTTATCATACCTCCACTTTACTTATATTTTTATTTGTTTATAGCCTTTCATGTATATAAAGTGATTTATGGAGTAAATACAAAAAATGTTTTATTTATTTACCATACTTCTCATTTATTTATATTTTTATTAACTTACCATACCTCTTTTATAAATATGGTATTTGGGCCTTTGGCCCATAGGATTCACTTAAATAAAACCTATTCTTGAAAATGGGCGAATTGATTCACTTAAATAAAACCTATTCTTGAAAATGGGCAAATGGAAAGTTGTAACTCCTAATTTCAAGGGCTAAATTTACCTTTTTTACCCTCTCCCTTAAAAGAAGGTGGGCTATTTGAGGTGATTTGTAAAAATGTACTATGATACAAAATAATCGCCCACTAAAAATTTAAAACCCCTTAATTTCGCCAAAGGGCGAACATTCGCCCCTAAAATCACCCCTACTTTCCAGTTATAAAACACTGGGGAAGGTGTTCCTTTAAGGGTGTGGGGTTTGTAAGAAACTTTCCTTTTACCCCTATGTTTGTATATGTGATCATAACCATGAAATCTATTGTGGAAGCCATGGATGGCTAGAAAAAATCTTGTAAACAATGTAAGAATTAAACATAATAAAAAGATGGAATGTTGGCCTTGAGGGAGGGATAAATAGATCCAAGTTTAAAGGAGAGAAGAGAAGTGGGAGAGTGGAGAAGTGAGGACGGTGTGCTCACCTTTAAAGATAAAGGAGGTAGAATAATAGAGAGAGCCACCACTTGACATATGGAAAATACATGATTGGACAGGGGGGATGCCCACACTTTCTTGATATGCGACATGAATGAAGGAAATGTCAACATCTTCACAAGAACATGAAAAGATGGGAGTAAATAGAGAGAATAGAGAGAAAAAATGTGAGAGAAATAGGTAGACAACATCAGAAGAATAAGAATGTTACTAGATAGATAATTTCATTAGACATTGAGCATGGAGAACATGGAGTCGTGTTGGATTTGAGATTGAGCCTTGTGCTTTGGAATTGTGGTTTTGTCCCCTATATTGATGTTTTGAGGTCGTTGGACTATGTGTGTACAAGCCTAACTAGATAGCGAGAGACTTAGTTGATGACATAAACAATATGATGTTTTCTATATAGTTATTAAACACCTAGACATGGAAATATCATTCAATGTTGTGGTTTGTAGAGAGAGTTATTGACCACCTAGATAGTGGACTGTAGACCCCTATGGTGCTTGCTTTGAAAATACAAGTAAGAGATCACTTGGATAATTGATTCAACCTCCTCGACTAAATATTTCCCTATATGTACTTTGGGTTAATCCCTGTGATTGAAAATGAAGTGATTCATTGCAACATTTATTGCCATAGGGTAGTTTAGAGAACACATAGACAATGGAATCTAACTCTTAAGTTCCTACAAATATTTTTGTGTGAATGTCCTTTTTTTTTTTCACTTCTGGTTCACGGATACCCGGGTCAATGGGTAGCCGCTACATCCAGGGTTTTTCAACACTGAGTGGACGCACCCAAAGGCATCAACACCCCTCGGCCTATTTACTGACCTAACCCCAAGAGCTTTCGGGATTCGACCCTGTGACCTCCCATTGGCAAGGCACTTGATTTGACCGATTAAGCTAACTCTTGGGGCTCGGTGTGAATGTCCTATGTATGTAGTCCCCTCATATTTGGATTTGATTCAGGGGTGGCTACCTGCTTGAAACATTGCAATGTAATTGGCCTATGGTTTGGTGGAGAGTTGAAGTCCCTCCTTCAGTTACCAACCACTTTTAAACACTCAGATAAGTATAAATTACTCATGCATATTGATTTATAAATTGCAATGTTCCTTATTACATTATGGTTGGTGCAATATCTTGTGTGTTTATAACTATAAATTAATGTTTGAGGTGTTAAGGTCACTATTGTATTAATGACTGGAATGATATCTTGTATGTTCCTGAATCTAATGCATGTGCAGACTATGTTTTTCATTATTAAGTTCATGATTAATGTGAGGTGTTACTCTAAAATTTTTGGAGAAGTGTACTGAAATCCCTTACTTAAGTTATAGGTGACTTATAACCTTAACATTAAAATATGGTTGTGTCTATGCTTTAGATCTAGAACAAAATGTTAGAAAAATCCCTGTAGGAAAATGTAGCATGCAAATACAAGCATATAACAACATAAATATAAGTGCAACAACCTAATGGAGAATATGAAAGATCAATTTTATTAATCAAGAATAGCACACTTAGTGAGAAGTGATTACAAAATTGGTTCTATAGATCCCCCTCCGTGGGATGGGTCCTTCTTTACCTTACGCTCCAACAATGTGCTTCTCTCTCTTAATATGTGGTATGCAATGGGAAAAAAGAAAACAAAAGATTCTTGAACTCAAGTGGGAGCTCAAATGCTATGAGACGATAATGGGGACAATGAAAATGGCCATGGTGAAGAATGGAGAGAAAAACCTCCATTTATAACAAAATATTGATGTTGGCATTATGGCACAAGATTGGAGCTATGGCACAGCTGTTGTCCTTGATGGCAACTCTCTTTGGTAACAGATCTCAGTTCAGGCTTTCAGAATGAAGGAAAAGTCATATACGCATGTTCATCTAGACAAATGCATATATACATGCGGGTTATACGTTTCAAAGGCGCATATGCATATACACACACTTTCATGCAAGGAAAAGCGCGTATATGCTGGAGAACTTACCTTTGGTCCGTGGTAGTTAGTCCTAAGTATTTAAACCTATGGTTTTGGACCATGGTACCTCGTCAGACGTGTTGATCCCAAGTATTGGGTCCGTGGTATTGGTTTATTATGGTTTTGGACCATGGTATTGAGGAAGGCCTAAAACTATAAAAGAGGAAGGAGATCATGTGGCAAGGTATCATGTAAATTATTATTGAATATCTGATAAAGCACTAGGTCTGGAATACTGGAAATTGGGTTATGGTACAGATCTGGATGAAGGAGGAACCTTAGCGCAAAGAGAAGGATAAGTTCTATTGATGGATCATAATCTTTAAGCTTGAATGATAGTATCTTTGTATGATTTTTATCTGTTATTTGTGGCGCTTGCTTGATCTATAAAACTGACAATCTACGTTATTTATATCTGAAAGAGTGAATTATCCTTTATAGATCTATACGCAGGTTGAGAGAAGCGAAGGCACATATATACGCTACTTCATTGAAGGAAAACAATGTATATGCAGGTTGTTCCATACGCAGAAGTGTATGCACGCAGGTTTCAGGCTATTAAAGTAGCGTATATATTTTGAGTTGTGATCTTGCTGCTTCTGTTTATTGTTGCAGTGTTCTGGGTTCAGATTTGGTGTGTGGTACTGTTACTGTGATCTGGGTACAGTCGTCAGAGAAGTGTTTATGTTGATTCAGTTTTTATTGGTGAAAAGGTGATTGGTTGATGCAGAAATTCTTGATGTTTGATTGATGTTATTTGTGGATCCAGTCTGAAAATTTATGAAACATGGTCCCTGAAAGAAAGAGAAGGTTGTAGCCTTTTGTAGGCCAGCACCAACGTACTAGTATATTGGCTAGTGCAAGAGCTAAGGGAGTTGTAGCTCCCTTCGAGGAGAAGCTGGAAAACGAGAGAGAGTTGTAGCTCTCTGCAGGTTGCAGCCTGCGTACTGGTAAAGAACTGCACTAGTACAATTGTAAAAAGAATTTTCTAATTAAAGAGAAGATAGAGACGAATTATAACAGGTGGTTTTCACCCACATTGGGTTTCCACCTTATATCTTGTGTTCTTGTGTGTGATTGTCTTTTTGCTCTATTTTACTGGTTCTGGTTGCTAGCTATTTTCTTCTGAATCACAGATTAACAATCAACATCAGAAAGATAACGTAAATTAAAAATTTTGCATTATATACATGGGTTTTCTTCTGCATAGTTGCGTATATACGCGGGTTTGATTAACTTAAGTAGCGTATATAATTTGATTTAAAAAAAAGAAAGGAATATTTGACTTGATAATACTGATTCACCCCCCCCCCCCCTCAGTATTATTTCCAAAAATTGGTATCAGAGCAGGTTCTTCAGAAGAAGCTTGATCACTCGAAGAAAGATCTTGCATAATGAGAAACTACGAAAGGGAAGCATCAATTAGGCCACCAATTTTTGATGGGACAAACTTCGTTTATTGGAAGGTAAGAGTTACTGCCTATCTTCAATCTCTTGGTATAGAAGTCTGGGATATCATAGATACACGGTATACATTTCCATCAACAACTCCTATAGATCCGGCTGAGAAGAAGAAATATGAAACAAATACAAAGGCGAGTACTACGAGTCAGGACACGTGTCAGAAGAATAAGAAGAATCAAATTTTGTCAGAAATCTTAAACGGGGTACTGGATGGTTCCGAGGTAAGTTACCTTTAAAATGCTTTGCTTGTGGAAGAGTCGGTCACTATGCTGCCAAATGTCCTCACAAGGGTAAGATTGAAAAAGGGAAGGAACCTGTTAGATGGAACAAGAAACATAATGCAACTAAGAAAAGTTACTACACTCATGAAGACAGTGATGGCCTATCAAATAGTGACGAAGATGAACGAGGTAATGATTATAAACTTTTGATGTCTTTTGAAGATGATGATTACATGGATGCTATAGATGTGGATGGCTTTTATGAAGAGATTTCTAAACTCAGGACATGTTTAGAGGAAAAGAATGTGGTCAATGATACTCTGCAATTTCAACTTGATGAAAAAGAAAAATCTCTTGAGAAGTTAGAAGGTGAAATTGTTGGCCTTAGAAAAGAAATTGAGAAAGCAAAGGTTATAAATCTTAAGTTTGTTAAAGGATCTGAAACTCTGGATGAGATTATCAATGTACAACATTCTCCACTAATCAAGACAGGTCTGGGTTATAATGGAGAAACATCTCAAGCATCCACCTCAAAGAGTTATCTTGATGCAGCAAGGAGGAATGAGCAAAAGCCCAATGGAGATCATCAGGTAAAGTAGGGAATTATATCAAGAACAAATAGAGACTACTAGGTAAACCAGGGGCAATCCATCTTAAGGGTGAACAAAAGCTACAACCAGCCACAGGTAAAAACTTCTCAATTTGCGTCAAGAATGGATGACAATAGAAATTACAATCATTTGGCTGGTAGATTTGATAATCGCAGAAGTTTCTTCAATGGCCAATGCTTCTCTTGCCATAAATTTAGTCACAAAGCAGCTCAATGTGTTGCCTATAAGACAATCATGACTAGAGAAGCTCAAAAACAAAGAAGTATGACTGGGATTACGAAAAGGACCTATAACAACTTCTTGGCCCTTGAAAATGAAATTGAATGTTCTATTTGTAATAGCTTCGGTCATGAAGATTCTGAATGTAGGAGTAGGTTTTGGCAAACAAAGGAACAAGCCTCAAGCACCCGAACATGGAGAATAAAGGAACCTCAACCAGATAGATGTGGGATAGCTTTTTATGCAGAAGGACAGGAAAATCTATGGTACATCGACAGCGGATGTTCAAAGCATATGACAGGTGATAAAGAAAATCTTGAATCATATACTGCTTTAGAAAAGGGTAAGAAAGTTTCTTTTGGAAATGATACCTTTGCAGCCATAAAAGGAAAAGGCACTACTCAGGTGAAAGAAAAGGTGAAAGCTGGAAATGTTTTGTATGTTGATGGCTCGAAGCATAATCTACTGAGTGTCAATCAGATGTGTGATCAAGGAATCGAGGTAATATTTCGATCAAATGGATGTAGCGTTCGTGATCTTGATACAGGAAAAACAATGATCAAAGGGAGAAGAACTCCAAATAATTTATACATATTTGAACAAGGACAACAACAATGCTATTTGAGCAAGGATGATGAATACTGGTTATGGCACTGGAGGTTGGGGAATCTAAGATTTTCACAAATAAGGAAAGCATGCAAATATCAGGCAGTTCGTGGTCTTCTAGATATCAAAATTCCAGACAACATAATATGAAAATCATGTCAGTTTGGTAAGAAAACCAGAACTAACTTCCCTGAAAAGGAAGGATCATCTAGCAGACCTCTTGAGCTAGTCCATACAGATGTATGTGGTCCCTTTAGGACAAGGTCACCTCGAGGAGAAGAATACTTTATATTATTCATTGACAACTTCTCCAGGATGGTTTTGTTAGGACTTATGAAGCACAAAGACGAAGCATTCGAAAAATTCAAATCCTTCAAAGCTTTGGCCGAAAATGAATCAGATCACAAAATTAAGCGCCTCAGGTCTGACAGAGGTGGGGAGTTTACCTCAAATGAATTTTTCGATTTCTGTGAAGAACATGGAATAAGAAGGGAATTCTCTACAGCTAGGACTCCTCAACAAAATGGAGTGGTGGAAAGGATGAACAGAACGGTTCAACAAATGGCTCGTGCTATGCTTGATGAGTCTGGAACTCCCGCAACCTTCTGGGGTGAAGCTGCATTTGCTGTGGTTGTTATTCTCCACAAAACAAATGTCCAAGTGAACAACACTCAAACTCCGCATGAGCCTGGTATGGTGAGACTCCTTCGGTAAAGAATTTCAAACTTTTTGGGAGCAAATGCTATATTAAGAGTACTGATGAACAGCTTGGAAAACTTGAACCTAGAGCAGATGAAGGCATTTTCCTTGGTTACTCTGCCCACAGCAAAGCATATAAGTGCTACAATAAAAGACTTGGAAGAATTGTTGACAGCATTGATGTAGTGGTTGATGAAAAAGGATACATCCCTAGGAAAGTAAATCATGAAAATATCGAAGAGGATGAAGACTACTCTCCAAATCAGACAGATGATGAAGAAGAAAATCAAGAGGCACCTGAGGAGCAAATAAGGATAGAAGAGAAGACTCCATCCAGGTACGTTTAGAAGAATCATCCAGAATCTCAGATTTTTGGGTAGAAAGAAGCAGGTGTACAAACAAGTAGAATAATTGTAGAAGCCTCAAGCTATTTGGCATTGCTCTCCTCCATTGAACCACAAAATGTAAGAGAGGCATGCAAAGATGAATGTTGGGTCAAGGCAATGGATGAAGAACTTGAGCAGATCGAAAATAACAACAATTGGGAGTTGGTTCCTAGACCAAAAAATAAGAATGTCATTGGAACAAAATGGATCTTCAAAAATAAGTTGAATGAAAATGGGCAAGTAATTAGAAACAAGGCCAGACTTGTCTGTAAAGGGTATGCTCAACAAGAAGGAATAGACTTTGAAGAAAATCTTGCTCCCTTTGCAAGACTTGAGGCCATCCGAATATTCCTTGCTCTCTCAAGCTTTCAGAAGTTCAAAGTTTTTCAAATGGACGTGAAATCAGCCTTTCTGAATGGGGACTTAGAAGAAGAAGTGTACATTGAGAAACCAGATGGTTTCATCCTTGGGAATGATCCAAATCTTATATGTAGACTAAAAAGGGCTCTCTATGGTCTTAAACAGGCTCCAAGGGCTTGGTACTACTGTTTGGACAAATATCTTCATCAACAACGTTTTTCAAAGGGATCAGCAGATAGAAATCTTTACATAGAAATTGAAAATGACAAATTGCTAATACTTGTTGTGTATGTAGATGATATTATCTTTGGCAGCAATGAAGAAGCTATGAGTCAAAGCTTTGTCTTGGTGATGCAGAAAGAATTCGAAATGTCTTTGCTTGGAGAACTGACATATTTTCTTGGTTTGCGAATCCAACAAAATGAAGGCAATATCTTCTTGTCTCAAACCAAGTATCTCAAGCATATTTTGAAGAAATATGGCATGGATGATGCAAAACCAGTATGTACCCCCATGGTCACAGGATGCAGCCTCAGTGCAAATGATGAATCAGCAGCAGTGCATGAACCAACCTACAGATCTATGATTGGAAGTCTACTTTATTTGACAGGTACCCGACCAGACATCATGCATGCAGTGGGAATAGTTGGAAGATTTAAAGAAAATCCAAAGGAAACACATCTTCAGGCAGTCAAGAGAATCTTCAAGTACCTTCAAGGAACTCAAAACTATGGCTTATGGTATCCTAGAGATACATATCTCACACTTCATGCTTACACAAATGCAGATTGGGCCGGAAGCGTGGATGATAGGAAGAGCACAAGTGGTGGTGCATTCTTTATGGGTTCCAGATTAGTATCTCAGTTCAGCAAGAAATAGAGTTCGATTGCTTTATCTACACCTGAAGCAGAATATGTGGCTGCTGCATCTTGCTGCACTCAACTTCTTTGGATGATGCAGACCTTGCAGGATTTTCAAATCACTTGTACACCACCTATCTCCATCTTATGTGATAATACAAGTGCAATCAGCATTTCAAAAAACCCAGTCATGCATTCAAAGACCAAGCACATACCGATCAAGTATCACTTTCTCCGGGAACAAGTGTTGGAACAAAAGGTCAAATTGGAGTATGTTCCTTCTAAGGAACAAGTTTTTGATATTCTCACCAAACCACTGCCCAGGGAGACATTTGAATACCTCAGACAGAAGCTGGGAGTAGTTGATGCATCATCTTGCTGTTAAATCGTGTCTGTTTCAAAGAAAAATGAGTGTACACGAGTTGAATGAGGAAGATCCGCGTGCATACGCCGATTTATGCAGGTGCAGTCGCATATATGGAGTCCTAAAGAAAATCAGCAAGGACAGACTTTGGTTGAAGAGAGTCTGATATGGGTCTGACGGAGACCATCTGGCACAGGTTCAGGGGGAGCAGATAATCTTCTAATAATGCATTGTTGGCATTATCTTAGAAGCTTTTTGTTCTAGTTCATAGTTGTTGTTGGTTTTAGGTGGAACAGAGGCAGCAGGTGAACAGAAGGAAATCTTGGTTGCTGATCTGAATAATGATGGACAGATGCTGCTGCCTGTGACTTTCAGAAGTCTTGTTCTAGATAATTCGTCTCTATGTCATGTATCTTCTTTTGTGGTATCTCTTTTATGGTGTGAAGGTCATGTAACGACCTATTTTGGTTTCCCCACTATGCCTGGGATGAACATGTAATGAACTTGGTTGTCATATGTAAATTTTTGATGTATCCCCACTTGGTTTGGTGGATGATCCCCACTTGGTTGGGTGATGGATGTATGTATTGAGTCTTTTGGTGATAGGAAGGTCTTTCATAATGTATATGTCTTGATTCTTCTTGAAGAACATCTTTTGCAGATCTTGCCTACAGTCAGGGGGAGCATGGTCAGCACAGCAGGGCAGATTGTTCAACATGTACTCAGGGGGAGCACAACCCTTTGCCCTTGATGTCAAAGGGGGAGAATAAATTTGAGGATTTTGGGTTGCCATCAAGTCCAAATGGGGAGATTGTTGGCATTATGGCACAAGATTGGAGCTATGGCACAGGTGTTGTCCTTGATGGAAACTCTCTTTGGTAATAGATCTCAGTCCAGGCTTTCAGAATGAAGGAAAATTCATATACGCATGTTCATCTAGACGAAGGCGCGTATACACGCGGGTTATACGTTTCAAAGGCGCGTATGCGTATACACGCACTTTCATGCAAGGAAAAGCGCGTATATGTTGGAGAACTTGCCTTTGGTCCGTGGTAGTTAGTCCTTGGTATTTGAACCTATGGTTTTGGACCATGGTACCTCGTCAGACATGTTGATCCCAAGTATTGGGTCCGTGGTATTGGTTTATTATGGTTTTGGATCATGGTATTGAGGAAGGCCTAAAACTATAAAAGAGGAAGGAGATCATGTGGCAAGGTATCATCTGAATTATTATTGAATATCTGATAAAGCACTAGATCTGGAATACTGGAAATTGGGTTATGGCGCAGATATGGATGAAGGAGGAACCTTAGCGTAAAGAGAAGGATAAGTTCTATTGATGGATCATAATCTTTAAGCTTGAATGATAGTATCTTTGTATGATTTTGATCTGTTATTTGTGGCGCTTGCTTGATCTATAAAACTGACAATCTAGGTTATTTATATCTAAAAGAGCGAATTATCCTTTATAGATCTGTATGTAGGTTCAGAGAAGCGAAGGCACATATATATGTTGGTTCATTGAATGAAAACAGTGTATACACAGGTTGTTACATACGCAGAAGTGTATGCACGCAGGTTTCAGGCTATTAAAGTAGCGTATATATTTTGAGTTGTGACCTTGCTGCTTCTGTTTTTGCTACAGTGTTCCGGGTTCAGATTTGGTGTGTGGTACTGTTACTGTGATTTGGGTACAGTCATCAGAGAAGTGTTTATGTTGATTCAGTTTTGATTGGTGAAAAAGTGATTGGTTGATGCAGAAATTCTTGATGTTTGATTGATGTTATTTGTGGATCCAGTCTGAAAATTTATGAAATGTGGTCCTTGAAAGAAAGAGAAGGTTGTAGCCTTCTGTAGGCCAGCACCTACGTACTAGTATCTTGGCTAGTGCAAGAGCTAAGGGGTTTGTAGATCCCTTCCAGGAGAAGCTGGAATTCGAGAGAGGGTTGTAGCTCTCTGCAGGTTGCAGCCTGCGTACTAGTAAAGGACTGCACCAGTACAATTGTAAAAAGAAGTTTCTAATTAAATAGAAGATAGAGATGAATTTCAGCAGGTGGTTTTCACCCACATTGGGTTTCCACTTTATATCTTGTGTTCTTGTGTGCAATTGTCTTTCTACTCTGTTTTACTAGTTCTAGTTATTGGTTATTTGCTTCTGAATCACAGATTAACAATCAACATCAGAAAGATAAAGTAAATTAAAAAGTTTGCATTATATACGCGGGTTTTCTTCTGCATAGTTGTGTATATACGCAAGTTTGATTAACTGAGGTAGCGTATATAATTTGATTTAAAAAAAAAAGAAGGAATATTTGACTTGATAATACTGATTCACCCCCTCCCCCCCCCTCTCAGTATTATTTCCAACAATTGAAATAGATTGATAATAAAAAAATAATAAAATATTATTGACTGAATCAAAATCTAGTCATTGTGAATATTTTATTATATCTTTTGAGAGGGAAAAGATATTCAAAATGGTCAAATATCTTTATTTAAAAAGTGGTTAAAGTAATTAATAAAATAATTTTTTTTGATTAATCACTATGTGGGGATTAAGACAAATATGAAGTTGAAATAATTATTAAATAATGATTTAACAAGGATCTCGTAAGGAAAATAGGGAATAAATAATGATTTATTTAATTATTCCAAGGTGATTAAGTCACAAGTGATAAGAAATAATAGTTAAATAATTATTTCTAGAGAATATTACATAAATAAGGATTTATTCAATTATTCTAATGGGGTTTTTGGATTTTAATGAGAAAGTTGGTTTTGCCATGGTAAAACTCATCCTAGATGGTGTATTTCGATCAACCTAGTAAAAAATGGTTTGGTGAACATTTTTTGGGTGATAACATGAGGAATTGTGTATTTATGTTCACATAATTGATTCTAAAGATCTTTAATGAATGTATAGTTCAAATCTATTTATGTACTAGTTTACTTATTAAAATTAAGAATTTGGCACTTCAAGTCTGAGGTCATAACTCCCCGAAGTTCAGTGTTTCGGCCCCTCCTTTGTTATAATGAACATAGAGTTGAGGTAGAAGACTCACGCCCTTGGTCCCCAAACCTCGGGAAGTTGGGTTTGAGGTATTTCCCTTTCTTAGTTTGTAAGGCCTAACTGATTGGTTCTTCTATATGTATTGTATATGTTGTTGGGACCGACATCGACCATCAGTTGTAAGCCTATGTGAACAAGGAGTTTGGGGGACGATACATGTGGCTGAACATTAAAAAAATGATTAAAGGGGTGAGAGTGGGTATGGAGTGGAACGAAGGGTCTTGGAACTCTGCCCCACTAGTCACCACTCACCACTTGCCATTGTAGAGTATTGTAGTTGTAATATAATATAATAGGCATGCCAACAAGGGTTAGGTCGACTTGACTATGGTTTCAATGTGAAACCCTATCGCCGACCATCACCAACTACTTTGTCATTTGATGTGTTGTGGATCCAATATGAGCACTATAATGGAGTGGGGCTGATCTAGCCATAATCCCAACACGTCTACTGCCATAACCTATTTTTGTTGGTTGACTGGTAACATTGTGGAGGTAATACGATCGAGCGGTTGCGCCAGCTTGGCATGGACCTAACATGGGGGATCGCACTATGATGACCTAACAAGGTCTCTAAAGTTAGGTGAAGGCCATGTAGGGGCCACATGGCCAATGTGAGACATGGCCTTTGTAATAGGCCTTGGTTGATTTTCCATGTAAATAAAATAAGTCCAAGGTCATGGGGCATGTATTCCAAGTTGAATGTTGGGAAAACATTATAGTGGGCATCACTTGTTGTTTATTAATGCCTATGGAAATTGGCAAAGGCATTGGCAAAGGAAAATAGGCAATAATTGGCATTTAATTAAAGAAAAAGATGGAAATGGGAGAAAGTGGAGATGAAGAGACACAAATATGCGTGCAAAGGAAATTAGAGAGAAAATGAAGGAAAATGAAGAAAAAAGAAGAAAAGGGAAAAAGTAAAGAAAGAGACTAGACATCAATGATAAAAATGCATCAAAGAATTAGTTCATAGCTTTTGCCAATTCTATGTTGTGTTGGTTTAGATTTTGGCTCTCTTCTTCCATACTCTTACACTTTTGCACACTTAGAGCATTCTAGCATTCACCTAGACCTACGGAAAGCAAGAAAAGAACAAGCAAGGAATTGGAGGACAATGGAAAATAAGGTTGGATCAGCAGCAATGACTAGAGTTATTTGCAGGTATCAAGTTGTAGTTGTGATTTCCCTGCTAGGTTATGGATGCATGGTACTTTCATGTGGTTCTTTGGTTATTTTGTTTTCGTTGGCATGGGATTTTCCTGTATTGATAGTGGTTTAAACCATGCCTTTCCATTTATTGGATAGTCATGGTGTTGTGGGTGCCTTTTGTTAGTTTAAAGATGGTCAGTAGAATTTGGATCCTAGTGAGGTGGTCTCAGAAAATTCCCAAGGGTTAAGGGTGGATACGAGCTTTCTCCTGTAACTCTTGACAGATTAGTGGAGACAGGAAAAATCCTCTAGAAGTGGTGAATAAAGTTGGAGGCATCAAATCTTGTTTTGGTGTTAGTGATTTATGGACCGGTTTAGGTGAAATCATTGTGGTAGAGGCTTGAAGTGGTTTGGCCTCTGGATGCCCTAGTTGGTTCTATTTTAGTTTAACCCACATAATCTCACATTCATGCTTGGAATATGGCATGGGGGTGATTGGCTGAAAGAGAGATTTGGCTCAACCCAATCTAGGGTTAGGTTGTATTTGGAAGTCCCTAACTTGACTGGTTTTCACATATGTTAATATATGTTATTTTCTTATTGTGATTGATGGGCACTTGCACTAGTCATTACGTTGATCTTATGATTGATTGTCATGGATTATATTATTGTTATATGCTAGTTATATGCTTGGTTAGATGATGTGATCTTACTATGGATATTGTTCATGATTTGACAAGTGATTGAATGATTGATGTGTTAATAAGTATTGTTGTAGCTACCCTGAGAGGGAATTGGACCTTCTTGACAATTCTCTAATGTAGTTTTGAATTTTATGATCAGATATGAATTCATGACCTATAGCTTCTATGCTTATCATATGTTTGATGAAATGTCTATAATGTATTAGGCATGTCTAGGTCAATGTCTTGCTCAAGTTTTGAATGGTTAGCATTGTTATCATCTTACCTATGTTTTTGGAAATTCTTAGATAGTTCTGGGTAGTGGTTTGAAGGCTGGCATGAAAAAGTGGCATAGATCTCGCCACCACATGCATAGAACTAGGCATTTTGGGCCATAACCACATGGAGATAGGCTTTTGGGTGTGGTTATAGCCTCCCAACCATATGGATGTTGTGTTATTGGTTTGATTGTGGAGTAAGATAGAGAAAATGAGTTATAGGTCAGGGATCGACCACTTGGGGTGGTTGTCAGGCTCCTGAGTGGTATGTTGTCTTTGAAAGATGTCAGTATGTTTTTTGGTTTGTAAGGCCCACTTCCATAAATAGAACTTGTAGATCGAGTCATATCATAGTGACACTCAACTCATGTTTATCATGTAGAGCTTGTAAAAGTGGGTAAACGTGGGAGAGGGAGGTGCAACCTCTTTTAATAGGCCACTCTCTAATTGAGCATAACTTTAGATCTAGGAATTGGATTGGAATAAAATTCATATCCCTATAAATTTCTCAATGAGTTGAGTAGGATGGTGATTCCATAATCTAATTCTAGAGACATGAGCAAAGAGACATTTTATAACCCCATTTTCATAATAGACCTTGGGGTTTGGGTTAAAGAAAGTAGCTAACATTGTCCACTACCCGAGATAAGTTCAAGGGGTGGGAATGTGGTTACATAAAAATTACATTAAAAAACAAAATAATACTTACATTAAAAAATTAAAAAATATTAATAATAAAAAAAATCAATATGGACCATAAATATTAAAAACAAACAAAATCTCTCAATGTTGGCCATTAATAAAATACTTCAATATCCAGCTTAAATAACATAATTTTACATCAACTCTTTATATAGAAAGATAAAGTAATTGAAAATGAAAATTTATAATTTCTTCCATAACTAATTATCACCTTTTAGCATAAGAAAGATGTGCTAACAATATGAAGGTGATACATGCAATTTAAACTAATACTGGCATTACATTCCACTAAGAACTAGGTGTGCAATTCCTCCCCTGCTCTTACATTTGGTAAAGAAGAAATATATTTTTATATCAACCATAAATAAGATATTTCAATTTACATGTTAAGAAAAATAATGTTATATCAACTCTATATATAAAGATAAAGTAAAAAACTTCTTATATTTTTACTTTCCAATGTGAAGGAGATATGTAATTCCTTCATTATTTTAAAAATATTTTAATGTAGGCCTCTAATAAAATGTTTAACTATTACCTTATATCAACTTCATACACAGACACACAAAAATGTAAATAAAATATTTAATGCCTATTTTATGTAAAATAAATTTATCAATTTGACATATAAAGAGACAAAATAATTGAAAGTAAAATATTTTTATTTCATGGATAAATAGTTTCCACTTCTTGGTCACCAAATTGATCCATTTTAACCTCACAGATCTATCAAACACAAAGAGGGATCAAATATATTGAAATGCAAACCTCGTTTAGAGTGCAAATCATGAAGAAAGGTTTGCAGGGCTAAAAATTGGATCCCTCTTGAAACTTGATATATCAAGGATTAACATGGATTTATCATGGTTACACACACCATGTGTAAGTCCAGGTTGAGCATGAAAGGAGCTCCACTTCTCCATCTTGAGAAGCACACTAATAGAATGTTTTAACCATAAGTTTTTTTTTTGCCTTTGATATATATATATATATATATATATATATATATATATATATATAGATATATATTAAATACAAGAATGGATGAGAGTTTTTATCGAGAGGTGTGTGTATTTAAAAATATACTAATAAGAACAAAAAAATTAATGTGGACAATATGAGTCACATATAAAATATTTCAAAGGCCAAACTTAATATATATATATATATATATATTAACGTATATATTGAAATATGCAATTTAGAATCCACATTGAAATTACAAATCTCTTTCATACTAAAAATAGAAAATTATTATAATTATTATAAACTAAATTAAAATGTTTATCTAATACCTTATATCAACTTCATACACAGAGATACACGAATGTAAATAAAATATTTAATGCCCACTTTATGTCAAATAAATTTATGAATTTGATCCATAAATATTTTCCTACTAAGAAAAGTGTGTGTGTGTGTGTGTATATATATATATATATATATATACACACACACACACACCACATTGATCCATTTTAACCTCACATATCTATGAAACACAAAGAGGGATCAAATATATTGAAATGCAAACCTCTTTTAGAGTGCGAATCGTGAAGAAAGGTTTGCAGGGCTTAAAATTTGATCCCTCTTGACACTTGATATATCAAGTATTATCATGTATTTATCTTGGTTACACACACCATATGTCAAGTCCAGATTGAGCATGAAAGGAACTCCACTTCTCCATCTTGAGCAACACACTAATAGAATGTTTTAATCATAGGATTTGTTTATTTTCATTTGCCATATATAATAATATATAAACAAAAAAATTATATATATATATATATATATATATATATATATATATATATATATATATATATATATATATCCACCTATTAAATACAAGGATGGAGAGTTTCTATCCAGTAGATGAGAGTTTTTATCCAGAGGTATGTGTATTTAAAAATATACTAATAAGAACAAAAAAAATTAATATGGACAATATAGGTCACATATAAAATATTTGAAAGCCCAAATTGAGATATATATATATATATATATATATATATATATATATTTCAAAAGCCAAGGTGAGTTATATATATATATATATATATATCAACTTGCCCTTTGAAGTATTTTATATCTCACTCACATTGTCCATATTAAAATGTTTTTTTAGGTATAAGTATATTTCAACAGATACTCTCTATCTTTGTATTTAATAATTTAATGTGTATACATATCTACATTTTTTTGTTGTTATTATTATTATTATTATTATTATTATTATTATTATTATTATTATTATTTAAATGTTATATGTCAACTCCATATTAAGTATGGAAGGAATTACAAATCTCCTTCATAACTTGAATTATATATATATATATATATATATGTATGTGTGTATGTGCAATTTATAATCCATATTGAAATTACAAATATTTTTCATACTAAAAAGTACAAATTATTATAGACTAAATTAAAATCTTTTTACTTTCAATTGTTTTTTTTCTCTCACTATAGTAGGTGTAAATTTAAAATGGCAATTAAAGTATTTTATCCATTATTAAATTTGAATGTTTTAGTATTATTATTATTATTATTTAATTTGTTAATATAAGTATCATTTTATTAATTTTAAATGTAATGTTAGAGGACAACATCTCTCTTGCTAGTGGGTTGTAGAGAGTATCATAGAGTAATTATAGACTAAATTAGAATGTTTTTACTTTCAGTTATTTTCTCTCTATGTATAAAGTATATTTTAATTTAACATGGAAATTAATACATTTTATTTATGACAGAAATCGAAAAGCTTTTTCGGTTATCACTATTTTTTATTTTGTTAATGTAAGCTTTATTTTTTTATTTGTAAGGTTAAAAACAACATCTCATTCACACTGAACTATAGAAAGTCAACTCAATAATAATTATTAATAATTAAAATAAAATTGTAGAAACTATATATATGTTAGAACACTAAAATATAAAACAAAATAAATATCATATTAACTATATTATATGTTTGTTTAATTATAAATTTATTAAGAATATTAAAATTAGTATAATGATTTTTATATTTTAATATTAGTTAATTAAAGTTATAAATTAAAAATATATATTAATACTAATTAGATATTAAAAATATATATTAATAGTTAATATATACCTACTAATTATGATTTATTATAAATATATATTATTTATTTTAAATTAATAAAGTCACATTATATTAAATATTATTATTGTGATAAATCAATATATATTTCTTTTGTAATTAAATCTTAAAAATTAAAAAACTTAAAGACTCAACCAAAAAAATTAGCCGAATCTCAAAAAAATAGAGTCTCGCGTGAAATTACTCAAGAACACTTCATATCTTTCCATTAATAGTGTAGTAGATTAATGAAATTCAATAATTCAAAAAATAAATTATATATTTTTATTAATAATACAATATAAGTCTTGAGGATTAGTTCAGATGATCAAGTCCAATGGTTAATACACTTATGCTATTGAGAAGTTAGGGATTTATTTCTATCAACAATCTAAGAATTAGGCTCTATAATTGAATCTACACCAAGTGATCCTAGATTTTCATAAACAATTACAGAGAATTACTCCTTAATCTTTTTGAGTAGATTTACATGGTACCATTACTCTGTATTTATAGTGATCACCTCCCAAAAAAAATATAAACTACAACGAAAAAAACACAATATAATAAATGCAAATATTATAATTAAAAAAATAATTAATATAAAGTAAATAATAAAATGGATTTCTATAATCTCAACGTTCAACTAAAAATATGATAATTACATTAAAAGCTTCCACTAAAAAATGATAATAACATTAAAAAAAAATATCAACGAGAATATCACAATTTCGTGTATCATATATTTATGTGTAAGATAGGTCGGTGTTAGGAAGTCATTCGATGTGGACTTATTGTCTATTTTAATGGGAAATGAAAAGGTCAAGGTGTATGTGAACATTATACCATTTTTAAAAATTATTTGGAATATTAAAGTGAGAATGTTTGTATCTATCTCTGTCATTAAATGATACCATTCTTAAAAATGATTTCGCATTTGGAATATTAAAATGAGAATGTTTATATCTATTTTTCATGGAAAGGCTTGATTTTCATAATTTTTTTGGTGTGAGGTTTATGGGAGTGATCAATAACCTAAGCCATCATTTAAGAAGGTGAACCTTTTAGTAAATGTGAAGTTGTTCTATTATATTAGAATCCAACCATCTTTATAAATAATAGTGTAAGGAGTTCATGTACTATCACTTGAATTTGAAACTTATGAAAGCTCTCAAAATTATTAAAAAGTGGTTATGTAAATTTATCTATATATTTAAGATCATATACTTCAAATATTTTAACTAACAATTGTACCAGATGTTGTAAAAGAAATGTTGTAAGGCATAAGTTTAAGAAGTATTGTGACATAAAAAAACCATTGAAGCTAAAAATTAGTAAACAAAAATGTCATTCAAAGGTAGAAGATAAAGAGAAATCAAATAATGTGTATTGCTTTTAGAGAGCAATCCCTGCTAGGGTATTTTGTTGGAGGGGTCACACACAAGTTTGTCATTAAAATTTAGGTTAAGAAGGTTTGGGAATTGCAGGGGCAGAGCTGCCTCTAAACAAGAAGCCTAACTAAGGTCTTCTTCCTATTTCAATTTACCAAAAAGGGTAATGTCCATTAAGTTAATACCACAGACCCTGGGTGTGTAAAAATACTCTGGTTGTGTTTCTCAACGTGAAGAGAGTTACTTGGTGACGTGGATGGCCCAACTTTGCTATCCAATGTGGGTAGAGTTTCCCCACCTTCCATGCAATCTTGACCATTCCTGGAAGCCATTTTCTACATGGATTGGAGGGTTTACCTGCCATGAGTCTTCACAATTTTTAACTCAACTTTGTTATCTAGTGTGGGTAGAGTTTCCCCACCTTCCATGCAATCCTAGACTTTCCTCAAAGCCATTTTCTACATGGATTGGAGGGTTTACCTGCCATGAGTCTTCACAATTTTTAACTCAGCCCCAAAAAGGGGTTTTCTTCTTCAACAACCTTTCCAAGTACTAGAAATAATTTTTCTTCCTCTAAGAGGGGAATAAGATGTTGAAACAATAATAAGTGAAGTACAACCACCTCCCAACTACATGCTTTTAGTATAAAGCCTAGACGACAAAATATAGAACTATCAGCTGATGATGGCCTAGCATACCACTTGCACACAAACTCTTGAACCTGTCACCCAAGCTATCCAAGCTCAAAGTGGTTCTTCAACCCTTAATAAAATTGACAGTGAAAGGGAGAAAGTAGTTTGAAAAAAAATAAGAATAAAAAGAAAAATGGTTCTTTAAAGGCTCATGTTGCCAAAGCCCCTACTATAGGTGTCTCCAATAAGCGCCCACCCAAAAAAAAATGGTTCACCCCACCTTGATGCCTTCCTCACAATGTGATGGTCATAGAGCTTGCTCTCTGCCCCTCTGTTGAACCCATTGATTAAAGATTCAACTAATGGTCTTCTAAAGAGTCCAATATCACCACCTTGGACCACTGATTTGCATAAATAACTGAAAATTCAAACCCCTATAGATTTTGGAAAGCCTTAAAGATAATGAGGAGGAGATGGAAGACATCCTGCCTTTTCTCAATGAAGTTATGTCATGGAACATCTAGGGCATGTATGACTTCGCAGAAAACACACATTCTAGTTCAAAGCTCGCTTAGCATTGAGTGAGCTTCTATTTTTTTCTACAAGAAGTCGAAGTTACAAAGTCAAAGCACAATATTTTTGTTGAGAAAAGCCTTGCATGTAATCTGGTTGAATGTTGTTTTTAATTCTTCTGGTTAATATCTCCTTGGCTGGCTTCTGGGATTATTGAGAAGGGGACAGACTCTACCCAAATAACTTGTTTGGACTTTATTTATCCTAGATGGTGAGCTTGTTGGGCTAACCAAGATCTACAAATCAAATGACAAGCATGAAAGGGCAACATTTTGGACGTAGTCTACTGATGAGTTTCCAAAGGCTCCCTAGATTGTTTGCAGAACACTATGGTAGAGAACCCATAAGACAAGGAAAGGAATATTACTGGTTCATACTTACATGGGAGAAATAAACTTTTATTGCCTAATTCAACCCAGAGTTTTATGACCATAACAACTTTTGATGCCATGATGTGTATAGTTGTGGTTAACCTAGAATAACTTTTACAAAGGTCTTGAGAGGATTATGAAAAGGCTAGATTGAGCCATGATCTCCAAGAAAAATTCCTTTTATTTCAACTTTGCGAGAGAGAGGCCCATAAAAATCCTAGGGGAGGCCACACTATCATCCCATCAAAACATTTGTTTCCCTATTTCCCTATGAAGGGATGTGCAACAAAATGAGAATGCACGGTATCTTGAATCACATCTAAACAATATTAGTTGTATAGCTTGTGAAAGAAAAGTACAATTCGTTACACAAGTTGAAGGGAAATTGAGATATGGATCATCTAGTGGGGCGAAGCCATTTACTGGCCACTCGCCTTTCTAAGGTGCCATAGCTACCAAATTTCCAATGTTCATCAAAATCATAGTAGGATCGTTAATGACTTGGAATACATATCCCAAATCCTATGATAATAACATCAAAAGAAAATATCAACGAGAATATCACAATTTCGTGTATCATATATTTATGTGTAAGATAGGTCAGTGTTAGGAAGTCATTCGATGTGGATTAACTGTCTATTTTAATGGGAAACGAAAAGGTGAAGGTGTATGTGAACATTATACCATTTTTAAAACTTATTTGGAATATTAAAGTGAGAATGTTTATATCTATTTCTTTCATTGAAAGATACCATTCTTAAAAATTATTTTGTATTTGGAATGTTAAAATGAGAATGTTTATATCTATTTTTCATGGAAAGGCTTGATTTTCATAATTTCTTTGGTGTGAGGTTTATGGGAGTGATAAATAACCTATGTCATCATTTAAGAAGGTGAACCTTTTAGTAAATGTAATGTTGTTCTATTATATTAGAATCCAACCACCTTTATAAATAATAGTGTGAGGAGTTCATGTACTATCACTTGAATTTGAAACTTATGAAAGCCCTCAAAATTATTAAAAAGTGGTTATGTAAATTTATTTATATATTCAAGATCATATACTTAAAATATTTTAACTAACAATGGTACTATATGTTGTAAAATAAACATTGTAAAGCATAAATTTGAGAAGTATTGTGACATAAAAAAAACCATTGAAGCTAAAAATTAGTAAACAAAATGTCATTCAAAGGTAGAAGATAAAGAGAAATCACATAATATTTATTGCTTTTAGAGAGCAATCCCTACTAGGGTAGTTGGTTGGAAGGGTTACACAAAAGTTTGTCATTAAAATTTAGGTTAAGAAGGCTTGGGAATTGCAGGGGCAGATCATCCTCTAAACAACAAGCCCAACTACGGTCTTCTTCCTGTTTCAGTTTACCAAAAAGGGTAATGTCCATTAAGTTAATACCATAGACCCTGGGTGTGTAAAAATACTTTGGCTATGTTTCTCAACGTGAAGATAGTTACTTGGTGATTTGGATGGCCCAAATTTGCTATCCAATGTGGGTAGAGTTTCCCCACCTTCCATGCAATCCTAACCATTCTTGGAAGTCATTTTCTACATGGATTGGAGAGTTTACCTGCCATGAGTCTTCACAATTTTTAACTCAACTTTTTTATCCAGTGTAGGTAGAGTTTCCCCACCTTCCATCCAATCCTAGAATTTCCCCAAAGCCATTTTCTACATGGATTGGAGGGTTTACCTGCCATGAGTCTTCACAATTTTTAACTCAGCCCCAGAAAGGGGTTTTCTTCTTCAACAACCTTTCCAAGTACTAGAAGGAATTTGTCTTCCTCTAGGAGGGGGATAAGATGATGAAACAATAATTAGTGAAGTACAACCACCTCCCAACTACATGCTTTTAGTCCAATGTCTAGACGACAAAATATAGAACTATCAGTTGATGATGGCCTAGCATACCACCTACACACAAACTCTTGAACTTGTCACACAAGCTGTCCAAGATCAAAGTGGTTCTTCAACCCTTAGTAAAACTGACAGTGAAAGGGGGAAAGTAGTTTGAAAAAAAAAGAATAAAAAGAAAAATGGTTCTTTAAAGGCTCATGTTGCCAAAGCCCCTACTGTAGGTGTCTCCAGTAAGTTCCCACCGAAAAAAAAATGGCTGACCCCACCTTGATGCCTTCCTCACAATGTGATGGTCATAGAGCTTGCTCTCTGGTCCTCTTTTGAACCCATTGATTAAATACTCAACTAATGGTCTTCTAAAGAGGCCAATATCGCCAACTTGGACCACTGATTTGCATAAATAACTGAAAATTCAAACCCTTATAGATTTTGGAAAGCCTTAAATATAATGAGGAGGAGATGGAATATATCCTTCCTTTTCTGAATGAAGTTACATCATGGAACATCTAGGTCATGTATGACTTCGTAGAAAACACACATTCTAGTTCAAATCTCTCTTAACATTGATTGAGCTTCTATTTTTGTCTACAAGAAGTCAAAGTTACAAAGTCAAAGCACAATATTTTGTTGAGAAAAGCCTTGCATGTAATCTTGTTGAATGTTGTTTTTAATTTTTCTGGTTAATATCTCCTTGGTTGGCTTATGGGATTATTGAGAAGGGGATAGACTATACCCAAATATCTTGTTTGGACTTTTTTTATCCTAGATAGTCAGCTTGTTGGGCTAACCAAGATCTACAAATCAAATGACAAGCATGAAATGGAAACATTTTGGACGCAGTCTACTAATGAGTTTCCAAAGGCTCCCTAGATTATGTGAAAAAAACTATGGTAGAGAACCCATAAGACAAGGAAAGAAATATTATTGGTTCATACTTTCATGGGAGAAATAAACTTTTATGGCCTAATTCAACCCCAGAGTTGTATGGCCATAACAAATTTTGATGCCATCATGTGTATAGTTGTGGTTAACGTAGAATAGCTTTTACAAAGGCCTCGAGAGGATTATGAAAAGGCTAGATTGAGCCATGCTCTCCAGGAAAAATTCCTTTTATTTCAACTTTGCGAGAGAGAAGCCCATAAAATTTCTAGGGGAGGCCACACTATCATCCAATCAAAACATTTGTTTCCCTATTTCTGTAGGAAGGGATGTGCAACAAAATGAGAATGCACGATATCCTGAATCACATCTAAACAATATTAGTTGTATAGCTTGTAAAATAAAAGTACAATTCATTATGCAGGTTGAAGGGAAATGGAGATTTGGATCATCTAGTGGGGGGATGCCATTTACTGGCCACTCGCCTTTCTAAGGGGCCATAGGTGCCAAATTTCCAATGTTCATCAAAATCATAGTAGGATCGTTAATGACTTGGAATACATATCCCAAATCCTACAGAACAACCATTGTGATGTTGGAAAACAGATTTAGATGACCAGACTAAGGCAATTACGGGATGAAGTTTTTTGAGCCAAAGGAGCTCAATTCAATGCTTTCTTGCACTCAATGAACATTAAAGACTGACGAGCTAAAGATTTCTCATAATGTTGGCAAAAAAGGACACCATGGGAAATTTTTGCACTTAAAACAATGATAAAATGGTTGAGTGCCAAAGAAGAGATTGAAAACAAGTTGTTTTAGTCATTACAAGTTGGTTTTTGAATCGCAAAAAATAAAGGAGCATAAGATAGGTAGAGATTATTAGACAAAGCCTCAAATGTCAAGTCACCTAGCAAAAGAGCATATGAAAATTTAGAATAAAGTTGGCCAAGATCTTATCAAAGGAATTTCATACTTACTCCTAAGTCTAGACAATCAATGAACGAAAGAGAAAAAATACAAAAAGGAATAATTTCCAATGAGAATGAAACAAATACAAATTTCCAAAATCATTCTACTAATTGCCGCAAAATGAAACAATTTACTATTAGAATAAATCGATAACAAGAAATGTAGAATATTTGATTATGGTTTAAAAAGTAATGAAAGAATTCAACAAGAAACAAACCAAGGCAAAACAATATAGGGAAACAACTTTGTGAATGTACTTCTAAAGCATTATATCTTATCCTCTGGAAGGCATGTCAACAACAGTAATTTTGGTATCATAGTTTTGAATTCAATATGATTTCTATTCAACATCATTAAGCTCAATAGGATCAGAATGCCTGTCAACAACTCTCTCAAATCCATTTTTGGAACATTGATAATATTCAATAGCCTGAATTATTTCTTGTTTATTGTTCATAACAAAGGGACCATATTGAATGACTGGTTCATTAAGTGGCTTCCCCCCAATTAAGATGAATCTGCAGGGAATATTTGACTTGTACAAACACTCAATCCATTACCAGATGTCAATTCATTAATAGCTGATGAACTAAGATCTCCAAAAATTGCCTCACCTTAGCAAACATAGGCAAATGCCTTCCAACCCTCTAGAACAAGTTGATGAAGAACAAATCCTTGCTTCATTGTGAAATCCAAGAACATTTTTGGAGTTCGGGTGTATACAGGGGACTTAATGCCCAAATCTTCTCCAGCTATAACAACCACTCTAAAACCATCTTTCTCAACCTTTGGTATGTCTTTACGATCCAATTCTTGATATGCAGGTTCAATCCTATACAGAAAACCAATGCCTTATAAGTTAGTAACTGAATTAGAAATAGAGAATCTTAAATAAATTATCTTCTTAGAAACAAAGGTACTTACATTTTGTCTTTTGATGAAATATTTACCAGAAGTTGGAAGCCAATATGGACCCCTTTTCTTGCTGGCATTTCACAGTGGACTATACCTCTTCCAGTTGTCATTGACTGCACAACACAATAAATTTTTACTCAAAAGGTTATCACAAATTCCAATGACCTAGTTCTAATACTCAATTCTCAGATCGATCCTTATTGACCTTAAAGGAAATTTCATCAAAACCACAAGAGATTGAAAAGTGTCCAACCTGTAGATCATGAGCTTTGTTACTACCCTTGTGTCCTACAAAATCTTGATGTGTAAAAGCTCCCTGCAGACAAACCATGTCCTGTAAGTTATTTGACAAAGTTGGCTCTCAAATAAACAAATAACAGGTTCAAGCCCCCACACAAACCATCAAAAAGTCTAAATGGAACTAGTTTTAGTCAACTGTGATGTTATAAAGTCCCTTCCCGTTAAGAAATTTAAGAAAAGCACAACATTAAGCATGATGTGAATGAGGAGAATATGACGAACAAACTATTAATGTAATTCATTATCAACTCAGTAGTATTAATAAGATGTAAGAGGTTCTTTGCCCACTTGTAATGGTCTAGATGAGAGTTCATATTGTTTATTTTTCTTCCTTCATTTATGAATATCTATGTGCTCTTGGACAGATTGACAAAGGACTAACTAGAAGGCCGACATGCAACAACTGAAGGTGCCAACAAACTTTGGCATCTAATAACAGATACTCATCAATTTCCATCTGTAGTTCCTTGCTAATTGCAGACTACATAGCAAGTGCATCGTTCTGGTCTTACACAAATGCTTCTTATCCCATAAAAGAATAAAAGAATAGTTATGTACATTAGAAAAATTAATGTGCAGAAGTTAAAACATCTACACAGGCTTACTCAAATTATTTTTAAATAGATTTTGGGTCTAGATTAATAATTGTGATACATATTGTTCACAACAAAATATTAAATAGAAAAGCAAGGAATGTGATAAGAAACAATGGCCATTGATGCTAGGGTTTGAGTTGGTGTACATGTTGTGTGTTGTTTATTGCTTTTGCTTCATTTAAGATAATGAGGAGGAGATGGCAGACATCCCTTCCTTTTCTCAGTTAAGTTACCTCATTGAACATCTAGTGCATGTTTTACTTTGCAGAAAACACATTCAAGTCCCAAGCTCGCTTAGAATTAAGAAATATTCTATTTTTGTCTACAAGAATAGAAGTTACAAAGTCAAAACACAAGAATTTTCTTGAGAAAAGCCTTCCATGTAATCTGGTTGAATGCTTTTTTTAATTCTTCTGGTTAATATCTCCTTGGTTGGCTTATGAGATTATTGAGAATGGGACAGACTCTACCCAAATAACTTGTTTTCACTTTATTTATCCTAGATGGTCAACTTGTTGGGCTAACCAAGATCTACACATCAAATGGCAAGCATGAAAGGGAAACATTTTGGATGTAGTCTACTGATGAGTTGTCAAAGGCTCCCTAGATTGTCTGCATAATGCTATGGTAATGAAACCATAAGACAAGGAAGGAATGTTACTGGTTCACATACTTACATGGAAGAAATAAAATTGTATGGCCTAATTCAACCTACAATTGTATGATGATAAAAAAATTTGATGCCACAACGTGTATAGTTGTGGTTAACCTGGAATAACTTTTACAAAGGTCTCGAGAGGATTATGAAAAGGATAGGTTGAGCCATGACGTCCACAAAAAATTCCTTTTATATCAACTTTTCTAGAGAGAGGCCACACAATCAGCCCACGAGAACATTTGTTTCCCTGGGAAGGGATGTGCTAGAAAATGATAATGTGGAGTATCTTGAATGTTTCACATCTAAACAATCTTAGTTTTATAGCTTGTGAATGAAATAAAAGTAGATTTTGTTACGTAATTGAAGGGTGATGGAGATTGGAACCATTTAGTGGGGTGTGCCATTTACTGACCACTCACCTTTCCAAGGGGCCCGTTGTTCCACAAAGTGTCTAGGAACCTCTACAATCCTCAGAGTAAGGGATGTCACTCTTAATCCTTACTCACTCCATTTAGACTCTCTCCTAGACAAGTCAAGGTGGGTAGTCCCTAAGGTAAATGGATGAGGATAGCCTGTGAAACACAAGTTCTAGGAGATTTTAATGATGGAAAACTTGATGAATCTAAAGTGAGTCTCGGTCAAATGAGATAGATAGATTAAAATAAGACACAGTCATAAGATAAAAATGACTACAGACCAGTGCTTTTAATTTGAATTAACCATAGACTAAATAATAACAAGTTATCTAGAGCAATTTACAAATGTGATGAATAAGGACAATCATGAATGATTAAATGTAAATTGCTCAAAACTTTGACATGCATGATAATCTGGAAAAATACCTTTCTCCAATAGTCAATATAATTTAGAACCTTTATCGCACCTTGACCATAGAAAAATTACTTACCGTGAAAAGAAACCAAGGAACTTTACATAAAAAATTTAAATATTCCTTAGGCGAATAGAAGAAGTAAAATAAATCAAAAGGGTTAGAGATTTCTGTAGGTCGAGACAATGGAAGAGGAAGGCAATAGATGAAGGTACATGCAGATAGAATATGGCTAAAGAAATCAGAGGTTGTGGGTAGTGTATGAGAGGGATCTGTTAACGGATGAGGGAGCTGTAGGTGGGTACATAAAGAGTAGCACAACATAGGCCAAAGGGATGAGGAACAATGAGGGTAGGTGAGGGAATCTACAGGGATAGCAGGTTGAATAGGGTGACCGCGGGGAGACTCCACGACGTGGGGGACAATGATGATAGTATGGGTTTAAGGCAACACACAGCAAGGGTTTGATGACATCAGGAAGGCAGTAAGGGTAGGGACAGTAGATTGCAGGTAGCAACAAAAAGGCTGTGACCATAAAAATAAAATTGATTTTTTTTTGCAAGAGAAATTCAAAGCCCTAGGCAGAAAAAGAACCGAAGGGAAATTTCCAAATGAAGATCTTATACCTCTGCTTAAGATTGACCAGTGAAACCCTTAAAAAATTTAAATTATTTCCAGATGAAAATTAAATTAAACCCTTGGACTGCACAAAAAAAATCTGGATAATATCCCTGCAAAGATAATTTTGACGAACCCCAGAAATCTAGATCTTACCCTCCAAGACCTAGATCTGGACTCTACACAGATTTCCTCGTCAGATTTATAGCTATAAGGAAACAAAAAAAACACCCAAACGATACATACAATGATAAAACTAAAACCCAGAAAAACCCAAGTCAGAAAACCAAAAATAATTATAGATCTATATACAAGAATGACAAATCTATCAGATCTGATGAGTGTGAGTCCAACTCTGCTCCCAAATCTGATAATTTGAGGCTCTCAATCGCTAGATTTATCAATTTCCCACATAAAATAAAATAATAAAATTAAAGTTTAAAGCAGGTGCTAAGCTCAAAACCCTTCATGCATCATTAGTAAAAATCTTATGATAACCCTAGGATGAAATTAAGATGGGCTCTTCAGAAAACACAAATTGGGAGTTGGCTCGTCCAACTGAAAAGTTCCCCGAATGCCCGATGACCTAAAAATGAAGACTTTCCTGCCAAACTCAATTCAACCATCAAAATAGAGCGAAAAAATGACAATAAAATTTAGACAAATAGAGATACCTACTACTACATTCAAAATTTAAACTATCACTTAAACCCCAACGACTGAGTAAGATACCTGTATTCAAATCACTCTTTAGAAGCTATCATTAAAGGCTAAAAAAATTTGCACATGAAAACGATACATCTTACAATATTTCCATGAAGAGTAACACGGGCGAAAATTAACCCCAAAGTCTTTCTTTATTATATGAATAAAATTTGCACGAGAGCTTTTAACTTAGCACACGACTCAGAGGTCGGATGAATTTACTGACGAATGACTTCCTATTTAAAGATAAATCCTCCAACAGCTAGTTCGAGTAATCCTTGTCAAAGCAATCTCGATCGTCGATGAGGATCAAAATTTCTTTTAATCTCATTCCTCGAAATTTTAAATTCTTGAAGAAATTCGAATTTTTCAATTAAATGCATTTTAATTAATTCAAAAATTAAATTTTTGAATTAATTTCCTCAAAATTTTGACTTTGACTTAACCCCAGGGATCAAAGGCTTAAAATTTATCAAAATAATTAATTTACCTTAGTCCCTGGACCTCTTAAAATTTATTTTTTAAGGATCGATGAATTTTTCCTTCAGAGAATTTAAATTTACCTAAGACCTAGAATTAATTAGATTTATGGCTTATGATTTTAATTAATTCTTGGCCAGAAAATTTAATTAATTAACCTATGAGGGGATAAATTATTTTTCCAACCCTCAAGGCACTTTACATCATGATTTTCACATTTTTTACATCTCAAGGGGGAAACCCATTTTTAAAAATCCTCATATACTACCCATCTCTGCGACACAAATATAATCCAGCAAACTAAGCAATTTGTAATAAAATAAAATATAATCCAACAAACCAAGAAATTTGTAATAAAATAACCTAACCAAATAGTTAGGATTATTCCCAAATCACTTTTACATAGACTCGATTTAGAACACTAGGACTCACCTAAGATCCCAGTGACAAAATCCATTCCAGCTTTGGGGTAAGGCTGAAGGAAAAATCTGTCGACCATCCAAGAATGGATCGGTGAGACAAGAAACCTTCTAGAATGTAGATCATCACCAGAAAAGTAAGTTTATCTAGGTAATTACATACATGACACGGATCTGCCGAGATTATTTACATTATACACACACATAAATTGTTTACAGTATAACATGATGATCAGGATAATGATGATAGTTGAACAACACGGACGCGTCGATCAAGCACTATCCCTTTTGAGAAAAAAGGAGGTGTACTTCTATGGGTCATTGACACGTAGTGGTCAATAGATGGCGCTACTTGGGGACACGTTGCTGCACCGGAGGAATGTGAGAATCCAGAATATGCATCCAAGGAACACACAACATAACATAAGTAGCATCCATCCAAAAATTAGCATATAACGTTAAGCACGGGAAAGATATAAGCTCTTCATTTATTAACTATCTAATAGAATGAAAAACACAAATCTAACTACAAAATGAAATACTGAAATAATAGGGTATAAGGTTAGAAATATAATACAAAGATGCCCCATGGCATCAAATGTGTTCAATATAATGCATATTGAGCATTTGTCTGCTTTCAGGAAAATCTTTTGGTTGTTTCTCAGATGTGACATGTCAAGTTCTACACACAATAGGACTTTTTCATATCCAAAAATCAAGCTAATCGTGACCATTAGATGCATCAAACCAATTTCTCATTCTCTTTCTCTTGAGTCTTTTCTTTGTGGCAAGCTGTATCACTGATGATGTGGAACATTCTACTTCAAAACTCTCAGATGATGTAAGATATGCATGACATGTCTTTCTTCATTCTGCATCTGATTCTTATTAATTTCCATTTTCTTTGGGTCACTTTCAATTAGCCACTTTTCAGTGGAACAAATGACCTCCTCATAATAAGATGGAGCTTGCTGCAGTAGACAAGGAGGCTTATGATTTGTTGACGTTTCCTTGTTTCTTTCATCCTCTGATTGATGCTGAAATTTTTGTACCTGTATTGTTATGGCATCCATCTCGTTAGAGTGTTCAATCTTCATAACAATGACTTCCTTGGCATATTTTTCTTCCATGGTCAATAACTTATTCTGAAAACATATCTGACCAGCTTCCATATCTTTTATTACTTTTTCATTATCTTTTTTTTATGGTCATCAAACAATTTTGCATAGAGCTCATTTCTCTGTCATGATTAGCTTTCATGTTTTCCATTTCCTCAACATGATGACTCTGCATATCGATCCTCATAGCCTCCATATTCTGAGAACACTTTTCTACTACGGTGGCTACGTGATCAGAGTGTTTAATTTTCATGATTTCCATCTCCTCATCATGTTTTTCTAGTTTAGTGTACATAGTTCTCATATCCTTGACGTAATCAGTTATAATTTTTTCTTAATTAAGCTCCATATTTTTTTACAAGTTGTGTTTGACTAAACTACATGTATTTAACCAACTGATTTAGTTCTTCTATAAGATGCTTATCATTCTCCCTTTTATTGTCGACATTGATTTGGTAACTTGTTACTTCTTTTCCACTATCATGGATTTGTCTTACAACGGTACAAGTGGATGGCACATTTTGATATGGAGAATTGTCTTGAAATATTTCATTGACACTTGGATCCTTTACAAGATCACTTTCATCTTTTTTCATAATATTAGGGGCACAAGGAAGGCTACTTTGATGTTCATATCTATCTTTAAAAGCATTGATGATGTCTTGTAAAGAAGTGAAAGAATCTTCAGGACAACTATGAAACCAATTCAAATCATCACCCTCTAAAGAAAAGGCAAATAGATGCATCTTGACATCTTCAAGTTTATATTTGGAAGAACTACAATAACTAATTATTGTATGAGTAACCCTGCATAGATGATTTCTAGTAGTGACTAAATCACAACCCCAAAACAAATGCAATTTATGAATGGCCTCTTCCAGCATATCATGGGGAAAGTTAATAAAATGACACGGGGTAAACAAGTCATCCATGCTGAATTTCTTAAAGGGATAAGGAGGGACTAAATGGATGCTAGAGAGAAACCCTTGCTCAAGAAAATCAAGAGATGCACAAGAAGCAGGCTTCTAGTAGAAATTCTTGTAAGAAATGAAAGAAGTGGAGTCGCTACTTGAACATGAATCTAGCTCTAGGATCTAAAAGGAAAGAGCATATGGATATAAGGTAGGGCTTCTTATCTAACAAATAATGGATGAATAAGTGGAGTTGCCACCCAAACAAGAAACGAACCGAAATTTCCAGGTGTTAAAAGTGCGGATGAAATGATTATTGAGATGATGAAAGATAAGGTGGTGAATAGATCAAATGATTCCAGGAAATGTTGTGCCACTTGACGGGCTAATGAATGGCGGAAATGATGAGATGATTAAAACGGTGAGATGAATAAAACAATGTCGAGGAAACCGAGAACAAAAAAACTCTATCCCTGGTAGCGACGCCAAAAAATGTTGTCATTGCCGGCTCAGATGAAAAGATGAGAAATGACAAGAATGATGAGGAAATGTCGTTGAAACGCAGATAATAAAATATTCCCAGCAACGGTACCAAAAAATTTTGTCACACAAGGTGTCTAGGCACCATGACAACGCTCAGAGTACGGGTTGTCACTCTTAATCCTTACTCACTCTATTTAGACTCTCTCCTAGACAAATCAAGGGGGGTAGTCCCTAAGGTAAATGGATGAGCATAGCCTATGAAACACATGCTCTAGGAAATTTTAATGATGGACAACTTTATGAATCTAAAGCGAGTCTCGGTCAAATGAGATAGATAGATTAAAATAAGACATGATCATAAGATAAAAATGACTACAGACCAATGCTTTTAATTTGAATTAACCATAGACTAAATAATAACAAGTTATCCAAAGCAATTTACAAATGTGACGAATAAGGACAATCATGGATGACTAAATGTAAACTGCTCAAAACTTTGACATACAGGATAATCTAGAAAAATATCTTTCTCCAATAGTCAATATAATTTAAAACCTTTATCGCACCTCGACCATAGAAAAATTACTTACCATGAAAATAAAACAAGGAACATCAGATAAACAATTTAATTGTTCTTTAGACAAATTGAAGAAGTAAATAAATCAAAAGGGTTAATAAATTAAAATTTTAATGGGCCATAGGCCACATTAAAAATTTTAATGTGAATGCGTGAATCCCTTTAATTTAATTCCTTAGTCACCAGAGTTTAAATTTTTTATATATTTTTAAATGTTTTAGATTTTTTTCAAATGTTTTAGATTTTTTATTTGTTTTAGATTTTTTAATTTTTAGATTTTTTAATTGTTTTATAATTATTTTTTTTTATATTTTTTATTTTTTTATATTTTTACGATTATTAATGATTTTTTAAATGAAAATCATAATAAAATCCAAACCACAAATCAAAATAAATTAAAATAAGAAAATCAAAATCAAATCAATAAGTTAAAAAAAATCAAAATCAAAACAACAAAACAAAAATAAAACAAAATAAAAAAATAAAAGGGGCCTAACAAGTCGAAAATCAAATGAAATTAAAAAAAAAATTATATACAACTAACCCTAACCAGATACCATGCAAATGAAATACAAAATAAAACAAAAAGTCGTATGTACATCGACGAAAGCTTGGACAACGAAGGAGAGGAGCTCTGCTCGATGGCAGATGTTATCACTCAGGTTGTCCCTAAAGCTCCTTAAAGGGATACGGTCGAGGTAACCACAAACCAATCTTTGGACTGCAAGTCCTAGCCTACCTGCAGTCAGAGAGGGCTCTCTCTTTATGATTTAGCTTTGTTGAAGATGATATTAGGCTAGCTATTGAGTTCAAGGTGTTTTTTTTATGTTTCGTGGGAAGGAGGATGTTTTCAAGTAGAGAGGCAATGCATAGTGTGGTAAGTTTCAAACCATTGGGCATGGAGTCATGGAGTGAGACTGTTGGTGCGTTTTCTTGGTCACAAGAGGAATGAGGAGCAAGGTAGCTACTCATGAAACAACACTTAAGTTTAAAAGGATAGAATGAGGGCTAAGGAAAGAATCTCTCACTTAGCTTAACAGAGGGAAGATGAATGAGCTCTATCTAGGAGCAACTAAGAATTCTTAGACAACCGTCATTCATATGTGAAATAGATCAAACATGAGCCATAAAGGAATTCATATTTATGCCTAAATCAAGAGGAAAATATTAAGAAGCCACAGACACTGAGCATAGAGCGCAGCTAAGCAAATTCTAAACCAATATTTTGTTTTGTGACTTGAGCATGTATGAAATTGAAATAACAGAGGTGAGAAACACTTATTGATCTATATAGCAGCACATGAATTCCATCATTCACTCTTCAACCATTAACAACACTTCAAACAGTCCATCCTCCAATCTTTTAGCAGTCTTTGATTAAAGAAATCATATCAGATACAGAACGAGTCTCTAGAGGAGTCATACCACCAACCAACCCTTAAAACTGTGCAGAGGGTGGTATATAAAGAAAAATAGCTACAAAATTCCCTTAAACAGCTGTCAAGGGGGAAAAATATCTCAAAAATATCTCTGAAAACAGATCAAAAGAGATCTGTGCAGTCAATGTCATTGATCCTAATCTATGTTGGAAATAAATGCATGAAATAACTTAAAACTGTTGTGCATGAGGGAGCAGCCTCATCAAAATGGCTCTTTAGGGTTGCACATGGTCCTGCAGCTTCAAAAATGGACTGAAAGAGTGCCTTGAGCCACGAGCTGTCCTCTATGTGATAACTGCGTAATTAAGGAAGCAACGCTGCTCCAAAATGCGACTGGGACCATTGTACTTGTCATAAATCTGCGTTGAAATCCTTTAATCTGCCTTCAAGTGGTCCTGTTGCCTTAAGTGGCCAAAATCTGTGAGTTGGTGAGCCATTACAGCTCAATGATGCTTTGTTATAACTACTGGGGCCTTTCTGCCTTCATCTACTTTGAACCGCAATACTGATATTGTCTGTCACTTTCCCGATACCCTTTGACATGCACTTGAGCCTTCTCTTTCCTCTGATACAGTTTACACTGTCAAATCACCCCTTTTCTGCCTTTTAATGCAAAATTAGCTACTGCAAAGGTTCCCGTGGCCTTTGGAATGCTATCGGCGCTGTGGCCGATCAAAACTAGCCTTAAACGTTTTGAAAAATGGTGTAAACAGGAGGAAAAAGTGTTGCCAACTGTGCCGAGGCCGAGACTGGCCCCCTGGAGCAAAACTGGGCTTGGAGCGATCCTAAATGGCTTAAGGATGTATGATTTCCCTTATGGGTTGTGGCGGGCGGGAGCGCTGCACACAAACCTTAAACAATGGCCATTTTATCATAATATGAAAATGCTCTCAAAACACTTCGAAATTGTGAAAATTTGGCGCTTAAGTGGACACTGTAGCAATCATTAAATCTTGGCCGTTGGATCCAGCGTGGGGCCGATCGAATGGCTGGCGCTAAATTGCATCGGGGCAGACCATTGGTCCCAACACATAAAACCGCCGAAATGCCACGAACCCAAAATGCTTATATGCCCTTTCATTATGGATATCGGGTCCGGTCCGTCAGCGATTTCATATCCGCGGATTTTAACAAAATCAATATGCGGACCCAAAATCCCTTAAAACTGCCCTTTATAACTTTTCGGCTCCAGCCTGTCGGGAGCCCTCTCCTTTTGCTATGCCCGGGGACCTTACAGACCCGATGGCTTTTATAAGACCCGCCTTTATAATATTTCGGCTCCGGAATATCAGAGCCAAAAATAAGGGGTGTTCGCCGAACAAACATGGGCCGTTGATTTGGTGATGGCGATGGACGACATTTTTCTATCGGTGGGGTCATGGGGTTGCCACATAAAAATGTCGAAACCCATCGGACCCAAAATATATTTATGCCGCGCTTTATTACTTTTCGGCTCCGCTGGTCGGAGCCATATGGGAGCGATGCAATTACATATGGTCCGTTGATCTGGGGCCCAAAAATGAATGGCTGCGATTATATTGAGACTTCGGCAATCGGCGGGGCAGAGGGTTGACATATATGTGATCGTCGAAATGGGCGATCGTCGAAATGATCCGGGCCATTGGATCGGCAGGGGCGATAGAGGGTTGAGATTTGGTCGTTGTATCGGTGATCGACGGCCCATTATAACCCATGCCTTGAGACTTAGCCATTTTCGCTTATAATATGCCACTGCCCCCTCCCGATAGTGATATCGCATTGGAGGGGGACCAAATAGATTCTTTTCTCATCGGAGAATGCATTTTGTTAAAATGCAAAGGAAAAATGAATTCGGAGGGGTACCCTTTGGTGTTTCGGATGGATTCTAAGGCATCGGAAGGGGTCTGATAGCCAAAAAAGGGAGGATTTTTTCATTTGTAGAAGGTTTTTAATGGTTTTTGCATGGTTTTTGGCAACTTTCATGCCTTGGAAGGAGTCCAAAGGCATTTAGGAGGAATGTGATGTGTTTTGAGAGGGTTTAGTGGCCAAAGAGGGTTTCATGCCTTATAAAGGCAAACCAAGGCCAAAGGGATGATTTTTATACATATGAAGGTAAACTATGCAAAGGAATGAGTCCTTTTGCATTTGGAAGATGGTTAGAGGGGTCAATGAGGGTTCTTGCTGAGTTTCAGATAAACTTAGCAATTCCCGAGGATATATATGGTTATTTTTCAACCAAGGGGAAGGGATAAGTATACAGGGGAGTTATATACATAGTTTTAGTAGGGGAAGGGGAAATAGATAGGGACTTACATAATAAATTTAGTAGTTAATATGATAGTGGTGAGAAAAAGCGCTAAGAATGATGTCTTAGGCTATCAATGGGGGAGAATGATTGATAGAAAAAGTTTGAACATTCCTTGAGTGAAGCAAATCTCCACCAAGGCAAATGATATGGAGAATGATGAATTTAAGAGGTATCAAGCAGATCTTGATCTCTTTTAGGGGAAGTTAATGAGTGACTTGGGGATAGAGGAGGAAGGGGAAGTTAGACATGCCTCGCTTGAAGTCCTTCAAATGGAAAACTGCCTCAAACTTGTGATATGAATAGATATGACACTTGAAAATCTGAAATGTATCACAAGTCATGATTCTGCAACCACAAAGCTACCTACCCGGCCTACTCACCTAGCATTTTCTCTTCTTTTTGGTTTGGGTGCACTTGAACTAGCATACCCAGCTTTTCTTTCTTTCTTGTTGCTTGTGCTCCTATCTACTTCTACACTTATTTCAGCCAGGGGCTCAGATTAAGCTGTTGAGCACCCTTGTTTCTCTACCTAACTACAAATCTGCCAAGATTAAGCTGTTTGGACAGATGTTCATTCTCTATATTCTACAACATGCATGAAACCTAGGGAGGCCAAGATTAAGCTTTTTGGCCTACCCTTAACTGAAAACTGATCAAAATGGATTCCTTATCAAAACTGGAACAAAGCAGTAGCATTAAAACTGGCACACCTTCATGCATACTTCTCTGGTCATCTGTAGCAAATATGGAGCATTGCAACATGCATAGTACGACATATTTGGCATGTAAAAATGTCGATCATGAAAGATGATTAACCTGATACAGTAGGAGGCTAACAATGGGTCCACTTGGGGATGGCTTTTCCTTGTGAAAAGCCAAGAACAGCATGTCAGACTACCTTGATCTTTTGTAGTTGCTGCGCGTCGAAAACTTATTCTGTGCTAACTGCTAAATGACTGGAACGTTGAGATCTGAACAACACTCTCCTTCACCTGAAATATTGTGAAAAATAAAGCATCGCCTGCTTTCTTCTGCGTGCTTGATATTGCGTCCACTTTTGTTTTAGAACTGCATTTTTGAAGTTCACATAAAAAGGGAACCAACAGGAGCAACTCCTCTTAATTTTGTCTTTGAACAGGCTGTAGATGTAACACTAAAAGCAAACGTTCCCCTGTTTTGATACTATTGACTGAAGAGTTGGAAGCATTAATGCAGCATTTTTATTTGAACCCGCTGTTATAAATGATAGCGCTGCCCCTTTACCATTGAGAGCATTTAAAGTATATCAAAACCTTCCTTGTGCACCCTTTGAAGTAAGTTCATAGCTGGGGGAAAAATTGATGTGCTTCTCTTTGAACTTCATTTCAAAAGAACAGAGGCTTCGAATGTCACGTTCCTTTGGGTCTTTTCTTCGGGACTGCGGTCTTTTCTCAAAATCAATGCAAAGATAGAGCTTTGAAATGGGGGACTTGCGTTGCTCTACCTCCATAACTTCGCTACTTGGTTCGAAGCAATCGGATTGCTTATAAAAACATAAAAGAAAAACGCTTATATGTACACACATTAATATACAAATATATATATCAGAACCCTGTATCCCTTAGATCACTGGATCAAGGTAATGCTTCAGCATGCGGCCATTCACAGGGCCCTCTTCAGCTCCGCAGGCATCTAGAGGCTTGAGAAAATATGTATTATTGCCTTGAATAGCGCTGATGACAAATGGGCCTTTCCACAGAAAGTCAAACTTGGCATGCTTTCCCTTGTCTTCTCGTCGTGAGTCCCACCTTAACACTTTATTGGCAATAAAGAAATCCTCAGCCTTAGTCCTCTTATCAAACGCCTGCTTTAGCCTTTCTTGTAACATTTGAGCTCTGTCATACACCTGCTCTCTGGTTTGCTGAAGATGAATGGTCTGATTGATCCTTCGTTGAATATCATTTGGTTAAGCTTGAACCTCCTGCAACAGCTTGATAACAGGAATGCCTAAAGAAGATGGAAATCTGGCTTCCATGCCATATACTAGCTCATAAGGGCTCATTCCAATGGATCTCTTTGTTGAAAGTCTGTCTACCCATAGGGCATTGGTGAGATTTTTATGCCAGTTCTTCTTTTTTTCTTCTAAGGTCTTCTTGATAATACTGATCAAGCTTTTGTTGGATGACTTGGCTAAGCCATTACCTTGAGGGTAATAGGCTGTGGAATGGCCTAAAGTGATATGGAATTTATGGCAAAAATTGATCATATTTTTTGATTTGAAAGCAGCGGCATTGTCAGTGATGATCTTCTCATGGCAGCCAAATCTAGAAAGGATATTGCACTCGAGGAATTGGATAATGATGGTGTCATTGGCTTGCCTACATGGGATGGCCTCAATCCATTTAGTGAAATAGTCGGTAGCTGTTAAGATCCACTTATGCTGGCCTGAGGAAGAGGGATGGATTTCTCCAATGGAGTCAAGACCCCATTGTTGAAAATGCTTCTCGGTTGAGATGGGTTTAAGAGGCAAAGGGAGCAACTTTCTCTTGCCCTCAAATATTTGGCAATTGTGGAATGACGTGGCAAACTTCTTTACATCTGCAAACAAAGTGGGCCAATAGAAACCAGCCCTTAGAATTTTATCAGCAGTGGACTTCCAGTATAGATGTCCTCCACAATCCCCTGCATGGAATTCTTTCATGATATTGTTAGTTTCATTCACAATCAAGCAGTTAAGAAATATACCTTCGTGATTTTTGCAAAATAATGCACCATCTAAGACAAAAAATTTCAAAGCCTTCATTCTTAAAAATATATTCTTGGTCCTAGACAATCTTGGGGGAGCACATAGGTTTAACAATACGAAGCAAATATCAGCATATCATGGGGATTGCAAAAAGGTGTCACTGATCTGTGGAGTCGCCAGCTCCGGTTCATTGTCCAGCTGATTAATGTTTAAGGCCTGAAAGTTTGTTTCGGACATCAGTTTAGCTAAACCTTGTCCCTTTATCAGTTTGGTTGGTTTTATTTCAATGTCATATTCGATAATGCTTGCAATCCACTTGCCTCTTTTGCCTTCTAATCTGTCTTGAGTCAGTATGTCTTTAACAGCAGCATGTGGGACATAGGCAGTCGCGTGTGAATATAGTATGTACACTCTAAAATCCTTTATGGCCTTTACAAGTGCGTAGGCTTGTTTTTCCATTATTGGGTACTTTAAAGGGGCATCTCTTAAGGCTTGGCTGAAAAGGCGATTGGATTTTCAGCTCCCTGCTCATCCTTTTGCAACAGGACAGCGGCTATTGTGTGATCAGATGAAAATGAGAAAATGATAAAATCTTTGACAAACTGTGGGCTTGTTAGAACAAGGGTTTGGGTTAAGGCTGTTTTGATACTATTAAATGCTTGCTTGGCCTCTAGAGACCACTTTACCTTGGCATCCTTCTTGAGCATGTTGCTTAGCATTCTTATTAATTTGGCTAGATTTGGAATAAATCTTCTCAAAAAGTTGATTTTCCCAAGGAATTCTTGTAGCTCTTTTATGTTTCTGGGGTATGGAATTTGGAGGATGGCCTGTATTCTTTCAGGATCAATTCTGATCCCATACTTTTATATGATGTGGCCAAGTAATTTGCCTTCTTCAAGGCCAAATAAGGATTTCTTCGGATTCAAGGAAATGCCATATTTCCTGCATGTCATGAAAATTTGCCTAAGATGTTCGAGGTGTTCTTCATCAGATTTGGAAAATGGGGTTAAGTCATCCAAGTAAACAACTAGGAAGTCATGTATTTCTTTTGCAAATGTGATATCCATTGCCCGTTGAAATGTAGCACCAGCATTTTTAAGTCCAAATGGCATCTTTACATATTTAAATGTTCCCCACGGTGTGGTAAAAGCCGTTTTGTCTTGGTCGTCTGGGTGAAGAAGTATTTGGTTGAAACCTGAAAATCCATCTAGCAAAGAGATTCTGGAAGCTCCCACTACTCTCTGCAATATGTGGTCAATTTTTGGCAAAGGATAGTGGTCTTTGAAGGAGACTTGGTTTAAATTTCTGAGATCTACACAAAGTCTGATTTCACCTATCTTTTTTCTTGTAGGAACCAGGTTAGACACCCACTCAGAAAATCTGATAGGTGCTATGATGCCTGCTTCATACATCCTCTTTACTTCTTTCTCAATCAGTGGGAGAAGGACACGGTTTATTCTTCTCATCTTTTGTTTAAATGGTTTCTGATTCGGTTTCAAGTGAATTGTGTGTTGTATTACAGAGGTATCATAGGATTTTAAATCCTCATAGCTCCAAGCAAAGACATCTTGGAATTCTTTGAAAAAATCCACGTACTTGGGCTTTTGATCAGCTGGTAAATTTTTGGACAGTTTGATCATTTTCGGGTTCTCTGCTGTCCCAATGTTATGTTCTTCTATCTCAGTGTTTATGGGTTGCAATTTTGGTTTTCTGGGGACATCATTGGCGTCAAACATGTCTTCTAGTGGGGTGAGGCCAGCAGGCAGAAAATTATCTTTCAGATCCATGACTTCGGCCTCTGTTTTATCTATTTCCTCCAAGTGCATTTGTTTCAGCTCTTCAATGTTAGCATTGTCAAAAACAGTTGGTCTCAGGATCTGTTTGGCTCTTACAGCCTGCTGATTTTCGTTTAATGCTTGTTGTTGTGGGTCCTCCATGGTATCCTCATCATTATTTAGGCCTGCAAATTCATGTTGTAAGGTAAGAAAATTGTTTATTTGAGCATCATCCTCGAACACTTGCCAGTCTTTAATGTTATTTGGGACAGCAGGCCTATGTTTTATTTGAGCAGTGAAATGGAGATTTGGCTCAAAGGGAAGCTTGCATGTACTAGCGAAAGTGGCTACGCTGTGAGCATGAATGTTATGATTTCTTGAAATCTTAGCAAGCTTGGATTCAGTGAATGTATCAAGTATTGCAGTGGCAACAGTCCTATAAGCTCTTAGCCTTCTATCATTGGTAACAAAGTTTCCTTTCATTTGTTGGATTACTAGGTCTGAGTCACCTAGAATGGAAACTTTGGCAGCTCCTAAAGCTTTGAGCAGCTTAAGGCCTAAGAGGAGTGCCTCATACTCAGCCATGTTGTTGGTGCATTTGAAATTCAGTCTATAAGCATGAACCTCTGCATGGTTGTTATGTGTATTGTGAATCCATATTCTTGCCCCTGCTCCTAACTTGTTAACAGAGCCATCAAACTCTAAATACCATGTGATTTCTTGCTTGTGGTTAGTATTAAGATTTTCAGTCATTTTAGCACTGGGCAGACCTGAGTCTTGTGTTTTGGGAGGTTTTTATTGTGTGCTGGTTGCATTGGCTGTTGTAACAGTCTCATGGGTATGTGCAACCGATTCTTCGTTGATGTGCACTTGTTGTACTAAAGCCATAGGCTTATCATCAGTTGGAGGACTTGTTTCATCATTAAACAAAATAAAAGAATCCATATCAGAATGGATTGAATAGATAGGGAAATTCTGGGGCTTTTCCTCACTACTTACCACATACTTCATCAGTGTTTCTCTATACAGTCTCTTTGGTTTCCCAAAGACTGAAATAGTGGCATAGGAGAGGTCTAATTGGAGAGATCCTTGGAGTTTTTCCCCCCAAGATCTTGACAAGAGCATGCCATATTTTGGTGGGATGTCAGCAACCACCACGTCCATTAGGATTGTCTTGTTGGTAAATTGGACTAAGGAGACACATAAGTCTTTGATTAAGCCTAAACACTTGACTTGACTTGAGTCAAAGGAGAATATATCTTTGTAGGGTCTTGTGACATCAAGGTTTAGTTTCTCCATTACAGCTTTGGGCATAAGATTGTGTGAGGCACCTAAGTCAAACATAGCATTGTGCAAGACTTTGCCATGAATGTGCAAACTGACATAAAAAGCTGGAACATATCCATATGTTGATTTTCCATTAACTTCAGGACCGAACAGCAGCTCAGGGGTATCATCTAAAACATTTACATCATCCTTGACCTCTAGAATTTGAAGTGATCTTTGAATTTGTTGCCTATACACATCATGTTTGGCAAGTTCTGGGAGGGGGATGGATATTTTAAGTTTTCCAATCTCTGCCTCTAAATTAAATGGCTTTTCCAATGGAGTCTTGGTGTTGATGACGACAGTTTTTTCTTTTTCATTCGAATTATCAGCGATTTTCTCTCGTATATCAACGTTATGGGAATTGATTGCTTGCGGTTTTTCAGTTTTAAGAGGGATTTTTGGAACACTGTTCAAGTTCTCTTTCGAGGAAGAAGGTGGCAAAGGCTGATCAACAGAAGGTTGTATGTCTGTTATGTCCTCTACAGTCACTTGGTGCGGGTTTGGGATAGTTATATCAGCTGTTTCTGTTATAATAGCCTTGCCTCTAATCTGGTTGGGTTGTTTGCCCTCCTTTGGTTTAACTTTTTCGGGCACATCTATGGTTCTTGTCCTCAGATTATACTGTTTATGGACTTCATACATAGCTGAATCATAACCTTGTTTAAAGTCAAAAGACTCACCAGAGTTAGTCTGAAATTGATTTATCTCATGGTCATCTTGGTCTTCTTGGGTTAGAAAAATTTGTTGCTCACCCTTCAAATCCATTAAGTTCATGTGAGTGTCTTCTATGGGTTCATTAGGATTGGATGCCTCTGCATAGTTTTCTTGAAAAGGAGGTCTTGTATCATGGTCTGGGCTAGACCTACCAGCATTTGGATTTTGATTTTTCCTGAAATTCGGGTTCCTAACAGTGTTAGCTTGTTGCCCGTCCCATGATGATTTCCTCTCAACACTCTCTACTGTATCTCCAAGCCTGTGCATGCCATTGATAATAGCATCTAGCTTTTGATCTAAGGCTCAGGGCTCTTCCTTGAAGGTGGTTCTTCTCTCAGTTCTAGCTCTATTTCTTTTGACAATTAAATTTCCCTCCACAGTGACAGCCACGTTTTGCATGTCTGCAAGGCTGTTAAGGGCTCTTTCTTTTAACTGGTAGGCCATATCTGGGTCGAATCCATCAGGGAATTTATATAAGGCAAGGTCAGGTGGGGGCCTTAAGTTTTGTGGGATAGCATTATAAACGCTATTGAACCTTGCACAATAGTCCAAGACTGTTTCTTGTGGACCTCTTTTGATTGTATCATATTCAGCTAGTATGCGCAAGGGGTCTTTCCTTTTCTCCCATTTGTTGATAAATGACTGGTATAAGGCTTCTGGGTCTTATATGGAATTAGCGGGGAGTGCTCTAAACCAAGTCCTGGCATCACTTGTCAAACTTTGGACAAAAATCTTCATTCTCACACTATCATCGTCAATCTCATAGCTTTCAAAGTAATCTTGCATTTTCTTTGTATGTTGAAGGGCTGTGCAGGCACTTGTTCCATCAAAATATGTGATTTTAGTTTGGTAATCCTGAGGCATAGCTCCAGGATTAGCAGGTAATTGAAAAGGTGCATATCTGTTAGCCATATTCACAGGTATAAGCGGAACAACAGGGATAAATGGAATGACTGGAACAACGGCAATAATAGTGGTAATGGGAGTATTTGTAGCGAATGGAGGTGTGGAAGGAGTGCTTTGAGAGGTGGATGAAGAACAAGGGGAACTAGGGGTTGAATGAAATAAAACTTTGACAGGGGTTGGGCCACAGTTTGGCTGAACTATCACAGGAGTAGAATCAGAAAAATCCTCCTTTAGCTCTAATTTCGTGAGGTTTATTTGGATCAAATTCGGATTTTCAAAGGCAGCTGTAGGATTTGGGTCTGGATTTGACCTTGTATAACGTGAATTCTTCCTAGGAGCCAGCTTCTGGCTTGTTTTTTTGGGGATTTTCTAAGAATGTATGGGTTAGAAAGAAACTTTTGAAGGTCTGGTTCTTTCCCAGTGGAGCTTTCCAACTTTATTTGTGAAATTATCTGAGGATGGTCCCCAGCAGAGTCGCCGTTATGTTATCACTCAGGTTGTCCCTAAAGCTCCTTAAAGGGATACGGCCGAGGTAACCATAAACCAATATTTGGACTGCAAGTCCTAGCCTACCTACAGTCAGAGAGGGCTCTCTCTTTATGATTTAGCTTTGTTGAAGATGATATTAGGCTAGCTATTGAGTTCAAGGGGTTTTGTTTATGTTTGGTGGGAAGGAGGATGTTTTCAAGTAGAGAGGCAATGCATAGTGTGGTAAGTTTCAAACCATTGGGCATGGAGTGATGGAGTGAGACTGCTGGTGCGTTGTCTTGGTCACAAGAGGAATGAGGAGCAAGGTAGCTACTCATGAAACAACACTTAAGTTTAAAAGGATAGAATGAGGGCTAAGGATTGAGAGGCAACAAAGAATCTCTCACTCAGCTTAACAGAGGGAAGATGAATGAGCTCTATCTAGGAGCAGCTAAGAATTCTTAGACAACAGTCATTCATATGTGAAATAGATCAAACATGAGCCATAAAGGAATTCATATTTATGCCTAAATCAAGAGGAAAACATTAAGAAGCCACAGACACTGAGCATAGAGTGCAGCTAAGCAAATTCTAAACCAATCTTTTGTTCTGTGACTTGAGCATGTATGAAATTGAAATAACAGAGGTGAGAAACAATTATTGATCCATATAGTAGCACATGAATTCCATCATTCACTCTTCAACCATTAACAACACTTCAAACAGTCCATCATCCAAGCTTTTAGCAGTCTTTGATTAAAGAAATTATATCAGATACAGAACGAGTCTCTAGAGGAGTCATACCACCAACCAACCCTTAAAACTGTGCAGAGGGTGGTATATAAAGAAAAATAGCTATGGACTTCCCTTGAACAGCTGTCAAGGGGGAAAAATATCTCAAAAATATCTCTAAAAATAGATCAAAAGAGATCTGTGCAGTCAATGTCATTGATCCTAATCTATGCTTGAAATAAATGCATGAAATAACTTAAAACAGTTGCGCATGAGGGAGCAGCCTCATCAAAATGGTTCTTTAGGGCTACACATGGTCCTGCAGCTTCAAAAATGGACTGAAAGAGTGCCTTGAGCCATGAGCTGTCCTCTGTGTGATAACTGCGTAATTAAGGAAGCAGCGCTGCTCCAAAATGCGATTGGGACCATTGTACTTGTCATAGATCTGCGTTGAAATCCTTTAATCTGCCTTCAAGTGGTCCTGTTGCCTTAAATGACCAAAATCTGTGAGTTGGTGAGCCATTACAGCTCAATGATTCTTTTCTATAACTACTGGGGCCTTTCTGCCTTCATCTACTTTGAACCGCAATACTAATACTTTCTGTGGCTTTCCCGATACCCTTTGACATGCACTTGAGCCTTCTCTTTCCTCTGATACACTTTACATTGTCAAATCTCCCCTTTTCTGCCTTTTAATGCAAAATTAACTGCTGCAAAGGTTCCCGTGGCCTTTGGAATGCTATCGACACTCTGGCCGATCAAAACTAGCCTTAAACATTTTGGAAAATGGTGCAAACAGGAGGAAAAAGTGTTGCCAACTGTGCTGAGGCCGAGACTAGCCCCCTGGAGCAAAACCGGGCTTGGAGTGATCATAAATGGCTTAAGGATGTATGATTTCCCTTATTGGTTATGGCCATTTTATCATAATATGAAAATGCTATCAAAACACTGCGAAATTGTGAAAATTTGGCGCTTAAGTGGACACTGTAGCAATCATTAAATCCTGGCCGTTGGATCCGGCGCGGGCCGATCCAATGGCTGACACTAAATCACATCGGGGCAGACCATTGGTCCCAACAAATAAAACCTTCGAAATGCCGCGGACCCGAAATTCTTATATGCCCTTTCTTTATGGAGATCGGGTCTGATCCATTGGCGATTTCATATCCGCGGATTTTAACAAAATCAATATGCGGACCCGAAATCCCTTAAAACTACTCTTTATAACTTTTCGGCTCCGGCCCGTCGGGAGCCCTCTCCTTTCGCTGTGCCCGGGGACCTTACGGACCCGATGGCTTTTATAAGACCCGCCTTTATAATATTTGGGCTCCGGAATATCCGAGCCAAACATAAGGGGTGTTCGCCGAACAAAAATGTGCCGCTGATTTGGTGATGGCAATGGACGGCAAAGATTACGTCGGCATTTCGCTATCGGCAGGGTCATGGGGCTGCCACATAAAAACGTCGAAACCCATCGGACCCGAAATATATTTATGTCGCGCTTTATTACTTTTTAGCTCCGCTGGTCGGAGCCATATGGGAGCGATGCGATTACATATGGGTCGTTGATCTAGGGCCCAAAAATGGATGGCTGCGATTATATCGGGACTTCGGCAATCGGCGTGGTAGAGGGTTGACATATATGTGATCGCCGAAATGGGCGATCACCGAAATGATCCGGGACACTGCATCGGCGTGGGCGATAGACGGCTGAGATTTGGTCGTTGTATTGGCGATCGACGGCCCATTATAACCCATGCCTTGAGACTTAGCCATTTTCGCTTATAATATGCCACTTCCCCCTCCCGATAGCGATATCGCGTCGGAGGGGGACCAAATAGATTCTTTTCTCATCGGAGAATGCATTTTGTTAAAATGCAAAGGAAAAATGAATTCGGAGGGGTAGCCTTTGGTGTTTCAGATGGATTCTAAGGCATCGAAAGGGGTCCGATAGCCAAAAAAGCGAGGATTTTTTCATTTGTAGAAGGTTTTTAATGATTTTTGGCAACTTTCATGCCTTGGAAGGAGTCCAAAGGCATTTAGGAGGAATGTGATGTGTTTTGATAGGGTTTAGTGGCCAAAGAGGGTTTCATGCTTATAAAGGCAAACCAAGGCCAAAGGGATGATTTTTATACATATGAAGGTAAACTATGCAAAGGAATGAGTCCTTTCGCATTTGGAAGATGGTTAGAGGGTCAATGAGGGTTCTTGCTGAGTTTCAGATAAACTTAGCAATTCCCGAGGATATATATGGTTATTTTTCAACCAAGGGGAAGGGATAAGTATCCAGGGGAGTTATATACATAGTTTTAGTAGGGGAAGGGGAAATAGATAGGTAGTTACATAATAAAGTTAGTAGTTAATATGATAGTGATGATAAAAAGCGCTAAGAATGATGTCTTAGGCTATCAATGCGGGAAAATGACTGATAGAAGAAGTGTGAACATTCCTTGAGTGAAGCAGATCTCCACCAAGGCAAATGATATGGAGAATGATGAATTTAAGAGGTATCAAGTAGATCTTGACCTCTTTTAGGGGAATTTAATGAGTGACTTGGGGACAGAGGAGGAAAGGGAATTTAGACATGCCTCGCTTGAAGTCCTTCAAATGGAAAACTGCCTCAAACTTGTGATATGAATGGATATGACACTTGAAAATCTGAAATGGATCACAAGTCATGATTCTGCAACCACAAAGCTACCTACCCGACCTACTCACCTAGCATTTTCTCTTCTTTTTGGTTTGGGTGCACTTGAACTAGCATACCCAGCTTTTCTTTCTTTCTTGTTGCTTGTGCTCCTATCTACTTCTACACTTATTTCAGCCAGGGGCTCAGATTAAGTTGTTGAGCGCCCTTGTTTCTCTACCTAACTACAAATCTACCAAGATTAAGCTGTTTGGACAGATGTTCATTCTCTATATTCTACAACATGCATGAAACCTAGGGAGGCCAAGATTAAGCTGTTTGGACAGATGTTCATTCTCTATATTCTACAACATGCATGAAACCTAGGGAGGCCAAGATTAAGCTGTTTGGCCTACCCTTAACTAAAAAGTGATAAAAATGGATTACTTATGAAAACTGGAACAAAGCAGTAGCATTAAAACTGGCACACCTTCATGCATACTTCTCTGGTCATCTGTAGCAAATATGGAGCATTGCAACATGCATAGTATGACATATTTGGCATGTAAAAATGTCGATCATGAAAGATGATTAACTTGCTGCAGCAGGAGGCTAACAGCAGAGACAGAGCCGTGGATTCGGTAGCAGGCAGCGAGGTTTTCTTGGATTTGCAGGTTGAAAGGCTTGACAGAGGCAAAGGAAGAGGTGGCAGTGGACAACAATGGTTTGCAGGAGCCACAAGTTGATGGCAGCAAAGGAGGATTATTTTGCAGATGAAGGAAAAGTTTTGGATAGCTGGTGCTGCAGCAAGGGGATGCAAGTTTCATTGAGGGAGTAGAGGAGGCCGCATGAAGGAATAAAGCTTTCTGCAGGGCGAGAAAATGGAAGAGGAGGGTAGTAGATGAAGGGACGTGTAGATAGAATATGGTTGAAGAAATCGGAGGCTATGGGCAGCATATGAGAGGGATCTGTTAGTGGATGAAGGAGATGCAGGTGGGCACGCAGAGAGCATCAAAATGTAGGCCAAAGGGAGGAGGAACAATAAGGCAAGGTGTGGGAATCTGTAAGGATAGCAGGTCGAAGAGGTTGACTATGGGGAGACTCCAAGAAGTGGGGGACATCGATGACAGTAGGGGTTTAAGGTAGCATGCAGCGAGGGTTTGATGGTAGCATGAAGGTGGCAAGGGTAGTGACAATAGGTTGTAGGCAGCAGCAAAAGGCTGTGACTATAAAAAAAATTCGAAATTTTTCTGGAGGAGAGAAATTGAAAACCCCAAGTAGCTAAAGAACCAAAGAGGAATTTCCAGATTAAGATCTTATACCTCTGCTTAAGATTTACAGTGAAACCCTTAGAAATTTTAAATTATTTTGAGATGAAATTTAAATTTAAACCCTTGGACTGCACAATTTTTTTTTTGGATAATATCCCTACAAAGATAATTTTAACGAAGCCCAGATATCCAAATCCTACCCTCCAGGTCCTAGATCTGGACTCTACATATATTTCCTCCTCATATCTATAGCTGCAAGGCAACAAAAAAAACACCCAAACGATATATACAATGATAAAACTAAAACCCGGAAAAACCGAAGTCAGAAAACCAAAAATAATTATAGATCTATGTACAACAATAATGGATCTATCATATATGAGGAGTGTGAGTCCAACTCTGCTACCAAATTTGATAATCTGAGGCTCTCAATAGACAGATTTATCAATTTCCCACATTAAAAAAAAAATAAAGTTAAAAGGAGGTGTTGATCTCAAAACCCTTCATGCATCATCTGTAAAAATATTATGATAAGCCCGGGATCAAATTAAGCTAGGCTCTTCAGAAAACATGGATCAGGAGTTGGCTGGTCCAACTGAAAACTTCTCTGAACACCCAATGATCTAAAAATCAAGACTTTCCTGAAAAACTCAATTCAGCCATCAAAATAGAGCGAGAAAATGATAATAAAATTTAGATAAATAGAGATGCCTTCTATTACATTCAAAATTTAAATTATCACTTAAACCCCAACAACTAAGATACCTGTACTCAAATCACTCTTCAGAAGCTATCATTAATGGCTCAAAAATATTTACGCATGAAAACGATACATTTTACAATATTTCCATGAAGAGTAACGGTAGCGAAAATTAACCCAAAAGTCCTTTTTTATTATCCGAATAAAAAATACATGAGAGATTTTAGCTTAGCACATGACTCAGAGGTCAAATGAATTGACTGATGAATGAATTCCTATTTAAAGATAAATCCTCCAATGGCTAGTTCAAGTGATCCTTGTCAAAGCAATCTCAATCGTTGATGAGGATCAAAATTTCTTTTAATCTCATCTGTAAAAATTTTAAATTCTTGAGGAAATTTGAATTTTTCAATTAAATGCATTTTAATTAATTCAAAAATTAAATTTTTGAATTAATTTCCTCAAAATTTTGACTTTGACTTAACCCCAAGGATCAAAGGCTTAAAATTTATCAAAATAATTAAATTACCTTAGTCCCTGTACCTCTTAAAATTTAATTTTTAAGGATCGATGAATTTTGCCTTCGGAGAATTTAAATTTACCTAGGACCTAGAATTAATTAAATTTTTTGGCTTAGGATTTTAATTAATTTTTGGCCAGAAAATTTATTTAATTAACCTATGAGGGGATAAATTATTTCCCCAACCCTCAAGACACTTTACATCATGATTTTCACATTTTTTACATCTCAAGGGGGAAAGCCCATTTGCAAAAGACCCACACAAACTACCCATTTCTGCGACACAAATATAATCCAGCAGACCAAGCAATTTGTAATAAAATAACCTAACCAAATAGTTAGGATTATTCCCAAATCACTTTTGCATAGAGTCGATTTAGAACACTAAGACTTGCCTAAGATCACAGTGACAAAATCCATTCCGACTTTGGGGTAAGGCTAAAGGAAAACTCTGTTGACCATCTGAGAATGGATCGGTGAGACAAAAAACCTCTCGGAATGTAGATCGTCACTAGAAAAGTAGGGTTACCTAGGTAATTACATACAAGACACAGATCTGCTGAGACTATTTACATTATGCACATCCAGAAAGGGTTTAGAATATAATACGATGATCAGGCTAATGATGATAGTTGAACGGCATGGACACGTCAATCCAACACTATCGCTTTTACGAAAAAAGGGGGTGTACTGGTATGGGTCGTTGACACATAATGGTCAACAGGGCCATAAGTGCCAAATTCCCAATGTTCATCAAAATCATAGCAGGGTCATTAATGACTTGGAATACATATCATAAATCCTACAGAACAACCCTTGTGATGTTGGAAAACAGGCTTGGATGAACAAACTCATGCAATTCTGGGATGAAGTTTTTTTAGCCAAAGGAAGCTAGCTCAAAGCTTGCTTTCACTTAGTGAACATTGAAGACCGACCATCTAAAGCTTTTTCATAATTTTGGCAACTAAGGACACCAGAGGAAATTTTTGGACTTAAAACAATGATAAAATGGTAGACTTTCTAAAGAAGAGATTGAAAACAAGTTCTTCAGTCATTACAAGTTAGTTTTTCAATCCCAAAAAACAAAGGAGCATAAAATAGGTAGAGATGCTTAGAAAAAGTCTCGATTGTCAAGTCACCTACCAAAAGAGCATATGAAAATTTAGAATAAGGCAGACCAAGATCTTATCAAAGGCATTTCATTACCTACACCTGAGTCTAGATGATAAATCGACAGAAGAGAACAAATACAAAAAGGAATAATGTCCAATGAGAATGAAACAAATATAAATTTCCAAAATCATTTTACTAAATGATGCAGAATGAGACAATTTACTATTAGAATAACTTGATAGAAAATGATGCGGAATATTTGATTTTGGTGAAAAAAGTAATGAAAGAATTCAACAAGAAATAAAGTAAAACAAAACAATATAGGGAAACAACTTTGTGAATGTACTTCTAAAGCATGATATCTGATCCTCTGGAAGGCAGGTCCTGGGAAGGGATGTGCAAGAAAATGAGAATGCACAGTATCTTGAATGTTTCACATCTAAACAATCTTAGTTGTATAGCTTGTGAAAAAAAAGTAGAATTTGTTACACAGGTTGAAGGGTGATGGAGATTGGGATCATCTAGTAGGGGGATGCCATTTACTGACCGCTCACCTTTCCAAGGCCCAGGCCATAGATACCAAATTTCCAATGTCCATCAAAATCATAGTAGGATCATTAATGACTTGGAATACATATCCCAAATCCTACAAAACAATTGTTGTGATGTTGGAAAACAGGCTTGGATGACCAGACTGAGGAAATTCTCAGATGAATTTTTTTGAGCCAAAGGGGCCCAGCTCAAAGCTTGCATGCACTCAGTGAACAATAAAGGTTGACCAGCTAAATATTTTTCATAGCCTTGGAAACTAAGGACACCAAGGGAGATTTTAGCACTTAAAACCATGATAAAATGGTTGACTTTCGAAAGAAGAGATTGAAAACAAGTTTTTCAATCATTACAAGTTGGTTTTTCAATCCCAAAAATTAAAGGAGCATAAGCTAGGTATAGATGCCTAGACAAAGTCTTGAATATCAAGTCACCTACCAAAAGAGCATATGAAAATTTAGAATAAAGCCGACAAAGATCTTATCAAAGGAATTTCATTACCTACACTTGAGTCTAGACAATCAATCAACAGAAGAGAACAAATACAAAAAGGAAGAATTTCCATTAAGAATGAAACAAATACAAATTTCCAAGATCATTTTACTAAATGACGCAAAATGAAACAATTTACTATTAGAATAACTTGATAACAAACAATGCAGAATATTTGATTCTGGTTAAAAAAGTAATGAAAGAATTCAACAAGAAACAAACTGAGACAAAAAATATAGGGAAACAACTTTGTGAATGTACTTCTAAAGCATTATATCTGATCCTCTGGAAGGCTTGTCAGCAACAATAATTTTGGTATCATAGTTTTGAATTCAATATGCTCTCTATTCAACATCACTAAGCCCAACAGGATCAGAACGCCAGCCAACAACTCTCTCAAATCCATTTATGGAATGCTGATAATCTTCAATAGCCTGAATTATTTCCTATTTATTGTTCATAACAAAGGGACCATATTGAATGACTGGTTCATTCAGTGGCTGCCCCCCAATTAGGACGAATCTGCAAGGAATATTTGACTTGTTCCAAACACTCAATCCATTGCCAGAGCTCAATTGAACAGTGTGGTGAGCACCAATAGTTGATGAACTAAGATCTCCAAAAAATTGCCTCGCCTTCTAAAACATAGACAAATGCATTCCAACCCTCTGGAACAGGTTGATGAAGAACAACTCCTAGCTTCATTGTGAAATCCAAGAACATTGTTGGAGTTCGGGTGTATACAGGGGACTTAATGCCCAAAGCTTATCTAACTATAGCAATTTCTCTAACACCAGCTTTCTCAACCTTTTCTATGTCTTTACCTTCTAATTCTTGATATGCAAGTTCAATCCTATACAAAAAACCAATGCCTTGTAAGTTAGTAACTAAATTAGAAATAAATTATCCTGTAAGTTATTTGACAAAGTTGGCTCTCAAATAAAAAAATAACGAGTTCATTTCCCCGCACAAACCATCAAACATTCTAAATGGAACTGTTTCTAGTCAACTGCGATGTTGTAAAGTCCCTTCCCATCAATAAATTTAAGCAGAGCACGACAGTAAGCATGATTATTGAAATAATCCCGTCACCAAACAAATGCATTGGTGCTTTCCCCATGCATTTCATAGTGGACTATACCTCTTCATATTGTAAATTGCCTCGCCTTCTAAAACATAGACAACTGCATTCAAACTCTCTGGAACAGGTTTATGAAGAAAAACTCCTGGCTTCATTGTGAAATCCAAGAACATCGTTGGAGTTCAGGTGTATAAAGGGGACTTAATGCCCAAATATTCGCCATCTATAGCAACTTCTATAACACCATGTTTCTCAACCTTTGGTATGTCTTTACCTTCCAATTCTTGATATGCAGGTTCAATCCTATATAGAAAACCAATGCCTTGTCAGTCGGTAACCGAATTAGAAATAAATTATCTTAAATAAATTATCCTCTAAGTTATTTGAGAAAGTTGACTCTAAAATAAAGCCCCCACACAAACCATAAAACATTCTAATTGGAACTGGTTTTAATCAACTTGATGTTATGAAGTCCCTTCCCATCAACAAATTTAAGCAGAGCACGACATAAATCATGATTATTGAGATAATCCAATCACCAACAAAATGTATTGGTGCTTGCCCCATTAATTTCACATTGGAATATGCCTCTTCTAGATATCATCCACTGCACAACCCAATAAATTTTTACTCATAATGTTATTACTAACTCCAATGACCTAGGTCTAATACTCACTGCTCAAATCAATCCTTGTTGACCTTAAAGGAAAGTTCATCAAAACCACAAGAGATTAAAAATTGTCCAACCTGTAGATCACCAACCTTGATGGTACCCTTGTGTCCTGCAAAATCTTGATGTGTAAAATCTCCTTGTAGACAAAGCATCTCCTGTAAGTTATTTGACAAAGTTGGCACCCAAATAAACAAATAACGGGGTAAAGCCCCCACACAAACCATCAAACATTCTAAGAGGAACTAGTTTTAGTCAACTGTGATGTTATAAAGTCCTTTCCCATCACGAAATTTAAGCACAATACTATAGTAAACATGATTATTTAAATAATCCAGTCACCAACAAAATGTATTGGTGCTTGCCCTATCTGTGTTTGCCCCATCTACTCAACGCATAAGGAAACCATTTCCTCTTCCAAAACAGACAGAAGAAGATATATCCATGTGTGATAAATAAGTAGGGAAAATTTTAAGAGCCCCCCCTAAATTTATATATATAATAAATGGGCGAATCTCCATCGTATATAGGAAAAATGGAAGGCGATTTTATCAATAATATAATATGTATATATAGTTTTTTGGCGAATCTCTCACCAGCCATGGCGAATATTTTACTCAATTATAAAATCTTGTAAGATCTTGGTATTACCATGGGTCAATACCATGGGTTATTATAAACCTGGAGCTTAAAAGTTACTATTAGTAATTTATAAAAATTAATAAAATTAATAGTTCATTTTTATTTTATTTTTTATTTTAACCAAGCTAAAATGTTTAACATACATTAAATTACAACATCGATTTTTACTCTTGATCCAGCCCTGAGAGGGATCAAATATTTTTTCACTCTATGCTAGTTTGCATATCATGATATTTGATACCTCTCAAGGGTTAGTAGATCCAGAGTAAAGATGGATCTATGCTGGTTTAATTCGCCCATTTAAATAGGCTACATTCCAGGTCAATACCATGGGTCAATACCATGTGCCATTTTGGTGAATACCATGGGTCAATACCATGTGCCATTTTTATTTTTATTAATACTAATAGTAGGGTTACTAATGTTTTTTTGCATGGTATTAATAACAATCTAGTCCATGGTATTTGTCCCAAAGTATTTTTCCCATAGGTTTCACCTAAATATAACGCATTTTTTGAGTGTTCATAAATATAAGGTGACTTATGGAGTAAATATAAAAAAATGTTTTATTTGTTTACCATACCTCTCGTTTATTTATATTTTTAATAATTTACCATACCTATTTTACAAATATGGTATTTGGCCCATAGGATTCACTTAAATAAAACCTCTTTCTTGAGCCTTCATAAATAGAATGAGGGTTATGGACTAAATATAAAAAGAGGTTTTATTTATTTACCATACATCTAGTTTATTTATATTTTTATTTATTTACCATGCCTTTTGAGTAAGTATAAAAAGACGTTTTATTTATTTACCATACCTCCACTTTACTTATATTTTTATTTGTTTACACCCTTGCATGTATATAAGGTGACTTATGGAGTAAATATAAAAAATGTTTTATTTATTTACCATACCTCTCATTTATTTATATTTTTATTAATTTACCATACCTCTTTTATAAATATGGTATTTGGCCCATAGGATTCACTTAAATAAAACCTATTCTTGAAAATGGGCGAATGGATTCACTTAAACAAAATCTATTCTTGAAAATGGGCAAATGGAAGGTTGTAACTCCTAATTTCAAGGGCTAAATTTACCTTTTTTACCCTCTCCCTTAAAATAAGGTGGGCTATTTGAGGTGATTTGTAAAAATGTACTATGATACAAAATATTCGCCCACTAAAAATTTAAAACCCCTTAATTTCGCCAAAGGGCGAACATTCGCCCCTAAAATTTTCTATGTAAATAAGCATTTGAATCCATGAAAGGCCCAAGTATTGGCAGATGAAGCTTATGTAAGATGCGTTTACCTTGAGCATGTATGTGACAGTCTCAAAACCTGAACAACAAAAGGAAGGACAAAAAGGACCTAGTCTTCCATAAGATACTACACACACCCAATGGAAAAATCAAAGTGTTATTGAGTTTTTAAATAGGAAAAAGATTGTACCTCTGTGAGGATGGTCTAGAAAGCTAGCAAGAGGAGAAATTGCAAGCCAAATGAAATTTACCATTAAACAAATAGTTCTCTTGACAAACCACATTAGAAAAATGACAAAAATTCAACTCAAAATCAACAACTTATGTTCTGATTTGATCAAGACCCATCGTCTCTATCGTAACCCAACTGTAGCTCAAGAAATCTCAAAGGAATTTCTTACACAAGAAGGGAAAGAGTTCGAATCTCATCATCTTCTTGCTAAGAGAATTGGATTCAATTAATTGCAAATTCGTCAAATAAAAAAACTAACCTGGAAATTCATCCAACATAAGGAAAGGATCCAAATTCTTCAATTCGGGCCTGTGTGCATATCAATGTCAAAAAATTTGATGAAATCAAAACACCAGACTGCTAAAAAGAAAAATAAGAAACCTAAATATTAGCAGAAATATTACCTTCCAATGCTTCATTTAACAACTGGACCATCTCCTTGAGGCTCCGACTTGGAAAACAATTTTCTCCCTAGCAGGAGAGGCCTCTTAATTCAGGTGATATCATTGTTATTCATCTGGAATGGAACAATATTCTTAATCTCAACAGCTCTTGAATTTGAGAATGAAAGACCAATCTGGGGCTTAGAATTAATAGCAATATTTGAGGCAATTTTGTGCAGCAGGAAAAATGGTGCGAAACGAACATAAGAAACTAACCTAAACTAACTATTAGGTTTTTTCTTATCCTAACTATTAATCCAAGGGTCTAGAACTTTTCAATCATCTAACATCCGATCGAATGGTTTAGACAAGTACATGGTGGCAACTGGGGGAGTTGATTTCAAAGGGGAACGCCTTACGACGTAAATATATAAAATTCCAAACAAAATTGGTAAAATTAATTTGTTTTCTAAAATTTCAAAACCTATATCTCATTATTCAATAATAATAAAATATATAATATTATACACTTAGCAACAACTTAATTAATATTATATTTATTAAAATGTATATTATATATTTATATAATATATATTTATACATTCTATATTTATATTTATATATTATATATTATATATTTATATTATATTATGGGGTGTATTATTAAGAAACTGAAGGTCATTGGTTTGAAACTATGTGGGTAAAAATATAACCATGTTAGGAGTTGATGTGGCCCAAATCAGATGTGATCCTTAGATAATTTTTACAACTTAAATACCCCTAAGTCACAATTTCTCAACCAAATATATATATAAAACTTACTTTATTGACAAATATTTCTTAACCACCAAAAGAAAATGTGAATAGTTTTTAAAAAATATGCATCCATTATACTATAAAATTTTATTCTCATATCTAAAACACCAACTAATTATACTTCAAAGGATATTGTTTATTTTTTGAAGGCATGCTTTTGGTATCAATTGCTTTACTAATAAAAATTTCTTAACAACCCAAGTAAATAATTTTTTAAAAATATGCATCCACCATATTAAATTTTATTTTCATGTCTAAAACACCAACTAATTATACTTCAAAGCATATTTTTTATTGTTTGAAGGCATGCTTTTTGTTTAATCAACCATAAGTATTTCAAATTCGACTAAGGCTAAGGGATAAACACTAGAGGCAAAGTGCACCTAGGATATTCTTAGTGTTTATTCACGGTGTTTAAAAGAGTTCTATATCCACGGAGGAAAAACAAAATGTTTCATTGGCCTGGAAATATTACATGAATCTTACAAATTCTTTGATTTATTTCTATGAATGGAAGAAACTACAGACCAGTACAGAAATACAAATGCTTTTTGTAGAAATCACTACAAAGCACCAATGGATAGCCTTAGATGGTTTGCAGATCAAATCTTCATTAGTCTTTCCACCATATAAAAGCATTGTGTTGGGAGAAAAGGAAAATATTGCCAAAGCCACCCCTTTAGTTCTGAAAGATGACTCTGTCTCAGGCATAGATGGCAGAATCCAAAAAGTCAATGAGCAGTTAAATTGGACAAATACTACCCTCAAAGGTCTCTCTGTACATGCCTCAACTCATTTTGCACAGAAAGAGAAAATTGAGTCTCTACAAGTCTCTGTGAATACTGTGAATAAAAATTTGAATGAATTTCAATTTTCTGTTTCCACTCTTGAAGGTTTTGTCCGAGAAAGCACTAGAGCCACAACATCTTTGTCTGATCAACTCAAAGGTTAGTATGATGATATTGAAAAAGGAGTCAGTCTAGGTCTACATCAGACACAAGACAAAATTAAAGAGTTGATTTCCAAATTTGAAAGATTATCCATTTCTTCCACAGACAAAGATATTCCCTCATCTATGCTTTTCTGACATCCTATCTCTATACAAACAAAATCTGTTGATAGATTTCCTCACTTGTTTCCTAAAGAAACTCCTGACAAACCTGAAGCATCCCCTGGATCTCATCTTTTACCAGTTTACGAACCTCTGCCAAGCCAGTTTACCAGATATCCTGCCCCTGATCTTAGTGGCAAAGGACGCATGCCTGAATTTCAGACATTCCAACCCGACTCCCACAGAGAATGGAATATTGACAATCTCAGTTCTGGCCAAATTAGACAGATGATTGACCAGATGTTTACTAAATACAAACTAATGTGCATGAAGGGAAAAACTAAAATAGAAGCCTGTAAAACATTGATCCAATGTTTTACTGGCACTCTTCAGCGGTGGTGGGAAGTGGAGTCTTCTCCCACAACTTTAGAAAAAATGGCTGAAGAATTTGTGAAAGATGAGGCAGGAGATATTGTATTTCATGAAGATGGAAGTGCTCAGAGCAACATGATTGGTGCTCTCACATCAATGATTCTTGAACATTGGTGTGGTTCTGAAGTTGAGATATCAGATAAACATTCCCAAATTCTTATGAATCTAAGTCCAAAAACATGTCTCAATATGAAGATTTCCATAGAGATTAGGTGCAATGGGTTTACGAGGTCAAGGAGAGTAAGAATCTCTTATGGAAACAGGTATACCTTGCTGCTCTGCCTTCTAAATTTGTTTATTATTTAAGAACTAAAGAAGCTTTCCTACATCCATATGAATCCTATTCATGGGGTGAGATCTATTGTATTATAACCAAGGCCTTAGTTGGCCTATGTACAAATTTGAAAATGAACAAGTCTAACAAAAACTGTCTAAGCTTCCTGACAGCAAATCAATTTGCAAAAAATATGGCTTAAATCTAGATGATCCTATTGTACATAGAAAAATGATAAATAAGGCCATACAAAAAAATTCTAGCCAGAGGGTCAGTCATTCTCATCAACCCACACGATATTCAGGTCTGAACAACAACCATAGAAAAAGCACAGCCAAAGGATACTACAAAAGAGTTCCCTGAACTCATTATTACAGTCCTCAAGATATTCATCTTAGGACACATAAACATGAAGCATGGAACAAGCTTACTTGTTATCTTTGTGGCCAACAAGGTCACCATGGAAAATTTTAGGGGCTAATGTTCGCCCAATGGGCTAATTTTCCATGATTTTTCCACAAAAAAGATTCGCCAATTTCCAATTTTATAAAAGACGATTCGCCCAAATTTTAGAATATAAAATTATTTTACCTTAAAAATCGTCAACATTATATAGAGACTATATATAAAATAATTATAAATTTGATTAATTTTACAAATATATCAATAAACATTTACAATTTGCATATTAGAGATTAGTGAGATTCGCCAATGTTTTAAACTTCAAGAAAATTTTCCATCCTTAAAATTTTTCTTGAAGGTCACTTCAAATAAATGTCCTATTGGGGAAGAATCCAAATTGAAAAAAGGGAAAAGATCCCAAGAAAAACCACAAAAGTTCCAACAAGAAAAAGGAAAGCAAGGGGAAAAGAAGACACTGGTACATCTTCAATGCTTCAAATGTGGATCCAAACTGCACAAAACAAACCACTGTCCTAATTTTCATATTAAAGAAGAAGTACACATATTAGGTCAAAATTGTTGTGATTCTACTAAAACCTCTAGTTTAAGTAATTCTGACTCTGACTTATCTTATCAAGATAACATGTTCTTTGTTGAAGATTGTAATTGAATAGATTCTGATGATTGTCATTGCACCCTCGCAAATATTGATACTGAAGAAAGATCTGACAAAGAACAGACACCACCAAAGCCATCAGAAAAAGTTAAAATATGTATGGCTCATCTCAATGATGGTGAAGAAGCCAAAGTCTTGGAAGGAATAAAGATGTTGCCCAAAGGAGAGATGAAAGAAAATATAATGGAAACTTTTATGTAGACAATGCTCAAAAACAAAGGATTTGTAGCCACTTCCTCAAGTAAAAATCCTAAAGCCCTTTTTGTCGATGCTTCCTTTGAGAAAAATACTAAATCCTTTCAAAGAAGCCACCAGGAAGATAAGAAAAGAACACTTACTCTCCCATAAGTTAGCCATGAGATCCAAAGTCTAAAAAAAGAAATAGCTGAGCTCAAAACCCTAGTCTCAAAATTAGAAAAAGGAAAGACTCTTGAAGATGAAACAATCCATTTCTTTTCTAAACCAAATCCAAATATAGAAATCTATGAAACCAAGCCTACAGATTTCAGAGGTTTGGGAAATATGAAGATTATGGTTGTGCAACATCAATAGTTTCATGTTATGCTCTAGATTAGAGTCCAGGATGAATTCTTTCATTTAAAGACCTTATTAGATACTGGTCTAGACATCAATGTTCTAAATAAAAAATATGTCCCTGCTAAGTATTGGTCCAAGGCAATATGTGAGGTTATTGGATTAGGGGCACAAGGGTTTAATTTTCAGTATGAAGTCCCTAAGGCCACAATATGTTTTGATACATATTCCATAAATGAAAATTTTGTAGTAGGCAACATTCCTATTGACTGCATCTTAGGAAATCCCTTTTTGGCAGTCGTAGAGCCACATGGCTCTACAAGACTTGAAGATGGTAGATTAGGATACTTCATCTCTGTACCAAACAATAATGGTTATCTGCATACCATCACACTCCCATTTGTGTCAACGCCTTGAATTTCCACCATGATTTAGGCAATGCAAGAATTACATAAATCCCAAGAAAGACTAGTAGAATTGAAGGATTTAAAATCTTGCCTCCAGATTGATGACCAACTCAAACAGCCTAGTGTGCAGAAAAGAATTGCAGAACTCAGAAAACTCCTAGAAGATGAATGTTGTGCAGAAGAGCCCAATGCCTTTTGGCATAGAAAGAAATACTTTTTTGATCTACCATATAAAACAGAGTATACTGGTAGGCCATGCAAAAGCCAAGAAATTCCTATGAATGAAGCCTACCGACAACTTTGTCAGAAGGAGATCCAGGATCTACTAGATAGAAAATTGATCCACGAATCCAGCAGCCCCTGGAACTGCTATGGATTCTATGTCAATAAACATTATGAACAAATCAGAGGAGTACCTCGCTTGGTAATCAATTATAAACCACTCAACAGTGTCTTGGCTGATGATACCTACCCAATCCCACACAAAGGAAATCTAATTACCTGAATTGCAGGTGCCAAGATATTCTCCAAGTTTGATATGAAATCTGGATTTTGGCAGGTATCTATCAAAGAAGAAGATCAGTTCAAAACTGCTTTCAGTGTGCCATCAGGACATTATGAATGGAATGTTATGCCTTTTGGGCTAAAGCATGCTCCCTCAAAATTCCAAAAGGTGATGGACCAGGTTTTTAAGCCATATTTTGACTGGCTTATTGTATATATAGATGATATATTAGTATTTTCTAAATATGTCAATGAACATTTTAAGCACTTGTACAGATTTAAACAAATTGTTAAAAATAGTGGATTGGTTGTAAGTAAGAAGAAAGTAGAGATCTTCCAAACAAAAATCAAGTTCTTGGGTCATATTATTGAAAATGGACAGATCACTCTGCAACAGCATGCTGTTGCATTTGCTGACAGATTTCCTGATGAAATCAAAGATAAAACCCAATTGCAGTGATTTCTAGGTTACATGAATTATGTCTACAACTTCTATAGAAACTGCGCCCAAGACAAAAGAATCTTGAATCAACGTTTGAAAAAGAATCCCAGTCCATGGACTGAAGTTCATACAGCTGCAGTCAAGAAAATAAAAGAAAAAGTCTGAGTCCTACCCATTTTATATGTATCTGATGAAAATCTGTTTAAAATTGTTGAATCTGATGCTAGTGAGCTTGGTTGGGGAGGAATTCTTAAACAAGACAAGGATGGTGATGAGAAAATTATACAATTTTCTTCAAGAGGTTGGAACCCTGCCGAACAAAATTATTCTACAATTGAGAAAGAAGTCAAAGCAGCCTGGAACTGCATTGACAAATTTGATATCCATCTGATAAAAAAAAATATTTTAAGAACAGATGCCTCTGCCATGAAAAGGATCCTAACAAAGGATATTAAGAAACCAGGAGAAGCCAAGTTCACAAGATGGCAGACCCTATTCTCCAATTTCGATTTTGATATCGAACACATTAAGGGTGTCACAAATTGCATTCCAGATTTTCTTAGCAGAGAAAATCTCCAAGGGCCGACACACCTCATGCTCATTGTCACTGAATGGGATGTCTAGTGCAACCAGGAAATCTACAAAGAAATCCCAGATTCTACCCGATGGCAAGATTATATAGATAGTTGGAGACCAACTTGGAAACTCCAAAACACACATGTTAAATGCAAACCTCCAACCACATGGAGATCTCCAGCGTCTAGTTCCAGAAAGAAAACTATATCGAAAATCAAGCAGATGGATTCCTTACATGGTATATAGCCACTCCAACAAATTAGCAAAAGAAGCACAAGAGGCTTAAACCTTCATTTTAAAGATTTAATTAGAATTTGGTAGGAAGAAAATAATTGATTCAATATTTATCAAAAATATTTTGTGATCAATTGAGCAAGAGATCCATCTTTTGAACTAAAATTTCTATGGCCACATCGTGACCCAACCTTGGTTTTTCCTGTTACTATCTACAATTTGTCTGCATATAAAAAATTTATGGTTAAATCTCCTTTGGAGAGATAAACCAGGTTCAACATACTACACACTGATGAAATTTGGGTCACTATTCCTCACTCAGCATCATCATCGACCACAATAGCTCATTGAATGGTGGGGAATGTTTGGACTCAACAACTCTGCCATGGACCCACACTATTTTGAAATTGCTCGTCATTTGGAATGTGTAAAATGCGAAGGCTGAGAATGATTCCATTTACCTTGTACAATTGTTTCAGATCTTAGTAAATACTCTGACAATGAGATCCTCCTAAATTTTATGTCCAAACACCACTAGTGGTCTATCATGACTAAAGTTAAACATCAAATTATTTTGGAAAAACCCATGATAGTTTGCAATATTTTTACAAAGACATGGGACAATAATCTATATCACAAAATAACATTCCCTGGCTCCACGCTCTTGGGGGCCTCATAATTGTACTCATTATTCGTTCCTCGTGGACCTTGCATGATAAAGGTATCCACTATGTAATGTAATGTCTAGTCACATGACTATGATTATGACCAATTTTGTGGGATTCCAACAAAATCTCCACATTGTAAATCGTTTGATACACTAGGTTAGATCTATAAGATTGTGATGAGACTCAGAGCACTTTTTTGACTTTTGGTAAGGTTTGACTCACATCTCATTCAATCCTATGGAAAGGTTATGAGCTATCTTCTGAAGATGATTTTGGTCTCCTCTCGATTAATATAGATAAGGAGAGGAGAATGCATTATGGGTATTTGGCCTTGGAGTCTTGAGGTTGAGAATTGCCCCATGCTCTGCATCTGCGCTTTTAAGCGATCTTCTTTCAACACATAAACGTTTTCATAGATTGTCATAAGTCTCAGAAGCTTGCGCATCAAGACGAACAATCCTGGTGAGAACCTAAAGTGGCCAGAGCTTGAGGATTAAGTCTTGTTTTGTTTTAAAAATATATGATTCTCAAGCAGAGTCTGCAAAATATTAGGTAGCGTTCAGTTTCTATAGTCAATTTTGAGTTAGAATATCTGATAAATGCCTTAGCAGTCCATCTCTGAAAAGAAAAGAGACTTTATGTATATCACCAGTTATTCTGAATTCAATAAAGAAGAACTTTATTGTTAATCAATGCATGTATAGTAGCTACATAATTTCTAAGCTATAAATCTTACGACTGTTGTGAGCTTCATCTGAGATTCATTCGAAGTTCACTTAGAGTCCTGGAGTGTAGTGTGCTCATATAGGCAAGAGGCCGTCAAGAGGGTGCTTTGTGTTGGGCCGCTAATATGCCATTATTATTATCACTTTTGAACACTTATTCCACCCATTTCTATTATTCTTCATCATGTCATTTATTATAATTTATTATATAAATCTATTTTATGATGATTTATGCTTTTATGAATGAATATTATTTATTCTCCTTTATTTCTAATAAATTGATGATTATGCATGATTTTATCAATGATAGTTTTAATAAATAAGTTGTAACATTATTCACCATTTTTAGCCTCCAAGATAATTTCAAGATTGAAGATTTGATCATTAAAAGTGCCAACTCATAAATTCGCTGGAATAAGAAGTGACGGTTTTGCGATTGAGATTATGAGCAAATGAAGCAGAATCTAGAAACTCCAGAACATGGGTTTTGTCCAGAACGGACCCAATTAACTTTAACAATAAACGGTTTGCCCAAATTCGGCTTGTACTGAGAGAAACGCGGGGTTCTTTGAGCACGATTTTTCAGATTTGTTGTTGCGGCCATCCTCCAAATCTCAGTTGCAAAGCCAAATTCGTCTTGATCTTGTTGAAAGCTGGATGGAAATATATCTTCTTGTTGATCAATTGGTTAGAAGAAAACAAATTTTGTAATAGAAATCATGTTGTACTTATCTTTATTGTAACTGCTCTCTGATCTCTCTTTATTTAAATCAGAACAGAGATCAGAGATGGGGGATACGAATGATGGAATTGGGGGATTCGAATGATGGAAAAATGATGGAATTGAGGATTTAGAATTAGAGATTTAGAATTAAGAATTCATGATAGGATAGGAGAAAGAAAGGATTGTTTCAAGCTGTAAGTCTCAAAGCTATTGCTGTTGTAATGATTTTACCATTTAATGATTAATACCTAATTTGGGAGTTGTTGTTCATTCTTTTCATCTGAAGTAGCCCAGCAGTATCCGCTGGCGGCTAAGGGCTCAACCTATGGTGGAGTACGTTGTTTCTGTGTATCATATCTTTACAATTGTTGCTGTGTGATGGTTTGATTTATTTCCTATTCTTTTGAATTGCATTATTTTATAGTTTCATGTTTTTATAGTGTGCTGTTAGAATATTTTATGGAATTGTTTTATTGCACAAGTTGAGATTGAATCGTGTGGCTGTTCTTTTCCATCATAACAGAGATTACTATCATTTTCAACTTATATTGTTATGCTGTTCATTTCAAATGTAAAGCTTCGTTGTTCATTTCAGATTGTTGGTTATTCGATTCCACTAATCAGAGTTTGATGTTCAGATTTATTAAATATGATTTGTTGTTTAATTCCTTTAATTATAAGTTTGTTGTCCATTTACTTCGTTGTTCAGTTTGGTTGATTAATTGCAAGAGTTTGCTTTTAAAGAGTTTTCCTAGTTTACTTTCAATGACAGCTTTAGTTCAATTTCGATTTCCTTTTGATTGCTTTAAAGCAGGACAGTCAACTGTAGAGAACATTGGTTATTGCTTCCTCGTTCCCAGATTGATTGTCTTGTTCCGGTTTGATTTCAATTGCATCAATATCTAGAGGAATGAGTTATTGCTAATGTATCCTCGATTGATGGTTGTTTGAGTGAATGATTTAGTTTAAGAACATTTCAGTTCCTTGCTATTCCATTTCTTAATTGTTGTTCCATTTCTTATCTGCTGTTCCATTTCCTGTTATTCGCATTATCTTTGCTTTGGTGTGAAGAACGATCTGAAACTGTAGTGGGCATTGGCATTTGCTGTCTAGTACCCAGATTGATGATCTGTTCCTTGATTACTTTTGATTACATCAGTTTCCAAAGGGATGAGTTATTGCTACTGGACCCTTGACTGATACATTGCTTATTTTTCTGAATGCATGATTTAAGTCTTAAAGTGCTTTGTTGTAAGTAGATTTTATTTCCAGCTTTCATTTACTTTTGGATTTTGAGCACTATACTGCAAAACATTACTCTTGAGTAAAGAGCCGCCTCAGACTGAGTACACTCTTGAAATAAAAAGTCGTCCCTGGGTTGATAATTAATGTGAAGGTAATTAGGAGTTCAAAAGACACCTTTTTATCGCTCCACATTTTGGCGCCCTTGCCGGGGAGAGTGTAGCCATTTCTAAAGAGTAGTGTGAATCTAATGAGTGCCTGCTAGGGAAGAGTTGGATCTTCAAAACAAGAGGTAAGAACCTGCGTGCGGAGCATGTAAAAGCCCTGCTCCATTGTCCGCTTTCCTAATAGATTTGTTGTTGCTTTGTTGGGTAGAAATAGATGTTTGAATTTTTGTGTGAATGAATTAAAAGAAAAAAAATATAAATTTTGAAAAACAAATCTCATGATTTCTCTCAAGTGGTGATGTAAGCAGCACCCATTTCACTAACTGATTGTCAGGAACATTTGAAGAAGGGGCCTCGAAGAAACACATGAAGAACATCTTCTATTATGATAAGAAATGGCTCACTTTTTTACTTTTGAATTTCCTATCAAGGATCTAGGAGGAGTGACACAAATGCACATAATTTCCCCATTGTCTCTACCAAATTTTCATGGCTTGACAAATGAAGATCCAGATACATTCTTATTTTAGTTCGAAATACTTTGTAGAGGATATGATTATTGTACTAATGATCAAAGATTGAAAGTGTTTCCTCTTACTCTAAAAGGAGCAACTCTACAATGGTTCATGAGCCTAGGTGGGAATTGCATCCAAAGATGGGAGGACATGAAGAACATATTCTTGAAGAAGTACCAAGACTATTGCAAATCCAATGAAGATATTCTCGGTATGATACAAGGGGAAGATGAAAGTTTGGAGGATTATGTAGATCGATTTCATTATAACCTTCAAAAATCAAAGCATAAGCATTTGGAAAAAGAAATCTTAAAAACACTCCTTAAAGGAATCAACGATGAATTTTTAGAACTCTTAAATCTGATAGGAAAAGGTGATGTTTTTCAATTATCATATAATGATGTTTGTGAATTGTGCATAAGGTATTCAAGAGGAATCTCCAAGGCTGGTAAGAATTCTAGAGATGTTTGTTCTTTCTTTTCCAAATCTGCTACAAGAATAGGAGACATAAGAGCTGAAATTAATACTTTATTTCAAAATTTTAAAGTTGATTTTATTAGCTCTCTAAGTTCACAATTGGATGCTTTGCAGGTTCGGAAAAATCAAGAATTTGATGAAGTGTTTTCCAATCATGACCGAAAGGAGCAGTCCATAGATAGTTGTTCTTCCTTATCTAGGATGGAAGTAGCATATCAAAGAGATGAGGAAGATGCAACAAAGTCAAAACCATGGAAATCATGGCCTACATGTATGGTTCAAAACACTTCCTCTTCATTCTCTTACTTTCATAATCCATTATGGAATACTAATGTGTTAGGGCAACCATGTCAATTTCAATATAACCACCAACCTTGTTTACAAGTTGGCCATGGTTCATCTTATGATGGCATGACTACTCTCCGTCATCTTGTAGCACAAACATATTCTACATATTTTTCACCAACTCTTCCACAACATCCTGCTTGCATACCAAATTCATCCACTCAACCCAATCAACCACATCATCACAATGCTCCATTCCTTACACATTTTCCTGCTCAACTAATTCCACACCCTCACCATAATAAACCAGTACAACATGCTTACAATGTTGAACTGCCATATTTACCCACCCTTCTCACCCATTCTATCTCACATGCGCCATTAGAGAAAACTTATAATGAGATTTAGAATGTTTCAAATTCAAAAATTGTAGAAGCTATGGAAGAAAATGAGGTTTCTTATAGTATGTATCAACAAGCTATTTTAAAAGCTCAAGAACTTCATGATCTGATGGATATGAGAGATCAAGAAAGTAATAGATACATTGAACATTGGTTTCACTCCATCATTTGTTTGCAACATCACTCTATGCTTCAACAATTTTTGATACCATTTTTTGAAGGGAAGTTGGCTTCTCATACCCTAATATCCATTAACATGCATTTTTCAAATTTGGGTATGTGCATACATGAAGCCCTATTTCGAAAATGGTTCCATTGGAAGTAATCCTATACGTAGTCATATTCATTTTTCAAATCAAAATAGGTTAGTGTAGAAAATAAAATAAATAAGGGAATAAATCAATGCATTTTGTTTTTTTGTAAAACTAGTTGTTTCTTTTGTTGCAACACGCTATTGAAATCAACATCGATGATAAATGTTTCAATTCATTTGTGTATGTAGATGATTTATAATAGAAATAACAATTCTACAAACACTTATATTCATCTTTATCATCAATATGAAAAAATGGTTGAATATCATTTTTTTGGCTTGCGGGCTTGATGAGATTTCTGGAAAAACAGTCGGGACAATCATGTTTTGAGGGACCAAAAGTGAAAATTTTTAAAACTTGTTTCTACCCTAGGTATCCCTTAATGTCTAATTTCTAATCCAATTTGAACCACTCAATTTGGATTTGAAACGAAAATGTTAGAAACAAAACATTGACAGGGTGTCTAGTGGGCAGCTCAGGAAGAGACTTGGGACAGTTAGTTTTTGGAGGCCTAAATGAATGAATTTTTAAAATCTATTTCTATGGTAGATTCCCCTATTAATATAGTTTACAATTCAATTGGAATCACTCATTTTCGATATCGTATGAGGAAGTTATGATCAAAATACTGACTGTCTATCGTAAATCAGCACTCTTAAAACTCTGTCTTTCCGACTGTTCCTTACAGTATTTGACCTATCAATTCTTCTTGTCTTCAAAACCTATTTCTATTGGAAATAAATAAATGAATTTATTCTCATTTCCAATTTGAATCATTTGAATATGACATCAAACGAAAAATCTATGCTTAAAACATTAACTATTGTTCTAAGTGGGGTAATCGAAAATGACTCTATAATGCAGGTTGTTCTAACTAAAATTGACATATCATATCATTGAATTTTTAAACCCTATTTATATTGGAGATACACCTTTGAATTAGCTCTCATTTGGCTTTGGAATCACTCAATTTGGACAAAAAACGAAGTTGTGATTAAATCACTGCTGGTTAGTATGGTCGACCACTGCTCTCCCGCAAGTGGCAAATAAATTTTACTTTGTTATTTTCTCAATGGAATTGTTATACAAAGTAACTACTTGTTATTTTTTTGCATAATTCTTGGATTAGGGGAGCCCGATCACCTCTCTTTCTCCATGATTTAATATTTTATTGCAGGTAGACACTCGTTTTTTTGCAGGTCCTGGGAAAATAAAGAAGGTCAATTTATGGACAAGTGATTCTTAAAAGAAATTTTATTGAAACAAAGGAATTTCATCCAAGTCATTGCCCAACGGATTCATAATAGAATAAATGAGAATTGATTTCTATTTGAAGATTCATGTCTTCTCACTGCTGCCAAAACATTTTTCAAAAAGATCATTTTTTTACATAATATCACAGCTGTTGTAACTTAATTTACATATTGTCTTTAAATAAAATGTTGTTTCTTTTCTAATTTCTCTTATGCTTTGTGTTTCAGGTATTGTTTCATTCAAAGTGTAACTCATCCTCAGCATCAATGCCGTGAACAGCTAATTTTTTTTTTTTTTGCATGTTTGCATTTTATGATTGTCCATTTTGTTGTTCCTTTCTGAATGGAACAACACTTCTGCACTTTCATATTTTGGTGTTCCTTTCCGAATGGAACAACACTTCTGCACTTTCACATTTTGTTGTTCCTTTTTGAATGGAACAACACTTCTGCACTTTTCATTTTTGGCACTTGCGTTTTTGCTGTTCCTTTTCCAATGGAACGACACTTTTCGTTTTTGTTGTTCATTTTCCAAAGGAAAGACACCTTTCATTTTTGATGTTCTTTTTCCAAAGGAACGATACTTGCGTTTTTGATGTTCATTTTCCAAAGGAACGACACTTTTCATTTTTGCTGTTCCTTTTCCAAAAGAACGACACTTGCGTTTTTGCTGTTCCTTTTCCAAAGGAACGACACTTTTCGTTTTTGCTATTCATTTTCCAAAGGAATGACACTTTTCATTTTTGTTGTTCCTTTTCCAAAGGAACAGCACTTGCGTTTTTGTTATTCCTTTTCCAAAGGAACGACACTTTTGATTTTTGTTGTTCATTTTCCAAAGGAACGACACTTGCGTTTTTGTTGTTCCTTTTCTAAAGGAACGACACTTTTAGTTTTTGCTGTTCCTTTTTCCAAAGGAACGACATTCGCATTTTCACACTTTTTTTGTGTGTATTTTTGTTTTTTTTTGTGCATTTCCTTTGATGTTCCCTACAGGGAACACCACTTTTTGAGTGTTTTTGCTGTTCCTTCAAGAGAGCAACCCTTCCTTCCTCTTGTGGAATTATTCTTAGTTCATCTCAACCACATTTTATTGATTCCCTTTCATGGCATGAAGTACACTATTTTTATGAAGACAAGAATTATGGATTCTTTTGAAGCGAGTTAATATCATTCACGTTATGATCTTTAACAGGACAGCTCCTTGATGATAGATTTTTTTTTTTCAAAAGGGACAGAATTATTTATATATTACTTTACTGCATTGTTTTCGGTTGTACATGATACTGATTGATCATCTTAATACCATGTTGGTTCCATCCTCCCTGGTTATAATCTTGTCTGTCGGTAATAAATGAGATTATGGGTATATTTTTTTTCTATTGGCATGTTCAACTACTTCCACCATCCCTGCTCTTAAGGAGTACTCAGCCTCCCTCTTTTTATCATAAAAATGTGTAATAACAACAAAATTTTGTTCGCAAATGGAGGATAGGGGGTCTCATTACGAGCCAGCCTACCATGTTCATAAGGTTGTAAGAAAGTGGCATTCCCATTATGGCCACCACACCAGGGTTATGATCTATTGGATAGCCAAATTATCCTTGGAACAGGAGGTCTCATCACGAGCCGGCCTGATCACTTTTGCTATATCCCAGTGAATGGCAGTGTGATTACTTGGTTACCACACCAGCACACTGATCTCTTCTGTAGAACAACACTGTAACTCTCCATTTATAAATTGAGGATCCTGGCTCATATGGGTTAAAAAGCAACCCTACCGAGGCTATGGACGCCTGCTGGCAGCAGAGGCTCTGCTTATAGTATTGAAGTTATATCTTATCGTCAATTATTACTATAATACCCTTTTCTTATTTTTTCTTTTTATCAAAGAAGTTATTTCCTTAATTTTTTTTCCCTATTTTGAACCTTTATGCATGAGAAATTGTTTTATGATCAATCGCATCATTTTCAGCTAGCATACTATCAATAAAGCATCTTTTTCACATATTGTTGTTCTTTTTATCTTTTTCATAACTTATCATCAATCATAAGTATCCTATCTCTTATTCATAACTATTTTTACATACTCTGCTCTCATTATAACCATAACTCCCGCTATCCTATCATTGATATGTGTACTCTGCTTCATTCACTGCTATATTGTTCATTCCCTTGCCTTGCCATCAGCACAACACCTCTCATATGCTTTATGGTGATGGAATTCCTTTTCCAATTGGAGGGGGGAATGTATGCATGCGATATGATTACTGCACTCTCCCATCACTTGTTGATTTGCCAAAATATTAGTATTGCATGTATACATAGTTTTTCTGATTGAAATTTTTGCATGCATCTTATCTATTGCTTACACTATGTATTCAAGAACATTGTATGCAAAATAGTGATTTGTTTACAGGAGAACAACAAGTATGGGGGTGAAATCTATTCGCAGCATGACCACACTATTGCAACTAACAGAAGAGGCTCGAGCAACTCGTGAACGTGAACAATTCTTCAGACATGATGTGCTTACCTGGATCCCACCTTTTGCATCACTTTTAGTGCCAACTCTACCTACATCAGTTTCAACAAATGCCAGTACATATATGTCATTCCACATTTTTCTTTTTGGAGGTAAAACTTGAGGTAAAATAGTATAATTTTCTGATTTATTACAAATTTAGGAGAATTCAATGAAATCCATTTTGAGCATTATTTATCATCCTTCATTCCACATCTTTACCACTTCCCCTTTTTCAGCGGCATATTATCTTTCAGTTTGGGGGAGTGTTGTTTTCATTCATTTCTTTCTTATGACCATGTCATTCATATTCTTTATCATCCATTTCTATTCTTATTCATTCTCAACACCTCCCTTATTCCATGTTGTTTGACACCAAGCATAGACTTCAACAGATAGTAGAAACCACCTCTATTTGTTTACTAGCATCGCATGAGGGCATGCTAATTTTTCAAAGAGGGGGAGGAATTGCTACGCATGATGGATGTTTGAATTGCTACGCATGATGGATGTTTTCTATTTTCTTTCTCATTTAAGGCATACAATTTTAGTGTAGAAATTGATTTCCATAATATTTTTAAAGCTATAAACTCAATTCTTGTGATTTTTGGAAAACACAGATGTATCATTAATACAAACCCAGACAATTTCAAGATAAATTGGTTCATAAAATTTCAGAAATCATGCACTCTCACCTACAGCCATTTTGTTTATATCTCATGATCCGTGCGTCAAAACAGTCTGATTTTTGGATCATAAAGGCATTCATATATTATAAATTTACTTGCCAAATTTCAACAAAAGTTGGTTTGTAGTTTTTAAGAAAATGGTTAATGAAGTTTGCTGTTACTTATATCATATTTTAGTGCAACTTCATATATACATATAGTTGAATGTCAATGTAAAAATTGTTATGCCTTCATCAAGATTACTAAAAGTGAATATTCATTAATTAAGGAAGAATTCATTTGTTCTATCCATTTCATGAGCTAAGATGAACATATTTTTTATTGCTTGGTTAACACATGGGCTTTTGTCTCTGGGTTGCATGAGGACATGCAATATATTCAGTTTTCGTTGCATGAGGACATGCAACATATTGAGTGTGGGGGTATGTTGGGCCGCTAATATGCCATTATTATTATCACTTTTGAACACTTATTCCACCCATTTCTATTATTCTTCATCATGTCATTTATTATAATTTATTATATAAATCTATTTTATGATGATTTATGCTTTTATGAATGAATATTATTTATTCTCCTTTATTTTTAATAAATTGATGATTATGCATGATTTTATCAATGATAGTTTTAATAAATCAGTTGTAACATTATTCACCATTTTTAGCCTCCAAGATAATTTCCAGATTTCGGATTTGATCATTAAAAGTGCCAACTTAGAAATTCGCTGGAATAAGAAGTGACGGTTTTGCAGTTGAGATTCTGAGCAAATGAAGCAAAATCTAGAAAATCCGGAACATGGGTTTTGTCCAGAACGGACCCAATTAAATTTATTGAAGAATGTTTTGCCCAAATTCGGCTTGTACTGAGAGAAAAGAAAGGTTCTTTGAGCACGATTTTTTCAGATTTGTTGTTGCGTCCGTCCTCCAAATCTCAGCTGCAAAGCCAAATTCGTCTTGCCTTTGTTGAAAGTTGGATGGAAATATATCTTCTTGTTGATCAATTGGTTAGAAGCAAACCAATTTTGTAATAGAAATCATGTTGTACTTATCTTTATTGTAACTGCTCTCTGATCTCTCTTTATTTAAATCAGAACAGAGATCAGAGATGGGGGATACGAATGATGGAATTAGGGGATTCGAATGATGGAAAAATGATGGAATTGAGGATTTAGAATTAGAGATTTAGAATTAAGAATTCATGATAGGATAGGAGGAAGAAAGGATTGTTTTAGGCTGTAAGTCTCAAAGCTGCTGCTGTTGTAATGATTTTACCATTTAATGATTAATACCTGATTTGGCAGTTGTTGTTCATTCTTTTCATCTGAAGTAGCCCAGCAGCATCCGCTGGCGGCTAAGGGCCCAACCTCTGGTGGAGTACGCTGCTGTTGTGTATCATATCTTTACAATTACTGCTGTGTGATGGTTTGATTTATTTCCTATTCATTTGAATTGCATTATTTTACAGTTTCATGTTTTTATAGTGTGCTGTTAGAATATTTTATGGAATTGTTTTATTGCACAAGTTGAGATTGAATCGCGTGGCTGTTCTTTTCCATCATAACAGAGATTACTATGCTTTTCAACTTATATTGTTATGTTGTTCATTTCAAATGTAAAGCTTCGTTGTTCATTTCAAATTGTTGGTTATTCGATTCCACTAATCAGAGTTTTCTGTTCAGATTTATTAAATATTATTCGTTGTTTAATTCCTTTAATTATAAGTTTGTTGTCCATTTACTTCACTGTTCAGTTTGGTTGATTAATTGCAAGAGTTTGCTTTTAAAGAGTTTTCCTAGTTTACTTTCAATGACAACTTTAGTTCAATTTCGATTTCCTTTTGATTGCTTTAAAGCAGGACTGTCAACTGTAGAGAACATTGATTATTACTTCCTCGTTCCGAGATTGATTGTCTTGTTCCGGTTTGATTTCAATTGCATCAATATCCAGAGGAATGAGTTATTGCTAATGTATCCTCGATTGATGGTTTTTTGAGTGAATGATTTAGTTTAAGAACATTTCAGTTCCTTTCTATTCCATTTCTTAATTGTTGTTCCATTTCTTATCTGTCGTTCCATTTCCTGTTATTCGCATTATCTTTGCTTTGGTGTGAAGAACGATCTGAAACTATAGCGGGCATTGGCATTTGCTGTCTAGTCCCCAGATTGATGATTTGTTCCTTGATTACTTTTGATTACATTAGTTTCCAAAGGGATGAGTTATTGCTACTGGACCCTTGACTGATACATTGCTTATTTTTCCGAATGCATGATTGAAGTCTTAAAGTGCTTTGTTGTAAGTAGATTTTATTTCCAGCTTTCATTTACTTTTGGATTTTGAGCACTATACTGCAAAACATTACTCTTGAGTAAATAGCCACCTCAGATTGAGTACAATCTTGAAATAAAAAGTCGTCCCTGGGTTGATAATTAATGTGAAGGTAATTAGGAGTTCAAAAGATACCTTTTTATCGCTCCACACTTTGCGTTGGAATTTTTTGAAGGTTTGTGTATGGGTTTGTGTAGCACAGTCACCAATTTGTAACTCTGCAAGCTTCATTCTCTGTCGGAGGAAGCCTCTGTGACCAGCGCAGTCAAATTGGTATCAGAGCCAGTAATGTCTGGTTCACCGAGTAATACTATAAACTCTTCTTTATCTAAAATGGAAGCTGGAAGAAGATTTGTTTCTTTCGAGAAGTTCAAGACCAAGAACAAAGTTCCAGTAATATAGATATTACAAATCTCTTTGATAAAGCTTCATCTTCTATAATAAATTCTGCCGAGATAGAAATAGTCGAAAACCAGCTTGCTTCATGCTGGAAACTCCCATCAATTAGTCCATCAGATGTGTATGCAGACCTTTCTATGTTTCATCTCAAAGTTGTTACTCGTGTTTCTATAAAAGAATGTGTCAGTCAGGTCCAAGAGAATGTTGAAACTATACAGACTATTCCTCTTTTAGATCCCAAAGAATTACAAAAAAGAAGCTAAGAAGCATAATACTCATATGTGCATCTTGGTTGCATCCAGGTGGGAATTTATGCTTTAACCCACAGAGGGTTGAACACTTTTGTCTTAGCTACTATTCGAGACTTGACTCATAACAAATATATTGATTCTATTCTTGGAGGGATTGTTGCACCTTTATCAAACGGACCTGTCTGGTTTGATTGCTATCCTAATTTCTCTGTCTATGTGTATGATGAACACATCAAAGACATACTTCAGTTGCAAATAAAGACTTCTGGCTTTGATATGCGGAGAAAAAGAACAAATATTTCCATCCACACTAGAGGTTGTTTTTGCCATACTAACACCCTCTATCTTGCAGTCTTGCATTCTCCTAGCCAAGAGTCAAAATCAAGTGTGGTCGTTCTCACAGATGCTCATAATCAGAATATTGAACACCAAACAATAAAATGGGAAGAGCTAAGTTTTCCTGAGAGTTGGGTGATAGATATTCCCAGAACACCTAAAATATAGAACATTACTTCTACACAAATCAGAGAAGATTTTGCTTCTGCAATTCTTTCTTTTCGCTGCAAATCTACTATTCCCAAAAGACAAATAGAACAAGCAGTAACAAATTACAAAAGATCTAAACCCATTCCCATTGAAGCATCTACCACATCATCTTCCATATGTACAAATTGTCTCCATGTTGAATTATTCCTTGCTTGCCAAACTCTAATTAACCTACAAAGCCTTATACATATGACCATCCATAAAAAAAATAATCCAAGAACTGGGGAAGCTCCTTCTGCTCTGTTAAATATAAGACCATTTTTCTAACTAGTTTTTAAAAACTTTTAAAAACTTTGAATTCAGTCTTATATTAACACACAATCACGATTTCATATAATAAAAATTTTCTATTTATTTTTCAAAATTGATATTTTTGATTATTAAAATATATATATCTTCAATTATAAAATAAAATTTAAAATGGTAACGTATGTGCGACTAATGCGACATCTAGCGCCCACTTGGCATTTCATTTTCGCAACCATGGTCAACAATGTGTGGTATCTGCAGTTTTAAATACAATGTGTCCATGCTTTTGGAATTGGAACTACATGTCTAGGAAAAAAATTTACCTGCTTGTCCCTTTTCTTGATCGTCGTCCACAGCCCAACATGTATGGATATCATCGTTGAGGTTCCTGGTTTTGTAAGAGTCTACGAAGACGGATGGTTGAACGCTTAATCGATCAGGGTATGGTTCCCCCTTCTCCAGAGCTGGAATCTCTTGATTTTCATGGAGTTGCATCCAAAGAGGTGGTCATCGATCCTCAAATAGGTATCTTCGTCCATCTTTATCTCTCCCGTCTACATATTACTAATGGAAAAGAGAAACTGCAAGTACTTGTTTATGTTCATGGAGGGGGTTTCTGCATCGAATCTGCTGCTTCACCTATGTATCACAGTTATCTTAATGAAGTGGCTACAGAAGCCAAGGTGATTTGTATATCAGTGGAGTACCGGAGAGCTCCTGAAAATCGCCTCCCTACAGCTTATGACGATTTTTTCGGTGCTCTTGAATGGCTTGATCACTAAGCAATGGCAATAGAAGGTGTATCTGTGGATTCGTGGCTCACTTCACACGCAGATTTCAGTGCGGTCTTCTTGGTAGGTGACAGTGCCAGAGGTAACATTGTGCACCAAGTGGGAATCCTTGAGAGTGGAAAGAAATGGGGTGGCCTGTGTTTCCAAAGGGCCATTTTGGTTCATCCCTTCTTTGACGTAGAAGAATGAATACATAGAATTAAAACAAGCTCAACTAGTAGACTGCCTTCACTCACATCTTGATGTGATTCATTTAGTTAGAAAACATGTATATTTATAGGATTACAAATTAGTTGATGAGTTTGAACAACTATCTTGTAAATAGGATCTAGAACCTAATTAAAACCCATAATTTTAACAAGACACAAAAAGAGACTAATAATAAAATAATCTAGAATTCTACACATTTTTCCATTATTATAAGTCTCCCTCTTAATGGAGAAATCTGTTTTCTACCAAACCTAACATAGTTCTAAATGATTCATACTTTTCCTTTCCAAGAGACTTTGTAAAGATGCCATCCACATTATAAATGGTATTACGATAAATTAAAGTAATTTCTTTAGATTGCATATTTTCCCTGAAAAATGGTAATGAGTCTCAACATATTTTGATATTGCATGGTACACAAGATTCCTGGTCAATTTTATCGAGCTTTGATTGTCACACTTGATAATTGTTGGTGTTTTCTATACTTTTTCAGTATCTTTAAGAATTTCTCGCAACAAAACTGCTTCACATGTAGCACTACCCAAAGCTTTATATTCTACTTTTGATGATGTTAAAGAAGCAATTGGTTGTTTGTTTTTGTTCCATGCCACGGTCCCAGATCCAATGATGAATCCATATCTCGATACTGATCTTCTATCATCAAGATTCCCAACCCAATGTGAATCAAAATATCCTTCCAACTCAACATCAAAAGCATCAGTACATTTAATATCATAATTAATAGTGCTCTTAAGATACTAAAGGACCCTGTTTTCTACTTTTCAATGGAATTTAATAGGTTTGGCCAAGAAATGACTCAACATGTTGACTAAATATGCAATATCTAGCTTGGTTATAATGACATCGTTCTGACTTCCCATTAATTGACAATGCAATTTTCCATCCACCTCTCTTATGCCGTCATCACTTTAGAGTTTGGAACTCTATTCTAAAGGTACTAACTCTGCTTTACATTGTTCCATTGTGAACCTTTTGAGTATCTCTCTAATAAATTTATTTTATGTAACCAAATTCTGTACAACTTATGTCCATATCTGAAGACCTAAAAAACAATGCAATTCACCAAGTTATTTCATTTCAAACAGCTATGATGGCTACCTTTTAACTTCATCAATCAATTTAGAAGCATTTCCTGTTATTATAAGATCATCAACATATAGGGAAATCAAAACAACATGCCCCTTCTGATTTTCTTTGATACACATATTAGGATCACTTTGGATTTTCATAAAACCCCTCTAAAGAAATAAAGAATCAATCTCTTCATGTTGTGATCTTGGTGCCTATTTCAACCCATAAAAAACTATCTTTAATTTACAAGCAAGGTGTTCTTAATCCTTTATAACAAACCCTTATGGTTAAACAAGATCTACTTCTTCTTTAATTCCCCTTCGAGAAGGAAGACATAACATCTAGTCGATGAAGTTTCCATTTATGTTTTGTAGCTAAAGCGATTATCAATCTAATTGTATCTAACTTAGCTACAAGTGAAAAGGTTTCTTCATAATCAATTCCCTCGTTTTACAAATAATGTTTAGCAACCAATCTAACTTTGTACTTATCCACTCTCCCAACAAATTTAATTTTTTGTTTGAAAATTCATTTGTATCCTATGGTTGAATCTTGCATGATGGCCTTCTTGGTAGTTCACTACTTTCATCCCTTCTCCTACTTTGCAGTGACTTATCTCCCCCTCTGGGTGTGCTTTCATTGCTTAAGGTATCTATATCACTATATTGTTCCTCTTTTTTCTACTCCTATTTGTCAACAACTTATTCTTTGACATCATGAAAGTAATTAGGAATATGTATGCATCATAGTTGTTCCCCCTACAACCTTCATCTACATGTTCCTGTAACAAAACATCTCTACCTACAAAGAATTTATGTGTAGGGGGGTTAAACATCTTATATGCCTTATGATCAAAATAGTGCCCAATAAAAATACATTTGATAACTTGTGCACCAAGTTTTCTCCTACCTTCTTTTGGAACATGATAGAAGTAATTTCTTCCAAAAATTCTTAAATAATTTACTATTGGTTTATAACCATAAAGAGCTTCAAATAGAGTCTTATGGTTTAAAGTTTTTGTTGGACTTCTATTTTTTAAATAGACAAGAACACTAATAGCTTCAACCTAAAAAGCATTGGTAAGACTTTTACCTTTCATCATGTTTCTTGCACATTCCACTAAGGTTATGTTCTTTCTTTCACTTAAACCATTTTGTTGTGGACTATGTGGCACCATGTACTATTGTACAATACCATGGGATTTGTATTACTTGGCAAATGCACCAATCTATATTCTCCCCCTTGATTAGATTAGAGGATCTTGATGTATTTACCTGTATACTTCTCATTTTAAATTCTTTGAAATATTCAAATACATAACTCTTATTTATCATAAAGTAAACTCGTGTATATGTAAGTGCAATCATCAATAAATATCAAGAAATAATATGCTCCTAATGATCTAGTCTGCATATGCCCACATATATTCGTATGCACAAGTTCAAGAACATCCCTTTTTCTTCTTTCTGTATGAGTAGGGAATTCTTCCCTATGCATTTTCCCTAATTCACACCCTTCACATGAAAGATATTCATTCCTTAATAATGGAACCCCCTCTATAATTTTTTTTTTCAAGTAGCAAATAGTCATGATAATCAAGGTGGCCATAACTTTGGTGCGAAAGAGCTTATGTTGTCATGGTTGTGGATGAAAATGGTTGATGACTTTTCTTTGTCACATATAGCTTATATAAGCCTCCAAATCTCACACCTATGGCAACAACCTTGAAGTTATCTCGCATGTCTTTCACATGATTAATATTTTCTCAACTAATGGAATTAACCAAGATCTTTTACTTCTGTGATGCTAGCAAAATTTCATGTGAAAGAGTATGAAAAACCCACATGTGCATACTCTAAAAAAGAGGAAACATAATGACAACCATCAAATAAAATAACACACACAAGTTGATAACAGAGTTCACCGAGTGTGGGTTACGTCTTTGGACCCAATGTCAAGAGTGGGGAGGCTGCTTCATAAGTTGATGCAAGATGATGATGAGTACATGATGTATTCTTTGTGAATACAAGGATGAACCCCTTTTTCCAGAGTTGCATGCCTCTCCACAAAACATTCTTCTATAAGAGATCTCACTCATACAAGTTCTCCTTCAACATGACAAAATAGAAATCTCTCACATAAAGTGGCATACATGGATCGCAGAATCAAAACACCATCTCAACAAAATCAAATAAGGATGTGGCACGAATGCACCTTATACCTCCAAGTCTGGGGACGGATTGAAAATTGGCTACTTCAGTGAAGGAACTTCCTGCACCATTGTGTTCCTTTTGAAAATCCATGAAATATGACTGTAAACTTGACCCCTTTCTGACTCTGTCAAATCTGGGCTCCTTGACAATCTCAAAGATTCCTCACAAGATTCTCTTCTTGGAACCAGCGAGCGAACAACTTCACTAGTTGGTTCCTTTGCAAGTGATTTTTCCTTCTTGAGACACTACTTTGGATGGAGCCTCCAACATGTGGCTCTCTGATCTCCACCTCTATTTCAATGATTGCAAAAAATTTTCTTCCTCTAGACCTATTTAACCTTCTTCCTTCCCTGACGTGGAGAAGGCTTTTCATTTCTTGTCCTCTTTCTTGTTGTCATTCTTTTCCAACACTTGGAAACTACATGGTTATATAAGCCACAAAACTACATGGTTTTCTATGCAATAAACTTTTCTCATCATTAGCAATATTCCTGTAATCAAAAGGAACATTAGCATACTGAGACTTTTTATACCTCGCTTGGTTGTCTCTGGTACATGCTTGGTGATGAGAGCTTGCCTCAACTCTTTCTCTGCAATGTGCACTATCATGGGAAGATTGTGATGTGTTCCCATCATTCTCTTTCCTTGATGATTTGGTAAATGGCTTGGATTATTTGCCTAAAGAACCCCTTTCTTCTGCTGCGTTTGAGCATTCTCCTTCAGTGTACCCCAATCTTGAAATGGGTACCTTGAGGATTCCAACAGAAATAACATCATGTGAAAATGAAACTCAATTGTTGATTATAAAGCAGGTGATGATACCTTCGTTAAGTATTCGTTGTGCTTCAACATTTCTATGGCCTCTCCCGTGGCTCGTAATTGAAGTTGCAATATTTGCTTCTCCTATTCTTCTTCTAGTAGAAATCTCCTCAATTCAACATTCTCCACTTGAAGGCTCTGATTGATTTCCTCATTTGAATGATGAGAAAAATAAGAATAAGAATATTCACTCGAGGATGGAGATGGAGCATCATCTTCTACTTTCACTTTCTCATATTCCTCTTTTTCCATTTTCTCCTCATAACCTGCATACATTATATCTACCATGCTTGAAATCATGTAGAAGACCTCGCAGAGATCTCTGTGATACTCCATTTTCTTTCTTGCTACATGGTCAATCTCTGTTATTCACACTCACAATTCGCATCAATAAGAAGACCGCTTTGATACCAAACATGATCTAAATTCTCCCAACTAACGGATTTAACCAAGATCTTTTACTTTTGTGATGTTAGAAGAATTGCATGTGAAAGAGTATGAAAAACCCACATGTGCATACTTTAAAAAATAGGAAACATAATGACAACCATAAAATTAAAGAACATAAACAAGTTGATTACAGAGTTCACCCAGTGCGAGTTACGTCTCTGGGCTCGTTATCAAGAATGGGGAGGCTACTTCATAAGTTGTTGTAAGACTATGATGATTACATGATGTATTCTTTTTAAATACAAGGATGAACCCATTTTACTAGAGTGGCATGTATCTCCATGAGACCTTCTTCTATAATAACTCTCATTCACACAATCTATCCTTCAATATGAAAAAATAACAATCTCTCACATAAAGTGGGATACAAATATCCTCTCAAAATGTAGCATAAATGGATCTCATAATCAAAACATCATTCTCAACAAAATTAAATAAGGACATGGCAACAATGCACCTTATACCTCCAAGTTTGGGGAAGGCTTGAAAATTGGCTACTTAGATGAAGGAACTTCCCATTCCATCGTGTTCCTTGTGAAAATCCATGAAATATGACTATAAACTCGACCCCTTTCTAACTCGATCAAATATGGGCTCCCTGAAAATCTCAAATATTCCTCATGAGATTCTCTTCTTAGACACGGGAAACAAATTTCGTTTCCTAGTGAAGAAATAGACTACGACATTAGACTCCTAGTGAAAAACTAGTTCATTTGAGTATAAACTCGGCATAGTTTTGACACCTTCAAAATTCTACCCCCAAGGAATCTTAAAGATTCCTCAAAGATTACTCATAGAGAATATCTTTTTAAATATTTCCTAACCAATTCTCTAACGATATTCTTAGAATCTTCTTGAGATTCATGACTTCAGTGCCCTACTTGCATCCTCATCTCTCATGTATTCTCCATGGTTCCCTTTGAACCATTTGAATGGAATTTTATAACAATGTGTGAGGGTGAGTAAGACAAAGTGTATGGTTGGCACAATGGTTGGCATTTTCATGTTAAGTTACTTTTTTTAGGGGTAGTTTTGGGTTCAAAACCCATGGACTCCAAATTTTTCTTTAATATAGTTTTAAAGCCCAATTTTGGTTTTAATATAGTTTTCAAACCATATAATATATAGTAAGTCCATATTGTAATGACTCCCCAAATCATGAGAATAAGACAAACATGAATGTTGCACCATCCCAAGGCCACTTTGGCCTAATTTGAGGTTCCATGTGGTAAGCTCTCATTGGTCCACATCATATGCCAATTTTGTCACCTACTTGCCATGTGTGGACTTGTGGTGCTACAACATCACCTGCTTGTGGGTCCACCTAGTTTATTGACGGGTATGCCACATTAGATATTTGGGTCCCACTAGGCGTGATGAATTTAATTCCATGAGTCATCTTTATGTCTTTCCACGTGGCATAATGTTGACTTTGACTTTTTCCTAATTCAACTGAAACTTTGTTTGAGCATAACTTTTGCATACGAACTCAAATTGATGCATCGTTTGCACCATTGGAATCAGTAAGAAGAGATATACACTTTGGTATTATTTTCAATGAAATCCAAATACTTTGATTTTTTAGCCTTTCTGGAGCCACCTAGATCATCACCAGGCAATGTGTCTTCACAAATTCTACCTTCAAATTCTAGTTTGTTATGGTAGAAATGGAGATTAAATTCTTCTTAGTGCAGAAATACATACGTCACATTATGAATCTATTTAACACAAACATTTGGTAATGTTATAGGCATGTCACCACACTCTTTAATCTAGTGTGAAAAAACATGCCCAAGATATATATATTTGCACCAATGTTGGTTTCATGGAAATTTCAAACTAATGTTTATTGCAATATATGTGAATAGAGGTTCCAAAGTCAACAAACCATGCATTTGAATCATTTGTTTCAAAATACAGCGAAATATAATTTGAAACAAATAATATAAGATTCATAAAGCCATTATTCATAACTTCCCCTCCATTAGCAAAATGACATTTGGGCCTTCTATTTCTATGTTTAGACTCATCATACTTTCTTTTAAAACAATCTCTAGAATGGTGTTGCGGCTTTCCACCTTTTTAAAATTTCATTCAAACATCATCCTTAGAAGATATCATACCTTGTTGAGGCTTTTCATAAGATGATTTTCCAAATGATTACTTTCTTTTTGGTGGCTTTCCTCCTTTGCTTCCTTCCTGTCGCTTTCTCCTAGAGGGTTGTTTTCCCTTCACCATCAATGCCAGATCTGAATTTTGAGGCCTTATATTTCTCTTCCCTTCTTCCTCCCACATTAATATACCTAATAACTCACCAAAAGTGGGATATTTCTCCCTCACGCCAAGACCTATACTGATCATCTAGTATTCATCTAACATTCCATTTAAAGTTATGGTTACAATATCAATGCTAGATACATATTCTCCTATGTCTTGCAACTTATCTTTAAAATCTTTAGTTCTTGAAATAAAATCACTAATGGTTTCATTTTCTTCCATCTTAATGGAGAGGATCATACTTTTCAAAGAGACGACCACATTTGTATTTTTCAACTCATACAAGTCTTTAAGTGTAGCCTACATTTCATTAGAGGTGTTGCAATCCCAAATATGGGGAATGATATTGTCCTTCATGGACATCCTTAACAAAAATTCTGCCTTATTCTCCCTATCTTGAATTGACATGGTTGTTGCACCTTCAATGGCATATGGCTTCCATTCCTCTCCACTTTCTATTGACCACAAATTGTATCCTTCCATCAAAGTTTACAATTTAAATTTCCAGTTTACATAGTTGAAACCATCTAGATTATTCACCTCATTTATATAGGATTTTGCATGTGGATTAGCCATTCTGAAAAGAAAAGAGGAAATTTCCCAAATTTTTCACAACTCAATCCACTAAAATATGTTTGCATAAACCGATTGAAAAAAAATAAGCACATAAACTCAACATTATTTTCTTCAACTCTTAAAGTAGCACATTGCATAAACTTGTCACACAAAAATAGCCTTTTCATCTAGATGACCATTTCAATAGTATTCAAACACATGAGAAAATAAAATATTATAATTTGAGACTTACACACCACTACTGCTTTGGTTGGAGTCAAGGTCTTGGCTCAATATTGTAGATCAATGAATCTATGCATAGGTTCCATTGTAGGAATGGGCTACCATGCACTAGTGTGAGGTCTACACTACATGCAACAACCCAAGAACGACAATTGAGTCTTGTAATTTCCAGATCAAAATAACAAACTCCTTTCCTTTGCTAGCCTTGTATTTCCACAAAAGATCTGTTGAGAGCCACAAACAAAAATATATCAAATTAAACTATAGATGGATGACTTGTTTCAATGAGATGGACAAACCACTCCATTTGCACCATTGGAATGAGTAAGAAGAGATCTACACTTTGGTATTGTTTTCAATGAAATCCAAATACTTTGATTTTTTAGCCTTTCTGGAGCCACCTAGATCATCACCAGACAATGTGTCTTCACAAATTCTACCTTCAAATTCTAGTTTGTTATGGTAGAAATGGAGATTAAATTATTCTTAATGCAGCAATACATACGTCACATTATGAATCTATTTAACACAAACATTTGGTAATGTTATAGGCATATCACCACACACTTTAATCTAATATGAACAATCATGCTCAAGATATATATATTTGCACCAATGTTCGTTTCATGGAAATTTCAAACTAATTTTTATTGCAATACATGTGAATAGAGGCTCCATAGTCAACAAACCATGCATTTGAATCATTTGTTTCAAAATACAGTGAAACATAATTTGAAACAAATAATATAAGATTCATAAAGCCATTATTTATAACTTCCCCTCCATTAGAAAAATGACCTGTGTGCCTTCTATTTCTATGTTTAGATTTATCATACTTTCTTTTAAAACAATCTCTAGAATGATGTTGAGGCTTTCCATTGTTTTAAAATTTCATTCAAACATCATCCTTAGAAGATATCATACCTTGTTGAGGCTTTGCATAAGATGATTTCCCAAATGATTACTTTATTTTTGGTGGCTTTCCTCCTTTGCTTCCTTCCTGTGGCTTTCTCTTGGGAGGTTGCTTTCCCTTCACCATCAATGCCAGATTTGAATTTTGAGGCCTTATATTTCTCTTCCTTTCTTCCTCCCGCATTAATATACCTAATAACTCACCAAAAGTGGGAGATTTATCCTCACACCAAGACCTGTAATGATCATCTAGTATTCATCTAATATTCCATTTAAATTTATGGTTACAAGATCAATGCTAGATACATATTCTCCTATGTCTCCCAACTTATATTTAAAATCTTTCATTATTGAAATAAAATCACTAATGGTTTCATTTTCTTCCATCTTAATGGAGAGGATCATACTTTTCAAAGAGAGGACCGCTTTTTTATTTTTCGACTCATACAAGTCTTTAACTGTAGTCTACATTTCATTAGAGGTGTTGCAATCTCGAATATGGGGAATGATATTGTCTTTCATGCACATCCTTACATTTTTTTTTCCTTATTCTCCATATTCTCCCTATCTTGAATTGACATGGCCGTTGCACCTTTAATGGCATATGGATTCCATTCCTCTCCACTTTCTATGGACCACAAATTATATCCTTTCATTAAAGTTTACAACTTAAATTTCCAATTTACATAAGACATCTAGATTATTCACCTCAGTGGATTAGCCATTTTGAAAAGAAAAGAAGAAATTTCACAAATTTTACACAACTCAATCCTATAAAAGATGCTTGCATAAACCGATTGAAAAAAAATACGCACATAAACTCAACACTGTTCACTTCAACTCTTAATGTAGCACATTGCATAAACTTGTGACACACAAATAGCCTTGTCATCTAGATGACCACTTCAATAGTATTCAAACACATGAGAAAATAAAAAATTATAATTTGAGACTTACGCACCACTACTACTTTGGTTGGAGTCAAGGTCTTGGCTCAATATTGTAGATCAATGAATCTACGCATAAGTTCCATTGTAGGAATGGGCTACCATGCACTAGTGTCAGACATACACTACATGCAACAACCCAAGAACGACAGTTGACTCTTGTAATTTCTAGATCAAAATAACAACCCCTTTTCTTTGCTAGCCTTGTCTTTCCACAAAAGATCTGTTGAGAGCCACAAACAGGAATATATCAAATTAAACTACTTATGGACGACTCGTTTCAATGAGATGGACAAACCGCTCCAACAAGCCCTCCAAACATTCACCTTAATATTCTATCAATGAAAAAGCACCTTTATCGACGCTTGACATCAGTAGACAACACCGTTCAACACAAATCTTAGTGTACACTTGAAACTCAATTCCGACGCAAAATCTCAATGGATGTTTCCAGTCAAACTCTACTCTATTTCCCCACTGATTGCTTGAATGGTTGCCTTGAATCCTAGGCCATATGTAACAGCAAAGTGGCATTCGTTCTTCACATTCTAATATCAAAGCGCAAACTTCCATCTGATGAAGGAATCCCGAGCCTCTTCATCGCTAGAGCTCTATATTTAGAGGTTCTCTCCTCTTCCCGTGGATCAAGCTCTTCAAATTCACTCGACGACCTTCCCCTGCAATGATCAATCACACGAAAAATTCAACCACAACACAAACTCATCTCCCGCCTTGGCTTTGATACCAACACACTTGGTCAAAGAAAAAGTATGGAAGAAGAGTGATGCAACTCACATGTGACGAGAAACTCAGTCTGACGACTGTCTGTAATCATAACTTGATTCACAAACTCATCTCCCGCCTTGGTTTTGATACCAACACACTTAATCAAAGAGAAAGTATGGAAGAAGAGTGATGCAACTCACATGTGACGAGAAGCTCAATCTGACGACTGTCTGTAATCATAACTTGATTCATTTAGCCAGAAAACACACACATACATTTATAGGATTACAAATTAATTGAGGAGTTTGAACCGTAATTCCCAAATTCGACCGTACTGATGGGAAAAATTCGATTCCGTTCGTCGAATGATACGTTGATTCAAATTTTGGTACGTGACGAGATAATAGAACGAGAACAATGCACATTTCAATGAATATTTGGAGTTTTTAATGAAATTTGTATTAATATATATTAACTTATGGCTTATGATGTATACCAAAAACTATAGAATATGCTTAGGGCTACGATATGTACAAAAGCCAAAAAAATAGGTTAAGAGAGGACCGAATGTTGGTAAACTAGAGTATGGATATATGTGTTATTTTAAATTTATAAATTAATAATTTGTAAATATGTGGAGATATATATTTATCAAATTTAGATAAGATTAGGAAAAAAAACTATGACTATTGTTCGATGGTTTTTTTTTTTTTTTTTTTTGAAATTTGAGTAAGTATAAAATTATAACGCTTATCTTCTTATGTTATAAAGAATAAAGTAAGTTAGTAACATAAAACGAATGATAATATGGACTTTGTATAGTAAGTGTAATATGGAATTTGCATAGAAATTCAGTTTATATTGAACATCATATTATATAATCTATAACATACATCATATTATATAATCTAAAAGTAGTTATTTATGTGAATGAATATAAAAATTTCCTTAACTTGTTATTCTAAATGTAAAATTATAAGATTTGTTTATGTATATAATTTTATTTGCAATAAACAAATTTTAAGAAGTTTTTGAAGTTGTCAAAATTATAATTTTTCTATTTGAATTTGTAAAAATATTGAAAAAATAATATATTTGAATAATTGTAAGAGGTATACTTCGTATTGAATTTTAAGCAATCAATTTTTTACTTTACCCAATAGAATTCAAACTTGAACTCGAATTCAAGCATGGTAACTATGGTTTGAACTACCTTCTCATAAATAGTATCTAGAACCCAATTAAAACCCACAATCTTAATGAGGCACAACCAAAGACTAATAATAAAATAATCTAGAATTCTCCACATTTCTCCATTAGTCTAAGTTGAATTGGATGTAGAGTGTGCACAGGGATGGAAATTCATGGTTTTAATAAGTTGACAGATAACATATGGAGAATCACTCTCCTTGTGGGTGCAGATAATGGCCACCTATTTTATAACCCAGATGGACCTTGTTATCGCTCTCTCTCTACTCCAGTGTATCGTTGAGTACTTGTATTTGTGCCATAAAAAGATCTACTGGAGATGGTGGTATTTGTACTATGAAGCTTTAAACAAGTTAGGCAAAGATGCTGATTTGGTTATGACAGAAGGTGAAGACCATGTCCTTCATCTCTTCAATCCAAACTCGTAGAATGTGTCCCTCATGTTGAAATGCATTTCAAATTTCGCACATTTCTCTTGCCATCCATCTTGCAACCCACCAAATGTCTTTATACAATCTAATAACCCACCAAATATTTTTGTCTGAAGAGCAAATCCTATTTACTTAAATTTAAGTTATTTACACTTTTATTAAAGTATAAAAAAAATTAAAAATAATTTATTTATGAGATTTTTTAATTTTTAATTTAATTTTCCTAATTTGTATAAATTTAATTTTTTTGAAACTTTTAAAAATACTATATTTATTTCTATAATTAAAAATACATAAACAAATCACAAATTCTCAAGACAAACTCATTTAAAAAAAACAAAAAACAATCATAATTAAACTGCACAGTTAAACTACACCAAACTGAAGTGAACACTAAAAATATATTATAAATCTATGACAGTCTTTATGATTCTATTACACAATATCTTTTAGAAAATTATATTATAAACAAAAATAATGAGTTCTTTCGATTGCTTTGATATGTGCATTATACAATTCAATGCTACGAAAAATATGTGATGTAAAATTTAGTTGTACTCAGAAGATGTGATATAAAACGTGAAGAAGAATTTTGGAAAAAAATATTAAAAGAAAATTTAATTTAATTAAAATATATTTATATTACTTAGGTTTATAAATTTGTTTTGAAATGAGTTTTTTTTTAATAATTATTTAGGTACTATAAAAACACCAGGGTTTGGCTAAATTATTGGGAGATTGATGAGAATCTTGTATTACAAAATATTAATAACATTAAAATTATTGTTACTTTTAAGTTCAAAGAAAAAATGTTGTGTGAGAAAGATATAGTAGTTAAAAGCAAAATAAGATATTATAAGGAGGTTATCAACCCCACCCTAGAAGATTAAAAATATCTCTCTATTTTAACTAGCTCAACAAAGAAAATTAATATAGCCAAGATTAGAATGAACTCTCATGAGCTCCATAGTGAAGCGGGTCGTTGGGCAGTTCCTAAAACACCATGGATGGAAATGATCTGCCATCTCTGTGAGAATATGAACATCGAGGATGAAAATCACTTCCTCTTAGAATGCCCCACGTACAACCACATTAGATCTCAGTTTCATAATCTTTGTTGCAATACTGACCTTCCTAGCCATTTACGATGTCAAAATTATAGTAGGTTGGGAGGCTTCTCTCCAAGCTTTTTCAGCATAGGAATAAAATTTTAAATCAAACTAAATAATTAGTTTCTTTAGGTCTAATAGAACAAAGTTTGGTCTCAGTGGACGATAACCACCGTCATCATCATCATCAAGGATAAAATATTTTTAATAATAGTTATAAATTAAAAAATAAGATTTACTTTTAAAGTAGTTATGTCATTTTTATATGTTTAATTAAACTGATTTATTAATAAAGATGTGATATGAGCATGCTTTATATGAACATGATTAATCATTTTTTTGGGATGTGGTATTAGTGATATGTGATATTAGCTCATAATATTGTAATAAAATCTACTTATAAAATAAGAATCTCTATAATAAAGTGGAAGTCCATTTCCATTAAAAATATTGTTACATGTTTTTTAAATGTTTTGATGTGTATTAACTTTACCACCGATTTAATTTATTTGATTAGACAAATTTAACTTTATATAAATAAAATATAATATATTTTTTATATTTCTAAATATTCAACCTAAATAAAAATTTTCAATTTTATTTTAAATCACAAATATTTATATATAAAATAATATATTATAATTCATTATATTAATATAATTATAAATAAATGTGTTTTATATTTTAATTATAAACAAATATGTTCTATATTTTTAATCAGGATGAGAAATATATAATATTTTTAAGTATTTAAAATGGTATGGAGATACAACATTTAAAAAATAATATTGTATTACAAATAAAATATTTTTATATTATATTTTTATAAAGAAAATAATTAAAATTAAAAAATATATGGTGAAATATTTAATGTTGTACTATTTAGTATGAGGGAGATGTATTTATATAAAAAATGAAAAAATGGCATATATATAAAAAATGAAAATAAAAAAATTTAACGCTCTATTTCTCATGCTTTTTGGGGGATTAAGTCCCCCTAAGTTAAAGCTAGTCAATATATGGTTTTTTATGGGTGACCATGGCTATCCACGTTTAAATATAGTTGACTATGAATAATTATAATTGATTATCATTAACCATGGTTGACCTTGTTGCATATGGTTCACCATGGATGTCCATGACATTGACTAACCATGAATGACCATGTCTAACATGGTTGAGCATGATTGGCCATGTTTGACTATGTTTAATATGATTTATTGTAGTTGAATATGATAAATTATGGTTAATTATAGCTAATCAGGGTTGAAAATGTTGATTATGCTGCCTATTGTTGGCCATGATTTCCCATGGTGTCCATGGTTGGTGATGATTTACCATAGTTTATAATGGGTTGGCCATGGTGTTGCACAATCTCTATAGTTCATTAACTAATTATGGTTGACCATGATTGACTATGGTTCATTAAATGTGTTGGTTTATATTCATCACATTGCAATAATAAGATATGGATGTGACATTGTGATGTAGATTTTTGTTAGTTAAATTGCAACATCGAATTTAATTTGTTAAATTTTGAGTTTATTTTTGTTCATCAAACTGCAATACCATTTTTTTTTAAATATTTCAACATCAATTTTACTCCGTCATATTGTGATGTTGATTTTTATTCATCAAATTACAACCTCAATTTTAGTTTGTTGTAATGTGAAGTCAAATTTGTTCATCAAATTGTAACATTGTTTTTTGTTTGTCACTTTTGTAATGTCAATTTTAGATCATCACATTGTGACAATGATTTTTTTCATCACATTATGACATTGGTTTTAGTTCATCACATTGTGATGTCGATCTTAGTTCATCACAACACAACATGATGTTAATTTTTGTTCATCACAATGAAACATCTATTTTTTCCTTCAGTATTGCAACATCGATTTTTTTTGTCACGTTATGCCGCATATTTTGTTGATCATATTATGACACTGATTTTTGTTTAGTAGATGGCGATATTGATTTTTGTTTGTCACATTGTGACATCAGGTTTTGTTCATCATAATACATATATCAACTACTTTATCGTATGGTTTTGGTATTTGATTTAGTCTTTGTGATAATAAAGTTTATATTTGATTATCATGGTGTATCATGGTTGACTTATGTTTTCACACTTTGGGATTTGTAAACCATCATGGATATTCCACAGTACATTTCATCGCAACAAATATGATTAAAATATATTGAAACTTGCAATTTGTACTATGAGAGTTAATTTTCCTTAGATTTATGGATTTATTAATTACTATTTTTTTCTTATGCTTACAATAAGTTAAATGTGAAAAATTGATAATAGTGAAATACTAATACAGACCAATCACAATGAACAACAAGGTATGATTTGGGAAACCCTTTCAAAAGAAAAATCGACTAGAAGGTGAGGTTGATCTTCCCTCTTTTATCTAAATGGAATTGATGTAAGTAAAAAGGAGTTGGCACTCTTTATGGAGTTTCTGAAGACTTGTCATGAGATGCTACAGAACACAACCCCCCCCCCTCTCTTGACTCTCAACTACTTTGATCTACTATAGAAAAAATGCACTTGAATACAATGGAAAAATTTTCCTCCTAGTCGCCCAATTATAACATATCTTAATAGTGACCTAGGGATTGAATTTAACCCATTCAACCCTCAATATGAATTACAATTTAACCCTTCTATATTCTTCTTCATATTACCCATGTGGCTAGATCCTGTTTGATGAGTACCGACGGTTGGTGTGGAATACTATTTAATTATGGTGGTCAATCATGATATGTCAACTTCTAGGAGGCATAAATTTTGCATATGCACTCCACTTGATGTATTTCTTGGAATATTGGAAAGGAATTTATGTGTAGAGTAGTGCGAGGAGGTGCAACACCTTAGTGTAGAATTTTTACCACCCAAAAAATTAAATTTAAGGCCTTAGACTAGCCTTAGAGTGTTTCAAACCCTAATTCTCCAAACTCTGTCCCATTGCAAAAAATGGTCCTCTAAGTCAATTTCTCTCTAAATTTTCCACCCTAGAAGCATTAATATGAATGAAAAAAGTACAATTATTGAATTAGAATCATACCTCCCCATTTTGGGGGATTTTCACAAAATTTTTACTGAATGAAGTGAGGAAATGTTTATTCTACCTTCTCCCTAGAGTATTATTTAGCCTTACTTGGAAGTTGTCCTCTCAACAGAATCTGGTAAAGGTCATGCTAGTACCCTTGTCTTGTAGTTCTAAACCTCTTCTAAAAGATTATATTCTCGGTCAAACCTACTTGGGCATTTGGATTTATGTCCTTTATGGAAGGTAGGATCAACTCCTCTCCCTAATCCAACTTAGATTGCTCATAGAGTTTCATATTTTCCACATTCACCACTGAGTATATGTCCATCTATGGTGCTTGACTAAGTCTATAAGAATCAATTCCCAATTTTTCGAATATCTTGAAACTACGATATTGCAAAGCCTTTATTTTATTAACAAGACCTTATAACTTCTCCTTGTTCAACAAAAACCATATTCTATCTCCTACTTAGAAGAACTTGCTTTTCCTTCATTGATCATGCATAACCTTATACTTTTCATATGACTTATTTAATCTCGTAAAGTTGAAAATGGGTCTTCTTGATCTCCCAACAAATTTATATGCTCTTAAATCATCCCTTGTGAGATCCTCCCCCTCTCCTCCTTATTATCCATATGAAATATCCAAAGGTGAAGGTGACAAATATGCAAAAAACATTTCAAGTGGGGATATAGCAGTAGGTGTGCAGACTAATTTGTTATAAGATTGTTATATATACACCATATTTTCATCCCAATTCATCAAATAGTTTTTTTCATAACCCCTCAAAGGTTGTTCCAAAGTCTTGTTAACTACTTTTGTTTTCCCATCTGTCTATGGATGGAATGTTTTAGATGTATTCAACTTTGTGTCCATATTCTCCAACAATGTAGTCTAAAATGCACTAAGAAATATAGTTTCCTTGTCTGAAACAATGCTCCTTGGTATCCCAAAGCACATAAAAACTTTCCCAGAGAACAAGTTTATTACTTCTTTCCCATTGCTGGTCCTTTTACATGGCATGAGAATGTCAATATTTCTTAACCTATTAACTTCCACTAATAGGTAGGCATGTCCTTCATATTTTTTGGTAAAACTTCGATAGATTCCATGGAAATGCTTTCCCAAGGACAAGTTCCTACAAGTAACTCATAGTATAGACCTTGTTTCCTATTGTTAGGCTTATTGGTACAATAAGGTATGTATCCTCTTATGAATCTAGCTACAACTTCTTGCATTATGGGATAGTACACTTAGCTCTATACGTTTACCATTGTCTTACCTATATGAAAATGCCCTACAATATTGGAGTTATGAGCCTCTTTGATTATTTGTAATCACTCACCTTTAGGAACACATAACTTTTCTATTATGTAGAGTAACCCGTTATAAAGATGATGGCTAAATGTGTTGTTACCATCATCCACATGAATCTAGCCTTGTAGCTATTGATACACCCTCCTAAAATCCTAATCCTCTACATATTCCTCTTTGTATGCATCATGGGTAAAAGGATCCATATGCATTAGAGTTCCCAATGATGTTATTTTTTATGTGGGTGGCCTTGAAAGCATCTTGTTCAACTTGTTTGTGCTTCTCTTCTTGTACTTAAACACTAAATGAAAATACTATAAAAGCCCCATCCACTTCTAATTCTTGGTCTATTGTAACTTATTTTGATCCTTCATGTATTGTAATAACTGGTGATCTATGTGGATGATTATCTCCTTTCCCATCAAAGAAGTCTAGGAGCCAAAGAGAAAGATATTGCAATGTTGGGGATATGGAGAGAACCACATGCTAAAGGATTTTCCTCACAAACAATAGAATTGTAATAGGTTGTACAATGTTCAAGAGAAAGTGATGGTGAATGATGTGGCTTAGAGTGTGCCTTGGATTAATGTTGCATTGGACAACAGGAAAGAAAATCATCAAGCCTTAGTGATCGAGATGGAAGTTATGGTCACTAACCAAAATGTTTCAAGTTTAATTGATCCAAGCTTTAATTTTTACTTATGTTAGCCCAAGGATTATGTTGTAACTTATTTTTCTATGCATTTATCTTTTAAATTACATAGATTTCAAAAAAATAAAAGTTAGGTTAATTTTCTTTATGTACTTTGTAATAAAGCACGTTAGATTGAATGTTGCTTTAGATTTTATTATGGTGCAAACATATAGTATTTAAATAATTAATTTTTATTTAAACAAATATTGTCGCCAAATAAATTAAAGTATAGGAAGCTTTGGACATACCAGATCCATCCTGCTCATATCAATGGTCATTCAGTGATTACGAGACCCCCACACTGCCAATGGTTAACAGGGGGGTCCACCAAACGGTATTCAATTTACCACCCATGAGTACATGTTAGCTTCCTAGTGATTGTTGGACTCCCCCACAAACCGCTATCGCCCTCTGCTAATTCTCCCACTACTTTAGCCCACTGCCACACATTCTGCCAAAATAACCATTACCACATTCCCCAATATATTAATAATTTGACTGTTGAAATATTAAAATCTCTTCCACCAACTTTCTACTTATTAATTGTAGACACAACAATAATGCTTATTCGAATAAAAATGTTGATAAACCTAAATCTCTTCTACCAAGCTATTGATATTCCATTTTCCATTCTTATCCAGAGCACTCTGTGACACCAAATCGACAAATTTCAGCTACCAGTCGTCAATTCACCAGGTATTTTCTTTAATAATTCTATGTTATTTCATTTTTCAAAATGGAAAGTCAAAAAGGGAAATCTAAAGTAACTTTCAAAAACCTGACTTTACCCCCTATACCCAATTTAGATCAGTTTCTCCTTATTGATACCCAATTTAAGATTATAGAAACCCAGTGTGAATTTGACCTTTATGAACTTCATAATTGGGCATTTCAAAAATTTGAAGATGTTAGTGATGAATTCTACTTTTGGGAGTCCATGTTGCCCCAATTTTGTTTCCCTCAAACCCATTACTTCCCTGAATTCATCACCTTGTGTGAAAACTGATATTTATCGAGTCAAAGGGACATAGTCGCCTGAAAAAATGAGATTTTGTTTTCTATAACCCTAGAGTCAATATGTCAAGCTTTGTAAATAAACCCTTACAATTCTCTTCATCCATTTTTAGCTGAATCTTGATGGAAGTTTACAAAAAACTTTCCTTTCAGGAGCAAGCCCATATTTTCGAGTCCTTTCTTCTTGAAATTTCTGAAATACCTCGAACAAATCCACCATACTCTTCTGGCATCTTTCTGAAAATGTACATACAGGTTGTTTCCATCATTTGTTGTCTTTTAGAATACCCAAATGATCAATGTGTGGATGAAGACATTTTAGGATTCCTCTTCTAACCCAATTGGACCTCATTATCCCAATCTGTAGACTTTGGTGTACGAACGAATGGTTGTATTTGTGGCAGAGAAGGATCCACTAATAGATCGCGTTGTTTTGTACTATGAAGCTTTAAAGAAGGCAGGAAAAGACGTTGATCTGGTTATGGTAGAAGTTGAAGACCATGTGTTCCATCTCTTCAATCCCAAATCTAAGAATGTGTTCCTCATGCTGAAACGCATTTCCTCTTTCATGCATTTCTCCTATGATTAGTCCAACAACTCACCAAATATTTTTGTATAGCGAGCAAATCCTATTTATGTGGCTTTGGCTTCTTTACAGGATTTTTTTCAAAGTGTGAAGAAAAGTGTGAAATAGTTCAAATCCTATTTGTGTGGCTCTTGCTTATTTTATTTTTGTGTTTTTATCAAAATGTAAAGTCTAAAGAAAAGTAGGAAATAGTTTAATTATTAGATCTTTTGGTTTAACTTTAAATTTATAACTTCAATTGTTGTAAAATGTTTTCCCAAAAAACACATTTTGAATAGATAAATGATAAATTCACTCAAAATTTACGACCTAATTTAAAAAAAATAAAAAATAAAGAAATAAAAACAAAACAAAAATAAAACAAAAAAAAACAAAAAACCAAGACCTTCCTATAGCTGGTTGAATTGAATTGTTAAAAAAGATTAGAAGTATGTGATTCTAATACACAATATATTTAGGGAGATCCAATCAAAAGACTCTAATTTCTTGGGCATGAATTTGACTTCATGAACTCCCATTAAAGAAGTGCTTTAGCAACAAGCACTCAATCAATTAAGCTAAATCTCGAGACTTATAAACAAAACTTTTTATTAGATTATATGATAAAATAAAATAATGTGTTTTGAAGTATTTTTTACAATCAAATAGTGTGAAGAAAATGTGATTTGTATTAAATATATTTATTTGGAATATGATTTTCATAGTTTTATTTTAATTATTAAGTGGATAGTAGAGACTTAATCTTCATGGAATGTTTTAGAATATTCTTAGTAGTGGTCACAAATTAAATGGTGATATTTATCTTTAATTGACCAATTAAAAAACATGTGACAAGAACATGCATGATATGAAATTGAGTTATGAATTTTTGGGCATGTAATATTATTAAGCTATGGTATCGGTTCATAGTATTTTGATAAAGTCTATTAATGATTTTTTGCGCATGTAGTATTATTAAGCCATGGTATTGTCCATAGTATTGTGATAAAGCCTATTTATAACTTAAGAATCTCCATGGTAAAGTGGGAATCCATTTCCATGGTTAAAAAAAAAATAATAGTAGAATATAAATAAAATATTTAATATCAATTTTTTTATAAATAAAGTTTAATTGAAACTAGAAAAATTATGGTCAAAGATTTAATGTTGTACTACTTAGAATGACGGATATGTGTAATTCCTTTCATGTTCAATATCAAGTTGACATGTGACATATACATATATATATATATATATATATATATATATATATATATATATATATATATAATATAAATGAATTTATGTTCATTTTATATATATATATATATATATATATATATATATATATATAATGAACATAAATTCATTTAACTCTATTTATCATGCATGTTGAGGGGTTAAGTCCCTAGACGTTAAAAATGGTCCATATATGAAAAAATTTCATTATTTAAATTTCATTTTTGACTGTATCAATGGATTTAATGCCTTGGAAATCTCCTCGGGCAGTTAGATTGCGTAATCTAGAGCTTAAACTTGTATTGTAGACTAAACTGACCACAAAAATATACATAAAAAGGGACTAAAATTTAAAATAGTGAGATTATTAGCCCTAAGAAATCTTTTTTTCAATTGTTTTATATCATATATACATAGATTTTTTTAACTATATATAATATATACATAGTTGACATTGAAATCTTTTACTTAACATGGGTAGTGATATATTTTATTTATAAACTACATTGTACACAATAAAATGTTTTTTTGTTATTAATATTTTAAATGCAACATATTAATTTTATATTAAAAATTTGAATGAATTACACATCTCCCTTTTATTATTTTTATCAAGAAGTAATTGAATTTTTTTACTTTCAATTACTTTTCTCTTTTTGGATTAAAATATTTTATTTTTCTCTCTCGTTCTATATATATATATATATATATATATATTCACTTTGATATTCAAATAACTTTTTTAAGCTATGTATTGAGATGTTAATAATTATACATTTTTAACACTTAAAAGTTAATAAAAAAAATAATTACATTTCCTCTCCAAATTTGTTATAAAATTATGTTACTTCATATGGATATCGAAATATTTTATTTTTGGTTGAGAGTGAGAGTGAAGAAATTTTATGTATCCTTCATACTGAGTTGTAATATCAAGAAGTGACATACAAAAACAATGTGATTGATCCTCAAACAAATATCTTCATTCATCTCTACCTCACTCGCCTAGAGGCTAGGGATCGAAAAGGCAAAATATTAGTGCTTGTGTACATTCACGGAGGGGGTTTCTACATCGAATCCATTGCTTCTTCTGTGTACCATAATTATCTTAGTAAAGTGGTTGTTAGGTCCCTATAATACTAGTGATTCCCCAATTACTATTTTCATTGTAGCCCTTATTGTTATTATTGTGCCCCTATTGTCCCCATATTGTTATTAGTGTGCCCCATAGAAGCCCACTATTTTTATTATTGTGCCCATATATTATTATTGTTATGTCGGCTTTGTTTATATTGTGACCCCTTATACTCCTATATATAGAAAGGAGGTTTAGTCATTCATATCATCGAATAATTATTCATTTGTGTAATGTAAAGGAGGTTTCCCCCTAGAAGAGGCTGATTTTGAAATCGTCGATCTATCTTTTCTATCTTTTTGTGAGTTGGTTCATAACATTTGGTATCAGAGCTTTGGATTATAGGGTTTCACTACTCCAAACAGATCATCGTGGCATTTTCGCTATAACATTTTTCTGTGATGTTTTAGAAGCTAAAAAATACTCATTTGAGCAGAAATCTCGATGATCCTCAGGTTCAAATTTCATAGATATGATCAAAAGAAGTTATGTTTTTTGTAGGCTTCCGAATTACATCCCAAACAAGTGACATTAGGAAAATCACCATAACTTTCTCTCTGAGTATCACATTGAAATTTTGTAAGAAGTTCCAAAAAGAGGACGGACTGTACTTTTCTGTACATTTTTTTCAGGCTTAAAGGTTGAAGCGATGACACGTGGAACTTCATACAAGTTAGATCTACTAAAAAGGTGTATAATTAGGCCATATTGGGATAATCGGCATAATCCTTTCTTGGATAATCCAATTTCTATCAAACTAGTGGCACTGGAAAGAGGACTCAGAGGACTAACATAGTTCGTAATTTCAGACCTTGGAGATCTGAAATTTTAGAGATACATCAGATTCAATATTGAGCTCCTACAAAGTGAAAAAATGTGTGTAGTTTTTTTTAAATTTTGCATAAGTTTGGTTCGAAAAATTAGTTTGAAGGAATTCAAAGGGCATAGTGAAGCATAATTATCATTAATTGATTCCCCAAAGAAAGAAAATGGAAACACCTAGTAAGCAACCTGAAAGCTCTAGCATGACTCATGAAGAAGAGGAAGAAATGCAACATGATATACCAAAATTACGAGACCAAGTGCAACAAAATTCACTCTCACAAAAAGTAACAAAAGCTAAGGTGGATGGTTTAAAGAAAGTTGTGGAAGGTAAGATGGATGGCATGGAAGATAAGATGGATGGTTTAAAGAAAGGCATGGAAGCTAATATAAATGACATGGAAGCTAAGATGGATGGCGTGGAAGATAAGATGGATGGTTTAAAGAAAAGCATGGAAGCTAATAAAGATGACGTGGAAGCTAAGATGGATGGTTTAAAGAAAGGTGTGGAAGCTATGATGAATGATGTGGAAGCTAAGAGGGAAGGAAAAATGGAATATTTGAAGAGAGATTTGACAAAGTTGCTACAAGAAATGCTTACTAATGGTGAAAGGGTGGTAAAAGAAACTCATGATGAGAACAAAATAAATTTTAATCATGATTTCAGAGACTCTAATGCTGGATTGAAGACCCACCATGTTCCAAAGATCGATATGAGGAAGTTTGATGGAAAGGATCTCGTAACATGGATACTATAGATGGAGTAATGTTTCGATCTCCATAATGTGCAAAACGCACAAAAAGTATGCATTGCAACTTTATATTTGGAACCAAATCAATTTGTGTGGTATCAATGGCTTTGCTCTGGTAAACAAATTGTCACTTGGGAAATTTTCACAAAAGAAATGATAGCACATTATGAGGATTCAAAACGCAACACCTTTTTTAGCCAATTGATAAATCTCAAACAAAAGGGTCCAATGATGGAGCACATTAAGGACTTCCAAAAATTGAATATAAGGGTAAAATATATTCGAGAGGAGAATAGGATTGGTGTGTTCATAGGGAATTTAAAGGATAACATCCCACATGAGGTTCACCTTTGGAAACCTGATTCATTGGATAAGGCATTCAGGTTGGCAAGAAAAATGGAAAGAAAACTTATGGCAACCAGGAAGCCTACCACTCACAACTATAAATATGGAAGTGTTGTTGCCCCTAGCCTTCCACAACCTACAAGGTTGACACCACAACAATTGGAAGTAAAAAGAGCAAAAGGGCCGTGTTACAGTTTTGATATCAAATACACTAAAGGTCATAAGTGTGCTGAGAAGAAATTATTTTACATAGATTGTGAAGAGGAGGAAGAAAAGGAACAAGAAATGTCAAAAGAAGAGAATATACACCAGGAACAAACCCTAGAGAAAGAAGAAATGAATCCGACCATATCTTGCAATACATGGGCTAGAATTACCACTCCTCAAACTATCAAGATAGAAGGACATATCAAGAAGAAAAATTTATTATAGTGTTGATTGATTCGAGCAGTACCCATAATTTTATTCATTGTAAGATAGCCAAGGAATTGAATTGCTTCATATATCCAGCACCAGAGTGTCAAGTGATCGTTTCAAGTGGAGGAACCATAAATTGCTATGGAAAGTGCCATAATATCAAACTATCCATGGGAGATTATGTATTGAATATCTCAATGTTTTCCACTCCAATGGGTGGTGTTGATGTTGTACTAGGAGTCCAATGGTTACAATCCTTGGGTACAATAGCTTTTAATTTTCAATAACCTTTCATTAAAGTTTGTTCATAGGGAAAGGAATTTGACTTAAGGGGTATCGTAGGGAAACTGGGAAATAAAATCAGCTCTAACGGAATGAAAAAACTTCTAAAGAAAGAAAAACGAGGCGTAATTGCACAATTATGTTTGCTAGACGTTCCCACATCGAAATCCTCTATTTCTCCAGATATCCAGAAAGTCTTAGACAATCATTCCAAGGTATTTGAGACTCCCAAATGCCTCCCACCTATTCATGATCATGATCATGCTATTCATTTGATTCCAGGAAGTGTTCCTCCAAACATCAGGCCATACATACATCTCTATACCTAAAAGAGTAAAATTGAACGTATGGTTGCAGAAATGCTAGAGGCTGGTATAATTCAACCTAGTCAAAGTTCTTTCTCTACTCCAGTAGTATTGGTGCACAATAAGGATGGATCATGGTGCATGTTTCCATATTATAGGGAGCTCAACAAGCTCACTATTAAAGATAAATTTCCCGTTCTTGTCATTGATGAATTATTGGATGAATTGCATGGATCAATTTACTTCACCAAGTTGGATCTTCATTCAAAACATCATCAAATCAGAATGAAGACTGAATACATTCCGAAAACAACATTTAAAACTCATGAGGATCATTATGAATTTTTTATCATTCCTTTTGTCCTTACCAATGCACCTTCCATATTTCAAGGTTTGATGAATTCCATTTTCAAACCCTTCCTTAGAAAATTTGTGTTAGTATTTTTTGATGATATACTAATCTACAACAAGTCTTGGAGGGATCATGTTCAACATGATCAAAGGGTGCTCAAACTATTGGAGGAGAAACAATTATACGAAAAAAGATCCAAATGTTTCTTTGGAGTACAAGAGGTGGAATATCTGGGTCATATTGTATCTCATGAAGGTGTTAAGGTAGACCCTAGCAAAATTAAAGCCATTAAGGAATGGAAAATCCCCACATCCATAAAGCATTTGCAAGGATTTATTGGGTTGATAGGGTTTTATCGCAAGTTTGTTAAGAATCATGGGAGAATAGTAACACCTCTAACAACACTATTGAATAAAGATGCATTTTCATGGACTCCGGAAGCAGCAAAGGCCTTTGAACATCTTAAAGAGGAATGTGCCAAGCATCGGTCTTAGCTATGCCGAAGTTCAAAAAAACCTTTATTGTGTAATGCAATGCCTCAGGAAATGGAATTGGTGTTGGTTTAATGCAAGAAGAAATGCCCATTTCTTTCGAAAGTCATCCAATCAAAGGAAAGTGTTTACACAAAGCTATTTATAAGAAGGAAATGTTGGCAATACTACATGCACTTAAGAAATGGCTACCCTACCTAATGGGAATACACTTCAAGGTAAAAATGGATCATGATAGTCTTAAATAATTTTTAGAACAAAGTTTATCTTCAGAAGAGAAGAAAAAAATGAGTCACAAAGATGTTGGGTTATGACTTTGAAATCAACTACAAAAAGGGGAAGCAAAATGTTGTGGCAGATGCACTCTCAAGAAAGGATGAGGATGTGGAAGCATTTCTTTGCGCCATTTCTATTATCCAACCATACTAGATAAATGAAGAAAGGGATGAATGGAAGATTGACGAAGAAGTGTGGGAACTCATTCAAAATTTACAACAAGATCCCAATATATCTAGTATATTTAGATGGAAAAATGATACATTATGGTACAAATATCGCTTATACCTATGTAAGAATTCCCAACTCAAACAAAAGATTCTTATGGAATTGCGCACTTCTCCCTTAGGAGGGCACTCAGGATTTTTAAAAACTTACCACAAGTTTAAGAAGGATTTTTTTGGGATGGCCTTAAATTGGATATTCAAAAGTTTGTGGTGGAATGTTTGGTTTGTGAACAAAATAAAGTTGAAACAATTAAGACCCCATGTCTATTACAACCTTTATCTATTCCAAGCCAACTTTGGGAGGAGGTTTCAATGGATTTTATGACAGGTTTACCCAAGTCCAAAGTAAAGAGTGTCATCATGGTGGTAGTTGACAGACTTACCAAGTATGCACACTTTTGTGCATTATCTCATCCATTTAAAGCTGGTACTATTTCTACTGCATTTATGGAAACAATTCAAAAGATAGATGGAAACCCAAAGATTATTGTAAGCAACAGAGATCCCATTTTCACTAGAAATTTTTGGACATAATTATTTTCTTTTCTCGGTACTCAGTTAGCTCATAGCTCATCTTATCATCCTCAATATGATGGGAAAACTGAGATAGTAAACAAATGTTTGGAAGGATATCTTCATGCTTTGTCTTTGATAAACAGACATAATGGGTCTAATGGTTGCCTTTGGCTAAATGGTGGTATAACACTTCCTTCCATACTACAACAAAAATGACCACATTTATGGCACTTTACGGATATCATCCACTATCCATCACATCATATTTAAGATAAAATTCTAAGGTTCAAGCAGTGGAAGATCACATCGAACATCAACAACAAGTTCTCCAACTCTTAAAGGATAACCTCACTTTGGCGCAGAATAGAATGAGACAACAGGCAGATCAACATTGCAGTGAAATAAGTTTTGATGTAGGTGATTGGGTATTCCTATGACTACAACCATATAAACAAATGTCCATCAAGAAAGCTAGGAAGGATAATAAATTATCACCAAAGTATTATATTCCATACAAGGTGTTGTAAAAGATTGGTACTATGGCATACGAATTGGAGCTCCCTGTAGCTTCCCAGTTGAACCCAGTTTTCCATGTTTCATGTTTAAAGAAGGTTATAGGTGACAAGCTCCCAATTCAAACAATATTGCTAGAACTTGATGAGGAAGGAAAAATCATATTGGAACCTGAAGAACTCGACAACTACGAAATCGATCAATTTCAGAGTATCTAATCAAGTGGAAGAACTTACCCACTAAAGATTACACATGGGAGGATGAAAATTTTATACAGAAGCATCCAAAACTACTCAAGCATTGAGGACAACACCTTTTTGAAGGAGAGGAGCATGTTAGGTCCCTATAATACTAGTGATTCCCCCATTACTATTGTCATTGTAGCCCTTATTGTTATTATTATGCCCCTATTGTCCCCATATTGTTATTAGTGTGCCCCATAAAAGCCCATTATTTTTATTATTGTGCCCTTATATTATTATTGTTATGTCATCTTTGATTATATTGTGACCCCTTAGAATCCTATATATAGAAAGGGGGTTTAGTGATTTGTATCATCGAAGAATTGTTCATTTGTGTAATGTAAAGAAGGTTGCCCCCTCGAAGAGGTTGATTTTGAAGTCGTTGATCTATCTTTTCTATTTTTTGTGAGCTGGTTCATAACAGTTGCTATAGAACCCAAGTTTATTTGTATATCACTGGAGTACCAAAGAGCTCCTAAGCATCACCTCCATGTTGCTTATGATGTTTGTTTTGGTGTTCTTGAATGGATTGATCACCAAACAATGTCATTGCAAGAGTTATTTGTGGATCCATGCCTCACTTCACATATAAATTTCAATGTTGTGTTCTTCGCAAGTGACAGTATTGGAAGCAACATTGTGCATTAGGTGTGAATCCTTGCAAGTGGAAATAAATGGGGTGGTATATGTTTTCAAGGGGTCATTTTGGTTCATCCCTCTTTAACGTAGAAGAACGAATAAATATAATTAGGACAAGATCAACCTAGAGACTACCTGCACTCACACTTGATTCATTCAGTCAAAAAACATCTATATTTATAGGATTGCGAATTAGTTAAGGAGTTTGAGAAACTACCTCATAAATAGGATCTAGAACCTAAGTAAAACCCATAATATTAACAAGACAAAAAAAGAGACTAATAATAAAATAATATAAAATTCTTCACATTTATCCATTATTATAAGTCTCCCTCTTAATGGATAAATGTGTTTTCTAACAAATGTAACATATTTCTAAATGTTTCATACTTTTCCTTTCTAAGAGGCTTTGTAAAGATGTGATCCACATTGTCATTGGTTTTATGATAAATTAAAGTAATTTCTTTAGATTTCATATTTTCCGTGACAAAATGGTAATGAGTCTCAAAATGTTTTGATCTTTCGTGGTACATAATATTTCTGGCCAATTTTATTGAGCTTTAATTGTCACACTTGATAATTGTTGGTGTTTTTTGTACTTTTTCAGCTTCTTTAAGAATTCATCGCAACCAAATTGCTAGACATGTAGCCCTACACAAATCTTTATATTCTAATTTTGATGATGATAAAGAAATAATTGGTTGTTTGTTGTTGTTCCATGCCATGGTCCTAGATCCAATATTGAATGCACATCTTGATGTCGATCTTCTATCATCAAGATTCCCAGCCCAATCTGAATCAAAATATCCTGCCAACTCAACATCAAAAGCATTAGTACATTTAATATCATAATTAACAGTCACCATAAGATACTAAAGGACCCTCTTTGCTACTTTTCAATGAATTTCAATAGGTTTGGCGTGAAATGACTCAACATGCTCACTAGATATGTAATATCTAGCTTGGTTATAGTGACATTGTTTAGACTTACCACTAATTGACAATGCAATTTTCAATCCACCTCTCTCATGCCATCATCACTTTAGAGTTTGGCACTCTGTTCTAAAGGTACTAAGTCTTCTTTACATTGTTTGTGACCCTTTTGAGTATCTCTCTAATAAATTTACTTTATGTAACCAAATTTTGTCCATCTTCTCTCCATATCTCAAGACCTAAACAATAATTCAATGCCCCAAGGTCTTTCATTTCAAACACCTATGATGGCTACCTCTTAACTTCTGTTATCACAAAACCTAACCCTAACAAGCTACTGGTCAGGTAGACCTTTAGTAACTGTTTCAAACCAAATTTTGGCTAAGGCTTAACCTCCTCAACCTCAGAGGGCTATTTCACTAGGTTAAAGATTTTGATAATGGATTAGATGGCTAATTCTATGAAACAAATGAAGGAGTGTAAATGGTCAAAACACAGTCAATAAACATCCATTGGGCTTATGGAGTCAGAAAATTCTTAGTATGACAACAATATCAGTTGAACATGGAAGTCAGGGCATCAAGAGGTCAATATATCAGTTAACACATAGAAACATGTACAAAACACAGTCTACAAATGCATGAAGGAAGTTAGAGCATTTCTAATGAGTTCTAAGTATCATACATTCATACCAATGAAAATAAGGAATTGAGGACAAACATAAAACAAGCCACCATTTAACTCTTTCTGAATCCTGAGAAGTAAAGCCAAAGTCTATATTCATAAAAACATAGTCTTCTACAATGACACAATATGAGTGTTTTCTCTGAAAAATTTCCAACCCGTGGTGCATTAAAAATATTTTCATATATAGAGTTTCCTTACAAGCTTAAATTCCTTCCTCTAGCAAGAGGGGAATTCTAATTTCTCTAGACTTGACACCTATTGAACTTTAAACAAACTATTAATTACAATTGATTGTTAACTAACAGTCTTAGAGACCTAATTTGACTAGGAGTGTAACTCCTTATCTATGCTGGCAACAACCTTAGCTATGAAAAAAAATCGTTCTTTGACATCTATGCCTCTTCATATTTGGCTTGAGTGATGACTTTAAACTTCATTCTATCCTTTGATTGCTTGTCCTTTAACTATCCCTAGATAATATGAAAATTGCCCGTGTTTTTTCTGCTTTGGTCTCCAAAGTGGTTCCTCGAATTCTGCTAACCATTTTATCCCTTTTAATAACATGTGATGCCCTGAATTAGACCAAAGGTCCTGCTCATATACTCGTGCTAAGACAAAACCCCTTAGAAGCTAGTTGAAGCATGACAATTTTCTGAGCTACCAAATGATTGTTGTTTTCGTAGCTCAGAGTTTGGAGATATTAAATGCCTCTCATTCTTTGAAATTTCTTTTTCTTAATATTCAAAACTTCTGAGGTGGCCCTTTTGTATCATCTACAGTAGCATTCTTTCATAATGGTTCCCCCCTTTCATTTCAAAATTGATTCAAAAAACAGAACGGGTAGCTTCAGCAGTTGTGTAGCGCGCTACGAAACTACTGTGCATTATATGTCATTTTTAGCAGTTTTGTAGCACACTACAAAACTACTGTGTGATTCAAGAACACAGTTTTTGTCATTTTTTGGGGATTTTTTTTTATGGCTTATCCACATGTTATGAGCCAAATAATCTGACATTGTCTATCCAAAATAGCCTTCAATCTTCAAAAAGTAAACTTCACATCAAAATTGTCTCGAAATTGCTTCACTTATTGTCTGCTTCATTTATGTTGAGGCTGTTCTTCTGGTTCATTCAGTTGAATATTCAAATCTTTGATCTGTCTTTTCATCATTCATATTTCAGTTCTTAATTTTTCATTGACCCTTCTGATATATCTTGCCTCTTTTATTGCAAGGACCATACAAGCAAAATATTAAGCATGACAGCTAACTAATTTAGGTATTGAAGCTTTTTTATCTTCCCAAAGAGCCTCCATTTTGTTGAAATTGGCTTCCTTAACTGCATGTTTCCTTGCTTTCTTTTCTAAGTTTGGCAATCTCAAGATAGCAAGCTTCAATTTCTTCTTAACCTCCTCGAAGCTACATTCTTCCTTATGACTGATAACTATCATACCTCTGTCATCATTGTGCAATTGTGATGATGTTTCTGATAGAACCATGGGTTATTTATGTAATTCTGCTACCTCCCCTACCTCACTTGCTTCTGGCTATGCCTCTTATATCCTTCTTGAATGCCTTGTCATAGGTCTTCTTGGCTTGAACACAAACTCTGAGACCTGGTCATCAAATTGAAGCTTTTTGGAAGATTTAACTCTTTTGGTTTTGTTCTTGCTGGCTTCAAGTAGCTCTGCTTGGACCAGAGGAGTCTCTTCTATGTCGATGACCCAGAGGAGATCATTCAAACTTCCCTTTGAAGCTAGGCTTTCATGAGCAATCGCAGTCTTCACCCTTTTCTTAGCTAATTGACTTCTTGTTACTCTTCTTTGGATAGTTTCATCAACAGACCGCTCTTGTACCACCTCATTGATCTGAACCTTCTTCCTATGTGACTGTTGGGGTGTGTCTTGAACTACTAGTGGTTTCATAGGCTCCTTCACCTACTTTTTGGCTTTAAATTTCACAAATCTTCTTGATCTTGTTTCCTCCTGATGACTTACTACTAGTGAAGAAATTTCCTTCGCCTTAGGGCTAAGTCCTGTTTCAGTTTTAAAGCCTATCATAAACAAGAAAGCAGACCATTCTCTTCCAATCTTCTAAAGCTCATGTAAAACAATCAACTTTATCAACCCATGATGGAACAAGGAGGTCTCACAAGAGTCTTTCTTCAATTGAACCTTATCAAATATTTTTCCTAAGCTACGAAACAGATAAAAAGGTAAATCAAGAGATATTTTTCCAATGAAATGTAAGACAAGCTTAAAATGTTAAGAGTACACCTTATGGTATCTCCCCTCATAGGTAAAATATCTTTGGACGCATGTCAGAAAGTTGGCATATGAATCCTTTACATAGCTTCTAGGCACTGATTTGGTTAAGTCTGAGCCTATGAATTCTGGCTTCAAAAATTCTTGGCAGGGTGCCATTTCGAATTTAAAGTTCTTGAACCATCTTTCCTGGCCTCTTGGTATCTCGATGACTATAGATATGACCTTAGGAGAAACTGGAATTTCTACCACTCGAACTCTTGAATTCAAACCAACAAAATTGAAAGAAAAATCTTTGGTTACTTGAACATGACCACCTTGAAGTTTTTCACAGAATCTCCAATAGCCCACCTGTTTGAATGCATGTTCAACCTCTCTGCTTCTCGTGAGCACATCTAAACCTTCAGGCTCAGCTCTAAGACACCATCCTGATCTGTGATTTTTCCTTTCTTCAGGCATGTCTATGAAATCCCTGCAAGGAAACTTGAAGATAAACTTGAATTGTATTGGTTTGAACACTGCCTCACTTGAACTTGAAACTAAGAACTACCTCGCTTGAGCTTTCATAAAGTTCTGATGAGTGTCATCCTTAAGTTTTCCAATTGTCTTCTTATGCATGAAAAGAAAACGGGAAAAACCAAGACTAACTCACCTCACCTTACTTTTTGAAATTTGAAAGAATGTGTACAAGACATCTAACGAATCTAATGATGAGAATGAATGGTTGCATGTGATAGGCATGGTTCAAGGACTGACACGTGATGATGAAATATGAACGAATTTTGATGGAAACTATAGCTAGACAAGATCTGGCATGAATCCCTAATTTCGTAGCACAACGAGTGCAAATTATGTGTTTTGCGCTACGAAATCTCCTAGTTATGAATCCCTATTTTCATAGTGCACATAGTGTATTTTTATGAGTTTGCGCTACAAAAACTCCTAGTTGATCTCATAGCACATGCCAACTTTAAAACAGTCTTAGAAAGAACTAATGTGGGACTAATGATAGTCAAAACAAGATTGTTGACCTTATTTAACAATGGGAACAAGACTCTATCCTATGTTTTAGACTCCTTAAACAAAACAATAGAAATGACTCGACCAAGACTGACTTACAACTTTGAAACCATACAAGTTGTCCATTTTTTTTAGTGATAATAGTGGCTCCACTTGGGATAGTGTGCCCTTGTGGTACAGTAAGAACCTGCAGGTCCAGTGCTTTGTTTGCTTATGATAAAAACGAATATTTGATTGACAAGCATCCCCTTCAAGCTACTTGGGCCTTCACCTCTGGCTTAAGCTTGATGATCAATGTAGGAGAAAGAAATCTATATCTACTAAAAAATTCTCAGTTAACCTTGAGCTTATTTTCATTTTCCTACCTACCTACCCTATCAATTGCAAACTTCTTTCAGCTTAATCAATGTGAAATTTGAAATGTAGCCAATCATTTGTTTTATCCGATATTTAAGTTTTTTTACTACATCGGAGTTCAAAGCAACTATGATATTGTGATGACCACTGCCACTGAAATTTCCTCTGATCTTCATAGAAAAACTGAAACACTAGAGATTAAAACTCTTCCATGTATTTAGCTATAGGATCCCAGAATACATATTCAGCTTGATGATCCTCATAAATTCTTGTTACTTCTAACAATTGATCTTTAGTCACACAACATTTATTTGATAAGTTATCCAACTGCTTTTTTGCATGATCCCCATAGACAGTGTAATTTTCCTCACTATTATGATCATTCTTTGAAGTAATCTACTGCAACGAATTACATAAATGATCAACCTTTTCCTCTGCCTAAGGGTTATAAAAAGTTTCTTCCAGTATTTTTCTTGGTGTTTGCAATTATTTTCATCTTCATTATGAACCGAAGACTGGCAAGTTTGTTGCATCTTCACATTAATCTCAAAGGATGTAACATGGTTTTCATAAGTAAAGCCCTGTTTATTTTCATGTTGCATTTCATGGGATGTTATCCTTTCTTCTTGATGTTGAAATGTATTGTTATGAAGAGCCTCTAAAATTTCTTCATCCATAAATTCATCATCATCATAACAATCCTCCAAATATTGAATAAGACTCAAAGAATGTTTACAACAATCTTTGACCATCAATAAGGAAGGATGACATTCTTTATACATCTAATAGAATTCATCATGAAAATTAGCAAGTGAATATATTGAACTATTTTCCAAACTTTTATACCAAGACCATGCTTTTCCTTCTAAAGTGGTCATAAACATCTTCATGAGACAATATTTAGGGAACTGAACCTTAAGACTGTGTACATGCATATGGAACCTAACCAAATGAAGAGCAGCATTGTCTTTCTTTTCATCTTTAAATATTGGAAGATCATCTAACCAATCAACCTTTGGCATAAGATTTGGAAAACCAGGGATATGAGACTGATTCATAGGGGCATACCTGGAATTAATTCTTGCAATGGAACTCATCTTGAAACTTCATCAAGCTACTAATCTTCTAGCAGTGGAGTCACCTTCCAATTTGTTATTTGATGTGTGGAGTCACCAAGGTAGTTTTGCAGCCTCGAACAGATTCTGAAGCTCCTGCTACCTTCAAGAGTTCAGCTTCTTGATTTCGGGAATGAGTAATATTCAGATTCCCGGTAGGCGCACCAAAATGTTATCAGAAAACCTAACCCTGACAAGCTGTTGATCAGGTAGACCTTAACTGTTTCAAACCAACTTTTGGCTGAGGCTTAGCCTCCTTAACCTGAGAGGGCTCTCTCACTAGGTTAAAGATTTAGATAATGGATTAGATGGCTAACTCTATGAAACAAATGAAGCAATGTAAATGGTTGAAATACAATAAATAAACATCCATTGGGCTTATGGAGTAAAAAAATGCTTAGTATGACAACAATATCAGTTGAACATGGAAGTCAGGGCATCAAATGTTCAATATATCAGTTAACACATAGAAACATGTAGGAAATACAGTCTACAAATACATGAAGGAAGTTAGAGCATTGCCAATGATTTCTAAGTATCATACATTCATACTACTGCAAATAAGGAAATGAGGACAAACATAAAACAAGCCACCATTGAACTCTTTTTGAATCTTGAGAAGTAAAGCCAAAGTCTGTATTCATAAAAACATAATCTTCTACAATGACACAATATGAGTGTTTTCTATAAAAATTTCCAACCCGTGGTGCATTACAACTCTTGTCATATATAGAGTTTCCTTACAAGTTTGAATTCCTTTCTCCAACAAGAGGGGAATTTGAATTTCTTTAGACTTGACACCTATTGAACTTTAAGCAAACTATTAATTACAACTGACTGTAAACTAATAGTCTTAGAGACCTAATTTGACTACGAGTGTAACTCCTTATCCATGTTGGCAACAACCTTAGCTATGAAACAAACCCATTCTTTGACATCTATCCCTCTTCATCTTTGTCTTGAGTGATGACTTTAAACTTCATGCTGGCCTTTGATTGCTTGTCTTTTAACTGTCCCTAGATAATAGGAAAACTGCCCCTGTTTTTCTACTTTGGTCTCCAAAGTGGTTCCTCGAATTCTACTAACCATTTTATCCCTTTTAATAACATGTAATGCCTTGAATTAGACCAAAGGTCCTGCTCATATACTCGTGCTAAGACAAAACCCCTTAGAATCTGATTGAAGCATGACAACTGTCTGAGCTACAAAAATGACTGTTGTTTTCGTAGCTCAGAGTTTGGAGATATTAAATGCCTTTCATTCTTTGAATTTTCCTTTGCTTAGTATTCAAAACTTCTGAGGTGGCCCTTTTGTGTCTTCTACAACAACATTCTTTCATAATGGTTCCCCCATTTCATTTCAAAATTGATTCGAAAAACAAAACTGGTAGCTTCAGTAGTTGTGTAGCGCGCTATGAAACTGTTGTGCATTATATGTCATTTTTAGCAGTTTCGTAGCACGCTACGAAACTGTTGTGTGATTTAAGAACACAATTTTTGTCATTTTTTGGGATTTTTTTTTATGGCTTATCCACATGTTATGAGCCAAATAATCTGACATTATCTATCCAAAGTAACCTTCAATCTTCAAAAGGTAACCTTCACATCAAAATTGTCTCAAAATTGCTTCACTTACTGTCTGCTTCATTTACGTTGAGGTTGTTCTTCTGGTTGATTCAGTTGAATATTCAAATCTTCGATCTGTCTTTTCATCATTCGGATTCCAATTCTTAATTTTTCATTGACCCTTCTGATATATCTTTCCTCTTTTATTGCAGGGACAGTCCAAGTGAAATATTGAGCATGACAGCTAACTACTTTAGGTATTGAAGCTTTTTTATCCTCCCACAGAGCCTCCATTATGTTGAAATTGGCTTCCTTAACTGCATGTTTCCTTTCTTCTTTTCTAAGTTTGGAAATCTCAAGATTGGCAAGCTTCAATTTCTTCTTAACCTCCTCGAAGCTACATTCTTCCTTATGAGTGATAATTGTCTTACCTCTATCATCTTTGTGCAGTTGTGATGATGTTTCTGATAGAACCACAGGTTCTTTATGTAATTCTTCTACCTCCCTTGCCTCACTATCTTCTAGTTGTGCCTCTTGTATCCTTCGTGAATGCCTTGTCATAGGTCTTCTTCGGTTGAATAAAAAATCTGAGACCTAGTCATCAAATTGAAGCTTTTTAGAAGATTTAACTCTTTTGGTTTTGTTCTTGCTATCTTCAAGTAGCTTTGCTTGGACCAAAGGAGTCTCTTCTATTTCGATGGCCTGGAGGAGATCGTTCAAACCTCCCTTTGAAGCTAGGCTTTCATGAGCAATCACAGTCTTTGCCCTTTCCTTGGCTAATTGACTTCTTGTTACTCTTCTTTGGATAGTTTCATTAACAGATTACTCTTGTACCACCTCATTGATTTGAACCTTCTTCCTCTGTGACTGTTGGGGTGTGTCTTGAACTACTAGTGGTGTCATAGGCTCCTTCACTTGATTTATGGCTTTCAATTTCACAAATCTTCTTGATATTGTTTCCTCTTGATGACTTATTGCTAGTGAAGAAATTTCTTTAGCCTTAGGGCTAAGTCCCGTTTCAGCTTTAAAGCCTGTCATAAACAAGAAAGCAGACCATTCTCTTCATATCTTCTGAAGCTCATGTAAAACAATCAACTTTATCAACCCATGATGGAACAACGAGGTCTCAAAAGCTTCTTTCTTCAATTGAACCTTATCATACATTTTTCCTAAGCTACGAAATAGATAAAAACGTAAATCAAGAGATATTTTTTCAGTGAAATGTAAAAGGAGCTTAAAATGGTAAGAGTACACCTGATGGTATCTCCCCTCACATGTAAAATATCTTTGGATGCATGTCAGCAAGTTGGAATATGAATCCCTTACATAGCTTCTGGGCACTGATTTGGTTATGTCTGAGCCTATGAATTCTGGCTTCAAAATTTTTTGGCAGGGTGCCATTTTGAATTTTAAAGTTATTGAACCATATTTCCTGACCTCTTGGTATCTCAATGACTGTAGATATGACCTCAGGAGAAATTGGAATTTCTAGCACTCCAACTCTTGAATTCAAACCAACAAAATTGAAAGAAAAATCTTTGGTTACTTGAAGATGACCACCTTGAAGTTTTTCGCAGAATATACAACAACCCACCTGTTTGAATGCATGTTCAACCTCTCTGCTTCTCATGAGCACATCTAAACCTTCAGGCTCAGCTCTAAGACACCGGCCTGATCTGTGATTTTTCCTTTCTTTAGACATGTCTATGAAATCCCTACAAGGAAACTTGAAGATAAACCTGCAATGTATTCGTTTGAAAACTGCCTCTCTTGAACTTGAAATTGAGAACTGCCTCGCTTGAGCTTTCAAAAAGTTCTGATGAGTTTCATCCTTAAGTTTGCCAATTGTCTTCTTATGCATGAAAGGAACACGGGAAAAACCAAGACTAACTCACCTCACCTTACTTTTTGAAATTTGAAAGAATGCGTACAAGACATCTAATGAATCTAATGATGAGAATGAATGGCTGCATGTGATAGGCATGGTTCAAGGACTGACACATGGTGATGAAATATTAATGGATTTTGATGGAAAAGATAGCTAGACAAGATCTGGCACGAATCCCCGATTTCATAGCACAGCCAGTGCAAATTCTATTTTTTTCACTACGAAATCTCCTAGTTACGAATCCTTGTTTTCGTAGCACACATAGTGTATTTTTATGAGTTTGCGCTACGAAAACTCCTAGTTGATTTCGTAGCGCATGCCAACTTTAAAATAGTCTTAACACATGAACCAATGAACTAATGTGGGACTAATGATAGTCAAAACAAGATTGTTGACCTTGTTTAACAATGGGAACAAGACTCTCCTATGTTTTAGACTCCTTAAGAAAACAATAGAAATGACTCGACCAAGACTGAATTACAACTTTGAAACCATACAAGTTGTTCAATTTTTTTTTAGTGATAAAAACTTCATTAAACATTTTAGAAGCATTTTCTGTTATTATAAGATCATCAACATACATGGAAATCAAAACAACATGCCCATTCTAATTTGTTTTGATATACATATTAGGATCACTTTGAATTTTCATAAAATCCCCTTGAAGAAAGAAATAATCAATCTCTTCATGTTGTGATCCTGGTGCCTATTTCAACCCATATAAAGTTATCTTTAATTTACAAACAAGGTGTTCTTGACCCTTTATAGCAAACCCTTATGGTTAAACAAGATATACTTTTTCTTTAATTCCCCATTCAAGAAGGAAAATTTAACATATAGCTGATGAATTTTCCATTATGTTTTGTAGCTAAAGTAACTATCAATATAATTGTATTTAACTTAGCTACAACTGCAAATGTTTCATCATAATTAATTCCCTCCTTTTACAAATAACATTTAGAAACCAATCTAGCTTTGTATTTATCCACTCTCCCAACAACTTTACATTTTTGTTTGAACAACCATCTGCATCCTATGGGTAATTTATTTTTAGGAAATTCAGTTAATTCCCAAGTATAATTTCTTATTATCAAGTCAAGTTCTTCCTTTATTTCATTTCTCCATTCTACATGTTCATTAGCTTCTTTAAAGTCCAAAGGTTTTATGGCATTCATCACTTTAGTCATCAAGGTATGATATTTATACCTTACAGGTAGTTGAATCATGCATGATGTCCATCTTGGTAGTTCACTACTTTCATCCATTCTCCTACTTTGTGGTGACTCATCTCCCCCTTTGGGTGTACTTTCACTGCTTAAGGTATCTATATCACTAGATTCTTCCTCTTGTTTCTACTCGTATTTGTCAACAAATTTCTCTTTGACATCATTAAAGTTATTAGGAATATGCATGCATCATAGTTGTTCCCCTTACGGCCTTCATCTACATGTTCCTGAAACAAAACATCTCTACCTACAAAGAATTTATGTGTAGGGGGGTCAAACATCTTATATGCCTTATGATCAAAATAGTGACCAATAAAAATACACTTGATAGCTTTTGCCCCAAGTTTTCCCCTACATTCTTTTGGAAAATGAGAGAAATATTTGCTTCCAAATATTATTAAATAGTTTACTAATGGTTTATAACCATAAAGAGCTTCAAATAGAGTCTTATGGTTTAAAATTTTTGTTGGAATTCTATTTTTTAAATAGACAACAATACTAATAGCTTCATCCCAAAAATCATTGGTAAGATTTTCATCTTTCATCATGTTTCTTGCACATTCCAATTTATGTTCTTTCTTTCAACTAATCCATTTTGTTGAGGAGTATGTGGCACCATGTACTATTGTACAATACCATAGTATTTGCAGTACTTGATGTTGGTTGAGTGGGTCCTGACCCAAGTTTAGAGTTAGTTGTGCCAAACAGAACCCTACACTACTGGCCCTTTCGGCATCAATCCACTTAGTGTGGGCTGAAGTCTCACCTGAAGCAATATGGGGGGATGCTGGAACCAAGTTTTCACATCCAAAGATTAGTGTGATGTATTTTTATATCCTAGATCTGCCTCCCCAAAGATCTATAAGCCCTTAGGATTTGGGACTATAACTTCCTTCGAATGCTCCCTAGACCTCTGTGAAGGTCTACGATCGGCTTTTGCAGACCCTGAACAGATGAATTATCTACTTATGTGCACCATAAGTTATCTTCAGATCGGGATCTACTCAGATCTACTTAAGTTCTTGATAAACGTAGCAGAAGGTATTATGATCTTTGTTTAAATACTTAACATGTATTTCATTCAATTAATAAGACTTATCTAGTAGATTCGCACATCAATACATCATTATTTCATAAAGACATTATTTCATCACAACATATATCGCAAACATAAAAAACAGAGGTAAATAGATAAAACACATGAATTTCTTCAATAGTCTTCTTTATTGATCTCCAGTATCAAGTTACAAACTCAAAACTTCCCTGCGCACTCAGCTACAAACACTACTCTAGGCCTTTGTGCACTCAATTGCAGAGCCTTTTCCCCCTCTAAGACTTACTTCTTTGCGCTATCTCTCTAAGACTCCTTTCATTCATACCCATAGACATAGACATAGATCTTCCTTAGACTCTCTAAGATACACCTATTTATACAATCCCATGGTCCGTGGACCATGGGTAGATCTCCAAACCAACTGAAATTTACATAAACGAGGGTAAAAACCCTTTTTGACTCCTAACTACCTACACACTCCGCATCCATAATTCGCGGAGACTTTACATCTTTTCATCAAAATTTACAACAAAACTTCGGTTTTTAACTCCAAAACTGACCGACGGGACCCCATCCCAACACTTGAAAAATGCAGCAATCTATATTCTCCCCCTTGATCAGATTGTAGGATCTCGATGTATTTACATGTTTGCTTCTCAACCAATATTTTAAATTCTTTGAAATATTCAAATACATCACTCTTCTTTTTCATAAAGTAAACTTATGTATATGTAAGTGAAATCATCAATAAATATCATGAAATAATACGCTCCTCCTAATGATCTAGTCTCTATAGGCCCACACATATAGGTATGCACAAATTCAAGAGAATCCATTTTCTTCATATGTACGAGTAGGTAATTCTCACCTATGAATTTTCCCTAATGCACACCCTTCACATGCAAAATAGTCATTCCTTAATAATGGAAGCCCCTCTATCATTTTTTATTTTGAAGTAGAAACAAGTCATGATAATCAAGGTGCCCATAACTTTGGTGCGGAAGAGCTTTTGTTGTCATGGTTGTAGATGTCAATGGTTGATGACTTTTCCTTATCACATATAGCTTATATAAGCCTCCAAATATCACACCTATGGCAACAACCTTGAAGTTATCTTGCACTTATTTCACTTGATTCAAATTCCCTCAACTAACAGAATTAATCAGGATCTTTTACATATGTGATGTTAGCGGAATTGCATGTGAAAGTGTATGAAAAAACCACATATGCATGCTTTAAAAAATAGGAAATATAATGACAACAATCAAATCAAAGAGCACACACAAGTTGATAACGGATTTCACCCAGTGTTGGTTACATCTTCGGGCTCAGTGTCAAGAGTGGGGAGTTCGCTTCATAATTTTCTGCAAGATGATGATGAGTACATGATGCATTATTTGTCAATACAAGGATAAACCCCTTCTACGAGAGTGACATGTCTCTCCACGATACATTCTGATCTAGATTTAAATAGGAATGCAACATTACAGAGATAACCATAAACACAGAGACGCATTGGAAATGATACTTCATTTCATTAATGTAAAATACTGAAATATGCTTACAGATAGAAATGGAAATAAAATAGCTAGGGCAATGGTAGCTTACAATGAGGCTCGAAGCCTATTTATTATTGAGAAACAATGGAAAACCCTTAACATCCAAAAACCTAACCTTAGAAGATGAAACGCCAAACTGTGGGCCCTGTTTGGGTAAATGGGTACATCAACTTCCCGGGGTCGTAACTTTGGCATATGATCTCCATTTGACACGCACAATAGCTCGTTAGAAAGATCTATCCAAGGACTATAACCTTGGGAAGAGAAACTCTGGTCTATAACCCATGTTGCTCCCGATTTTCCCAAAAAACGTCTTTTAGGGCCTCAAAACGGCTTCGGAAGTTCAAGACCTGAAAACTACTAAAAATAGTAAATTGTGCTACAATTACGGAAACTCGAAAATTGAAAGAGATAGTTGTGGGGGTCCAAGTGGGATCTGTGGGTGGCCAGCAACATCCACCTGGATCATTCCTCCCCCCTTAGGAAGCAATGGTCCCCATTGCATTGAGTTCCTCCATTTGCTGAACTTGGTCCCTAGTGAGTTGTTCTGCAATCTCTGATGTGTCCACTAATGGTGGGAAGCATGGTCAACGACGATCCACATTGAACCCTTGGTGTAGGCAAAGGAATGAGGGAATGTTGTGCTCCAAAGAATTGTTTCCCACAGCCTTGGTAATGGTGTAAGGACCTTGTCAGAGTGGTTTGAGCTTCTGAAGGGCTCTGGTAAGGTGTTCTTTCTACCGATGCAACTAGACTTTGCTGTCCACCTAAAACTTGTGTAGTACCCCTGTGGGTGAGGAGAAGTTGTTATTGTGTTCTCTCATGACTGTATCCCTCTGTTGTCACTACTGCATGGAGGAACCCTTCACGGGGGTCATGGATGTGGCGACGATATTCCGCTTACTTTGGGAGTGAACCAGAGAGAAAATAAATCTCCTAGTCTGGGAGATGATCTTACTGCCTTTCTTAGCAGAGATCCAAGAGGTGGTGGTAGATGGGGCTACCTCCGGTATCCTATATAATGAATTACACAAATAAATAATGACAGCGTGAGGCCTTGACTCATACATAGCGTATCGCCTCCACAAGTATGGCTGGCCAAGTAGTACATCACAAACATCCAGAGGTGCAACATCACATATTACCTCATTTATGAAGGGCTTGATGTTGTAGGGAAGGCGGCACTGTTGGCGGACTCAGAGATCTCATCCTTGGTGAAGCCACCTGATATTGTATGACTGCGGGTGTGGTGTAGTCGGTAGGCCCAATCGCTTCACAACCTCTGCTGAAATGAGGTTCTTTTCACTACCACTGTCTATAATGAATTGCAGTAGTGAACCCTCCACCCACATCTGTGAGTGGAAAAGACGCTCCCCCTCCTCTAAATCTTCAGGCTCATTCTTCTGGATCTTGGCGGTGGCAATGGTGATGTTGGGCTCTACATCAATGATCTACTTCCCTTTTTCATTCCCCTTGTTGGGTTCTGACTTAGGGTCGGAACATGCATCTGATTTTGAAGCCTTCAACTCGGCCACTAGTGACTGCTTGGTCTGACACTCACTTGTGCTATGAGTGGGGCTCTTATGGAACTCACACCACTTTCCTATCTCCTTCTTCGACTTCATGGTGCTATTCTTTTCTTGCGGTTTCGACGGGTTTTCTTGGGTCACCCCGCCTTGGCTTTGTCCTTTGGTCTTCGGATTTGTAGATCCAAAGTCTCTCTTCTTTTGTTTGAACTTTTGCTCAATTTTGACAGCATATCGGTACGTTGCGCCGAGAGAGGAGATGTTCAGGAACTCCATCTCTTCTTGGATGTATCTGTGTAGGTAGTCGTGGTATTTGAGTACCAGATGCAGCTCAGAGTCCTTGATACACAACTGTGTGTGAAGGGTATGAAAAATGTTTGTGAACTCTGGCACATCTTGGTCCCTTCCCTGTTGTAGCATGGCCCACTTTATGTATTTGTCCTCATAGCTTTTGACAATGTAGTACTGCTCCTTGATGGAATCTCGAAATGAATCCCAAGTGGGTGCGGCTGAGAATAGTAAACCTGTACTTTCATCCTTCTACTCGCAGTAGGTTTCCCACCAGTCCTTGATGTGGGGGACTGCTTTGAGAAGAGCGAAAATAATATTTTCCCGACCCAAAGATTCATGAACAAAAAATAACCCTTCTAGCAGATTTAACCATTTATCTATGACATCTGTGTCTATTTGACCCTCGAATATGGGGATTTCAAAATTAACTTGTACCTTAAAGGGCATGGCATTTCCAAAGTAGCTGCTGGAAGCCGATGCGTCACCTCTGGGTAGCCACTAAAGGATCTGGGCAAAGTTGTCCATATGGCGTTCTTTGTCGCTCAAGGGATTCTTCGAGCAATATTTTGATAGGATCTCCTACCCCCTCATCTTTCTTTTCATCCACCATGGGAGGCCATCGAGATTTGCGACGCTGGTCTTGCAAAGGTTTGACCAGTTCAAGCCCCAACTCCTTATGTCCCGACCTTGTTGCTCACATGCAAAGAAAAACAGAGAAAAGGCAGACCGCTCTGATACCACTGATCCAGATTTAAACAGGAACACAACAAATTACAGAGAAAACCATAAATATAGAGATGCAGCAGAAATAATACTTCATTTCATTAATGTAAAATACTATTAAAATATGCTTACAAATAGAAATGGAAATAAACCAACTAGGGCGATGGTAGCTTATCTCTGAGAAGAGATGTGGTGGCTACATGCCTCTGATCTGTGTTACAATGAGACTCGAAGGCCTATTTATTGTTGAGAAACAATGGAAAGCCCTTAACATCTAGAAACATAACCCTAGAAGATGAAACACCAAACTGTGGGCCCCGTTTGGGTAAATTGGTACATCAACTTCCCGGGGTCGTAACTTTGGCATACGATCTCCATTTGACATGCAAAATAGCTTGTTAGAAAGATCTATCCGAGGAATATAACTTTGGGAAGAGCAACATCATTTTATGGTCCATGCTGCTCCCGATTTTCCCAAAATAACGTCGTTTAGGGCCTCAAAATGGCTCTGGAAGTTCAGGACCTGAAAACTGCTAAAAATGGTAAATTGTGCTACAGTTACAGAAACTAAAAGATTGAAAGAAACAGTTGTGGGGGTCCAAGTGGGATAGGTGGGTGGCCACCAACATCCACCTAGACCACATTCTTCTATAAGAACTCTCACTCATACAAGCTTTCCTTCAGTATGACAAAATAACAATATCTCACATAAAGTGGCATACAAAGGTCTTCTCACAATGTGACACACATGGATCTTAAAATCAAAATATCATCTCAAAAAAATAAAATAAGAATATGGAAACAATGCACCTTATACGTCCAAATTTGCAGACAGATTGAAAATCGGCTACTCGAATGAAGGAACTTCCCATGCCATCATGTTCCTTGTGAAAATCCATGAAATATGACTATACACTTGACCCATTTTTGACTCAGTCAAATCTAGGCTCCCAAGAATCTCAAAGATTCCTCGCAATATTCTCTTCTTGGACACGGAAAAAAATTCAATTGCTCATATGAAGAAATGGACTACACCGTTAGACTCCTAGCGAAAAAATGATTCATTTGAGTATAAACTCGACATAGTTCTAACACCTTCAAAAAATTTCCCCCAGAGAATCTTAAAGATTCCTTATAGAGAATATTCTTTGAAATATTCCTGAACATATGCTCTCACAATATTCCTAGAATCTTCTCGAGATTCATGACTTCATTTCCCTCCTTGCATCCTCATCTCTCATATATTCTCGATGGTTCCCTTTGAACCATTTGAATGACATTTTATAACAAAGTGTAAGGGTGAGTAAGACAAAGTGTGTGGTTGGCACAATGGTTGGCATAGTCATATTATGTTACTTATTGTTAGGGTGGTTTTGGGTTCAAAACCCATGGACTGGAAATTTTGCTTTAACATAGTTTTAAAGCCTAACTTTGGTTTTAATATAGTTTGAAAACATATTTCCATATTGTAACGACTCCCAAAACCATGATAATAAGACAAAAATGGAGGTTTCAACATCCCAAGGCTACTTGGGACTAATTTGAGGTACCATGTGAGAAAATCTCATTGGTTCACATCTTATGCCACTTATGTCACCTACTTGCCATGTTTCAACTTGTGGTGTTACCACATCACCTGCTAGTGGGTCCACCTAGTTTGCTGACTGGGCTACCACATTAACTCTCCCACTAGGCCTGTTGAATTTACTTCTATGTGTCATCTTTATGACCTTCCACATGGTAGAATGTTGAAGTTGACTCTGACTCTTTCCCAGTTTGACTGAAACTTTGACTGAGCATAACTTTCGCATATGAACTCGGATTGAGGCACCGTTTGCGTCATTGGAAGTAGGAAGATGATATATATGCTTTGGTCTCATTTCAATGAAATCTAAATATTTTGATGTTTGAGACTTTTTGGATCCACCTGGATCATTCCTCCCCACTAAGGAGATTTTGGTCCTCCAAAACATAAACAAAATTTGCAATTAGATGTACCCCCTCATTTGCACAATAAGTGCCCTAACAGGCCACATTTTCCTTCTCCTTCACCTTTGTCCTTTGAAGCCATAAGTGATGAAATGACACCTGTACTCTATGAAAACTTTTAGTAAATCTTACAAAATACATGTTCAATTACATGACCTATCATGACCCAAGAAAACCCCATACTTTCCAAGACTTTATAACACATTCTTTGGTTAAGTTTACATCAGCATCATAATAGAAACCACTACCCCAGCTATCAATAAAAGGCCTAAAACATTATAATTTTGAATTCATAATTGATGGAAAACACTTCGTCACTTTTACATTCATTTCACAACATGTGATTTACAAAATGCGGCCATGAAAAGCTACTATTCTATAAAATCATCTCTCACTCAACAAAGTGAATGGGTCTTCATTCTAGAGTTGCCTCACTTGTTGAACAACTTCACTGGTTTGTTCCTTTGCAAGTGCTTCTTCCTTCTTGAGACACTTCTTTGGATAGAGCCTCCAACATGTGGCTCTTTGATGTCCACCTATGATTCAATGAATGCAAAAATTCTTCTTCCTCTAGACTTGCTTAATCGTCTTCCTTCCCTGTTGTGGAGAAGGCCTTTCATGTTTTGTCCTCTTTCCTATTGTCATTCTTTTCCAACACTTGGCAACTACATGGTTTTCTATGCAATAAAATTTTCTCATCATTAGAAATATCCCAGTAACAAAAGGGAACATTAGTATACTGAGACTTTTTATACCTCGCTTGGTTGTCTTTGGTACATGCCTGGCGATGAGAGATTCCATTAAGTCTTTCTTTGCAATGTGCACCGTCATGGGAAGATTGTGATGTTTTCTCATCATTACTTTGCATTGATGACTTGGGAAATGGCTTGGATTATTTGCCTAAAGAACCCCTTGCTTCTAATGGATTTGAGCATTCTCCTTCAGTGTACCCCAATATTTAGATGGGTACCTCAACGATTTCAACAGAAATAACATCATGTGAAAATGAAACTAAAGAAGTATCAACATTTTTTACCTGAGCTGTTGATTCCCGAAGTAGGTGATGATGGTTTCACTAAGCCTTTGTTGTGCTTAAACTTTTCCAAGGCCTCTTCTGTGGCTCGTAATTGAAGTTGCAATGTTTTCCTCTCCTATTTTTCTTCTTTTAGAATTGTCCTCAATTCTAAATTCTCCACTTGAAGGCTCTGATTGATCTCCTCATTTGAATGATGATAAGAAGAAGAAGAAGAATATTCACTGGAGGATTGAGATGGAGCATTGTCTTCTACTCTCTCTTTCTCATGTTCCTCTTTTGCAATTCTCTCCTCATAACCTGCATACATTGTATCTACCATGTTTTCCATCCTGTAGAAGGCCCTATAGAGATCTCTGTGATCCTCCATTTTCTTTCTTGTTGCACGGTCAATCTCTGGTATTCACACTCGTAATTCACATCAACAAGAAGATCACCCTAATACCAAACATGATACAAATTCTTTCAACTAACAAAATTAACCAAGATATTTTACTTCTATGATGTTAGTAAAATTACATGTGAAAGAGTATGAAAAAACCACATGTGCATACTTTAAAAAATATGAAACATAATGACAACCATCAAATTAAAGAACACAAACAAGTTGATAATGGTGTTCACCTAGTTTGGGTTATGTCTCCAAGCCCAATGTCAAGGGTGGGGAGGTTGCTTCATAATTTGTTGCAAGAAGATGATGCATACATGATGTATTCTTTGTTAATACAAGGATGAACCCCTTTTACCAGAGTGGCATGACTCTCCATGAGACTTTCTTCTATAATAATTGTCACTCATATAAGCTCTCCTTCAGTATGACAAAATAACAATCTCTCACATAAAGTGGCATACAAAGATCCTCTCACAATGTGGCATACATGGATCTCAAAATCAAAACATCATCTCAACAAAATCAAATAAGGACATGGAAACAATGCACCTTATACCTCCAAGTCTGGGGAAGGCTTGAAAATTGGCTACTAGGATGAAGGAACTTCTCATGCCATCATGTTCCCTATGAAAATTCATGAAATATGACTATAAACTGGACCCCTTTCTGACTCGGTCAAATCTAGGCTCCCCGAGAATCTAAAATATTCCTCACAAGATTCCCTTCTTGGACATGGGTAAAAATTTTGCTACTTAGATGAAGAAATGGACTATGTCATTAGACTCCTAGCAAAAAATTGGTTCATTTGAGTATAAACTCGGCATAGTTCTGACACCTTCAAAATTATACCCCGAGGGAATCTTAAAGATTCCTCAAAGATTATTCATAGAGAGTATTCAATGAAATATTCTCTAACATATTCTCTAACAATATTCCTAGAATCTTCTTGAGATTCATGACTTCATTTGCCTGCTTGCATCCTCATCTCTCATGTATTCTCCATGGTTCCCTTTGAACCATTTGAATGTCATTTTATAACAAAGGGTGAGGGTGAGTAAGATAAAGTGTGTAGTTGGAAAAATGGTTGGCATAGTCTTATTAAGTTACTTGTTGTTAGGGTGGTTTTGAGTTCAAAACCCTTGGACTCCCAATTTTTCTTTAGTATAGTTTTAAAGCCCAATTTTGGTTTTAATATAGTTTTCAAACCATATAATATATGGTAAATGTATGTACATATTTTGATGACTCCCCAAATCATGAGAATAAGACAAAAATTAAGGTTGTATCATCCCAAGTCCACTTGGGCCTAATTTGAGGTGCCATGTGGCAATCTCTCATTGGTCCACATCATTTTCCACTTCTATCACCGACTTTCCATGTGTCGACTTGTGGTGCTACCACATCACCTACTTGTGGGTCCACTTGGTTTGATAATTGGGATGCCACATTAGCTCTGTGGGTCCCACTAGTCCTGTTGACTTTTCTTCGATGTGTCATCTTTATGGCTTTCCACGGGTAGAATGTTGACTTTGACTTTGACTTTTCCCCAGTTTTACTAAAACTTCGTCTGAGCATAATTTCCGTACACGAACTCAGATTGAGGCATCGTTTGCACCATTGGAATAAGGAAGACAAGCTCTACGCCTTAGTATTGTTTTAAATGAAATATAAATATTCTATTTTTAAGCCCTTTTGGAGCCACTAGATCATCACCAAACAATGTGACTTCACAAATTCTACCTTCAAATTCTAGTTTGTTATGGTAGAAATGGAGATTAAATTCTTCTTAATGTCGCAATACATACATCACATTATGAATCTATTTAACACAACCATTTGGTAATGTTACAAGCACATCACCACACCCTTTAATCTAGCGTGTACAATCATACTCAAGATATATATTTTCACCAATGTTGGTTTCATGGAAATTTCAAACTAATGCTTATTGGAAGACATGTGAATAGAGGCTCCAAAGTCAACAAAAAGTGCACTTGAATCATTTGTTTCAAAGTACAGTGAAACATTATTTGAAACAAATAATATAAGATTCATAAAATCATTATTCATAACTTCTCCTCCATTAGCAAAATGACCTATGTGCCTTCTATTTCTATGTTTAGATTCATCATACTTTCTTTTAAAACAATCTCTAGAATGATGTTGAGGCTTTCCACCTTTTTAAAATTTCATTCTAACATCATCCTTAGAAGGTATCATACCTTGTTGAGGCTTTGTATAAGATGGTTTTCCAAATGATTACCTTCTTTTTGGTGGATTTCCTCCTTTTCTTCCTTCCTATGGCTTTCCCTTGGAAGGTTGTTTTCCCTTCACCATCGATGACAGATCTAAATTTTGAGGCCTTATATTTCTCCACCTTTCTTCCTTCTACATTAATATACCTACCAACTCATCAAAAGTGGGAGCTTTCTCCCTCACTCCAAGACCTATAATGAACATCTAGTATTCATCTAGCATTCCATTTAAAGTTATGGTTACAAGATCAATGCTAGATACAAATTCTCTTATGTCTCCCAACTTATCTTTAAAATCTTTAATTCTTGAAATAAAATTACTAATGGTTTCATTTTCTTCCATATTAATGGAGATCATCTTACTTTGCAAACATAGGACCGCATTTGTGTTTTTGGACTCATACAAGCCTTGAAGTGTATTCTACATTTAATTAGAGGCCTTTCAATCTCGAATGTGGGGAATGATATTGCCCTTCACGGACATCAATAACAATACTTTCACCTTATTCTCCATCTTATCCCAGTCTTGACTTGACGTGGTTGTTGGACCTTCAATGACATATGGCTTCCACTCCTTTCCACTTTCTATGGACCACAAATTGTATCCTTCCATCAAAGTTTACAATTTAAATTTCCAATTTACATAATTGAAGCCATCTAGATTATTCACCTCATTTAAATAGGCTTTTTCAAGTGGATTTTCCACAACTCAATCCACTAAAAATATGCTTGCATAACCCGATTGAAGAAAAATAAGCACATAAACTCAACATTGTTTACTTCAACTCTTTATGTAGCACATTGTATAAAATTGTAACACACAAATAGCCTCGCCATCTAGATGACCACTTCAATAGTATTCAAACACATGAGAAAATAAAAAAATGTAATTTGTGACTTACACACCATTGTTTATTTGGTTGGAGTCAAGGTCTTGGCTCAAGATTGTAGTTCAATGGATCTATGCACAAGTTCCAATGTAGGAATGGGTTAGCATGCACTATTTTCAAACCTACACTACATGCAACAACCCAAGAACGACATTCGAGTCTTGTAATTTCTAGATAAATATAACAACTCCTTTTTCTTTGCTAGCCTTGTCTTTCCACAAAATATTTGTTCAAATTTGCAAATAGGCATATATCAAATTAAGCTATAGATGAACGACTCGTTTCAACAAGATGTACAAACTGATCCAATGAGCTCTCTAAACAAGCACCTTAATCTTCCATCAATGCAAAATAACCTGCATATAGGATTGACATCAGTAAGCAACATTGTTCAAAATAAATCTTAATGCACACTAGAAATTCAATTCCCACAAAAAATCTCAATGGATATTTCCAGTCAGACTCTACTCCATTTCCCCATTGATTGCTTGAATGCGTGCCTTGAATCATTGGTCATATGTAATAAGAAAGTTGTAGTTGTCTTTCACATTCCAATATCAAAGCATAGTCTTCCATGTAATTAAGGCATCCTGACCCTCTTCGTCGCTAGTGTTAGCACTTAGAATGATCCTCAAGGCTGAGAAGAGGCAACTCTGGGGTAACCATAGACCAAGCTTTTGATCTAGCATCTATCCATGCCAGAACAGAGAGGGCTTTCTCTCTGCCAACAAAACGTGGCTGCAATAAGTGAATGTCAGGCTAGCTATGAATTATGAGGATTTGATTGAAAGTTGTGGGTTGAAAATAGTAGGAGAAGGGATCATTGGGCTATAGAATCGAGGATAGTTTCCACTAGCAAACTTGGGTCAAAATAAGGGCAATGTTCAGCCAGATAAAAGATGTAAATGAGAGAAGGAAAGAGGAGAAATCTCGTTGCACTGCAATCATCAATCAAGGGATGGATCTACATTGGAAACTTTAGAAGAAAAATAAGCACAGGGTTACTCAAAAAAGCATCTAATAGAGGATGGATTCTGAAAAGATAACCACTACATTAAAAAACATAATCATTGTTAAAGGAGCATCATGCGTGGATGGATTCCTAACACTTCCCTTAGAGAATGATGTAATGAAATTAGCAGAAAAACAAAGCATGGAAATGAATTTACAAGAAAAACATGTTGAACATTAAACACCGTGATGGATCCCAAATCTAAAGGGCAGAAACTTCTCCATTAAAAATAATATTCAAAAAAAAAAAAAAAAAAAAAAAAAACAAACAAAACAAAACAAAACAAAACAAAACAAAAACAAAACAAAACAAAACTCTACACCGTCCAAAGCAGCCTCCCTCTATTGCAAAAATTTAACCCTTTACACTCTGAAATTCATAAAATATATACAATTAGCTCATCCCTGTACTAAGGGAGTTGAGCTCAACCATCTCCCTCAAGATAGAGTCAGTTACATTAAATTTGGACCGAATTTCTGAAAATAGGTGTCAAAGATGATCTCGTATCTCTTGAACCATAACACCTATTACAAAATTGAAAGAGATTTTGTATATAATATTATTTTTGAGAAAAACGTCTCTCAAATTTTCGAAATTCGATTCCAGTTGCTCGGAAGCTGTGCCACAAAATAATCTCTAAAACAGGAAATCATTAATTATATTTAAATTTGTAAAAATAGGCTGTAAAGATCTAGTCAACTATTTCAACTCGTGACACCTATGAATAAACTGAAAGAGGTTTTTGTTATATGTCTCACGGTTTAAAGAACCCTACTTGGGTTTCTCAAAATTACTTTCCATCTATTAGATAATGGTGTCGCACTACAATGACTAAAACAGTAAAACAAATGCAAAATTTGTTTTTTTTTTTTTTAATGTAGGCTTCAAATATCACTGTATATCTCCCACATAGTAGTACCTGTGCATAAACTGAAGGAGGTTTTTGTTATAAGGTATGTGATTCACAAAAACCTTTTTCACTTTTATAAAGTTCATTTCCATTACTTCATAAACTGATTTTGTAATAAACTTGTCCCTGTGTGCAGCAAATGACCTGAAAACATGCATAACCAAGAATCAGTCATTCATTTCGATCATATCTTCTGATCCAAGAACTGGTTTCAGGCATACAATATACCGTTGGAAATATTTTTCCAAGCTACTTCTGATGAACATGCTTAGGATATGAATTGCACTGAAACTCATGTGAAAAACATCTCTAAAAACTAGGCATAGTAAGAGTCCATTTTGATCCCTCGAGATAGGCTGTGAAGACTAGAACTAACATTGGCCTTATTGCGGATGGAAGCTCCTTGGAGGTGTCAAGAACACCATAGACCAAGTGACTCATCCATTGGGCAATATGGTTAAATAACTGCAAACCCAAAAAAACTTATACCAATCCATAAAACATACACGTACTGCAACGTGTACATAAACAAATACCGAAAACTGAAATGCTACCTTGGGCAGATTATTTATACACAAACCTACCCTACTTTGCAGAAAAATCAATAGATAAATTGATGTTGTAATGCCATATCAACCAATCAAGTAACTGTGATAAGGATGCTGCTTGGAAGTGCTTGAACCAGGACACAAATGTAAATGCTGACAGCCATACATGCACATAATGAGTCTGGTTGTGTAAAAGGCAATCTGATCTATCATTCAAACTGAACAAAAGTCCCATGTGTGCTGCAAGAGGATCGAAGAAACCAGACTCTGTTTGCTTCCCTAACTCCTCAATACATGCTTCCAGCTGCAAACTATCAATGCAAATATCCACGGACAGCCTTACTTTCTCTTCCTTTTGTTGAAAAAGGTCCCCAAAGAATGGGACTTGACAGTCCAGACCCTGGGACTGTATTTGCGTCTCTAATTCAGTTAGATCTCCTTCAATTTTGATGGCAAACTCTTGCAAAAAATTGAGCTTAACTTCATGGCTACATTGACAGGATTTCAGATAAGAAGAAAGAGATGAAGCAAAGTTCTCATCTACCTCATCATTTGTGCACATATCTTCCCATCCTCTAAAGCCTTGAATAGAGGGCACCCCTATTTTTAATTCTTCCTCTTTCTCCATCTATGTTTCAAGAAAGATATGCCAAAAATCTGCAAAGGACTTAATAGATCTGATAGGAAAACCTTCAATCCATCTTCTACATTTGCCTTGAAACAAATCAAAGAACAATCTGATGAAGACATCTTCCTTTCTAACTCTAAGAATTTTCGCAAATGTTTTAAAATTTTCTATATGTTCAAGAGTCAAAGTCAAATCTTCGCCATTCAATTTAGGGCCATTACTCAAAATGTATGCATCCTTTGGTAATTGATTAGGAAAAACAGGAAGATTAGAAAAATTGATACATGAATACCTTGAACAAATAGAAGCAACACCTGAGTCCTTCATTTAGCCAGTGGAGCCACCATCAATACTTTGGAACTCGTGATTTCGAACAGTGGAGTCACCAAGCGGTTGTTTCAGCCTTCCTATGTGTCTGACTCCTACCCACCATCAGCAATGAGATCTGTAACTTGAATGATCTTTCCCAGAGAATATTTGTCACCTCATCCCTGGCAACGATGCCAACATGTTAGCGCTTAGAATGAACCTCAAGGCTGAGAAGAGGAAATTCTGAGGTGACCACAGACCAAGCTTTCAATCTAACATCTAGCCCTGCCAGACTAGAGAGGGCTCTCTCTTTGCCAACAAAATGTGGCTGCAATAACTGAATCTTAGGCTAGATATGAAGTACGGGGATTTTACTGAAAGTTGTGGGTCAAAAACAGAAGGAGAAGTGATCATTGGACTATGGAATCGAGGCTAGTTTCTGCTGGCAAACTTGGGGAAGAATAAGGGAAATGTTTAGCCAGATAAAAGATGTAAATGAGAGAAGAAAAGAGGAGAAAGCTCGCTGCACTACAGGCATCAATCAGGGGATGGATCTACATCGACAACTTTAGAAGAAAAATAAGCACAAGGTTACTCAACAGAGCATCTAACAGAGGATGGATTCTGAAAAGATAACCACTACATTAAACAACATTATCATTGTGAAAGGAGCATAATGCATGGATGGATTCCTAACACTTCCCTTAGCGAATGTTGTAACAAAATTAGCAAAAAAGCAAAGCATGCAAATGAATTTACAAGAAAGACATGTTGCACATCAAACACCGTGATGGATCCCGAATCTAAAGGGCAGAGACTACTCCATTAAAAATAATATTCAGAAAAAAAACTTTACACCGTCCAAAGAAACCTCCCTTTGCTGTAAAAATTGAACCCTTTACACTCTAAAATTCATAAAATATATACAATTAACTCATCCCTGTACTATGGGAGTTGAGCTCAACCATCTCCCTCAAGATAGAATCAGTTACATTAAATTTGGACCGAATTTATGAAAATAGGTGTCAAAGATGAACTCGTATCTCTTGAACCATAACACCTGTTACAAAACTGAAAGAGATTTTTGTAGATAATGTTATGTTTGAGAAAAACCTCTCTCAAATTTGGGAAATTCGTTTCCAGTTTCTTGGAATCTGTGCCACAAAATAATCTCTAAAACAGGAAATCATTAAATATTTAAATCTGTAAAAATAGGCTGTAAAGATCTAGTCAAATATTCCAATTCGTGACACCTGGGAATAAAATAAAAGAGATTTTTGTTATATGGCTCGTGGTTGACCAAAAAATTCTTGGGTTTCTCAAAATTACTTTCCATCTGTTGTAAAATGGTGCCACACTACAATGACTAAAACAGTAAAACAAATGCAAAATTTGTTTTGTTTTAATTTAGGCTTCAAATATCACTATATATATCCCACATAGTAACACCTGTGCATAAACTGAAGGATATTTTTGTTGTATGGTATGTTATTGAAAAAAACCTCTTTCACTTTTATAAAATTCATGTCCATTACTTCATAAACGGATTTTGTAGTAAACTTGTCCCTGTGTGTAGCAAATGACCTCAAAACATGCATAACCAAAAATCAATCATTCATTTCGATCATATCTTCTGATCCAGGAACCAGTTTCGAGCATGCAATATACCGTTGAAAAGATTTTTTCGAGATTCTTCCGATGAGTGTGCTTAGGATATGACTTGCATTGAAAACCATGTACAAAACATCTCTGAAAACCAGACATAGTAAGAGCCCATTTTCATCCCTTGGGACAGGCTGCAAAGACTGGAACTAACATTGGCCTTATTGGGGATAGCAGATCCTTCGAGGTGTCAAGAACACCATAGACCAAGTGCTTCATCCATTGGGCAATAGAGTCAAATAGTTGCGAACCAAAAACAACTTATACCAATCGATAAAACATACATGTACTACAACCTGCACATAAACAAATACCGAAAACTGAAACGCTGCCTTAGGCAGCTTATTTATACACAAACCTACCCTATTTTGCAGCAAAATCAATAGATAAAGTGATGTTGTAATGCCAGATCAACCAATCAAGTAACTGTGACAAGGATGCTGCTTGGAAGTGCTTGAACCAGGACACAAATGTAAATGATGATAGCCATACATGCACATAATGAGTCTGATTGTGTAAAAGACGATCTGATCTATCATTCAAACTGAAAAAATTTCCCATGTATGCTGCAATAGGATCGAAGAAAACCGACTTTGTTGCTACCCTAACTCCTCAATACATGCTTCCAGCTGCGAACTATCAATGCAAATATCCACGAACAACTTTACCTTCTCTTCCTTCTGCTGAAAAAGGTCCCCAAAGAATGGGACATGACAGTCCAAATCCTAGGACTGTATTTGGGTCTCCAATTCATTTAGATCTCCTTCAATTTTGATGGAAAACTCTTGCAAAAAATTGAGCTTAACTTCATGGCTACATCGACGATATTTCAGATAAGAAGAAAGAGATGAAGCAAAGTTCTCATCTACCTCATTGTTTGTGCACATATCTTCCCATTCTCTAAAACCTTGAATAGAGGGCACCTCTATTTTGAATTCTTCCTCCTTTTCCATCCATGTTTGAAGAAAGATATGCCAAAAATTTGCAAAGGACTTAATAGATTTGAAATGTGGGGTTGTGTTATATTCTTTCCATGACTAGCCCACATAGTTAACTGGGGGGGTTATTCATTGTGTCGATTGTGTAGCAAAGGGGGGGGGTCACAGGGGGTTTAGAGGTGCAGGTAATGCCACTCTATGGGGTCTAGGGCAACGCCCTGGAAAATTTTAGTTTTGGACCCTATGTTAGGTTGGGTGGAACCACCTATGGTTTTGGACGCGATGGTTTTCGGCCCATGGTATTGGGTGCTTCGACATGTATAAATATGTATCATAACATTGAAAGGAACATAATGAAAAATCAAGCTGATAGTCCCAATTTTGGGATCCAGTGGAAAATCTCTGTGTATATGTGTTTTATGTGTTATTCTCTCGCATTGTTTATTTTTTGTGTTTTAGAATTCGTATGCAGGTAATTTGTATGTGGGGTTAAAACCTACATTTGGTATCAGAGTTGTTTTTGCTTCAAGGGAATGCCTTTGTTGCTGAGGGGTTTCTCTTGGGCCTTTGGTAGACCTTGTTCAGTGGGAGATCTGTGAGATCGATTCTGGTGGTGAAAGAAGATGGCGAGCATTGGAAAGATAGAGATCGAGAAATTTAATGGTCAAATTTTTGAGTTTTGGAAACTCAAGATGGAGGATCTCTTAGTGGATAAAGATCAGTGGATCATAGTAGATCCGGGTACTAAATCAATGGGAGTGTCCGATGAAGAATGAAAGAATTTGGATCGGAAGGCAAAGAGCACAATATGATTGTGTGTCTCAGATTCAGTATTTCTGAATGTATCAAGGGAAGCTACGGCAAAGGATTTGTGGGACAAGTTAGGGACTTTGTACCAATTTAAGTCTCTGGTGAATAAACTGTTCATGTGGAAAAAGTTGTATAACCTAAGGATGAAAGATGGAGACTCAGTGAGAGGGCATATGAATGCATTTAATAATGTGGTAAGTCAATTAGCATATATTGATATTAAAATTTCAGATGAAGATAAGTGCATCAATTTGTTGTGTTCTTTACTATATTTGTGGGATAGTCTGGTTATTGCAATAGGTAGCAATAAAACTGTCTTACAGTTTGATGAAATAGTCTCATCCTTGCTAACGAAGGAGATGAGACGGAAAAATATGGAGAGCCAGAATGGTGATGCCTTGTATATATGAGGATGGTCCGATAACAGGAACAAAAATAAGTCATCAAGTGGGAGATTTAAATCTAGAGGGAGATCTAAACCTCCAAGAAAACCTGTAAAGGTGGTGTGCTGGAAATACGGAAAGGAAGGGCACTACAAAAGGGATTGTAAATCTAAATCTCCCGATAAAGGAAAGGGATCCAATGATGCTCCTTCTGCAGAGGCGAAAACCACCTCAGATGAAGGTGGGGATGTGTACTTGGCTTCTTCAAGTAGACATGTAGATCATGAGGCATGGTTGATTGACTCAGGTGCATCCTTTCACTTCACTCCCCATAGAGAGTGGTTCTGCAAGTATGATAAATATGATGGTGATGATGTCTTCTTAGGGGATGATAGGAAGGCTAGAATCGTTGGTCGCGGAAAAGTAAAGTTGAAGTCGCAAGGTGGAAGGGTTAGAATACTTTCAGATGTTTTTCATATTCCTGCATTGGCCAGAAATCTGATTTCTGTAAGGAAGTTGGATGATGCAGGTGTAAAAATAGTGTTCAAGAAGGATACCTGCAAGATGGTACGGGGAGCACTGATATTGATGCGGGGAGTTTGGATTGGAACTCTGTACAAGCTGCAAGGTAGCACGGTTGTTGATGGGTGCAACAGTTCTATGGTTCCTAAAAGTGGAGCAGAAAATCTAGTGGTCTCTGGAGAGAAGACCATTTTGTGGCATAAAAGGCTTGGACATATCGGAGAGAAGGGCCTTCGAATACTTCATAGTAAACGTATGGTAGAAGGTATGAGTAATAGCTCTCTAGATTTTGATTTCTATGAAAATTGTGTATATGGGAAGCAGAATCAGGTGAGTTTACCCTCTGGTGGTAAGAGGGTGAAACAGATATTAGAGCTTGTGCACAGTGATGTGTTTAGAACTGTGAAGGTTCCATCACTGGGTAAGTCTGTGTACTACGTATCATTTATAGATGACTTCTCAAGGAATACATGGATATATTTCGTTAAGAAGAAATTTGAAGTCTTTGACAGGTTTAAAGAATTTAAGGCTCTGGTGGAAAACTAGACAGGGAAGAAGATAAAGGTGCAGAGGATAGATAACAATGGAGAGTTTTGTAGTAAGGAATTTGAAGAATTATGTAAGAAGTGTGGTATAGCACGACAGAAGACTACTCCATAGACACCTCAACAAAATGGAGTTGCAGAAAGAATGAATAAGATATTGATGGAAAGGGCAAGAAGCATGCTCAGTGGTGTCGGGTTAGGATAGGAATTCTTGGTAGAGGCGGTGGAGACAACATGTTACCTGGTAAATAGATCACCTTCATCAACATTGGAGGATAAAACTCCACAAGAGGTATGGACTGGTAAGAAACCCTCTCTTTCACATCTGAAGGTATTTGAATATGATGCATATGTACATGTTCCAAAGGAGAAAAGAACCAAGTTGGATAGTAAATCTAAAAAGTGCATCTTTATTGGGTATAAGGATGGTTTAAAGGGTTATAAGCTTTGGAACCCAGTAACAAGGAAGGTTGTGTATAGTCGAGATGTGGCGTTTAGAGAGGTGAAAGATGTTATTAAACATGAAGTCCAACCAAAGGAACCTGAGAAGATAGAGTTTGAGCTAAAGGAGGAAGAATCAGACTCTACAACAGAGGAGGAATCAGAAGATGAAGAGCCGCAAACTCCGAGTGTGAGAACATCAGTTCAAGAAAGAAGGTAGCCAGAAAGGTATAGTCCATTTGCTTTCTATTCAAATTTTGCTTTATCTATTACTCATGATGATCCCAGAACTGTGAAGGAAGCAGTAGATTCAAAGGATGGAAAACTCTGGAAAGAGGCCATGATTGATGAAATGGCATCTCTGCACAAAAATTAGGCTTGGGATCTAGTGGATTTTCCGGTTGGAAGGAAACCCATTGGCAACAAATGGGTGTTCAAGAAGAAGACAAATGCAGAAGGAAAGGTGGAGAAATAAAAAGCTTGGTTGGTAGCAAAAGGTTATTCCCTGGTGCCGGGAATTGATTTTGGTGATATTTTTTCTCTTTTTGCCAATGTAACTTCTATTATATTACTTTTATCTGTGGTTGTTGCTTTTGATTTTGAGGTAGAACAGATGGATGTGAAGATAGAATTTATTCACAGGGATCTGGAAGAGGAAATCTATATGAAGCAACTTGAAGGTTTTTCTATGAAGGGTAAACAAGAACTGGTATGCAAGTTAAAGAAGTCTCTGTATGAGTTAAAACAATCACCAAAGATGTGGTATCAGAAATTTGATACATTTATACGAGGACTTCGCTTCACCAGAAGAAAAGCAAATCATTATGTGTATTTTACATTAATTGGTGACCGTGTTATTTATTTGGTCTTGTATGTGGATGATATGTCGCTGATTGGAAATGACAAAGAAATTATCCAGGATTTGAAGACCCAATTGTCCTCCAAATTTGACATGAAAGATCTTGGTGCTACAAACTATATTTTTGGCATAGAAATTAAAAGAGACTAGGAAAAGAGGAAGCTTTCGTTAAACCAGAGGAATTATGTCGAGACAATATTGCAGAGATTTAATATGAAGGATAATAAACCGGTGAAGGTTCCTATTCCTGTAGGTGTAAAGTTATCTACTGAACAGTGTCCCAAGACACAAGAAGAGGAAGAGGACATGTCCCGTGTTCCATATGCAAGTGTAGTCGGTAGCTTGATGTATGCAATGGTCTATACTAGACCAGACATTGCACATATAGTGAGAGTATTGAGCAGGTTTATGTCAAAACTAGGAAAGGATCATTGGACAACAGTGAAGTGGGTTTTCAGGTATTTGCGTGGCACTATTGATTATTGCTTGTGCTGCCAAGGAAGACCAGGATTGGATAGAGTGTTGGATATTTGTGGCTTTGTTGATGCAGACTGGGCTGGATATCTGGATCAGAGAAGACCTACAAGTGGGTATGTGTTTAACCTATTTGGAGGTGCAGTCAGTTGGATGAGTAAGAAACAATCTGTAGTGGCACTATCAACTACAAAGGCATAATACATGGCAGCCACTCATGCAAGCAGGGAAGCAGTTTGGTTGCAGAGATTATGTTCAAATATGGGGTTAGTACATGGAACTATAAGGATAGACTCTGACAGCCAAAGTGTAATTTTCTTGGCAAAGAACCATGCATATCATTCAAAGACAAAGCACATTGATGTTTAGTATCACTTTGTGAGGGATATGATAGAAGACAAAAAGGTGTTGCTGGTAAAGGTGGACACTTTGAAGAATACTGCAGATACATTGACGAAATCTGAGCTCTGAGAAGTTCTCTTGGTGTAGAGAAACAATGGGCGTTGCAGGGTTGGATAAATGACTAAGCTCTCTTGTGACTCCCTATGGAAAGAAAACAACAAGTGGGAGAATGTTGGGTTGTGTTATATTATTTCCACGACTAGCCCACATAATTAACTGGGGTTTTAGAGGGGGGGTGGAGCCCCCCTTTCGTTGCGTCGATTGCGTAGCGGGGGGCGTCACAGGGGGTTTGAGGGGTCCAGGTAACCCCATTCTATGGGGTCCGGGGTAGCGCCCCAGAAAATTTTGGTTTTGGACCCTATGTTAGGTTGGGCATACCCACCTATGGTTTTGTGCATGATTTTCGCACATGATTTTGGACGCGATGGTTTTTGGTCCATGGTTTTGGACGCGATGGTATTCGGTCCATGGTATTGGATGTTTCAGCATGTATAAATATGTATTATAACATTAAAAGGAACATAATGAAAAATCAACCTAGTAGTCTCGGTTTTGGGATCCAGGGGAAAATCTCTATGTATATGTGTTTTATGTGTTATTCTCTCGCATTGTTTATTTTCTGTGTTTTAGAATTCGTATGCAGGTAATTTATGTATGGGGTTAAAACCTACAATAGGAAAACCTTCAATCCATCTTCTACATTTGCCTTGAAACAAATCAAAGAACAATCTGATGAAGACATCTTCCTTTTTAACTCTAAGAATTTTCACAAATGTTTTAAAACTTTCTATATGTTCAAGGGTCAAAGTAAAATCTTCCCCATTGAATTTAGGGGCCATTACTCAAAACGTATGCATCCTTTGGTAATTGATTAGGAAAACTAGGAAGATTAGAAAAATCGATACATGAATACCTTGAAAAAATAGAAGCAACATCTGAGTCCTTCATTTAGCCAGTGTAGCCACCATCAATACTTTGAAACTCGTGATTTCAAACAGTGGAGTCGCCAAGTGGATGTTTTAGCCTTCCTATGTGTTTGATTGTTGTCCACCATCAGCAATCAGATTTGCGACTTCAACGATCTTTCCCGGAGAAGATCTGTCACCTCGTCCCCGAACCAACATGTTAGCACTCAAAATGAACCTCAAGGCTGAGAAGAGGCAACTCTGAGGTAACCATAGACCAAGCTTTCGATGTGGCATCTAGCCCTGCCAGACCAGAGAGGGCTCTTTCTTTGCCAACAAAACGTAGCTGCAATAAGTGAATCTTAGGCTAGCTATCAAGTATGGGGATTTGATTGAAAGTTGGGGGTCGAAAACAACAGGAGAAGGGATCATTGGGCTATGGAATCGAGGCTAGTTTCTGCTGGAAAACTTGGGGCAAAATAAGGGCAATGTTCAACAAAATAAAAGATTTAAATGAGAGAAGGAAAGAGGAGAAAGCCTGCTGCACTGTAGGCATCAATCAGGGGATGGATCTACATTTGCAACTTTAGAAGAAAGAGAAGCACAGGGTTACTTAGTAGAGCATCTAATAGAGGATGGATTCTGAAAAGATAACCACTACATTAAACAACATAATCATTGTGAAAAGAGCATCATGTGTCGATGGATTCCTAACATTTCCCTTAGAAAATGTTGTAATGAAATTAGCAGTAAAACAAAGCATGGAAATGAATTTACAAGAAAAACATGATGCACGTTAAATACCGTGATGGATCCCAAATCTAAAGGGCAAAAACTGCTCCATTAAAAAAAAAAAAAAAAACAAAAAAACAAAAAAACTCTACACCATCCAAAGCAGCCTCCCTCTGCTGCAAAAATCGAACCCTTTACACTTTGAAATTCATAAATTAATTTTGTAAATATGTGGAGAGATATATTTATCAAATTTAAATAAGAATAGAAAAAGACGATGACTCTTTTTCAAGGTGGACCTTTATTCTTAAATTAATTTTGAGTAAGTATAGAATTGTAAGGCTTATCTTGTTATATTATAAAGAACAAAATATGTTAGTAACGTAAAATACATGATAATATGGACTTTTTATAGTCAGAGTGTAATATGGAATTTGCATAGAAATTCAGTTTATATTGAACATCATATTATATAATTTATAACATACATTATATTATATAATCTATAATGTAGTTAGTTATATGAATGAATATAAAAATTTCTTAACTGGTTATTTTAAATGTAAATTATAAGTTTTGTTTCGGTGTATATTTTTATTTGCAATAAAAAAAAATTAAGAAGTTTTCGAAGTTGTCAAAATTATAATTTTTCTATTTCAATTTTTAAAAATGTTGAAAAAATAATATATTTGAATATTTTTAAGAGGTATATTTAGTATTGAATTTTAAGAAATCAAATTTTTACCTTAATAGAATTCGAACTTGGACTCTCGAATTCGAACTTGGTATCTACGGTTTGAACTACGTTCTCATAAATAGTATCTGAAACTTAATTAAAACCCACTATCTTAATGAGACACAACCAAAGACTAATAATAAAATAATCAAGAATTCTCCACATTTCTCCATTAGTCTAAGTTGAATTGGATTTAGAGTGCAAATAGGGATAGAGGTGCAGGGTTTTAATAAGTTGATGGATGCCATATGGAGAATCACTCTCCCTGGAGAGGCAGATAATGACCACCTATTTTATAACCCAGTTAGACCCTATTCTCCCCCGCTCTCTACTCTGGTGTATGGCTAAGTATTTGTATTTGTGCCATAAAAAGATCCATTAGCAAATAGAGGTATTTTGTACTATGAAGATTTAAAGAAGGTAAGCAAAGACAGTGATTTGGTTATAATGGAAGGTGAATACCATGTCTTTTATCTCTTCAATCCTAACTCTTAACTCTGAGAATGTGTCCCTCATGTTAAAATGCATTTCGGATTTCACACATTTTTTGTCATCAAGCTAACAACCCACCAAATCTTTTTGTAAAATCTTATTTACATAGTATACGTGATTTACATTTTTATCAAGTATAAAAAAGAATATAAAATAATTTACTTATGAGATTTATTTTTTTATTTAATTTTCATAATTTATATAAATTGAATTTTTTTGAAACTTTTAAAAATACTATAATTATTTCCGTATTTAAAAATACACAAACAAATCACAAATTCTTAAGACAAACTCATTTGAAAAACAAAAAATAACCCTAATTAAACTGCACCAGACTGAAGTGAACAGTAAAGATATATCATAAATCTATGACAGACTTATCATTCCAACTTTGAAATGTGCTTTTTACAACTAAGTACTGTGAAAAAGACGTGATGTAGAATTCAGTTGTATTAAGAAAATGTGATATAAAATGTGAATAGGAATTTTGAAAAAAAAATAATAAAAGAAATTTAATTTAAATAAAAATATATTTATATAAATTAGGTTTATAAATTTGTTTTGAAATGAGATTTTTTTAATTTTAATTTAATTATGAATAATTATTAGATGAATAATAAAGATTTAATTTTTATAAAATAATTTTAATAATGGTTATAAATTAAAAAAAAAAAGATTTATTTTTAGAGTAGTTATATCATTTTTATTTTTTTAATTAAATTGATTTATTAAAAAAGAAGATGTGATATGAGTATGTTTTATATGAATATGATTAATCATTTTTTGGGGATGTGGTATTAGTGATCCATGGTATTAGCCCATCATATTGTAATAAAGTCTATAAAAATCTCCATGGTAAAGTGGAAGTCCATTTCCATTAAGAATATTGTTACATGTTTTTTTAAATGTTTTGATATGTGTTGACCTTACCATCCATTTAATTTATTTGATTAGACAAATTTAACTTTATATATATAAAATATATAATATACTATTTTTTTATATTTCTAAATATTCAACCTAAATAAAAAATTTCAATTTTTATTTTAAATCATAAATATTTATATATAAAATAATATATTATAGTTCATTATATGAGTATAATTATAAATAAATGTGTTCTATATTTTAATCAGAATGAGAAATATTTAATGTTGTATTATTTAGTATGAGGCAGATGTATAATTTTTTTATAGTCAATATGAAGTTGATATATGGTATATATATATATATATATATAAATGAACATAAAATAATTTAACTCTCTATTTATCATGCATCTTGAGGGATTAAGTCTCTCCATGTTAAAACTAGTTAATATATGGCTTTTTTATGGGTGGCCATGGCTATCCACGTTTAACCATAGTTGACTATGAATAATTTTAATTGATTATCATTAACCATGGTTGACCTTGTTGCATATGGTTCACCATGGATGTCCATGACTAACCACGAATGACCATGTCGAACATGGTTGAACATGATTGGCCATGGTTGACCATGTTTAATATGATCGATTGTAGTTGAATATGATAAATTATGGTTAATTATAGCTAATCATGGTTGAAAATGTTGATTATGTTGCCTATTGTTGGCCATGATTGCCCATGGTGTCCATGGTTGATGATGCTTGACCATAGTTTATAATGGGTTGGCCGTGGTGTTGCACAGTCTCTATAGTTCATTGACTAGTTATGGTTGACCATGATTGACTATGGTTCACTAAATGTGTTGGCTTATGACTATGGTTCACTAAATGTGTTGGTTTATGTTCATCACATTGTAATAATAAGATATGGATGTGACATTGTGATTTAGATTTTTGTTAGATAAATTGCAACATCGAATTTAATTTGTTAAATTGTGAGTTTGATTTTTGTTCATCAAATTGCAATGCCATTTTTTGTTTAACAAATTTCAACATCAATTTTAGTTCGTCATATTGTGATGTTGATTTTTATTCATCAAGTTACAACTTCAATTTTAGCTTGTTGTAATGCGAAGTCAAATTTTTTTCGTCAAATTGTAACATTGTTTTTTGTTTGTCACTTTTAGAATGTCAATTTTAGATCATCACATTGTTACAATGATTTTGTTCATCACATTATGACATTGGTTTTAGTTCATCACATAGTGATGTCGATTTTATTTCATCACAACGTGATGTTAATTTTTGTTCATCGCAATGCGACATGTATTTTTTCCCGTCACTATTGCAACATTGATTTTTTTTTTGTCACGTTATGAAACATATTTCGCTGATCATATTATGACACTAATTTTTGTTTAGCAGATGACGATATTGATTTTTGTTTGTCACATTGTGACATCAAGTTTTGTTCATCATAACACATATATCAACTACTTTATAGTATGGTTTTTGTATTTGATTTAGTCTTTGTGATAATAAAGTGTTTATTTGATTATCATGGTGTATCATGGCTGACATATGTTTTCATACTTTGGGATTTGTAAACTATCATGGATATTCCATAATGCATTTCATCGCAAAATATATGATTAAAATAGATTGAAACTTGTAATATGTACTATGAAAGTTAATTTTCCTTAGATTTATGGATTTATTAATTACTATTTTGTTTGTATGCTTCCAATAAATAAAATGTGAAAAGTAGATAAAAGTGAAATACTAATACAGACCAATCATAGTGAGCGCCAAGGTATGATTTGGGAAACCCTTTCAAGAGAAAAATCGGCTAGAAGGTGAGGTCAATTTTCTCTCTTTTATTTAAATGGAATTGATGTAAGTAAAAAGGAGTGGGCACTCTTTATGAAATTTCTGAAGACTTGTCATGGGATGCTACAAAACACAACCCCCCCCCCCCCCCTCTCTCTTTCTCTCTCGATTCTCAACTACTTTGATCTACTATAGAAAAAAATGCACTTGAATGCAATGGAACCATTTTCCTCCTAGTGGCCCAATTATAACATATGTTAATAGCGACCTAGGGATTAACTTTAACCCATTCAATCCTCAATATGACTTACAATTTAACCCTTATATATTCTTTTTCATATTGCATGTGTGGCTAGATGTTGTTTGATGAGTAATGATGGTTGGTGTGGAATATTATTTAATTATGGCGGTTAATCATGATATGTCAACTTCTAGGAGGCATATATTCTGCATAAGCACTCCACTTGATGTTTTTCTCGAACTATTGGAAAGGTATTTATGTGTAGAGTAGTGTGAGGAGGTGCAACACGTTAGTGTAAAAGTTTTACCACCGAAAAAATTACATTTAAGGCCTTCGACTAGCTGTAGAGTGCTTCAAACCCTAATTCTCCAAACTGGGTCCCATTGCCAAAAATGATCCTCTACATCAATTTCTCTAATTTTTCCACCCTAGAAGCATTAATATAAATGAAAAAAAAATACAATTATTTAATTAGAATCATACCTCCCCATTTTGGGAGGAATTTCCCAAAATATTTTGTTGAATGAAGTGAGGAAATGTTTATTATACCTTCTCCCTAGAGTACTATTTATCCTTACATGGAAGTTGTCCTCTCAACCCAATCTAGTAAAGGTAATGCTACCCTTGTCTTGTAGTTCTAAACCTCTTCTAAAATATTATATTCTTAGTCAAACCTACTTGGGCATTTGGAGTTATGTCATTTATGGAAGGTAGGATCAACTCCTCTCCCTAATCCAACTTAGATTGCTCATAGAGTTTCATATTTTCCACATTCACCACTGAGTATATGTGCATCTATGGTGCTTGAATAATTCTATAGGAATCAGTTCCCACCTTTTCCAATATCTTGAAACTCCAATATTGCAGAGCCTTTATTTTCTTACCAATACCTTATAACCTCTCCTTTTTCAACAAAAACCATATTCTATCTGCCACTCAGAATAACTTCTTTCTCCTTTGTTGATCATGCCTAACCTTATACTTTTCCTATGACTTATTTAATATCCTATAGTTGAAAATGGGTCTTCTTGATCTCCTCAACAAATTTATATGCTCTTAAATCATCCCTTGTGAGATCCTCCCCCACTCCTTGTTATCCATACGAAATATCCAAAGGTGAAGGTGACAAATATCCAAAAAGAGTTTCATGTGGGGATGTGGCAGTAGATGTGCAAACTGATTTGTTATAAGATCATTATATATATAGATATATATTATATATATATATATATATATATATATATATATATATATAGATATTCATCTAAATTCATGAAATGGTTTTTTTCGTAACCCCTCAAAGGTTGTTCCAAAGTCTTGTTAACTACTTTTGTTTTCCCATCTATCTATGGATGGAATGTTATAGATGTATTCAACTTTGTGTCCATATTCTCCAACATTGTAGTCTAAAATTCACTAAGAAATATAGATTCCTTGTCCGAAACAATGCTCCTTGGTATCCCAAGGCACATAAAAACTTTCCTAGAGAACAATTTTATTACTTATTTCCCATTGATGGTCCTTTTACATGGCATGAGAATGTAAATATTGCTTAACCTATCAACTTCCATGAATAGGTAGGCATTCCCTTCCTATTTTCAGGTAAAGCTTCGAAAGAGTCCATGGAAATGCTTTCCCAAGGACAAGTGCCTACAAGTAACTCATAGTATAGACCTTGTTTCCTATTGCTAGGCTTGTTGGTACAATAAGGTATGTATCCTCTTATGAATCTAGCTAAAACTTCGTGCATTATGGGATAGTACACTTACCTCTATAATTTTACCATTGTCTTCCCTAAATGAAAATGCCGTACAATATTGGAGTTATGAGCCTCTCTGATTAGCTGTAATCACTCACCTTTAGGAACACATAACGTTTCTATCATGTAGATTAGCCCATTATAAAGATGATGGTTAAATGTGTTGTCACCATCATCCACATGAATCTAGCTTGGTAGCTATTGATACACCCTCCTAAAATCCTAATCCTCTACATATTCCTCTTTGTATGCATCATGGGTGAAAGGATCCATATGCATCAGATTTCCCAATGATGTTATTTTTTATGTGGGCGGCCTTGAAAGCACATTGGCCAACTTGTTTGTGCTTCTCTTCTTGTATTTAAACACTAAATGAAAATACTATAAAAGCCCCATCCACTTCTAATTATTTATCTATTGTAACTTATGTTGAGCCTTCATGTATTGTAATAACTAGTGATCTATGTCGATGACTATCTCCTTTCCCATGAAATAATTCTTCCATTATTTGACAACTTGTACCTAGGCATATATCCCCTTGTCATGGGTCATATGGTAGTTGAGAACTGCCCCATGAAATGCTAACATACAATCCTTCCTTCTTGAATTAATACAACTCCCACAACATACCCAACCACATCCATCTCCACTTAGAAGGGATACTACAAGTTTGATAATGCAAGAACATGTGCTTAACTATTTTTCTTCTTCAATTCTTCAATGACCTTTTATTTCCCATTTCCCCATTTGAAACTCTTAATCATTGGTGTTATGGCATGGATTGGTGTTTATATTACTGAAAATGAGGGTATGAATTTCCTCAAGTATCATTCTTCGTCAAGGAAACTTTTGAAATCAGAAATGTTAGTGGGGATCAACCACTTCATTATGCCCTCCATATTGGTAGGGTCTATTTTGAGCTCCTATCCACCAATCATATAGCCAAGGTACACTAAATAATAGTGTGAAAAGTCACACTTATTGAGATTTATTAACACTAGGTGCTTCTTTAATGCCGTTGGCATTTGCATCAAATGTGTGATGTGATCCTCCTAGGTAGCACTATATACTAGTATATCATCTAAATAAACAATAACAAATGATTCTAGATATGGGTATCATATATCATTCATTAATATCATGAATGTAGTTGGTGCATTGTATATACGAAATGGCATGATTAACCACTCATACAAGCCTTTTACGGTTTTGAAGGAAATATTATGGGCATATTCTTATTTGACTCGCACTTGATGATACCCTAATTTTGAATCTAGTATTGGTGAATTATTTTGGTTACTGCAACTTGTCAATAGGTAATCAATCCTAGGGAAGGGTTACTTATTGTTGAGTGTAATTTCTTTTAACACCCTACAATCACTGCAATTTCTCCAAGTCCCATCCTTCTTAGGGACAATTATGATGGGAAACCCACATGGTGAGGTACTTAGGTGAATGACACCTTACTCTAGAAGTCGTTAAAACTACTTATTCACTTCCCTTTCTTCTAAAACAAATTGCCTGTATGACCCAATGTTTGGAAATGGGGAGTCTAGAAACAACTAAATCTTGTGCTCCACTTCCTTCTTAAGTGGCAACCCTTTAGGCTCTTTGAACACTCCCCTATATGCATGTATAAACTCTTCGAACTTCTATCTATGTTCTTTATTGCACCTCTATGGATTACTTTACTCTCATTAAAATATTGAAAACATACGTTTTTCTAGAAATGGTAAATTTTTTGGCTTGGCTGACACATACCAACAAAATTTGAGACTTGGTTTATGCACATTAATATTGAATTATTTTTATCCTTAATGAGGTAGTATTGGTTGTTTCTATACATCAATATTTCCCACAAGTATATATAGGGACACACAGACACCACTCCACATACTGCAAGTGGAACTACATCCAATTCTACTTCATTAACAAAATTGTCGCTAATAACAAATTTTATTTTACACTATTTTGTAGCATTGATTTCTACATCCTTATTCACTTATCCCAATGGATATGGACTAAAATAATTTTCAACCTTTACACTTAGTTTTTTGACTATTTATATTTCAATGCGACTTTCCGACGATCTTGAGTTAAACAAAGCACAATTTTAGTCTTCTTGACTTGTATTTTTATGTGGAAAATTTTGTTCATCTCCTTCTCCTCTTGTTGTTGAAGGATACTCAAATTCACCCCCTCCCGCACTAATGTGTATACAATGTTCTCATCCACACACAAGCTTCTTTCCACTTGATCAATATAATTTGTGGTTATGATATTTTTCTACTTATTATCCTTCTTCAAGTTCTTTTAGTTAAGTTTTAGATGTAATTTCCAACACTTCTCCTCTATGTGACCATCAATATTATAGTGGTTGCTAGGATATTTGCATTGGTGTGTTTTGGTTGTTGTCTTCTTATCATCCCCCATTTTCCATTTCTTCTTCCCTTATTTGGAAACTTCCTAATGCTCATTCTTCTTTTATCTACTCAAATGCACTTTCTTTTGGCCTATGGTTTCTAGGAACAATGCCTATACACAAGTGTCATCATTTGTTTTGGGTTTGAACAACATCAATTGATTTCATAGGTAGTTGTGTAGACCCCCCAGGTACTTCATGAGTATGTATCGGTCCTTGATAGAAATACATGGTGTTATTTACATCTTCCTATATTCTATAGTGTACTCATATACACTCTATCCATGTATTTGCTTGAAGTAATTCCACTAGATCCATTCCTCCTCTACATAAGTCATATAGTAGAAATTGGGAATAGTTTTAAAATCATACCACTTAGTTACTATAACCACCCCTCCCACATTTAGCCACTTTTACAAGCTCTCCAAGGTAAATATGAGTTGTGTGCCACTATGCTATGGCCTAAACTCCAATTTCTCGTTATGGAAGTGGGGCCTACAAACTGACAACAAATTGACATTTCATAGGGACTACACCACTCAAGAGCCTGAAAACCACACTAGGTGATCAATCCTTGAGTTGAAACTCTTTTTCACTAGGCTTATCCTCACCATTGACACCACGTGCATGAGGTTATGAGGCTTCAACTACACCCATAAGCCTCGCTACATGTATTTACGACAAAAATTTCCTAGTTCATTGCATGTACTCGTGAGATATATGCCACTTTTTCAGGAAATCCTTCAAACCACTGCCTAGAACCGCTTGTAACTTTCCATAATCATGATTAGGATAACAAAAATGCCAAACATTCAAACTTGAACAAGATCTTGACCAGGACATACCTAGTACACAACATACATTTTGTCAAACATATGGTAAACATGAAAGTTACAGGTCATGAATTCATATCGATCATAAACTTCTAAATTTCATATGAGAATCACCAAGAAGGATCCAAGCCCTCTCTAACTAGTTATAACAACACTTGTTAGTCCATGCATTCATCAATCATCTCATAACTTAATAGATCATGAAAAAGATCCATAGGTAGAGCACATCGTATAACCAGGTATATAACCAACATATAACCAAAATAAACACCATAAGAAATCAACATACCAACATATAACCAAAATAGAGACCATAATAAATCAGCCAAAATATCAGCATGATAATGAGTACAAGTTCTCATAGATCGCAATAGAAAAATAACTCATATTAAGATATGAAAATTCCAACCAAGTTAGGGACTTCTAGATACCACCCGACCATATATTGGGTTGAGCCAAATCTCTCTTTTAGCTAATCACCCCTGCGCCATATTCCAAGCATGAACGTGGGATCACATGGGTTAAACCACAATCCTCAATCCTCAAGCACAATGATATAATCTATACGGTCCAGAAATCACTAACATCAACAAGATCGGTCTCTACCCAAGCTATATAGGGCTCCAAGAACTAGTAATTCAACCCACAACAATTCAGGTCTCTAAAGAATTTGTTCCAATCAGCAACTCCAGGGACTAGTAACTCAAACAATAAGGCTCCAGAGCATTTGTCCCAATCTATAGGCTCGAGGAACTAGTAACTAAAACCAAGTTGTTTCAAGTCTCCAGAGCATTGGTTCCAACCCACAACCATAGGGAACTTGAGAACCAATCAGAAAAACAAGTGGGAAACCGACTACACTATGGTTATCCAGGAAATGGCAAGGCAAGGCTAAAACTATTGTCAATCAAGGCAAATATCGATTCCAATGACAACAAATAACCAAGGAACCACATGCATATGCCATGCATCTAGAAATCAACAAGGAAATCATGCATGCAACCTATCACCTGCAAAGTATCCCTGCTATACTTGTTGATCCAACTTTTCCCTTATGCTCCCTTGCTTTCCTTTTCTTTTTTTCTCCAATCCAAATGAATGTTAGAGTGCTCCAAGAATGATCTAAGTGTGCAATAGTGTATGAGAGAGAGAATGAAAGGAGAGCTCAACTCAAAACTGTCAGAAGAGCTAGCAACTCATTCTTTGATGCATTTTTATTATCGATGTCTCCTTTTTCTACATTTTCCTTAATTTTTCCTGTAATTTCCCTTCCATGCAAATATGTGTCTCTTCACCTCCATTTTTTTCTGATTTTCCTTTATTTTCATCATAAAAGAAAATTATTGCCTCTTTGCCTTTTCCAATACCTTTGCCAATTTCCATAGCTATTAATTAATCACAATTGATGCCCACTAAAGTTATTTTCCCACCATTCATCTTGGGATACATGTCCCGTGACCTTGGTTTTAATTTATTTACATGGAAAATCAACCATGGGCTGTTAAACCCCCCACCCCCCCCAAGGGAACATCGTCCTTGGCATTTAATGATGGTTATAACTATAAAAACATGTTGTCGATGGAGATTTATAACATAGCTCAATGAAACATTTACATCATATCAAATTTTTGAAACCATGAAAACCATACATCTTATTTGAGTTTTATAACACAACTTGATCAATATTTACAACATAATACTTATTGGAGCTTTATAACACAACTCAACCAAATAAATCTGCCCAACCAAAAAATAAGGAAGGATACAAAGCCCTCATTTGACCAACCATCTCTGATGTAGCTTCATTGGGCCCAAAATGCTTCCACGACACTTTAACTTTCTTTATTGCTTTGTTTTGGAGCATGACTTGTTTTCACTGCAAAATGAACTGAGGTTCTAGATGGAATTCTCCCTCTAGTTCCACCTGAAATATAGAACAACCAATCAAATGATCAACATCATGTACATATCTTTTAAGCAATGAAACATGGAAAAGATCATGGATTTTCACTATTGGCAACAATACAAGTTTGTAGGCTACTTGTCCAATCCTCTTAAGGATCTCAAAAGGCCCACAATACCGAGGAACCAACTTAGAACACAACCAAATCCTCAAGGATCTCCTCTTGGGCTTGATGTGCAAGTACACATACTCCCTAATTTGAAACTCCTTCAATGCTCTATGTTGATTTTCATAACTCTTCTTCATGTATTGTGCTACGTTTAAGTTTCCCTTCATAGCTTTCATCTCTTGTTGCATCTCAGCCAACATATTTGGTCCAATAAACACCATGTTCACTGGATCACTCTAGCTAATAGGAGTATTATAATTCCGCCCATATAGAGACTCAAATGTACTCATCTTTAATGACTCTTGATACCCACTATTATAAGTAAAAGAGACTAGTGGAAGATACTTCTCCTGCCTTCTCTGTTAATGAATGACATACATCCTCGACATATCCTCAAGAATCCTATTAAGCCTCTTTGTTTGTTCATCTTTCTATGGATGATAAGTTATGGTGAAAGCTAACTTTGTCCCCAAGCCTATAAACAACTCCTTCCAGAACCTTGAAGTGAACATGGCATCTCTGTTTGATATGATCTCCTTGGGAATAAAATGAAATCACTCCAGGGATGCTAGGAAGAAGGGTAGGGCTATTCAAGGGTTGGTCAGTTCCTCTCCCTCCACAAAATCCATTAAGAATGAGATAGGTAACATGTTAGAGAATTTTAAGAGTGAAATTTTGCATAGCTTTGCACTACAAATGGATACCATGCAAATCAAAAGAAAGCAAGAGGAAGAAGAAAGGGCACTAGTTATTTTCTACTCTAGATGCACCAAAAGACATCCTAGGAATGAGTGCCCATTAAATATCATAGAGGTACGCCTAGTCTATGAAAAAAAATCATGCAACAGACAAGTGGCCTTCTTTGTTAGGACTAAAAGTCATATATCAAGGAGTAGAAGGGGGGTCAGAGAAAATTTCTTTCATCAATCAAAGAATACCTCAAGGACCTCGGCCATATGAACAAGGCATGCAAGGTGCACACTACCCTTATTATAATCCCAAATAGAATACAACCTTGCAACCTTGGTACTCTTCCAATCACCCATCCTGGTCCACACCCCCTTCTTGGCCTTATGCTCCTCCATGTCCTCCTCAATCTGTCAACCATCCTTTTCATCCATATTGTTGGTCCTCCAAAAGTCCATCCTCTTTCGCCCTCATTCTATCATTTTACCATATTTTGTAGCTCTTTACCATATTCTACAACTCCATAACCCTACATTAATACTATTTGCATGATCATATGGGTTCATCAATATTATTTTCCAAGTCATTTATCTTAAGCATTTTAAGATAATTTATGATTAAATATTAGGAAATAATCATGTTTTCATATATATATCTAAAAGCGGGATGATTTTTATGATGTTGTAGGCCTATTTGAAGATTCTAGAAGAATCTTATTTGGCCACTTAACCACAAATTCGAATTTCAATTTCAACTCATTAAGATTTGTGGAATATTTGTAGCAGATTTGGATCATTGATTAAGCACATTCAAAGGAGAAGAATCATGGATTTTTTGATATGTGTCTCCTAAAGATGTGTGAGAGTATTTGTATCTCATATCTTTAGGTAATTGGTTGTAACCAGAAAAAATACTAGTGGATCTAGGAGAGATTTGTGGATCTAGATTTATTGATTAGTTATCTTAGGTTTTTGTATAAATAGGAGTGCATCCTTCTTTAAAAGGTGCATCCTTCACTAACTAAGCACATTCAAAGGAGAAGAATCATGGATTTTTTTATATGTGTCTCCTAAAGATGTGTGAGAGTATTTGTATCTCATATTTTTAGGTAATTGGTTGTAACCACAACAGATAATGGTGGATCTAGGAGAGATTTGTGGATATAGATTTATTGATTAGTTATCTTAAGTTTTTTTATAAATAGGAGTGTGTCCTTCATTCAAAAGTGTTCCATCAAATATATGAGATATTATAGAATAGATAATAATGGATAAGAAATTATTAATGTAATTTGTAAAGTGAGGATAGAGAGGAAGATAGCTTAATTATTGTAACATCTTGGAACTTTCTCCAACTTCATTTTATGGAATACATGTTGTTTTGATCTCCAAGCTTTGATAATATTTTGGTGTGCTTGATGAGGTGTGGAGGCCCCCTATCAACCAAAACTTGTAAATATTTATGTTATTTCATGTATGCAAGTTTATTTTAGTTTCTTTTATGTTATTTTGATTATATGTTTTTATGTTTATTTCATTAATATTGTTTTGTTAAGATTGATTTAATTTCCTTATGTTTGGATTCAATTGGCACACTAGTAATCTCACATTAGTAATCTCATAGACAACTAGATTAAATTAATTTTTCATTTCATAGTTTATATTAGACTTGTTGGTTTTCATAGAGATAGTCTTTGAGAGAGAACATGCTTGAGAGAGAACGCGTGCACTTGCTTTTCATTTCATTTCATTATTTTCTTTATAATTAGTTTCAAGTTTCTTGCATTAGATTAATCTATTATGAAAAATAATCACCTAGTACATATAGTACACGTATACCTCATCATTTCACGAACCTCGGGTTGACAATTTAATGATAAGGATTTAACTCACAATTAAATCACCCAATACATATCCACCCCAATCTTCTCAATAGGGCAACCCATCACAAGGATGGAGGCCTCAAGTTAACCAACCTCGTCCTTTGCTACCTCCACCCCACTCTCAGCCACAACTCGCTCATCCTACTAAACCTAAGCAACCTGAAATTCCTACTCAACCAAATCTGAACTCGAACAACAAGAAAGCACAACATGTCTACAGTGGAGAGACATCTTATCCTACTTATGTTGTGGAAATCCAAGAGATCAACCTTCGATATGAGAGAGTGCTTTTAGATAACCACCCACCTTCTTCACCGGGAGAGCTTGAAGGAGAGAAGGAAGATAGTGCTCCTCAAGTCAATCCACCTCCATTTCCTGAGAGGTTGATCCACCCTAGCCAGCACACCCTAGAAGAGGTTGAAATTTTGGGAGAATTGAAGAATTTGTGTGTTCAAATACCCCTTCTCCGGGCTATTAAAGATGTTCCCATCTATAATAATATCATCAAGGAGAAATTTTTCAAAAATCTTGTGAGAAGAAAAAGAGACACCCCCACCATAATTATTGTTGGGAAATTATCTGATTTGATGCTTATGAGGGTGATCATTCCGAAATATCTAGACCCTGGAATCCCTATAGTAGATGTGCACATTAATGGCCTTATAGTCCCTAACATCATGATTGACCTTGGGGATGAAATCAATTTGATGACTAAGGAAGCCACACTAAAGCTAAACCTCCAAGAGGCTTGGAGAAAGACCACCACAATGTTGCAATTGCAGATAGATCCATAGTAGCTCCTGAGGGAGTTGTTGAATATGTTATTGTATCCATTGAATCTTGGGAATATCCTCATGATTTCCTGGTTCTCCAGCCCAAAACTAAGTTTAATGGCTATCCTCTCATCTTGGAAAGGCCATGGTTAGACATTGCTAATGCTTACATTAGTTATAGGCCTGGGAACATGACCATTAAGAATGGACATTTGTCTAAACAGTTGGTATTGTATCCTCCTTCTTAGCCTTCTATTGAGCATGACTTACCCTTGTGGTTAGAAGAGGAGGAAGAAGATGAATTGTATCACACCACCCCCCACCCAATATGCACTCTGGACATCATTACAGGAGGGGGGAAACCTAATGAAGATGATCTCATTGACCATATCCTTCAAAATAAACCTCCCACTCCCATACCCATTGATGAGTTGATGAAAGAATATGAGAGTAATCCTTGGGCTGACTTATGCCCTATTGACTCAAGTCCAGACCATGTCAATATTATAGAGTTTGGCCCATCTAGAACCTTAAATATCAACCATTCTCTCTCATCCAGTGTTGTAGCAGTTACAACCATCCTCCATAATTTACCTTAGCTTTGTTTTGGAGCCTGCCTACAAACCATCCTTAGCAGCATGTATTGCATTACCCAGGTACATATGCTTTCAGTTTAGTTTCTTGGTCTATCATCTTGTGTTTTCTTGTTTTCCTTTCGCCCGTAAGATGACACCCAATAACTTGGTTTTCAACCGGCTCTTGTTCTTGCTTGGAGAATTGCACAGAACTAGAGGGAAAACAACCTTTCTCTCTAGAATTTCATAGAGCATCAAGGCAACCTGTTGCTCTCAGGATATTTGCAAAGCAAGAAGACTGCCTTCCCCTTGAAAATTGTGCAAAGCAACCCATCACTGGGCTTGATCTCAGAATTTGCACAGTTCTAACTGGCAACCTTGGCTTCAGTCCAGAAATTGCGTAGAGATTGAGGGGCATCTAAAGCCACTCAACCCAAAAACTATACAGAAGTCACTCCAGGGCTTGCAGTCTATTGCATGTGCTACCAAGTTGACCGGTTACCTCCAAGACTAAGAAATATTACTTTGTATGCATGAGAAGCTTTTTCCTGACAAATAAAAAAGAAAAAAATTAAGAAGCATCCTTAGATTTTAGAGATCTATTTTTAGCAGTTGGAGGTTACATGCAAAAGTCATTTTAGAAACCTCCCACCAAGTGTTGCTTTTTCCTAAATTTGTGGCATGCACGTCATAAGCCTCAATCTTGTCAAAAATATTTATTCAATGCTTGAGAGCTCATTCTTCACTTCAATCTTGGAGCTCTCGCAGTCCCCATCGCATCTAGGAACCTTTGGTAGACTTAGCTCAACTTTTTCCGGGTAAGTCCGCTTTCCATGTCTTTTACTATTTTTCTATCGCTTTTTGTATTTAAATTTGTGTGAGTGTTGTTTTCTTGGTTTTGTTGAACGCTTTTTGTCACTTTAATGCATGTTAGCTTATAGAAGCATTGTTTCAAGTTTTCCATTGCATCTCCTTGTTTTTGCATGCATGACATTGTTTCTACACTAATGGTCGTCGTTGTGGCGACTCGCTTCACTCACTTAGTTGTTTTTCCCGTTTTACTGAATCATGCACTTGTCGTTTGCATGCAATTTCATTCACTCATGTCTGCACCCAGCTTCGCACATGCATTCAGTCCTTACTATTTTCAATCGGTCGTTGGCGGGTCTGGGCTACCTTGGCCTAGACCTTACCTTACATGGCTAGCACTGTGAATTCCTGGGATGGAAATCCTTGCCTTACTCCCAAAATATGCATAGGTATTGCCTCACACTATCCTCCCAAGGTGTGATCTACACAATTATGAGAGGCAATCCCTCAGTTGGCCCCAAAAATTGCGCAACGCATTTTATCGGGTTGCGGTCATGCTGAATGAAATTGTGTGTTGTGCAGTTTCAGTCCCCAATAGGAAAAGATGGACTGTGCTCTACGTAGTTTCAACAATCATTCAACTCACTACTAGTCTGGTCTATGCTCTAGGTAGTTCTGGTAGTCAGTCTCCCAGCATCCTAGTGAAAATTGCAAAAATATTCTAGTGAGTCACCCAGGTGTGTTGCATGTCAGTCCTCAAGTTGTTTTGGTTTTCATCTAACAATTTGCTTGACATGAGTGTTACTCTGTCTCCAATTATCACAGGTCTTATTCAGTCTCTCAGTAGTATAGGTACAATGGCTTCCAATAGAGCAGGGTCGAAGGACACCATTTAGAGCACAACTAGAGATGTGGTCGAGCAAGTGTCTATGAGCTTGCCCATCTATGAAGATACTAAGTTTCTCATAGACAAGGAAATCAAGATCAATTGGCATGACATGAATGATATCTTTTCAGGCACCTTTGAGGACAACTTGGAGGACTGCAGAGTCTATGTCAGCATACACAAGTCTAGCTTGTACAGGGTTGCATGTAGGTATCACGTGTTTCCATGCACAAACATGATCCATTGGATTGTCTCGCATACTAATCCAGAGACAATGGCATTGAGAAGTGTCAGTGGAATAGAACTTGCTACCTTCAGGGCTAAGGACTTTTAGGAGATGTATCACTTACCACAATTGGTGGTCACAATGGATGCACCCTTCACCAGGCCCGACGGCACTGTAAACTCAAGAGACATCTTAAAGAGCTAGGTGAAAGAGCCATATAAGTTCAGGACAACACCAAACCAAGTTTACAAGACAAGGATATTGCGAAAGGCTGATCATTTCTTGGTCATCTTCGCATGTCACTTATATGTCAAGGAGAGTACAGAAACATTCTCACAGAGTTTGGTGATTATGTTGGATCATCTGGCGAATGAAGGAAGACCTTTCAATTGGTCCCACATGTTGGCTCTCCAGCTGAACGGAAAAGTAATAGATGCTCAGAATTTTCCCAAGAGTTAGCAATAAAAGCTCTTCATGTCCTCTTACATTCTTCATGCAATTTGTGCCCGTCAAAAATTTCTCTAGCTTGGGTTGGGAATGGACACCTTCAGAAGCCTTTGTGTACACCTATTGTAAGTTGTTCTCCAAGTGCATCTTCCATGGAGTTATAGTACAACTATCATACCACTTTGTCACCCCGTTGTAGAAGATGATCTCTGAGCAAGATCTGCCTTGCATGTCATAGGCAATGATAGAGGCATTAGTTAACATAGCAGATTGGTATGCCTCACCCCTTGGCACCTTCATTCGGATGTACAGTGCAGAGAAGGCTCCACATGTTTTTTCAAAGTTTTCCATGGATAAGATGGTCATGCAAGAAGTTGCATACAACTTCTTGACAGGGTTATCAGCAAGACTGTGTAGGAAGAAGAAGGCACCTTGGCCTACTCTTCCATTGTGGATCAGGTTGAATGAGATCCAGAATCTCAAGCATACTAAGGCCGAGATGATGGAATTCAAGAGATTCACCTTTGACACCATAAGTTTCAATCCATATGACCCGCATCGCTTAGTAGAAGACCATTGTACGAGAGTGTATCATCCTTGGATCCACGGGGCGTGTCATTGGCCTGAGGAAGACCCATGGAGATACTGCTATAACTTCTCAAGGCTCAATGAACTAGTCATAATGGTTGTAGAGTGGTTAGTAGTGCAAAAGGAAGCAACATCTTAGGGAGCAGCAATATCAATAGCAATAGAGGGCAGTAGACATGCGCATGACAAAGGCAAGAGGAAGGTTTCCGACAACACAGAGGCGGATAAAAGCTGCAAGTTCAAAGAAGATCCACTTGTATTAAGAGCAACTTTGGAGATTGAGGCAAAGAGGTGATAACACAACAAAAGGATTGCATAAAGACAGAGGGAGAAGCAGAGGCTGGAGGAGGCAGAAAAGGAGTTGAAGCAACAACTAAGGGAAGAACAAGAGTTACACAGAAGAGAGAAGGAAGTGTAGCAGGAAAAGGAACAACAAGAGGTGCATCATGCACACATTGATACAACTAAGTCCATACAGGTTATTGATTCATCAGAACTATTGGCAGATAGCAAACAGGGTGAGCAGTCACAGGAGCAGTACTTTTCTCAGGAGATTGAACAGATGTTGCAACAAACGGACACAGATGTAGTTCAACTAGAGCAAGATCAAGACATTGCCCTCATGCCTAAGAACCAAGAGGTCACTCCACCGACTTCACTAGATCTAGGAGTAGAGCAAGTCCCAAGTGATCAAGGAGACACTGAAATCCTTAAGGAAAATCCCGAAGTAGATGTGCACAACATATCCTTCAATGAGTGACAACACAAAGTTGTGCAGTCATGCAGAGTACCCACTACGGATGTCCATGTATCTCCTGTGCATTTTGAAGAATGAGTGATCATCTTTGATGTGCATCTAGCTACATTGGCCAATGCTACAAAGGCATATGTCGAAGCCACCAACTCAAGCATTAGATTATTGATAGCTGAGAATGAGCACATTGCTAAGGAGCTACAAGTGGCCAAGCATGGAGAAGAGAAAGCTACAACATCCGCCAGAGCAGAGTTGAAGAAAGCGATGCTTGATGAAGTATTTTCCCTCAAGAATTCATGTGAAAGTTGTACTTTAGTTTCGTCATCGTGCATAAGTCAGTTTCCCATCTTAACGGTTGGCAGTAATGTTGTGCTAGGAGAGAAAACATCTTGACAGACATACACACTTTTTTCGTTCACATGCAGATATGGAAAATGAGGTACAAGGTAGCCCCATTGTACTTGCCAATGATGATGAAGCCAAAGGGAGTGGAGTTGAAGGCACGCATCTGGAGTTAGATCCAGAACTATGAGGAACTCCCACAGCTCATCATCAGCTTACAAGCTTCACATGCACGAGTGTTTAGGAGCATGGATGTCATTAAGCACATGCATTCGATCCCATTCATTGGCAAAGTCTCTGAGGTGAAAGCAAAGAACCAAGTTTGACTGGAGCTGGACATGTACTTCAATCAGTTGATGTGCATAGCCACCAGCATAGTCTTACAGATCAACACAGACACTATGCACTAGTATGTCATTGGTCCGTTTTCACTCAAGACCATGATGCGCATGCTATATAATGAGTTGGACAAAGGTGCCAAATCAGTGTACCTGGATGTAACAGAGGCAAGAGTTCGCTTTCATAAGGATGTCACCACAAAGTATGTGGACACCATAATAGACTACTAAGCTTGGCATTAGTTTGCTATCATCTATCACCAAGAGGATGTCAAAGAGTTAGTCTTCCCACAACTGTCTGAGTCTTAGTGATGTCTTGCATGTTTTACTCAAGCCCATTTTTGTCTCACATGGGTACATGTGCATATTGTATTTTAAACATATTGTAAAGTGGAAGACCAAGTGTCAATAGTAGAATGTAAACAGTCATGTGTAATTTGAAGAGTCGTGAGGGTAGGCTAAGAGTCATAAAGGGGAATGTCAAGGGTTGCCCCCTCGTTTGCTATATATAGAACCTCATAACTCATTGTAGGGGATTTTGGGAGCCAAGATTCTGATAGGTATAACTTAGAGAAAGCTTGGAGTGTATTGTAACAAGTCTTAGCTTCTCCACAGTGCAGAGCTAGTACATCTCTTTGGAGGAGTAGGCGGCAGTGATTGTAACATTCCGTTATTGAGGCTAGTGTTTGTCATGGTTGTATGTATGACTGGATATTTCACTCTTTTAATACAACAGAGCCAACACATTTCATGCATATATTTTTATTGTAGTTCTACTATCGTAGTTAATCTAATGATGTATGTAGTTGTAATTTATGCATGTATATATGGACTATTCCATATGTGTTTGTATGAATCTTATCAAAGTGTGTTGTTGGTATAATCCATCACTTTGAACCATCGGCTATCCTACTTTCCATCTCATGATTTCTTGCAGCTCATGTGTTTCCTTTCAAGCTATGTGTTATCATAGGCTACTAAAGGGTGCACTCTTCTCTCCTTATGTGTGTTAGAGTCTTTCATGCACCTTCCTTGACTTGCTGCAAGGTTACACCCTTTCTTCCAACAATGACATCTTACTTACCTCTACATGCAACTACAATCAAGGTGATACTATACTACCCACTACTAGGACTCATACTCCAAATACTGTGAGGTCTAGTTGGGACTTCTTACCAGGGAGATCCCCTCACATGTTGGCAGGTCCAGCATCATCAATATTTCTGGTGCTAGAAGGAGGGCCAAATGACAAGCTAAGTCCTCACATCCTATTTTGAATCTTCGAAAATATATAATGGATATTTCGATAGTTAACCCTCTGCAATGTTTATCCAACAAACATCCCTTTGAAGTCAAGAGGGAGTTCTTTGATCACTTGTCTAAACTCGTGTACAATGGTGAAGGAAAAGTGGCCTGGTCTAAGCACTTAGATGATTTCCATGCATTCATGGAGATTGTGGAAGGTTTTGATGAAGTATAGGTCAGTATGTTGCTTGCACACACACTTTGCGAATACCCATTGCTAAGGTGCCACAAGCTACCTCCTAATTGTGTGCACTCATTCAAGCAGTTCAATCATCTAATAGAATCTATTTTTCATCATTTTGATCTTGAAGCACTTGATAAAAAAATTTAAAACAATGGAAGGCCCCACATGAATCACTTATGGAATTTTGGGAGTGCTTTTGTCTACTCTCTTTTGAAGATCCGAAAAGTGAGATGAAATTCTGATATCTTATGGACAGATATGAGTATGTTTGTTACAAATCAATCCATCTCAAAGTGAATAAAAAGCCCAAACCCTGCTCAGCATACTTCGATGATGGAGTTGTGTAATCAAAAGTAGACACAGTCGCTATCACAAGTGACTATCCACCTTCCATTCATCAAATAGCTCCACCCCCACATAGTGACGTGGGAGAGCGTGCACATAATTCTATTCAACTATTACATTCTCCCACCCTCACTACTCTCAATTTCTATGCAGATTTGGTTTGGAAGCCCATGGTTTGTCATATGCATTTTTTACCTCAACCTCCATCTCCGCGTTCTGCCGATCCTCCATATTGTACTATCTGGTGTTCTTCCATTCTGGATTCTACACCTATTGTGAACGATGATCAAAATATTGACAAAGTTGATGTTGCACAACCAACCTACACTGTCATTTATGATGTGTATGACTAGGGATCTCAGCATGAACCTACAGTGAAGGATGACCTCCTTCTATCCGCGCCTCCTCCTCTTTTTCCTTACATCTTTGGTGATTATGCCATCTTTTATTTTCCTTGTGTAAATTCATCCACAGATGCATCCACCTCTGATCATTCTCAGAACACACCCGATGTCATTCCATCATTTTACGGTGGAGAGGACAAATATTTCATTGAAAATCCACTCGATATTTCATTTACTTTTTCTAGAAACGTAGAGGGTGAACATTCTTTCTTCTCATCTACCCCTCTATTTGATTCATCAAATCATGAGGATGTTGATGAACTCGTTGATTTTTCTGTTCATAGATGTCATGATCTGTTTACTCCTATATTCAATCACGATGTTGATTCAATCGTTGTTGACATTTAAAAGCCACGTGTTTATGATGATCTATCTATTGATGGAGTTGAAACCTCGCAGTCTGTCGAGGCACTTCAACCTAAGTTGGTGATTATGTCAGGCCCTCACTCTCTTGAGGTTGGTTTCGCTTCCGATCAGGAAATTGTTGAACTACCCAAGGCTCCTCATCACTCATTTGTATTCATTGAAGATCAATCCAACACACAGATTTCACTTCCTCCACCTGAATCACATGATCCCATCGCTCATGCATTAGAGGAATCATACACAGCAAGCACACTTGCAAGACGTAAGTTGTCTCTTTTTCTCATGTTTTCTTCTTTGTCACAGTCAAGAGAGTGCATATGCTTATCATCTACACACAGTGTGTCACAGCACCATGGTAATTCCACATAATTCTTCTCTTGTGCTTTCTCTCTTTTATTTTCTGTGGACACATTTAAACTCAGAGTGTGTTGGTCTTCATTGTTATATCTTTCATGTTTGTTGGTTCACTTAACTGTGCTTTTCACAAACCATGCCTTCGCCAACATGGGTCAACCAATGCATCAGTGGATTCATCGGAAATATCACTTCACTTGAGTAGACCCATTCACAGTTAGCTTATGAGTAGGAGTAGTGTTTGCTTTATGTCTTGTTTTCTTGCATGCAAGTTTTCTTTCTTTCTTTGTTTGTTTGTTTGCCTGCTTGCTTGTTTTTCTTACTCGTTTTTCTTTCACATTTGCTTCTGCTCTTTGCGTTATTATTGTTTTGTTTCATTATTTACATTCGTGGATTAGTTTCGCATGAAACTGTGTATGACAATTAAGACAGGAAGGGTAAAGTACAAGAGGAATTGTACAAATATCAACACATGGTTATCTGTTGTACTCTCTCTTTATGCAGAATTTTTTGTCTTCAATCAATGGTACACCAATGGAAAATACATTTTGTTCAAAGTGAATCTTGGTGAAAACACAACACTTACGCTCTAACTAGTAGCACCAACTTTAGTCATTTGCTTTTGGGTTAACCCTTGTTAGCTCAGTCAAGTAGAGTAAGGTGAGGGGGGAAAACTTAACAAGTATGTCAGAGGTATACATAACATACTTCTCTGAAGGAACAACCTCTTATCCTCTAAATAAGTTAGGATCCCTCTTCTGGCTCTAAAATAAATAATTGCCTATGCACAGTTCTTGAAAAAATGAAAATATAAAAATTTTGAAAAAATGAATAAGGTGAAAGAAGAGAAAGGCTTCCTACATAGAGAGGTGATGCAATTAAATCCACTTGGGTACTGACCAAGCTCACTGGCAGTAGAGCGATGCTTTTGTTCCTACGTGACTCCATCGAGGTATTGTCTAGGCTTGCAAGAAGTAGAGCAACACTAGAGATGAAACTTAAACTCTAACATTCATATTACATGTGCACCAATATACCCCTCATCCCCAATCGAAACAACTAAGTTGACTTGGCTTGGAATGTGTGCAGATCAATCAAGAGCATGGTAGGTGCTACATCTTTCACTCAAGTTAGTGTGGAAACCATGATGATCAGAGAATAGAACAATACCTCTGGAGGAGTTAAACTCGCTTTTCACAAGAAAAGGTCCATTTAGAGAGCTAGAGTTCTACTAGTGGGTCATCAATGTTGTAGCGACTACAACCATCCTCCAAAAAGTTTCCTTAGCTTTGTTTTGGAGCTTCCCTACCAACCATCTTTAGCAGCATGTCTTGCACTGCCTAGGTAGATATGCTTTCAATTGAGTTTCTTGGCTTATCAGCTTATGTTTTCTAACTTGTTTGCTTTTCACCTGTAAGCTGACACCCCGTAACTTGGTTTTCAATCAGCTCTTGTACTCGTTTGAAGAATTTCACAGAATGGGAGGGAAACCAACCTTTCTCTCCAAAATTGCATAGAGCATCAAGGAATCCTATTCCTCTCTAGAAATGTGCGGAACAAGTAGACTTCCTTCCCCTTGAAAATTGTGCAAAGCAGCCCATCATTGGGCTTGATCTCAGAATTTGCATAGTTCTGGCTGGCAGCCTTAGCTTGAATCTAGAAATTGTGCAGAGCTTGAGGGTCAACTAGAGCCACTCATTCTAGAAACTATGTAGAAGTAACTCAAGGGCTTGTAGTTTGTTTCATGTGCTCCCAAGTTGACCAGTTCCCTCCAGGGCTGAGAAATATTGCTTTGCATGCATGGGCCACTTTTTCCTGAAAAAGAAAAAAGAAAAAAAAAACAAAAAGCATCCCTAGATTTTAGGGACCTATTTTTAGCATTTGGAGGTTACATGCAAAAGTTTTTTTAGAAACCTCCCGCCAAGTGTCGCTTTTTCCTAGATTTGTGGCACGCATGTCATAAGCCTCAATCTTGTCAAAACTATTTAGTCAATGCTTCAAAGCTCATTCTTCAGTTCGATCTTGGATCTCTAGCATTCCTCATTGCATCTAGGAACCTTCGGCACACTTAGCTCAACTTTTTCTGAGTAAGTCCGCTTTTCATGTCTTTTTCTACTTTTCTGTCACTTTTTGTATTTCAGTTTGTGTGAGTGTTGTTTTTTTTTTTTTTTGAATGCTTGTTGTCCTTTTAATGCATGTTAGCTTGTAGAAGCATTATTTCAAGTTTTCCATTGTATCTCCTTGTTGTTGCATGCATAACACTGTTTTTGCACTGAAAGCCATTGTTGTGTCAACTCACTTCACACACTTAGTTTTTTTTACCATTTTATTGAATCATGCACTCACTGATTACATGCATGTTCATTCACTCATGTCTGCACCTAGCTTCACACATGCATTCATTCCTTATTGTTTTCAGTCGCCTGTTGGTGTGTCTGGGCTGCCTTGGCTCGAACCTTGCCTTGCCTAGCTTGCACTGTGCATTCCTGGGATGGAAGGCCTTGCCTTGCTCCCAGAAATTGCACAGATATTTCCTTACACTAGCCTCCTAGGGTGTGATCTATGTAATCTTGAGAGAAAGTGCCTCAGTTGGCCCTCAAAATTGCGTAATGCATTTTACCGAGTTGCAGTCATGTTGAATGAAACTGTGCGTTGTGAAGTTTCAATCATCAGTAGGCCAAGTTGGACTATGATATGTACAACTTGAGCAATCATTAAGCTCATTGATAGTCCGGTCTACGTTTTGCACAGTTTTGGTAGTCAGTCTCCCAGCCTCTGAATGAAAATTGCACAAATCTTCCAGTGAGTCACCCAATTGTGTTTCATGTTAGTCCTCAAGTTGCTTTGATTTTCAACTGACAGTTTTCTTGCCATGATTATTACTCTATCTCCAGGTATCACAGGTGTTTTTTAGTCTCTCAGTAGGATAGGTGCAATGGCTTCCAAGAGAGCAGGGTCGAAGGACACCACTGAGAGAGAAACTAAATATGTGGTCGAGAAAGTGTCTATAAGCTTGCCCATCTATGAAGATATTAAGTTTTTCATACACAAGGATATCAAGATCAATTGTCAGGACATCAATGATATATTTTCAAGCACCTTTGAGGACAACTTGGAGGAGTGCAGAGTCTATGTCAACATAGACAAGTCGGGCTTGTACCGGGTTGCATGCAGGTATCTCGCATTTCCATGTGTGGACATGATCCATTGGATTTTCTCGCATACTGATCCATAGACAATGGTGTTGAGAAGTGCCAGTGCAACAAAACTTGCTATCTTCAGGGCTAAGGACTTTTAGGAGATGTATCACTTGATGGAGTCTATGGTCACAATGGATGCACCCTTCACCAGGCCCAGTAGTAGTGCAAACTCAAGAGACATCTTGAAGAGTTGGGTGAAAGAGCCATATAAGTTCATGACAACACCCAACCAAGTTTACAAGATAAGGATACTACAAAAGGCTTATCATCTCATGGTCATCTTCACATGTCACTTGTACGGCCAGGAGAGTATGGAAAAATTCCCACAAAGTTGGGTGATTATGTTGGATCATCTAGCGAATGAAGGAAGACCTTTCAATTGGTCCGACATGTTTGCTCTCCAGCTGAAGGGACAAGTAATAGATGCTCGACATCTTCCCAAGAGTCAGCAAGTAAAGATTTTCATGTCTTCTTACATTCTTCATGCAAGCTATGTCCATTAGCAATTCTCTGGCTTGGTTTAGGAATGGACACCTTCAGAAGCCTCTATGCACACCTATTGTAGGTTGTTCTCCGAGTGTAGCTTCCATGGAGTTATAACACAATTATCAGACCACTTCGTCACCATAATGTACAAGATGATCTTCGAGCAGGATCTGCCTTTCACATCATAGGCAGTGATGGAGGCATTGGTTAACATAGGAGAATGGTATGCCTCACCCCTTGGGACCTTCACTCAGATGTATAGTGTGGATAAGGCTCTGCATGTTTTGTTGAAGTTTGCAATGGATAAGTTGGTCATGCAAGAAGTTGCATACCACATCTAGACAGGGTTGTCAGCGAGACTATATAGGAAGAAAAAGGCACCTTGGCCCGCTCTTCCTCTCCGGATCGGGTTTTATGAGATCTAGAATCTCAAGCATGCTGAGGCTGAGACAGAGGAATTAAATAGGTTCACCTTCAGCACCATAAGTTTCAATCCATATGACCCGCATCACTTAATAGAAGACCACTGTACGAGAGTGTATCATCCTTGGATCCACAGGGCATGTTATTGGCCTAAGGAAGACCCATGGAGATACTTCTATAACTTCTCAAGGCTCAACAAACTATTCATAATGGATGTAGAGTGGTTAGCAGTGCAGAAGGCAGTAGCATCTCAAAGAGCAGCAACATTAGCAACAGCAAAGGGCAGCAAACCTGCACATGAAAAAGGCAAGAGGAAGGTTGTTGAGAGCATAGAGGCAGAGAAAGGTTGCAAGTTCAAAGTAGATCCACTTGTACTAAGAGTAGCTTTGGAGATTGAGGCAAAGAGGCAACAACGCAACAAAGGGATTTCACAAAGACAAAGGGAGAAGTAGAAGTTGGAGGAGGCAGAAAAGGAGTTGCGGGAGTTGAAGCAACAACTAAGGGAAGAATAAGAGTTGTGTAGAAGGGAAAAGGAAGTGTAGCAGGAAAAGGAACAATAGGAGGTATGTCATGCACACATTGATATAACTACACCCACATAGGTTATTGATTCATCAGAACTGCTGGCAGATAGCAAACAGGGTGAGCAGTCATAGGAGTAGGACTTTTCTCAAGAGATTGAACAGATGCTGGAACAAATGGAAATGGATGTAGTTCAGCTAGAGCAAGATCAAGACATTGACCTCATGCCTAAGAACTAAGAGGTCACTCCACTGACTTCACCAGATCTAGGAGCAGAGAAAGTCCCAAGTAATCAAGGATATACTGAAATCCTTGAGGAAAATCTAGAAGGAGATGTGCACAACATATCCTTCAATGAGTGATAACACAAAGTTGTGCAGTCACGTAGAGTGCCCACATTGGATGTCCATGTATCTCCTATGCAGTTTGAAGAATGAGTGATCATGTCTGATGCACATCTAGCTACATTCGCCAATGCTACAAAGGCATATGCTGGAGCCACCAACTCAAGTGTTATATTATTGATAGTTGAGTATGAGCACATGGCTAAGGAGGTACAAGCCCCCAAGCATGGAGAAGAAAATGCTACAGCCTCTGCCAGAGCAGAGTTGAAGAAAGCGATTCTTGATGAAGTATCATCCCTTGAGAATTCATGTGAAAGTTGAACTTCAGGTTTGTCACCATGCATAATTCAGTTGTCCATCTTAACAGTTGGCAACAACACTATGCTAGGAGAGAAAACATCTTGGTAGACATACACACTGTTGTCGATCATATGAAAATATGGAAAATGAAGTACAAGGTAGCCCCATTTTACTTGCCAAAGATGACGAAGCCAAAGGGATTGGAGTTTAAAGCACACATCTGGAGTTATATTGAAAAAGATTGCGCAAACACAGTGGAAGAAGAAAAAACTAGAGGAGGCAGAAAAGGAGTTGCAGGAGTTGAAGCAAAAACTAAGGGAAGAAGAAGAGTTGTGAAGAAGAGAGAAGGAAGCATGGAAAGAACACGAACAACAGGAGGTACAACATGCACACATTGATGAAATTGTGCCCATATAGTTTATTGATTCATCTGAATAGCTAGCAGATAGCAATCAGGGTGAAAAGTTGCAGGAGCAGGACTTTTCTCAAGATATTGAACTGATGTTGGAACACATGGAAACAGATGTGGTTCAACCAGAGAAAGATCAGGACATTGACCTCATGCCTAAGAACCAAGAGGTCACTCCACCGGCTTCACCAAATCAGGGAGCAGAACAAGTCCTAAGGGATCAATGAGACATCAAAATCCTTGAGGACAATCTGGAAGTAGATGTGCACAACATATCCTTCGACGAGTCACAACACAGAGTTGTGTAGTCATGCAGATTGTCCACTCCAAATGTCCATGTATCTACTGCATAGTTTGAACAATAAGTGACCGTGTCTAATGTGCGTAGACATCTAGCTGCATTGGATGATGCTACAAAGGCATACGTCAAAGCCACCAGCTCAAGTGTTATATTCTTGATAGCTGAGAATAAGTGCATGGATAAGGAGCTACAAGTGGCCAAGCATGGAGAAGAGAAAGCTACAACATCTGCCAGATAGGAGTTTAAGAAAGTGATACTTGACGAAGTATCATCCCTTGAGATAGTCACGCGGAAGTTGTACTTCAGGTTCGTCACCATGCATAAGTCAGTTGTTCATCTTAACATCTGGAAACAGAACTATGCTAGGAGAGCACGCATCTTAATAGACATACACATTGTTTTTTATCACATTTAGATATGGAAAATGAGGTACAAGGAAGCCCCATTGTACTTGCCAAATATGATGAAGCCAAAGGCAGTGGAGTTGAAGGCAGTAGTGACTGTAACATTCCATTACCAGGGCTAGGGGTTGTCATGACTGTATGTATGATTAAATCTTTCACTCTTTTAATATAACAGAGCCAACACATTTCATGCATTTATTGCTATTATATTTCACTTATCCTAGTTACTCTAATGATGTATGTAGTCATAATTTACGAATATATGTATGGCCTATTTTGGATGTGTTTGTATGAATCTTATCGAATCATGTTGTTGGTATAATCGATCACTTTGGATCATTGGTTATCCTTCTTTCCATCTCATGATGTGTTTCAGCTTGTGTGTTCCCTTTCAAGCTGTGTGCTATCACAGGCTTCTAAGGGGTGCACTCTTCTCCCCTTAGGTGTGTTAGAGCCTTTCATTCACCTTCCTTGACTTGCTACAAGGTCACACCCTTTCTTCCAACAATGACATCTTACTTACCTCTGTGCACAACTGCAATCAAGGTGATACCGTACTACCCACTATCGAGACTCTTACTCCAAACAATGTGGGATCTTGGGACTTCTTATCAAGGAGATCCCCTGACATGTTAGCGAGTACAACACTGTCAATAGCCAGACAGGAAGAATAGTTGTGCAAATTGCTGAGGCAACACTTGGATACTTTTACTTAGGACTATAAGGAAATGAAAGGTTTTCATCCCTCAGTTTGTAATCACAATATTTACATATACGAGGAATGCAATCCTTTGTGCCAACCCTTGAGGAGGATGAACCTAGCACTTAAGGACATTGTGAAGGAATAACTGCAAAAACTATAGGATGAATGGTTCATATACCCTATTTCAGATAGTGAATGGGTGTCACCTCTTATGTTAGTTAAGTTGATGGTACTAGACCTACCAACATGTCAAGGGGATCTCCAAGGTAAGAAGTCCCAATTAGACCTCACACCATTTGGTGTAGGAGTCCCAGCAGTGGGTCATAAGTTAATTCCTTGATCGCGATGTTGCACAGAGGCAAGTAAGATAACTTTGCCAATAGCAAGGGTGTGACTGATGCAGTGAGTCAAGGAATGAGTATGAGAGGTTCCAACACATAAAAGGGAGAGGAATGTGAAGGTGAGTTCCAGGTTGAAATGGATTAGTCCCAACTAGGCTAGGAACACACATCATAAAAGGACATGCACAACTTTCGACAATTCATTCAACACGGATGCAATAGTCCAACATACAAGGTAACCTAACACGAAAAGCACTCATGGATCTATCCAAATGGAGTGTGACGGTTGATATAACAAGGTTTAGAGAAAGGTATGTCTGGTGTCCGGTAGAGCAGCCGACACGGACAGTGCCAACATTAACAACATATGCAACACATTGACATCAAGAATCATATAATTGCATAAAAATCAGTTCATATACAAGTAAGTAAGTTAAACAACATATATCATTAAGGAAACTAGAGCAATCCAACTACAATAACAGCATATGCATGAAAATGTGTTGGCTCTTATTATTAAAGAAGTGTAAGTCACAATCATACAATACACCATGTAAACCTGCTAACCCCAACAGTGGAACGTTACAGCCACATCTACCTACTCCTCAAAAGAAATGTACTAGCTCTGTGTAGTGGAGAAGCCAAGGCGCATTACAATATTGTCCAAGCCTTCTTCAAGATAGTCATCGTAGAAGCTTGGCTTACCAAAAGCCTGTACAATGAGTTATGAGGGACTATTTATAGCAAAGGGTGGGGTGACACTTGACATTCCCCTTTGTGATAGTTCAACTACCCTCATGACTTTACACCTACTAAATGATTTTTACATCCAGCTGCTGACACTCGAATTACACTTGACATGACTTAACATTACAATGCACATGTTCTCATGTGAGACAACATGGCTTGAGAAAGCCTTGCAAGACATCACTGACACTCTCTCCACTGTGGTGAGACCGACTCTTTGGCATGCTTGTGATGGTGAAGCTAGTGAGTTGATGCCAAGCTTGGTCGTCCATTATGGTGTGTACGCACCTCATGTTGACATCTTGCTGAAGCAAACTCTTGCCTCCGTTGCAACCAGTGCATTGGTTCGTCCCCTTCATCTAACTCATCTACTAACATGCACATGGTCTTCTTGGGTACGGTTGAACCAGAAACACACTAATGCATAGTGTCCATTCTGATCTTCAAGTGTGCATTGCTGGTCATGCACATCAACTTGCCAAAGTGCATGTTCAGCCCCAATTAGACTTGCTTCTTGTCTTCTCCTTGGTGAGTGTGTTGAATGGGTTGGATTGCATGTGTGCACTCAATGACATACATGATGTTGGATCCTTTGCATGCGATCAATAACATTGCTCACCATGTTTTCTTTGTGTCAGCTGCTGGGATGGATCCTTAACTTGCACTGGCGTAGTCCCATCCATGAGTGCATGTTGCACCCACTGTTGTTCATGTTCCTGCTACAACTCGTTGGTCTGTCTATGCAGCTTCATGTTCTTCTTGAGGGAAACCAACCTTTCTCTCCAGAATTGCATAGAGCATCAAGGAATCCTATTCCTCTCTAGAAATGTGCGGAACAAGTAGACTTCCTTCCCCTTGAAAATTGTGCAAAGCAACCCATCATTGGGCTTGATCTCAGAATTTGCATAGTTCTGGCTGGCAGCCTTAGCTTGAATCTAGAAATTGTGCAGAGCTTGAGGGTCAACTAGAGCCACTCATTCTAGAAACTATGTAGAAGTAACTCAAGGGCTTGTAGTTTGTTTCATGTGCTCCCAAGTTGACCAGTTCCCTCCAGGACTAAGAAATATTGCTTTGCATGCATGGGCCACTTTTTCCTGAAAAAGAAAAAAGAAAAAAAAAACAAAAAGCATCCCTAGATTTTAGGGACCTATTTTTAGCATTTGGAGGTTACATGCAAAAGTTTTTTTAGAAACCTCCCGCCAAGTGTCGCTTTTTCCTAGATTTGTGGCACGCATGTCATAAGCCTCAATCTTGTCAAAACTATTTAGTCAATGCTTCAGAGCTCATTCTTCAGTTCGATCTTGGATCTCTAGCATTCCTCATTGCATCTAGGAACCTTCGGCACACTTAGCTCAACTTTTTCTGAGTAAGTCCGCTTTTCATGTCTTTTTCTACTTTTCTGTCACTTTTTGTATTTCAGTTTGTGTGAGTGTTGTTTTTTTTTTTTTTTGAATGCTTGTTGTCTTTTTAATGCATGTTAGCTTGTAGAAGCATTATTTCAAGTTTTCCATTGTATCTCCTTGTTGTTGCATGCATAACACTGTTTTTGCACTGAAAGCCATTGTTGTGTCAACTCACTTCACACACTTAGTTTTTTTTACCATTTTATTGAATCATGCACTCACTGATTACATGCATGTTCATTCACTCATGTCTGCACCTAGCTTCACACATGCATTCATTCCTTATTGTTTTCAGTCGCCTGTTGGTGTGTCTGGGCTGCCTTGGCTCGAACCTTGCCTTGCCTAGCTTGCACTGTGCATTCCTGGGATGGAAGGCCTTGCCTTGCTCCCAGAAATTGCACAGATATTTCCTTACACCAGCCTCCTAGGGTGTGATCTATGTAATCTTGAGAGAAAGTGCCTCAGTTGGCCCTCAAAATTGCGTAATGCATTTTACCGAGTTGCAGTCATGTTGAATGAAACTGTGCGTTGTGAAGTTTCAATCCTCAGTAGGCCAAGTTGGACTATGATATGTACAACTTGAGCAATCATTAAGCTCATTGATAGTCCGGTCTACGTTTTGCACAGTTTTGGTAGTCAGTCTCCCAGCCTCTGAATGAAAATTGCACAAATCTTCCAGTGAGTCACCCAATTGTGTTTCATGTTAGTCCTCAAGTTGCTTTGGTTTTCAACTGACAGTTTTCTTGCCATGATTATTACTCTATCTCCAGGTATCACAGGTGTTTTTTAGTCTCTCAGTAGGATAGGTGCAATGGCTTCCAAGAGAGCAGGGTCGAAGGACACCACTGAGAGAGAAACTAAATATGTGGTCGAGAAAGTGTCTATAAGCTTGCCCATCTATGAAGATATTAAGTTTTTCATACACAAGGATATCAAGATCAATTGTCAGGACATCAATGATATATTTTCAAGCACCTTTGAGGACAACTTGGAGGAGTGCAGAGTCTATGTCAACATAGACAAGTCGGGCTTGTACCGGGTTGCATGCAGGTATCTCGCATTTCCATGTGTGGACATGATCCATTGGATTTTCTCGCATACTGATCCATAGACAATGGTGTTGAGAAGTGCCAGTGCAACAAAACTTGCTATCTTCAGGGCTAAGGACTTTTAGGAGATGTATCACTTGATGGAGTCTATGGTCACAATGGATGCACCCTTCACCAGGCCCAGTAGTAGTGCAAACTCAAGAGACATCTTGAAGAGTTGGGTGAAAGAGCCATATAAGTTCATGACAACACCCAACCAAGTTTACAAGATAAGGATACTACAAAAGGCTTATCATCTCATGGTCATCTTCACATGTCACTTGTACGGCCAGGAGAGTATGGAAAAATTCCCACAAAGTTGGGTGATTATGTTGGATCATCTAGCGAATGAAGGAAGACCTTTCAATTGGTCCGACATGTTTGCTCTCCAGCTGAAGGGACAAGTAATAGATGCTCGACATCTTCCCAAGAGTCAGCAAGTAAAGATTTTCATGTCTTCTTACATTCTTCATGCAAGCTATGTCCATTAGCAATTCTCTGGCTTGGTTTAGGAATGGACACCTTCAGAAGCCTCTATGCACACCTATTGTAGGTTGTTCTCCGAGTGTAGCTTCCATGGAGTTATAACACAATTATCAGACCACTTCGTCACCATAATGTACAAGATGATCTTCGAGCAGGATCTGCCTTTCACATCATAGGCAGTGATGGAGGCATTGGTTAACATAGGAGAATGGTATGCCTCACCCCTTGGGACCTTCACTCAGATGTATAGTGTGGATAAGGCTCTGCATGTTTTGTTGAAGTTTGCAATGGATAAGTTGGTCATGCAAGAAGTTGCATACCACATCTAGACAGGGTTGTCAGCGAGACTATATAGGAAGAAAAAGGCACCTTGGCCCGCTCTTCCTCTCCGGATCGGGTTTTATGAGATCTAGAATCTCAAGCATGCTGAGGCTGAGACAGAGGAATTAAATAGGTTCACCTTCAGCACCATAAGTTTCAATCCATATGACCCGCATCACTTAATAGAAGACCACTGTACGAGAGTGTATCATCCTTGGATCCACAGGGCATGTTATTGGCCTAAGGAAGACCCATGGAGATACTTCTATAACTTCTCAAGGCTCAACAAACTATTCATAATGGATGTAGAGTGGTTAGCAGTGCAGAAGGCAGTAGCATCTCAAAGAGCAGCAACATTAGCAACAGCAAAGGGCAGCAAACCTGCACATGAAAAAGGCAAGAGGAAGGTTGTTGAGAGCATAGAGGCAGAGAAAGGTTGCAAGTTCAAAGTAGATCCACTTGTACTAAGAGTAGCTTTGGAGATTGAGGCAAAGAGGCAACAACGCAACAAAGGGATTTCACAAAGACAAAGGGAGAAGTAGAAGTTGGAGGAGGCAGAAAAGGAGTTGCGGGAGTTGAAGCAACAACTAAGGGAAGAATAAGAGTTGTGTAGAAGGGAAAAGGAAGTGTAGCAGGAAAAGGAACAATAGGAGGTATGTCATGCACACATTGATATAACTACACCCACATAGGTTATTGATTCATCAGAACTGCTGGCAGATAGCAAACAGGGTGAGCAGTCATAGGAGTAGGACTTTTCTCAAGAGATTGAACAGATGCTGGAACAAATGGAAATGGATGTAGTTCAGCTAGAGCAAGATCAAGACATTGACCTCATGCCTAAGAACTAAGAGGTCACTCCACTGACTTCACCAGATCTAGGAGCAGAGAAAGTCCCAAGTAATCAAGGATATACTGAAATCCTTGAGGAAAATCTAGAAGGAGATGTGCACAACATATCCTTCAATGAGTGATAACACAAAGTTGTGCAGTCACGTAGAGTGCCCACATTGGATGTCCATGTATCTCCTATGCAGTTTGAAGAATGAGTGATCATGTCTGATGCACATCTAGCTACATTCGCCAATGCTACAAAGGCATATGCTGGAGCCACCAACTCAAGTGTTATATTATTGATAGTTGAGTATGAGCACATGGCTAAGGAGGTACAAGCCCCCAAGCATGGAGAAGAAAATGCTACAGCCTCTGCCAGAGCAGAGTTGAAGAAAGCGATTCTTGATGAAGTATCATCCCTTGAGAATTCATGTGAAAGTTGAACTTCAGGTTTGTCACCATGCATAATTCAGTTGTCCATCTTAACAGTTGGCAACAACACTATGCTAGGAGAGAAAACATCTTGGTAGACATACACACTGTTGTCGATCATATGAAAATATGGAAAATGAAGTACAAGGTAGCCCCATTTTACTTGCCAAAGATGACGAAGCCAAAGGGATTGGAGTTTAAAGCACACATCTGGAGTTATATTGAAAAAGATTGCGCAAACACAGTGGAAGAAGAAAAAACTAGAGGAGGCAGAAAAGGAGTTGCAGGAGTTGAAGCAAAAACTAAGGGAAGAAGAAGAGTTGTGAAGAAGAGAGAAGGAAGCATGGAAAGAACACGAACAACAGGAGGTACAACATGCACACATTGATGAAATTGTGCCCATATAGTTTATTGATTCATCTGAATAGCTAGCAGATAGCAATCAGGGTGAAAAGTTGCAGGAGCAGGACTTTTCTCAAGATATTGAACTGATGTTGGAACACATGGAAACAGATGTGGTTCAACCAGAGAAAGATCAGGACATTGACCTCATGCCTAAGAACCAAGAGGTCACTCCACCGGCTTCACCAAATCAGGGAGCAGAACAAGTCCTAAGGGATCAATGAGACATCAAAATCCTTGAGGACAATCTGGAAGTAGATGTGCACAACATATCCTTCGACGAGTCACAACACAGAGTTGTGTAGTCATGCAGATTGTCCACTCCAAATGTCCATGTATCTACTGCATAGTTTGAACAATAAGTGACCGTGTCTAATGTGCGTAGACATCTAGCTGCATTGGATGATGCTACAAAGGCATACGTCAAAGCCACCAGCTCAAGTGTTATATTCTTGATAGCTGAGAATAAGTGCATGGATAAGGAGCTACAAGTGGCCAAGCATGGAGAAGAGAAAGCTACAACATCTGCCAGATAGGAGTTTAAGAAAGTGATACTTGACGAAGTATCATCCCTTGAGATAGTCACGCGGAAGTTGTACTTCAGGTTCGTCACCATGCATAAGTCAGTTGTTCATCTTAACATCTGGAAACAGAACTATGCTAGGAGAGCACGCATCTTAATAGACATACACATTGTTTTTTATCACATTTAGATATGGAAAATGAGGTACAAGGAAGCCCCATTGTACTTGCCAAATATGATGAAGCCAAAGGCAGTGGAGTTGAAGGCAGTAGTGACTGTAACATTCCATTACCAGGGCTAGGGGTTGTCATGACTGTATGTATGATTAAATCTTTCACTCTTTTAATATAACAGAGCCAACACATTTCATGCATTTATTGCTATTATATTTCACTTATCCTAGTTACTCTAATGATGTATGTAGTCATAATTTACGAATATATGTATGGCCTATTTTGGATGTGTTTGTATGAATCTTATCGAATCATGTTGTTGGTATAATCGATCACTTTGGATCATTGGTTATCCTTCTTTCCATCTCATGATGTGTTTCAGCTTGTGTGTTCCCTTTCAAGCTGTGTGCTATCACAGGCTTCTAAGGGGTGCACTCTTCTCCCCTTAGGTGTGTTAGAGCCTTTCATTCACCTTCCTTGACTTGCTACAAGGTCACACCCTTTCTTCCAACAATGACATCTTACTTACCTCTGTGCACAACTGCAATCAAGGTGATACCGTACTACCCACTATCGAGACTCTTACTCCAAACAATGTGGGATCTTGGGACTTCTTATCAAGGAGATCCCCTGACATGTTAGCGAGTACAACACTGTCAATAGCCAGACAGGAAGAATAGTTGTGCAAATTGCTGAGGCAACACTTGGATACTTTTACTTAGGACTATAAGGAAATGAAAGGTTTTCATCCCTCAGTTTGTAATCACAATATTTACATATACGAGGAATGCAATCCTTTGTGCCAACCCTTGAGGAGGATGAACCTAGCACTTAAGGACATTGTGAAGGAATAACTGCAAAAACTATAGGATGAATGGTTCATATACCCTATTTCAGATAGTGAATGGGTGTCACCTCTTATGTTAGTTAAGTTGATGGTACTAGACCTACCAACATGTCAAGGGGATCTCCAAGGTAAGAAGTCCCAATTAGACCTCACACCATTTGGTGTAGGAGTCCCAGCAGTGGGTCATAAGTTAATTCCTTGATCGCGATGTTGCACAGAGGCAAGTAAGATAACTTTGCCAATAGCAAGGGTGTGACTGATGCAGTGAGTCAAGGAATGAGTATGAGAGGTTCCAACACATAAAAGGGAGAGGAATGTGAAGGTGAGTTCCAGGTTGAAATGGATTAGTCCCAACTAGGCTAGGAACACACATCATAAAAGGACATGCACAACTTTCGACAATTCATTCAACACGGATGCAATAGTCCAACATACAAGGTAACCTAACACGAAAAGCACTCATGGATCTATCCAAATGGAGTGTGACGGTTGATATAACAAGGTTTAGAGAAAGGTATGTCTGGTGTCCGGTAGAGCAGCCGACACGGACAGTGCCAACATTAACAACATATGCAACACATTGACATCAAGAATCATATAATTGCATAAAAATCAGTTCATATACAAGTAAGTAAGTTAAACAACATATATCATTAAGGAAACTAGAGCAATCCAACTACAATAACAGCATATGCATGAAAATGTGTTGGCTCTTATTATTAAAGAAGTGTAAGTCACAATCATACAATACACCATGTAAACCTGCTAACCCCAACAGTGGAACGTTACAGCCACATCTACCTACTCCTCAAAAGAAATGTACTAGCTCTGTGTAGTGGAGAAGCCAAGGCGCATTACAATATTGTCCAAGCCTTCTTCAAGATAGTCATCGTAGAAGCTTGGCTTACCAAAAGCCTGTACAATGAGTTATGAGGGACTATTTATAGCAAAGGGTGGGGTGACACTTGACATTCCCCTTTGTGATAGTTCAACTACCCTCATGACTTTACACCTACTAAATGATTTTTACATCCAGCTGCTGACACTCGAATTACACTTGACATGACTTAACATTACAATGCACATGTTCTCATGTGAGACAACATGGCTTGAGAAAGCCTTGCAAGACATCACTGACACTCTCTCCACTGTGGTGAGACCGACTCTTTGGCATGCTTGTGATGGTGAAGCTAGTGAGTTGATGCCAAGCTTGGTCGTCCATTATGGTGTGTACGCACCTCATGTTGACATCTTGCTGAAGCAAACTCTTGCCTCCGTTGCAACCAGTGCATTGGTTCGTCCCCTTCATCTAACTCATCTACTAACATGCACATGGTCTTCTTGGGTACGGTTGAACCAGAAACACACTAATGCATAGTGTCCATTCTGATCTTCAAGTGTGCATTGCTGGTCATGCACATCAACTTGCCAAAGTGCATGTTCAGCCCCAATTAGACTTGCTTCTTGTCTTCTCCTTGGTGAGTGTGTTGAATGGGTTGGATTGCATGTGTGCACTCAATGACATACATGATGTTGGATCCTTTGCATGCGATCAATAACATTGCTCACCATGTTTTCTTTGTGTCAGCTGCTGGGATGGATCCTTAACTTGCACTGGCGTAGTCCCATCCATGAGTGCATGTTGCACCCACTGTTGTTCATGTTCCTGCTACAACTCGTTGGTCTGTCTATGCAGCTTCATGTTCTTCTTGAGGGAAACTAACCTTTCTCTCCAGAATTGCATAGAGCATCAAGGAATCCTATTCCTCTCTAGAAATGTGCGGAACAAGTAGACTTCCTTCCCCTTGAAAATTGTGCAAAGCAACCCATCATTGGGCTTGATCTCAGAATTTGCATAGTTCTGGCTGGCAGCCTTAGCTTGAATCTAGAAATTGTGCAGAGCTTGAGGGTCAACTAGAGCCACTCATTCTAGAAACTATGTAGAAGTAACTCAAGGGCTTGTAGTTTGTTTCATGTGCTCCCAAGTTGACCAGTTCCCTCCAGGACTAAGAAATATTGCTTTGCATGCATGGGCCACTTTTTCCTGAAAAAGAAAAAAGAAAAAAAAAACAAAAAGCATCCCTAGATTTTAGGGACCTATTTTTAGCATTTGGAGGTTACATGCAAAAGTTTTTTTAGAAACCTCCCGCCAAGTGTCGCTTTTTCCTAGATTTGTGGCACGCATGTCATAAGCCTCAATCTTGTCAAAACTATTTAGTCAATGCTTCAGAGCTCATTCTTCAGTTCGATCTTGGATCTCTAGCATTCCTCATTGCATCTAGGAACCTTCGGCACACTTAGCTCAACTTTTTCTGAGTAAGTCCGCTTTTCATGTCTTTTTCTACTTTTCTGTCACTTTTTGTATTTCAGTTTGTGTGAGTGTTGTTTTTTTTTTTTTTTGAATGCTTGTTGTCTTTTTAATGCATGTTAGCTTGTAGAAGCATTATTTCAAGTTTTCCATTGTATCTCCTTGTTGTTGCATGCATAACACTGTTTTTGCACTGAAAGCCATTGTTGTGTCAACTCACTTCACACACTTAGTTTTTTTTACCATTTTATTGAATCATGCACTCACTGATTACATGCATGTTCATTCACTCATGTCTGCACCTAGCTTCACACATGCATTCATTCCTTATTGTTTTCAGTCGCCTGTTGGTGTGTCTGGGCTGCCTTGGCTCGAACCTTGCCTTGCCTAGCTTGCACTGTGCATTCCTGGGATGGAAGGCCTTGCCTTGCTCCCAGAAATTGCACAGATATTTCCTTACACCAGCCTCCTAGGGTGTGATCTATGTAATCTTGAGAGAAAGTGCCTCAGTTGGCCCTCAAAATTGCGTAATGCATTTTACCGAGTTGCAGTCATGTTGAATGAAACTGTGCGTTGTGAAGTTTCAATCCTCAGTAGGCCAAGTTGGACTATGATATGTACAACTTGAGCAATCATTAAGCTCATTGATAGTCCGGTCTACGTTTTGCACAGTTTTGGTAGTCAGTCTCCCAGCCTCTGAATGAAAATTGCACAAATCTTCCAGTGAGTCACCCAATTGTGTTTCATGTTAGTCCTCAAGTTGCTTTGGTTTTCAACTGACAGTTTTCTTGCCATGATTATTACTCTATCTCCAGGTATCACAGGTGTTTTTTAGTCTCTCAGTAGGATAGGTGCAATGGCTTCCAAGAGAGCAGGGTCGAAGGACACCACTGAGAGAGAAACTAAATATGTGGTCGAGAAAGTGTCTATAAGCTTGCCCATCTATGAAGATATTAAGTTTTTCATACACAAGGATATCAAGATCAATTGTCAGGACATCAATGATATATTTTCAAGCACCTTTGAGGACAACTTGGAGGAGTGCAGAGTCTATGTCAACATAGACAAGTCGGGCTTGTACCGGGTTGCATGCAGGTATCTCGCATTTCCATGTGTGGACATGATCCATTGGATTTTCTCGCATACTGATCCATAGACAATGGTGTTGAGAAGTGCCAGTGCAACAAAACTTGCTATCTTCAGGGCTAAGGACTTTTAGGAGATGTATCACTTGATGGAGTCTATGGTCACAATGGATGCACCCTTCACCAGGCCCAGTAGTAGTGCAAACTCAAGAGACATCTTGAAGAGTTGGGTGAAAGAGCCATATAAGTTCATGACAACACCCAACCAAGTTTACAAGATAAGGATACTACAAAAGGCTTATCATCTCATGGTCATCTTCACATGTCACTTGTACGGCCAGGAGAGTATGGAAAAATTCCCACAAAGTTGGGTGATTATGTTGGATCATCTAGCGAATGAAGGAAGACCTTTCAATTGGTCCGACATGTTTGCTCTCCAGCTGAAGGGACAAGTAATAGATGCTCGACATCTTCCCAAGAGTCAGCAAGTAAAGATTTTCATGTCTTCTTACATTCTTCATGCAAGCTATGTCCATTAGCAATTCTCTGGCTTGGTTTAGGAATGGACACCTTCAGAAGCCTCTATGCACACCTATTGTAGGTTGTTCTCCGAGTGTAGCTTCCATGGAGTTATAACACAATTATCAGACCACTTCGTCACCATAATGTACAAGATGATCTTCGAGCAGGATCTGCCTTTCACATCATAGGCAGTGATGGAGGCATTGGTTAACATAGGAGAATGGTATGCCTCACCCCTTGGGACCTTCACTCAGATGTATAGTGTGGATAAGGCTCTGCATGTTTTGTTGAAGTTTGCAATGGATAAGTTGGTCATGCAAGAAGTTGCATACCACATCTAGACAGGGTTGTCAGCGAGACTATATAGGAAGAAAAAGGCACCTTGGCCCGCTCTTCCTCTCCGGATCGGGTTTTATGAGATCTAGAATCTCAAGCATGCTGAGGCTGAGACAGAGGAATTAAATAGGTTCACCTTCAGCACCATAAGTTTCAATCCATATGACCCGCATCACTTAATAGAAGACCACTGTACGAGAGTGTATCATCCTTGGATCCACAGGGCATGTTATTGGCCTAAGGAAGACCCATGGAGATACTTCTATAACTTCTCAAGGCTCAACAAACTATTCATAATGGATGTAGAGTGGTTAGCAGTGCAGAAGGCAGTAGCATCTCAAAGAGCAGCAACATTAGCAACAGCAAAGGGCAGCAAACCTGCACATGAAAAAGGCAAGAGGAAGGTTGTTGAGAGCATAGAGGCAGAGAAAGGTTGCAAGTTCAAAGTAGATCCACTTGTACTAAGAGTAGCTTTGGAGATTGAGGCAAAGAGGCAACAACGCAACAAAGGGATTTCACAAAGACAAAGGGAGAAGTAGAAGTTGGAGGAGGCAGAAAAGGAGTTGCGGGAGTTGAAGCAACAACTAAGGGAAGAATAAGAGTTGTGTAGAAGGGAAAAGGAAGTGTAGCAGGAAAAGGAACAATAGGAGGTATGTCATGCACACATTGATATAACTACACCCACATAGGTTATTGATTCATCAGAACTGCTGGCAGATAGCAAACAGGGTGAGCAGTCATAGGAGTAGGACTTTTCTCAAGAGATTGAACAGATGCTGGAACAAATGGAAATGGATGTAGTTCAGCTAGAGCAAGATCAAGACATTGACCTCATGCCTAAGAACTAAGAGGTCACTCCACTGACTTCACCAGATCTAGGAGCAGAGAAAGTCCCAAGTAATCAAGGATATACTGAAATCCTTGAGGAAAATCTAGAAGGAGATGTGCACAACATATCCTTCAATGAGTGATAACACAAAGTTGTGCAGTCACGTAGAGTGCCCACATTGGATGTCCATGTATCTCCTATGCAGTTTGAAGAATGAGTGATCATGTCTGATGCACATCTAGCTACATTCGCCAATGCTACAAAGGCATATGCTGGAGCCACCAACTCAAGTGTTATATTATTGATAGTTGAGTATGAGCACATGGCTAAGGAGGTACAAGCCCCCAAGCATGGAGAAGAAAATGCTACAGCCTCTGCCAGAGCAGAGTTGAAGAAAGCGATTCTTGATGAAGTATCATCCCTTGAGAATTCATGTGAAAGTTGAACTTCAGGTTTGTCACCATGCATAATTCAGTTGTCCATCTTAACAGTTGGCAACAACACTATGCTAGGAGAGAAAACATCTTGGTAGACATACACACTGTTGTCGATCATATGAAAATATGGAAAATGAAGTACAAGGTAGCCCCATTTTACTTGCCAAAGATGACGAAGCCAAAGGGATTGGAGTTTAAAGCACACATCTGGAGTTATATTGAAAAAGATTGCGCAAACACAGTGGAAGAAGAAAAAACTAGAGGAGGCAGAAAAGGAGTTGCAGGAGTTGAAGCAAAAACTAAGGGAAGAAGAAGAGTTGTGAAGAAGAGAGAAGGAAGCATGGAAAGAACACGAACAACAGGAGGTACAACATGCACACATTGATGAAATTGTGCCCATATAGTTTATTGATTCATCTGAATAGCTAGCAGATAGCAATCAGGGTGAAAAGTTGCAGGAGCAGGACTTTTCTCAAGATATTGAACTGATGTTGGAACACATGGAAACAGATGTGGTTCAACCAGAGAAAGATCAGGACATTGACCTCATGCCTAAGAACCAAGAGGTCACTCCACCGGCTTCACCAAATCAGGGAGCAGAACAAGTCCTAAGGGATCAATGAGACATCAAAATCCTTGAGGACAATCTGGAAGTAGATGTGCACAACATATCCTTCGACGAGTCACAACACAGAGTTGTGTAGTCATGCAGATTGTCCACTCCAAATGTCCATGTATCTACTGCATAGTTTGAACAATAAGTGACCGTGTCTAATGTGCGTAGACATCTAGCTGCATTGGATGATGCTACAAAGGCATACGTCAAAGCCACCAGCTCAAGTGTTATGTTCTTGATAGCTGAGAATAAGTGCATGGATAAGGAGCTACAAGTGGCCAAGCATGGAGAAGAGAAAGCTACAACATCTGCCAGATAGGAGTTTAAGAAAGTGATACTTGACGAAGTATCATCCCTTGAGATAGTCACGCGGAAGTTGTACTTCAGGTTCGTCACCATGCATAAGTCAGTTGTTCATCTTAACATCTGGAAACAGAACTATGCTAGGAGAGCACGCATCTTAATAGACATACACATTGTTTTTTATCACATTTAGATATGGAAAATGAGGTACAAGGAAGCCCCATTGTACTTGCCAAATATGATGAAGCCAAAGGCAGTGGAGTTGAAGGCAGTAGTGACTGTAACATTCCATTACCAGGGCTAGGGGTTGTCATGACTGTATGTATGATTAAATCTTTCACTCTTTCAATATAACAGAGCCAACACATTTCATGCATTTATTGCTATTATATTTCACTTATCCTAGTTACTCTAATGATGTATGTAGTCATAATTTACAAATATATGTATGGCCTATTTTGGATGTGTTTGTATGAATCTTATCGAATCATGTTGTTGGTATAATCGATCACTTTGGATCATTGGTTATCCTTCTTTCCATCTCATGATGTGTTTCAGCTTGTGTGTTCCCTTTCAAGCTGTGTGCTATCACAGGCTTCTAAGGGGCGCACTCTTCTCCCCGTAGGTGTGTTAGAGCCTTTCATTCACCTTCCTTGACTTGCTACAAGGTCACACCCTTTCTTCCAACAATGACATCTTACTTACCTCTGCGCACAACTGCAATCAAGGTGATACCGTACTACCCACTATCGAGACTCTTACTCCAAACAATGTGGGATCTTGGGACTTCTTATCAAGGAGATCCCCTGACATGTTAGCGAGTACAACACTGTCAATAGCCAGACAGGAAGAATAGTTGTGCAAATTGCTGAGGCAACAATTGGATACTTTTACTTAGGACTATAAGGAAATGAAAGGTTTTCATCCCTCAGTTTGTAATCACAATATTTACATATACGAGGAATGCAATCCTTTGTGCCAACCCCTGAGGAGGATGAACCTAGCACTTAAGGACATTGTGAAGGAATAACTGCAAAAACTATAGGATGAATGGTTCATATACCCTATTTCAGATAGTGAATGGGTGTCACCTCTTATGTTAGTTAAGTTGATGGTACTAGACCTACCAACATGTCAAGGGGATCTCCAAGGTAAGAAGTCCCAATTAGACCTCACACCATTTGGTGTAGGAGTCCCAGCAGTGGGTCATAAGTTAATTCCTTGATCGCGATGTTGCACAGAGGCAAGTAAGATAACTTTGCCAATAGCAAGGGTGTGACTGATGCAGTGAGTCAAGGAATGAGTATGAGAGGTTCCAACACATAAAAGGGAGAGGAATGTGAAGGTGAGTTCCAGGTTGAAATGGATTAGTCCCAACTAGGCTAGGAACACACATCATAAAAGGACATGCACAACTTTCGACAATTCATTCAACACGGATGCAATAGTCCAACATACAAGGTAACCTAACACGAAAAGCACTCATGGATCTATCCAAATGGAGTGTGACAGTTGATATAACAAGGTTCAGAGAAAGGTATGTCTGGTGTCCGGTAGAGCAGCCGACACGGACAGTGCCAACATTAACAACATATGCAACACATTGACATCAAGAATCATATAATTGCATAAAAATCAGTTCATATACAAGTAAGTAAGTTAAACAACATATATCATTAAGGAAACTAGAGCAATCCAACTACAATAACAGCATATGCATGAAAATGTGTTGGCTCTTATTATTAAAGAAGTGTAAGTCACAATCATACAATACACCATGTAAACCTGCTAACCCCAACAGTGGAACGTTACAGCCACATCTGCCTACTCCTCAAAAGAAATGTACTAGCTCTGTGTAGTGGAGAAGCCAAGGCGCATTACAATATTGTCCAAGCCTTCTTCAAGATAGTCATCGTAGAAGCTTGGCTTACCAAAAGCCTGTACAATGAGTTATGAGGGACTATTTATAGCAAAGGGTGGGGTGACCCTTGACATTCCCCTTTGTGATAGTTCAACTACCCTCATGACTTTACACCTACTAAATGATTTTTCCATCCAGCTGCTGACACTCGAATTACACTTGACATGACTTAACATTACAATGCACATGTTCTCATGTGAGACAACATGGCTTGAGAAAGCCTTGCAAGACATCACTGACACTCTCTCCACTGTGGTGAGACCGACTCTTTGGCATGCTTGTGATGGTGAAGCTAGTGAGTTGATGCCAAGCTTGGTCGTCCATTATGGTGTGTACGCACCTCATGTTGACATCTTGCTGAAGCAAACTCTTGCCTCCGTTTCAACCAGTGCATTGGTTCGTCCCCTTCATCTAACTCATCTACTAACATGCACATGGTCTTCTTGGGTACGGTTGAACCAGAAACACACTGATGCATAGTGTCCATTCTGATCTTCAAGTGTGCATTGCTGGTCATGCACATCAACTTGCCAAAGTGCATGTTCAGCCCCAATTAGACTTGCTTCTTGTCTTCTCCTTGGTGAGTGTGTTGAATGGGTTGGATTGCATGTGTGCACTCAATGACATACATGATGTTGGATCCTTTGCATGCGATCAATAACATTGCTCACCATGTTTTCTTTGTGTCAGCTGCTGGGATGGATCCTTAACTTGCACTGGCGTAGTCCCATCCATGAGTGCATGTTGCACCCACTGTTGTTCATGTTCCTGCTACAACTCGTTGGTCTGTCTATGCAGCTTCATGTTCTTCTTGAGTTGCTGCTTCAACTCATGCAACTCCTTCTTTATTCCATCTTCTGCCTTTGTGCAATATTCATGTTGCGTCGTCACTTCATAGCATGAGTATCCAAATTTTCTTTCATTATGAGTTAATATTCTCGATCTTGCAACTTTACTCCACCTCTATGTTGTCAATGACCTTCCTATTTTGTTTGCTTCATTCGCTGCATTCACTGCATTCAGTATGATGCCTTCAGCTGCTATTCGTGATGTTTCTCATTGTGATGTTGTTGCTTGATGTCCTTTCCACAAACAACTTGATGTTTTCGTGAGTAGGTAAGCCCATGAACATTGATCGACTACATCCCCAAGCGTGCTCTAAATGGTGTCTTCATCTCTACTCTCTTGGAAACCATTATACCTATATTGTTGAGAGGCAGATGAACACTTGTGATACCTGGTGACATGGTAACACTCATAGCAAGCAATCTATCAACTGAAAACCAAAATGAACATGAGAACTGACTTGCAACATATATGGGTGAATGATCATGAAGGTTGCACAGTTTCGGCCAGGAGATCAAGAGACCGACTGCCAAGACTACACAAGGCACAGTCCAGGCTGCTGAGAGACTCACTAACTACTAGAACTAAGAAATGCACAATCCAGTCGAGCGGTTGGCTGCTGAGATTGCGCAATGAGAAATCCTAGCTGGGAAGGACTGCTGGCCTAGGGGAATATTTGTGCAAATTTTTGAGCCAAGTACCCACTAACCTCCAAAAATGCACAATTCAGTCTAGGAGGGTAGTGTTGGGCTAGAATGCATAAATTTGTAGAGGAAGGAGAGCCTTCCTTCTCCAGATTGTGCATTGTAGCCTTGGTGAAGGAAAAGACCAGGCCAAGTTTGGCCTGACTCGCCGATGGGAAACTGAAAGCAAGTAAGTCGATGAAATGCATGGCAACAATACATGATGGAGGATTGAGCAAACAGATCAACATGCATGTGGGTGAGGTCATTTGCCAGTTGGGAAAACGTCCGTGTAAAACCGCTTCATGCATGTGACAACAGTGAGATAGCAACGAAAATTAAAATAGAGCTAGGACAAGCTAGAATATATGTAACGGCAGCAGGCATTCAAATAAATCAAGAAAATAGTACTCATACAAGCGAAAACCCAAAAAGCAACCGAAATGCAGCACAAGGCATGGGAAGCAAGCTTACCCCAAAACAATTGAGTTGGATGTGTTGACTGTTAGAAAATTATATATTACGGAGCAATGGAACACATAAAATATTGCAGAAATATAAACACAGAAAACACACAAAACAAGAGAGACACAGATATATGTGGTTCACCCAGTTTGGGCTACGTCCACCCCGAACAGCCAGTCCTTCCTTTCTATTATCCAGCAAAATGAAGAGACACAACTTACAGCAAATCCGCTGTAATATCCTCTGTTTTCTCTCACAGTCTCACCTCTCTATTTCTCACTCACAGAATATACAGCCTCAAATACAATACCCTCATACAAAGAGAGGGGTTGCCTTCTAGGGCAAAAAACCCTAAAATAAACATAAGTTCTACCGTCAGATCATCCGCCTAATGAACAGCCCAGATTGACTAGAAATTACTATACTTTTACAAGGCAATTTTACAGCTGTTTTTAGCTTCAGGGGCGCTGCCCCCGAAACCCCCCGCCAGGGGGACGGCTCCCAAAGGTCGCAGCCGCCCCCCGCTGGACCCCCCCCCACAACGAATATTTTACAGGCGGCGTTCCCGCCCCCATTTCGAACTGGGGTCCTATATGGCGATACCTTTGAATATAGAAGATAATCAGGGTCCACACCCAACAATCTCCCACTTGGAGACTGATTGTAGCAACTCCACCGCTGCTCCATTTGCTGGACAATGACTCCTCTTTGGACCTGGCTGTTTCTCATCTTCATCGTCATCCTTGAAGACCAACTGAAACTAAGCATATTCTTAGTTTCTCCCTGGTTACAACTTTTGTTAGCATATCTACAGGATTCTGACTAGTGTGTATCTTTTCCAGCTTCAACTCTCCATCTTCCAACACTGATCGTATGAAATTGTACTTGAGCTGTATGTGTTTAGTTCTGGAATGAAACGCTGAGTTCTTTGAAAGATGAATGGCACTTTGGCTATCACTGTATAACATGCCCATATCATGCTCCTTACCCAATTCACCCATAAACCTTTGTAACCAAATCATTTCTTTACTAGCCTCTGTAGCAGCAACATACTCTGCTTCTGTTGTTGAAAGTGCAACAACACTTTGGATTTTTGAAACCCAACTGACAGTTGTTCCTCCAACAGTAAATACATATCTTGTAGTGCTCCTCCTGTTATCTCTGTCACCTGCCATATCTGCATCAACATATCCTTGTAGGGAGATGTTTGAACCACCAAAGCATAATGCTTGATTTGTGGTACCTTTCAAATATCTGAGAATCCATTTCACTGCCATCCAATGTTCCTTTCTTGGATTGTTCATGTACCTGCTTACAACTCCCACTGCATGTGCAATATCAGGCCTTGTGCAGACCATTGCATACATTAAGCTTCTGACTGCTGATGCATATGGAACTTTAGACATATAATCCATGTCTTCTTGGCTCTTTGGGCACATTTTCTTGCTAAGTTTGAAATGGCTAGCAAAAGGTGTACTAACTGGTTTTTCATTGTGCATGTTAAATCTTTTCAACACATTTTGTATGTACTCATTCTGAGACAATGTTAATTTACGATTTTTCCTGTCTCTAGTTATTCTCATACCAAGCATTTGTTTTGCAGCTCCCAAATCCTTCATTGCAAATGAATTTGCCAATTTTATTTTGAGCACATTTATTTCCTGCATGTTATATCCTGCAACAAGCATGTCATCTACATACAATAACAATATAATATAGCTGCCATCATTTTTCTTTTTCAAATAAACACAATGATCAGAGTGACATCTAGTATAACCTTGTTCAGACATAAACTTGTCAAATTTTAGATACCACTGTCTTGGAGCCTGTTTTAAGCCATACAAGCTCTTCTTCAACCTGCACACTAGTTTCTCCTTCCCTTTCACCTCATATCCTTGTGGCTGTTGCATATATATCTCTTCCTCCAAATCCCCATGGAGAAAGGTTGTCTTTACATCTAACTGCTCAAGATGAAAATCTTCAGCTGCTACAAGACTTAAAATAGTTCTGATTGAAGTCATTTTAACAACAGGAGAAAATATTTCATCAAAATCAATACCTTTCTTCTGTGCAAAACCCTTCACCACAAGTCTAGCTTTATACCTTTGTTTTCCTCCATCTTCTTCTTTCAGCCTGTAAACCCATTTATTCTTCAATGTAATTTTTCCTACAGGCAACCTAACTAAATCCAAGTCTGGTTATGCGTTAAGGAGTCAATCACTTCTTCCATGGCTACCTCCCACTTCTTCCTGCTTTCAACCTGCATTGCTTCTTCATAACATTCGGGTTCACCGGAATCAGTCAACAATAAATAATATAATGAAGGAGAGTATCGTTCAGGGGGTCTACTTATCCTGGTAGATCTTCTAACACCACTTTCAGGTGTTTGGGGTGCCTGTTGTTGTTGTGGTGGTTGCTGTTGTTGTGGTTGTTGATTATTATTATTTTCAGGCACCTTTACTTTTTCAGTGATTTCATCAAGAACTGTGTATTCCTTGTTTTCCTTTTCTTGCGACTGATTCTTGTACAAGACCTTTTCATTGAATATTACATCTCTGCTCCTAATGATTTTGTGATTTTCATAATCATATAAGCGATAACCAAAATCATTAACACCATATCCAATAAAGGTACATTTCTTTGACTTTGCCTCAAGCTTTGTTCTATTTTCTTTATCAATATGGACAAAGGCCTCACAACCGAAAGGCTTTAAAATAGAGTAGTTTACCTTTTAAACTATCCATGCTTCCTTTGGAACACCACCATCTGAGGAACTTGAAGGCCCTCTATTTATTAGATAAACAACAGTATCTACAACATCTGCCCAAAACTGTAAAGGCAATCTTGCGTGCAATCTCATGCACCTTGCACGCTCCATGATTGTTCTGTTCATCCTTTTTGACACACCATTTTCTTGTGGTGTTCTTGGAACTGTCTTCTCTCTGCAAATTCCATGCTCTGATCATTACCTATCAAACTCTTTGCTGCAATATTCACCTCCATTGTCTGATCTACGACACTTCAATTTCTTTCCTGTCTCAATCTCAACCAAAGCTTTCCATTTCTTGAAAGTATCAAATACGTCAGATTTATTCTTAATACAATAAATCCAAGTTTTTCTAGTTGCATCATCAATAAAAGTAACATAATAATGAGAACCACTAAGAGATGATACCTGAGCAAGTCCCCATACATCTGTATGCACAAGCTCTAATTTTTCATTCTTCCTTTCTTTCCCAACTCTGAGAAATCTGACTCTCTTCTGTTTTCCATAAATGCAATTCTCATAGAAGTCCAAATCAACATTTTTCAAACCCGACAACAAATTCCTTGAGTGAAGAATCTTCATCCCCTTTTCACTCATGTGTCCGAGCCTATGATGCCATAATGTTGCATCTGCTCCTTTGGAAGTTAAAGCATTAACAGAGTTAGAAATACCATTGCATAAATACAATGTACCAACCTTTTCGCCTTTTGCTATTACCAGGGCTCCTTTGGTGACCTTCCAAGCTTTATTTTTGAAAATTGTCACACAACCTTCACCACCTAACTGCCCTGTTGAAACCAGATTTTTCTTTAGATCTGGAACATGCCTTACCTCCTTTAATAGCCATTGGTTTCCATTCAGCTGTTTTACAAGAACCTTACCCATTCCAATGATTTTACAGGGTTTATCATCACCCAGACGAACTTGTCCAAAATCTCCTTGAACATAGTCATGAAAGTATTTCTTATCAGGTGTGGCATGGAATGAAGCCCCTGAATCTACCACCCAGGAATCAGTAATATTTTCAAAAGAAAGAATCAAAGCATCTTGTAACACCTCCCCTGTCACATTTGCTTCATGATTGTTTTCTTGCTGTGCATCTCCTTCTTTTCCCTTCTGAGATCTACAGTCTTTCTTTAGGTGTCCTTTCTTTCCACATTTCCAGCACACTATCCTCGATCTGGACTTGGATCTGCCTTTCCTTGATTTACTGCGATATCCTGAGCTCTTTCCTCTTTCCATTTTTCTTCCTCTAGACTCTGCACTCAAAGCATTTCCCGATGTCTCACCGGAGCTTTTCCGTCGCATTTCCTCGCTAAGGATAGCTCCGACAACATCATCAAACTTTAAAATACTAGATCCAGAAACGGAGTTACTAATGGCCATTACCAAACCATTCCAACTTTCTGGTAATGAGCACAAGAATAACAGAGCTCTAACTTCATCATCAAAGTTTACCCCTACAGAACTTAACTAACTTGTAACTGTATTAAAATCATTTAAATGGTTTGCAACAGATCCACCTTCCGACATATTCATATTAAATAACAGTTTCATAAGAAATACCTTATTTGAGGCTGAGGGTTTTTCATATAGTTTTGACAACATCTGCATCAAACCCTCTGTCGTGGTTTCCTTCGAAATGTTGAAAGCGACTGACGCAGCAAGGCACAACCGTATTGTTCTGAGTGCCTTTCTATCGAGAAGGTTCCATTCTTCATCTTTCATACCCGTCGGCATCTTTGTTTTTCCGCCCAATGGTAGGTATAGATCTTTCTGATACAGATAATCTTCCACAGCGAGAAGTTTTGGCCGTTAAATTTCTCAACCCTAAACTTACCATCTTCCGCCATTGCTCCCACTTGAACCAGGAACCCTTCTTTCCTACGAGTTTATCAGCCAAATAGACCTTCGGCTCTGATACCAGTTGTTAGAAAATTATATATTACGGAGCAATGGAACACATAAAATATTGCAGAAATATAAACACAGAAAATGCACAAAATAGGAGAGAAACAGATATATGTGGTTCACCCAGTTTGGGCTACGTCCACCCCGAACAGGCAGTCCTTCCTTTCTATTATCCAGCAAAATGAAGAGACACAACTTACAGCAAATCCGCTGTAATATCCTCTGTTTTCTCTCACAGTCTCACCTCTCTATTTCTCACTCACAGAATACACAGCCTCAAATACAATACCCTCATACAAAGAGAGGGGTTGCCTTCTAGGGCAAAAAACCCTAAACTAAACATAAGTTCTATTGTCAGATCATCCGCCTAATGAACGGCCCAGATTGACTAGAAATTACTATACTTTTACAAGGCAATTTTACAGCTGTTTTTAGCTTCGGGGGCACTGCCCTCGAAACCCCCCGCCAGGGGGGGGCTCCCAAAGGTCGCAGCCGCCCCCCTTGGACCCCCCCTGTAGCGAATATTTTACAGGCGGTGTTGCCGCCCCCATTTTGAACTGGGGTCCTATGTGGCGATACCTTTGAATATAGAAGATAATCAAGCTCCACACCCAACATTGACTTCTCCTAGATGCGATGTGGGATGTCAGAGCTACAAGGTTGATGTGAGCAATGAGCTCTACAATGTCCAGTTGATAATTTTTTATAACATCAAGGTTATGATGTGCATGCCACAAATCTAGGGGTAGCGACACTTGGAGGGAGGTTTCTAAATTCCTCCTTACATGTAACCTCCAACTGCTAAACATAGATCCATGAAACAAGGGATCCCTTTGCATGCTTCCTTGGGAGAGACAACCCATGCATGCAAGTCTATTTTGCTCAGTCCCGGAGGGAACCGGTCAACTCAGCTGCACATGAAAGAGACTGCTCGATTGCTGGAGAAAAATGTGCATTCCTAGCTGTAATTTGGGCTAACTGCCTAAGGGGATTGTGAAATTTTTGGGCCCATCAATTGACTGTTGCCCAGATTTGCACAAATCCTGGGCTGAACTACCTATTAATGGGAAAAATTTCACAAATCCTGCTGGGAGGACTAGTTGGCCAGATTGTGCAATCCTGGAGCCCAGCAAGTTGTAAGAGGAAATTGCGCAATTCCTGGAGGGAAGGATGGTTTCCCTCCAAAAATGCGTAAATTTCACTGGGAATCTACTCAGCCTGCATCTGGACCAAGTCCGGGTGAGCAGCATGTGAAGGGAAAAGGTCAAATTGTGATCAACAGGCTGCCTTTGAGAATGAAAGACATTGAAGCTTGAGGACTTGACGAAGCAAGGCAAGATTCTGTGAAGGTTGGTAGGGAGGCTCCAAAACAAGCTAAGGAAAAATTTTGGAGGGTGGTTGTAGCCACTAGAACACTTGGCGACACACTAGTAGAACTACAGCTCGCTGAATGGACCTTGTTCGTGAAAATCAAGTTTAACACCTCCGGAAGTATTGTTCATTTCTTAGCTCATCTTGGTTTCACACTAACTTGATTGTGAGATGTAGCATCTACTAGACTCTTGGTCAATTGACACACACTCCAAGCCAAGGCAACACAGTTGTTTCGATTGGGGTTGAGGGGTATGTATGTGCACAAGCGGTACAGTCATCAGAGTCTTAGTTTCATCTCTGGTGTTGCTCCACTACCACAGGCCTGGACAGTACCCTGGTAGAGTCACATAGGAACACAAGCATGGCTCTGCTGCCAACGAGCCTGATCAGTACCCTGGCGGAGTTACTTGCATCACCTCCTTGTGCAGGAAGCCTTTCTCTTCTTTCACCTTATTCATTTTTCATTTTTCATTTTTTGACTTTTGACCTTTTCATTTTTTTCATTTTCATTTTCACTGTGCATAGCACTTATTCATTTCAGAGGCGAAAGAGGGATCCTAACTTATTGAGAGTAGAGGAGGTTGTTCCAGCAAAGAAGTAGTTTATTATATCTCTGACATTCCTGTTAAGGTTTTCCCCCTCACCTTACTCTACTTGACTAAGATGAAAAGGGTTAACCCAAAAACAATCTACTAGAGAAGTTGACACTAGTTAGTGCAGAAGTGTTGTGTTTACACTAAGGTTCACTTCGAACAATATGTATTTTCCTGCGATGTATCATGGACTAATAGTAACAAGTTCATCATATAGACGCAAGATGACAGATAACCAAGTAGTGATAGATGTACAAACCCTCTTGTACTTTAGCCAGCTCATTTCATGAGTCACACATGGTTTCATGCAAACTAATGTACAAACAAATGAAACAAACAAAAAAGCAAAGCAAGAGCAGAAGTAAAAGTGAAAGTAGAACAAGTAAGAAAACAAGCAAGAACACAAACAAGCAAGAAAATCATGTAAGCAAACAAGCATGCAAGAAAACAATTGAAAGAAAACACTACTCCTACTCCTATACTAACAGTGCATGGGCCTAATCACATGAAGTGATACTTCTAATGTAGCCATTGGCACATTGTAGACCCATGTGGGTGAAGGCTTGGTTTGCGAGTAACCCAGTTGTGCAGACCAGCACACAAGAAAGATATGACAATGAAGACAACCACACTTCGTGTTTCAAAGGGCCCATGGGACATAACTGAGTGCATGTGCATGATGGACAGTTCATGGACTCATCATGGTGTTGTGTGACACTATGTGCAACTTTGAAGCAAAAGCACACTCTTTACTAAGACATGCAAGAAAACGAAAGAAACAAATATAACTTGCATCGTGCACGAGTGCTTGCAATATAAGACTCCTCCAATGCATGAGCAATGGGATCATGTAGCTCGAGTGGAGGAAGTGTGATCTAAGTGTTAGATTGATCTTGAGTGCATATAGATGAGTGATCAAGAGCCTTGAGTGTTTGAACAATTTCCTGATCAAAAGAGAAACCAACCTCAGGACATTGAGGGCCTAACATAACCATCAGCTTAAGTTGAAGTGCCTCGATGGTCTATGGGGTTTCGACTTCATTAACAGATGGATCTTCGCAGACCAGTGGCTTAGACGGATTAAAAACGAGTGAATCAACATCGTGATTGGATGATGAGGTGAAGAGATCACGACAACCAAGACCAGAAAATTCAGGAAGTTGTTCGGCTTCCTCATGATTTGATGAATCACATAGAGGGGTAGATGAGAAGGAAGGATGCTCACCCTCTGCGTTTCTAGAAAGAGCAGATAAAAGATCAAGTGGATTTTCAAAGAATGATTGGTCCTCTCCGTTGTTGGATGATGGGCTAACATACGGTGTGTCATGCAAAAGATCAACAATGGGTGCATCCGTAGATGAAGACACGCATGAAAAATCATGGATGGAAGGTTCATCAACAATGTTAGGAAAGAATGAAAGGGGCTGAGATAGAAGGGAGTCGTCCTTCGCCGAGTGTTGATGCTCAAGCTCCCACTCATACTCTTCACGAATGATAGTGCATGTTGGTTGTGCAACACCAACTCTGTCAGTGGGTTGTTCCTCATTCACAACAAGTGAAGAGTTCAGAATGGACGAACACAAGACAACATCATCCGAATAAACACCTGGGTGCAAAGATGGAGGTGGAAAAAAAGAATGCATATGAGAACTTGAAGGAATCACAACCAAATCTGCACGAAAACTATGTGGAGTGATGTTGGCAAGGTGTGAATGTTGAACAGGTCTGTGAACGTGATCCTCAACATCACAGGGCGATGGTGGAACTATTGAATGAGAGGGAGGCAGACAGTCTGTTGAGACAGTTCTTGCTCCCGCATGAGATTGTGCAGTTCCATCAATGAAGAATGTTGAGTGAGGCTTGATATCAAGCTTCCTCTTGGGATGGACTAATTACTTAAGATAGTACTCGAACCGGTCCCAGAGATAAGAAAACTTCATCTTGCTCCTCAGAGCTTGAAATTGTAAGTCACTGAAGCGCTACCAAAAATCAATATTCGATTCATGCGAAGCCCTATGTTGCTGTAACAGTTTATGGTCAAGATGGTCTGGATCAAAATGATGGAATGTGTCTTCAATAATATCATAGAAGTGCTCACATGAATGCACGGTGTTAGCCGATAGGATGAGCACCAAATGAAATCGAGCTTCGCTAAGTGTGAATGCAAGCAGCAGACTAGTTTGTTCATCAGTAAACTCATCTTCCTCATAAATCATGGAAAGGAAGTTATGTAAGTGCTTAGGACAGGCCACTTCACCTTCACCATAATACGTGTGAGTGGACAAGAGATTGAAAAGCTTCCCCGAGATGGAGACATATTCACGTTTCGAAAAACACCTCGAGGGAAGAAGAATGCAAGACTCCGTGAAAGATATGCAAAGGTTCAAAAATGGATGAGAGGACATTGCTTGTCATCAGGCCCTCCTTCTAGCACCAAAAATGTTGATGGTGTTGGACCCGCCAACTTGTGAAGGGGATCTCCCCGGTAAGAAGTCCCAATTATACCTCAGACCATTTGGTGTAGGAGTCATAGCAGTGGGTCGTAAGGTAATGCCTTGACTACGATGTTGCATAGAGGCAAGTAAGATAAATATGTCAGTAGAAAGCGTGTGGCTGATGCAGTGAGTCAAGGAATGAGTATGAGAGGTTCCAACACTTCAGAGGGAGAGGAAGGTGAAGGTGAGTTCCAGGTTGAAAGGGATCAGTCCCAACTCAGCTAGGAACACACATCATAAAGGACATGCACAACTTCCGGTAGAGCAGTCGACACGGATGCATCAGTCCAACATACAAGGTAAGATAACACGAACAACACTCACGGATTTGTCTGAGGTGAGTGTGACGGTTGATATAACAAGGTTTAGAGAAAGGTTTGTCTCGTGTCCAGTAGAGTAGTTGACACAGACGGTGGAAACATTAACAACATATGCAACACATTAACAACAAGATTCATATAATTGCATAAAAATCAGTTCATATACAAGCACATAAGTTAAACAACATATATCATTAAGGAAACCAGAGCAGTCCAACTACAATAACATATGCATGAAAATGCGTTGGCTCTTATTATTAAAGAAGTGTAAGTCACAATCATACAATACACCATGTAAACCTGCTAGTGCCATTAGTGGAACATTACAGCCACATGTGCCTACTCCTCCAAAGAGGTGTACTAGCTCCATGCAGTGGAGAAGCCAAGGTGTGTTACAATATTGTCCAAGCCTTCTTCAAGATAGCCTGAGTATAAACTTGGTTGACAAAAAGCCTATACAATGAGTTATGAGGGACTATGCATAGCAAAGGGTGGGGTGACCCTTGACATTCCCCTTGGTGATAGTTCAACTACCCTTATGACTGTTCACCTACTCTATGACTGTTACATCCAGTTGTTGACACTCAACTTAAACTTGACATGACTTAACATTACAATGCACATGTACTCATGCGAGACAACATGGCTTGAGAAAGCCTTGCAAGACATCACTGACACTCGGTCCGCTGTGGTGAGACCAAATCTTTGACATGCTTTTGATGGTGAAGTTGGTGAGATGATCTCAAGCCTTTTCATCCGTGATCGTGTGCATGCACCTCATGTTGAAATATTACTAAAGAAAACTCTTGCCTCTGTTGCAACTGGTGCATTACTTCGGCCCCTTCATCAAACTCGTTTTCTAACATGTGCATGGTCTTCTTGGGTATGGTTGAACCAGCAACAAACTGATGCATAGTGTTCGTGTTGATCTTCAAGTGTGTGTTGGTGGCCATGCACATCAACTTGACAAAGTGCATGTTCAACCCCAGTTGGACTTGCTTCTTGTCTTCGCCTTGGTGGGTGTGTTGAATGGGTTGGATTGCATGTGTGCACTCAATGAAATGCACGATGGTAGATCCTTTGCATGATCTCAACAACACTACTCACCATGTTTTCTCTGTGTCAGATGTTTGGATGGATCCTTAACTTGCACTGGTGCAGTTTCATCTGTGAGTGCATGTTGCACCCACTATTGTTCATGTTTTTGTTGCAACTCATTGGTCTATTTGTGCAGCTTCATGTTCTTCTTGAGTTGTTGCTTCGTCACATGCAACTCCTTCTTTGTTGCATCTTCTACCTTCATGTGATTTTCATGTCGCGTTGTCACTTCATAGCCCGAGTCTCCAAATTTTCTTCCATTATCAATTGATCTGCTTAATCTTGCAACTTTGCCCCACCTCTATGTTGTCAATAACCTTCCTTTTGCATTCGCTATCTTTTCTTCATTCACTACATTCGCTGCATTCGGTACACTGCCTTCGGCTACTGTTCATGATGCTGCTCATTGTGATGTTGTTGCTTGATGTCCTTGTCCACGAAAAACTTGATGTCTTCGTGAGTAGGTAAGCCCATGGACACTTGATCGATTGCATCCCCAAGCATGCTCTGAATGGTGTCTTCATCTCTACTCTCTTGGAAACCATTGTACCTATACTTCTGAGAGGAAGATGAACACCTGTGATATCTAGAGACATGGAAACACTCATAGCAAGCAACCTGTGAGTCAAAAACCAAAATGAACATGAAAATTGACTTGCAACATACCTGGGTGAATGATCATGAAGGTTGCGCAATTTTGGCTGGGAGGTCAGCAGACTGAATGCCAAGGCCGCACAAGGCACTGTTCGGGCTGCTGAGAGACTCACTAACTGCTCGAACTATGCAATGCATAGTCCAGTTGGGCAGTTGGCTACTAGGATTGCGCAATGAGCAAGCCAAACTGGGAAGGACTGCTAGCCCAGGGGCAGATTTGCACAATTTTTTCAGCCAAGTAGCCATTGGCCTCCAGAAATGTGCAATTCAGTCTAGGAGGTCAATGTTGGGCTAGAATGCTAAAATATGGAGAGAAAGGTGAGCTTTCCTTCTCTAGATTGTCCAATGTAGCCTTGGTGAAGGCAGAGACTGGGCCAAGGTTGGCCCGACTCACCAATAGGAAACAGAAAGCAAGTAAGTCGATGAAATGCATGGTGACACTAAGTGATAGCAGAAATGATAAACAATGCATGCAAAACATGAATGGAGGATTGAGAAAACATATCAACATGCATGTGGGTGAGGTCATTTGCCGAATGGGTGAACGTCTGTGAAAAACAGTTTCATGCATGCAATAGCAGTGAGATAGCAATGAAAATTGAAACAGAGCTAGGACAATATAGAATATATGTAAACAACAAAGAGAATTCAAAGAAATCAAGCAAACAATACTCATACAAGTGAAAACCCAAAAAGTGAAAAAAATGCAGCACAAGGCATGGGAAGCGAGCTTACCCCAAAATAGCTGAGATGAATGTGCCGACTACTCCTAGATGTGATGTGGGATGTCAAAGCTACAAGTTTGATGTGAGGAATGAGCTCTGCAGTGTCCGGTTGATGAGTTTTAATAACATCAAGGTTATGATGCGCATGTCACAAATCTAGGGGAAGAAACACTTTGAGGGAGGTTTCTGAATTTTTCCTTGCATGTAACCTCCAACTACTATACATAGATCCCTGAAACAAGGGATGCCTTTGCATGCTACCTTGGGAGATACAGCCCATGCATGCTGCCTTGAGAGAGACAACCCATGAATGCAAGTCTGTTTTGCTCAATGCTAGAGGGAACTGGTCAACTTAGCTACACATGCAAGAGACTACTTGATTGCTGGAGAAAATCGTGCATTCCTGACTGTAAGCTGGGTTGACTACCCAAAGGGGATTGCATAATTTCTAGGCTCGGTAGCTGGTTGTTGCCGAGATTTGCGCAAATCCTGGGTTGAACTGCTTGTTGATGGGAAAATTTGTGCAAATCCTGCTGGGAGGGTTAGCTGGTAGGATTGTGCAATCCTGGAGCCCAGTAGGATGTCAGATGGAATTGTGCAATTCCAAGAGGGAAGGCTAGTTTCCCTCCAAAAATGCACAAATTTCACTGGGAAGCTTCTCAGCCTGCAGCTAGACCAAGTTCGGGTGAGAAGCCTGTGAAGGGAAAATGTCAAATTGTGATCGACAGGCTGCCTTTGAGTAAGAAAGACACTGAAGCTTGAGGACTTGACGAAGCAAGGCAAGTTGTTGTGAAGGTTGGTAGGGAGGCTCCAAAACAGGCTAAGGAAAAATTTTGGAGGGTGGTTGTAGTTGCTACAACAAGTTCCTAAGAAGAATGGGAAGTGGAGAATCTGTGTGGATTACCAGGAACTCAACAAGGCTACAAAGAAGGACCATTTTACCTTTCCCTTCATTAACCAAGTCTTATATGGCCTTGCAAGGAAGAAATTATTCTCCTTCCTAGATGGATTTAGTCGATATAATCAAATCCAAATTAACCCCAAAGACCAAGATAAGACCAAATTCACATGTGTTTTGGGTACCTTTGATTATAGATTTCTTCCATTTGGTTTTTGCAATGCCCCTGCTACCTTTTAGAGGGAAGTTTTGAGTATTTTTGTTTAATTGGTTCATGATTCTGTTGAAATATATATGGATGATTTCACACTTTATGGATGTGATTCCATGAAGCTCTCTCCAATCTGTGCAAGGTTTTGAAAAAATGAATTTAAATGAATCTCTCTCTAAACCCTGAGAAATGTGATTTCTTGATGAATGAGGGGACTATTTTTGGACGTTCTATCTCCAAGGAAGGGATACAGGTAGACCCAAACAAAATTTCCATCATCAAAAGGGTCCCTACCCCTCAGAAGCAAAGGGATGTCTGGAGCTTCTTGGGACTAGAAGGGTATTATAGGAGAATCATCCAATACTTTAGTAAATTGGCTTCACCTTTGTTTCATTTACTGGCCAAGGATTCATATTTTTGTTGGACCAGAAGTTGTCAAGAGGCATTTGAAGTGTTTAAAGAGAAGTTGACCACTAAATCCATCCTAAGAGGTCCCAACTAGGCATTAACTTGCAATATCCATATTGATGCATCAAATAAAGTTGTGTGGGGGGGGTGTGGGTGGCTTGGGAAAAGTAGAGGATACATTGCCTTAGGATATTAACTTCATTAGTAACAATTTGTCTAAATATGAGCTAAATTACACTACCACTGAAAGAAATGTCTTAGTTGTAGTACATTGTTTAAACAAATTAGGCACTATATCACTTGGCCCAATTTTTTTTTTCATATTGATCATGTAGCCATAAATATTTCATGAACAAGCTCGATGTTAATGCTAGGATAATTAGGTGGTTGTTATTACTACAACAGTTTGATTTGACTATTATTGACAAACTAGGAAAAGAAAAAGTGGTTGAATATTTTTTGTCTAGGTTAACCTTGCCTGTAGGTAATGAAGAGATGGTGGATGATCAACTGCCATATGATCACCTCTTTTCCATCTTGGTGCTTTCTCCTTGGTTTTCTGACATAACAAACTACTTGGTTACTGGGAGTTTCCCTCCTAATCTATCATCGAGGGAGAAAAGCAAGATTTTAAGGAAAAGATTTCCTTTCACTTGGATTAGGGGAAATCCTTTTAGATTGGGACCAGATCAAATCTTGAGGGGATCTATAAGAGAGAAGGATGTCTTTGACATCCTCTTAGCATGTCATGATGGTCCTTTTCAAGTCATTTTGTTGCAAATAGGACAACCTTTAAAGTTTTACAGGCTAGTTACTATTGGCCAACATTGCATCAAGATCCAAGGAGATATACCACTAGATGAGATCAATGCCAAAGAATGGGAAAACATATTTCACCTCTCTAAACACCACATCTTGGTTGTACACGACCTTCCTTGTTTATGGGTTCCAAAGCTTATAACCTTTTAAACCATCCTTATACCCAATAAAGATGCACTTTTCAGATTTACTATCCAACTTTGTTCTTTTCTCGTTTGGAACATGTACATATGCATCACATCCAAATACCCTCAGATGTGAAAGAGAATGTTTCTTACCAGTCCATACCTCTTGAGGATTCTTATCCTCCAACGCTAATGAAGGTGATCTGTTGACTAGGTAACATGCAGTCTCCACCGCCTTTGCCCAGAATTCCTGTCCTAACCTGACACCACTGAGCATGCTTCTTGCCCTTTCCATCAATGTGTTGTTCATTCTTTCTACAACTCCACTTTTCTCAAGTGTGTATGGAGTAGTTTTCTATCATGCTATACCACACTTCTTACAAAACTCTTCAAATTCCTTCTTGAAAAAATATCTATTGTTCTCTGTCCTCAGCACCTTTATATTCTCCTCTATCTGGATTTCCACCAGAGCCTTAAATTATTTAAACTTGTCAAAGAATTTAGATTTCTTCCTGAGGAAATATATCCATGTATTCCTCAAGAAGTCATCTATAAATGATACATAGTACACAAAATTTCCCAGTGATGGAACCGACACAGGTCCAAACACATCACTATACACAAGCTCTAATATTTGTTTCACCCTATTACCACGAGAGGGGAAACTCACCCGATTCTACTTCTCATATACACAATTTTCACAGAAATAAAAATTCAGAGAGCTATTAGACATACCTTCTACCATATCGTTACCATGAAGTATTCGAAGGCCCTTCTCTCCAATATGTCTAAGCCTTTCATGCCATAGCATGGTTTTTTCTCTAGAGGCAACTAGATTTTCTGCTCCACTTTCAGGAACCACATAACTGTTGCACCCATCAATAATAGTGCTACTCTGAAGCTTGCACAGAGTTCCAATCCAAACTCCCCACATCAATACTAGTTCTCCCTAAACCATCTTGCATGTATCTTTCTCGAACATTGTTTTTAAACATGCATCATCTAGCTTTCTTAGAGAAATCAGATTTCTTGCTAATACAGGAATATCCAGAACACCCGAAAGTGTTCTAATACTTCCACCTTGCAACTTCAACTTGAATTTTCCATGACTAATGATTCTAGCCTTCTTTTCATCCACTAAGAAGATATCACCACCATCATATTTCTCATACTCACAGAACCACTCTCTATGGGGAGTGAAGTGAAAGGATGCACCAGAGTCAATCAACCATGCCTGATGATCTACATCTGGACTTGAAGAGGAACCCAAGTACACATCCCCACCTTCATTTGAGATGTTTTTCACCTCTGCAGAAGGAGCATCACCAAATCCCTTTACTTTCTCAGGAGCTTTAGATTTATAGTCCCTTTTGAAGTGCCCTTCCTCTCCGCATTTCTAGCACACCTTTATAAGTTTTCCTGGACATTTAGATCTCCCTCTAAATTTATATCTCCCACTCGAGGACCTATTTTTGTTTTTGTTCTAGGACTGTCCTTATACAGACAAGGCATCACCATTCAGGCCCTCCATATTTTTCCGTCTCATCTCCTCTGATAGCAAGGGTGACACTATTTCATCAAACAAAAAGGCAGTTTCATTGCTACCTATTGCAACAAGCAGACTATCCCATGAATATGGTAGAGAACACAAAAAACTGATGCACTTATATTTATTTGAAATATTAATATCTATAGATAATAATTGGGTTACCATACTATTAAATGCATTCAAATGCTCTATCACCGAGTCTCCATATTTCATCCTCATGTTATACAAATTTTTCTGTAGGAACAGTTTATTCACCAGAGGCTTAGATTGGCACAAAGTCCCTAACCTGTCCCACAAACCCTTTGCTGAAGCTTCCCTTGATAAATTCAACAATATTGAATCTAAGACACACAATCGTATTGTGCTCTTTTCTTTCCGATCCAACTTTTCCCAGTCTTCAGCTGACATTGCTATTGGTTTAGCACCCGGATCTACTGCAATCCATTTATCTTTATCCACCAACAGATCCTCCTTCTTCAGTTTCCACAACTCAAAAATCTGACCATTAAATTTCTCAATCTCTATCTTTCCACTTCTCGCCATCTTCTTTCACCACAAGAATCAATCCCGCAGATCTCCCATTGAACAGGGTCTACCATAGGCCCGAGCAAAAAAAAACCTCAACAGCAAAGGTGTCCCCTTGAAGCCAAAACAACTCTGATACCAAATGTAGGTTTTAACCCTGTACAGAAATTACCCGCATACGAATTCTAAAAAATAGAAAATAAACAATTGGGAGAGCGTAAAACATAAAATATATATACACAGAGATTTTACCCTAGTTCCAAAAAACGGGACTACTAGATTTTCATTATGTTCCTGTCTATGTTACAATACATATATATACATGTCAAAGCATCCATAAACTCCAATCCATTAACCTTGGATTAAAACATAACCGTAGTTCCCTTGACCATATCTACAAAACACCATGGACAGAAAGCTATCATGCCCAAAACCATGTGTGAAATCCATGCACAAAACCATTGGTATGTCTTCCCACCTAATATAGGGTAGTCGTGGAAATAATATAACACAACCTAGCAATTGTGTGCACTGATTACTTGACAAAGTGGGCTAAGAAAAAGATAGTCAAAGCAACATCTAAGTAGAAAGTGGTAAGAGTTTTGAGAGAAAACATCTTCTACAAGTTTAGGTAACCAAGGGAGGAAGTCATTGATCAAGGAGCACAATTCACATCTAATTTGATCAAGCATCTCATGAGGCAGCACCATATCAAGCACAATACATCCACTGCCTATCCTCCTTAAGAAAATGGGAAATTATAGGTCACAAATAGAGTATTGGATAGCATCATCACCAAGGTCATTAGTAGCAACAGGAAAGATTGGGTAGAGAGACTAGTAGATGCCACTTGGGCCTACAATACCACTTGGAAAACCACCATTTGGTTCACTCCAAATGATCTTGTTTATGGGAAGAAATTTATGCTTTCTATTGAGTTTGAATATAAAACTTTGAGAATGGAAGCTCAGTTGGACTTAGATGTCACCACAACACAACAAGAAAGGATACTCCAACTGAATGGATTAAATGAGTTCATAATGTAAGCTATCTTACACACTGAATCCATATAGCTTCAAAGGAAGGTCCCTATTATATGATTCTAGGTTCAAATATTTTGAATGGAACTTAATGACAAGATGGTTGGTCGCATACCTAGTGGAAAAGTTTCATGAAAATGAATCTGTCTAGATCAAAACCATTGATGAGGAAGCCATTCCCTTGCTTGTAAATGGTTATAAGTTGAATTTATATAGAAGACCTTTTTCCAAGGAGGAATTTATGAGTTTAGTCAACGAAGAATTGAATGTGATTGGGAGTTTCATATCTTCCAATCCAAAACACTCTTACAAATTTAAAAAAAAAAATTAAGAAAAAAATGAAAGGCCTAGATGAAAACCTCTATGAGGCATATGAGGCGAACTCCATGGTTGAAAACCTCTCTGAGGAAACATAGGAGCAAAAAGAAAAGAAAAAAAAAAAGATAAAGAAATAATAAAGATCCCTAGGTGAAAACCTCCCTTGAGGCATCTAGGGCAGGCATGCAGGTTGAAAACCTCCTCCAAGGTAGCCTGTGTGTCTCAAGAGAGAGAGAAAAAAAATAAAAAAAGAAAGAGAGAATAAGAAAGAAGCTTATATCATATTTTCTAACCTTTCTTTTGTTTTGCATAAATGTACACAGTGGCAGATTTCATGGCTATAGGCCAAGACCTACAAGCTACCATCCATTCCTCTACACATACACCTCATATCCATCCTCCCCAATCACATTACTATATCTCTCCACCATCCCATCATCAAGAAATCCAAAATGCACCTCCTCTATGTGAAGCTACAAGGAGGACCTGTATTGCTACAGGAAGGTCCCGTAATGCTACAGGAGGGATATACAAGGAGGAAATAATCCAAAATACCATCCTAACTCTAAGAAATGATAAATAAGGTCCTCCTATGACTTTTCCATCACCTATACATCATCCATCCACTCATTTCACCAAACATTCTTTTGAAATTCTCCACTTTTCCCTACCTTCAAAGAAAACACAAAAGCTACCATTTTCTATATCTACATTGCCTACACTTCTCCTCCATGACTCTAACTCTATCCTCATAGCTCATCATCTCCCTCATGCAAACTTAAGACTTCAAGGGGAGAAAACAATACTGCAATAAGAAGAAACTCTTCGTATAGCAGCCTGTACATCCACACTGTAATCACTAGTATCATGATTTTTTTCCACCACCAGAAGGGATGATGAAGCTTTGTTTTCAACCATGAAGAGACACTTCTTTCTTATGGAGGCTTTCCACCAACAACATCAACTTGGATATCAGAAGAGGCATCTATAAACACAGCAACAACAACAATCAAGCTAGCATAAAAAATGGAGACATGCACAAGAAATAAGTCAAAGAAGTCAACTCCCTTGATAATAAAGATATATCGTACAACTCAAACATGAAAACCTCTACATCAGATAGATCCATAGGTAGGATCAGGTATGGAAACACTAACCTCATCCCTCTGCATAAAAAAGAGAAAATTTTGTTTTAAGAAAGAAAAGGTGTTTTAATAGGCTGGAGATGGCGAGTGAACTTGGTCACCCTCGACTAGTAAACTCAAGTGTGAGTTAATTCATCCTTGCAACATGGAAATTCAAACTAAAAATGAAGTGGTGTCCTTGAAGAGTGGGGTGATAATCATGAGGAGGGATAGATGATTATAGTTAGTGGGGAAAGGGTCCCAAAGAGGAAACTCGTGTTGATGCTCCAAGATTTTAACCAAGAAAGGATATTATATGTTGGCGTGACTTCATTTGCACCATCACTCATTCCAAAAATTAGTGGAGGAAGGATGAGCCAGTGCATCAAGCAACCTAGAGTGCCACTGAGGAGTTTCGAACCCTACCTACATAGTGCTACAAGAGAAGCTGTAGGTAGGCCTATAATTTCTACAGGAGGGCCAAGAGGAGCTACAGAGGGAATTGAGAGGAGGAAAAGGAGTCACAGTGGCTTGATACTGCCTTAAAACCTTCATGGACACCTAGAATGGATCTAATAAGAAGTAAGTGATACCCTCCATCTTTGTTTCTACACCAAATTTCATGAACATACCTCTTGAAATTAAGATCTTGTAGCAGTAAATTGATCAGTAGGGGATCCCTTTGGAAGTTGTTGTGGTTAAGATAAAATAAAATAGCTTGGTGGATATAAATTTGTGCACCCTTCTTCCTCACTATCACCAAGCATTGTGCCACTATTTCACCAATTTTTATGGCACCATTTCACCACTGGGACTACTTGAGTTTTTGAAATTCCATGCCTATGTAGAATCAAGGAGTAATAGAGAAGATATGGGGTGGAGGATTTGATAGAAGGGATACCTCAGACACCGGGATAATTCACCAACACCCTCCTGTAGTTGACATCTTCATAAACCACTAGTGGTTGGGTTTCTTTGAGCTACTAAAGGGGTATGATGATGATCTTGCCCATGAATTTTCCATGGCATTACACTCTCAAGGGGAAGACAGTGCCACAATTGTTGTCAGAGGGTTGGCCATTTCTCTCAGTCTAAAAACTATCAGTAGAGTGACCACCTTACCTCTAGGAATTAGATGGAGCAAAGAAGATAAGAAATTAAGTGTCACAACTAGGAAAAACATCTTCCTTTCAAAAGAGAAGCCTGTAGAAGACAAGAATGGAGTGAGAAGAGAAAGTATGCCTTACCCTTGGGATGAGGTAGCTTACCATATACTTAAATACATATCTTGTGAAGGGAGATTAAGTGTGGTCTATGCCTATGACTTCAGACTTCTCTAAGAGATGAGATTCAAGGCAGAATTACCCCTTTCTCAAAGGCTTAGTGTCCCTCATTTCCTTCTGCACTCAATCATGGAGATGAGTCAAAACGTAAGGGAAGGAAAACACCAACATCTAGCTCACCATGGCCTCATCAAATTGATAGTGGTAGATTCCCTGAACCATTTGAAAATCCGTATCATATGGAACAAATTTTTAGACGTGGATAGGGATACTTTCATAGAAACACAAACCCTCACATCAGGAGAGACTCTGGCCTCTAGCATTGGAGGAAGGGAGGGAAAAACATAGGAAGAGGAAGGAGAAAGGACAAAAGAGGAAGGGGCAACAAAATCAGAAGAATAAGAAAGAAAGATATTGGAAGAAGAAGAAACAATAAAAGAAGAAGAGGAAGGAGAAACAAAGAAAAAGAGGTAGTAGATACAAAGGAAGGAGAAGAAAGGAGAAGAAAGAATAAGAACTAGGAATACTTTTCTGCCCCAAGCAACAAAAGATAGTGAAAAGGAAGTTGTCGCAACCTTAGCTACATTAGGAACTCATTTCAAACCCAAGAGGAAGCAATCAAGACCAAGTCAAATATATTTCAGAACCAGGAAGAGCACTAGAATTAAACAATGAAAGCCACAAACTCCTACAATAGTTCCTATAATTATTGATGAGTCACCAAGAAAAATGTTGGGTGTGTGTTATGTTATTTCCATGACTATCCCCATGCGTGGGTGGAAATAGCCCCCCTGTTTGTTTTGCCAGGCATAATAGGGGGGTCACAACGGGGCTGGCAAACCCCCCTATCGAGGGGCTTGAAGGGGGTATTAGCCCCCCTCTACGAGGTCTGGGATAGTTCCCTAGGGAAAAAAAATTGGACACTATATTAGGTGGGCGGACCTACCTATGTTTTTGTGCATTGTTTTTGGCATGATGGTTTTCTACCCATGGTATTTTGTAGATTTGGTCAAAGGAACTATGGTTATGTTCAAATTCGGGGTTAATGGATTGAGGTTTATGGATTCTTCAGCATATATATATGTATTGTAAGATTAAAAGGAATATAATGGAAAATCAATCTGGTAGTCCTAGTTTTTGGATCTAGGGGAAATCTATGTGTATATCTATTTTATGTTTTATGATCTCGCCATTGTTTATTTTTCTGTTTTTAGAATTCATATGCAAGTAATTTATGTACAGGGTTAAAACCTACATTTGGTATCAGAGTTTTTTTGGCTTCAAGGGGATGCCTTTGTTGCTGAGAGGTTTTGCTCGGGCATGTGGTAGACCCTGTTAAGTGGGAGAAATTCAGGATTGATTCTTGTGGTGAAAGAAGATGGTGAGCAGTGGAAAGATAGAGATCAAGAAATTTAATGATTAGAGTTTTGAGTTGTGGAAACTCAAGATAGAGGAACTGATGGTGGATAAAGATCAATGGATCGTGGTAGATTCAGGTACTAAATCAACAACAATGTCAGCTAAAGACTGGGCAAAGTTGGATCGAAAGGAAAATAGCACAATACGGTGTGTATCTCAGATTCAGTATTGTTGAATGTATGAGGGGAATCTTCGGTGAAGGCTTTGTGGGACAAGTTAGGGACTTTGTACCAATTTAAGTCTATGGTGAATAAATTGTTCCTAATGAAAAAGTTGTATAACCTGAGGATGAAGGATGGAGACTCAGTGACAGAGCATCTGAACGCCTTTAATAATGTGGTAAGCTAGTTTTTATCTATTGATATAAAAAATTTAGATGAATATAAGTGTATCAATTTGTTGTGTTCTCTACCAGATTCATGGGATAGTCTGGTTGTTGCAATAGGTAGCAATGTGACTGCCTTGCAGTTTGATAAAATAGTCTTATCCTTGCTGTCAGAGGACAGGAGATGAAAAAATATAGAGGGCTAGAATGGTGATGCATTTTCTATACAAGAATGTTCCCAGAACAAAAACAAAAATAAATCCTCGAGCCAAGGATCTAAATCTAGAGGGAGATCTAAATCTCCAAGAAAACCTGTAAAGGTGTGCCGGAAATGCGGAAAGGAAGGGCACTTCAAAAAGGACTATAGATCTAAAGCTCCTGAGAAAGGAAAGGGATCTGATGATTCTCCTTCTGCAGAAGAAAAAACCACATCATATGAAGGTGGGGATGTGTACTTGGTTTATTCTTCAAGTACAGATGTAGATCATGAGGCATGGTTGATTGAATTAGGTGCAGCCTTTCACTTCACTCCCCACAGGGAGTGTTTCCACGAGTATGATAAATATGATGGTGGTGATGTCTTCTTAGGGGATGATAGGAAGGCTAGAATCATTGGTTGCGGAAAATTCAAGCTGAAGTTGCAAGGTTTAAGGATTAGAACACTCCCAGTTTTTCTGCATATTCCTGCATTAGCCATAAATCTATTTTCTATAAGCAAGTTGGATGATGTAGGTGTAAAAACAGTGTTCGAGAAATATACTTGCAAGATGGTTCGGGGAGCACTGGTATTGATGCGAGGAGTTTGGATTAGAACCCTGTACAAGCTTTAGGGTAGCACTATTATTAATGGGTGCAACAATATTGTGGTTCTTAAAAGTGGAGCAGAAAATCTAGTGACTATGCTATGGCATCAAAGGCTTGGACATATTGGGGAGAAGGGCCTTCAAATACTTCATGGTAATGGTATGGTAGAAGGTATGTCTAATTTCTCTCTGGATTTTGATTTATGTGAAAATTGTGTATATGGGAAGAAAAATCAAGTGAGTTTCCCCTCTGGTGCTAAGAGGGCAAAACATAGATTAGAGATTGTGCATAGTAATGTCTTTAGACCTCTGTTGATTCCATTACTAGGTAAGTCAGTGTACTATGTATAATTTATAGATGACTTCTTAAGGAATACATGGATATATTTCCTCAGGAAGAAATTTGAAGTCTTTGACAAGTTTAAATAATTTAAGGCTTTGGTGGAAAACCAGACAAAGAAGAAGGTAAAGGTGTTAAGGAAAAATAAAAATGGAGAGTTTTGCAAGAAGGAATTTGAAGAGTTTTGTAAGAAGTGTGGTATAGCACGACAAAAAAATACTCCATAAAAACCTTAGAAAAATGGAGTTTTAGAAAGAATGAACATGACGCTGATGGAAAAGGTAAGAAGCATGCTTAGTGGTGTCAGGTTGGGACAGAAATTCTGGGTAGAGGCAATGGAGACTACATGTTACCTGGTCAATAGATCACCGAGATCAGCGTTGGAGGATAAGACTCCATAAGAGGTATAGTCTGGTAAGAAACCCTCTCTTTCACATCTGAGGGTATTTGGATGTGATTCATATATACATGTTCCAAAGGAGAAAATAACCAAGTTGGATAGTAAATCAGAAAGGTGCAGCTTTATTGGGTATAAGGATGGTTTAAAAGGTTATAAGCTTTGGAATCTAGAAACAAGGAAGGTTTTTTACAACCACGATGTGATGTTTATAGAGGTGAAATATGTTATTAAAGATGAAGTCCTCCCAAAGGAACCTGAGAAGCGAGAGTTTGAGCTAAAGGAGGAGGAATCATATTCTACAGCAGAAGAGGAATCAAAAGATGAAGAGCCACAAACTCCAGCTGTGAGAAGATTGGTTTGAGAAAACATTTAGCTAGAAAGGTATAGTTCGGATGCTTTCCATTCAAATTTTTCTTTATCTATTACTGGTGATGAGCCCAGAACTATCAAGGAAGCAGTAGATTCAAAGTATGGAAAAATTTGGAAAGAGGCCATGGTTGACGAAATGACATCTTTGCACAAAAATGAGGCTTGGGATCTAGTGGAGTTTCCAGTTGAAAGGAAACCCATTGGTAGAAAATGGGTGTTTAAGAAGAACATGAATGCATAAGGCAAGGTGGAGAAATACAAAGCTTGGTTGGTAGAAAAATTTTATTCCCAGGTGCCGAGAATTGATTTTGGTGATATTTTTTCTCTTGTTGCCAAGGTAGATTCTATTAGATTACTTTTATATGTTGTTGTTGCTTTTGATTTTGAGGTAGAACAGATGGATGTGGAGACATCATTTCTTCATGGGGATCTGGAAGGAGAGATCTACATGAAGCAACCTGAAGGCTTTGCAGTGAAGGGTAAGAAAGAACTGGTATGCAGGTTAAAAAATTCTTTGTATGGTTTAAAATAGTCACAAAGGATGTGGTATTAGAAATTTGATACATATATAATAGGACTTGGCTTCACCAGAAGCAAAGCAGATCACTATGTGTATTTTATATTAATTGGTGACTGTGTTATTTATTTGTTCTTGTATGTGGATGATATGTTGTTGATTGGAAATAACAAATAAATTATCCAGGAATTGAAGACCCAATTGTCCTCCAAATTCGACATGAAAGATCTTGGTGCTACAAACTATATTTTGGGGATGAAAATTAAATGAGATCAGAAAAAATGAACCTTTGGTTAAACCGGAGGATGTATGTGGAGATAATATTGCAGAGTTTTAATATGCAGGATAGTAAATTGGTGAAGGTTCCTATTCCTATCGATGTAAAGTTATCTGTTGAACAGTGTCCCAAGACACAAGGACAAGAAGAGGACATGTCCTGTGTTCCTTACACAAGTGTAGTCGGTAGCCTGATGTATGCAATGGTCTGTACTATACCATACATTGCACATGCAGTGGGAGTATTGAGCAGGTTTATGTCAAAACCAGGGAAGGAGCATTGGACAACAGTGAAGCAGGTTTTCAATTATTTGCGTGACACTAGTGATTATGGTCTGTGCTACCAGGGAAGACCAGGATTGGATAGAGTTTTAGACATCCATGCATTTGTTGATGTAGATTGGGTTAGAGATATGGATCATAGAAGATATGCAAGTGGGTATGTATTTAACCTGTTTGGAGGTGCAGTTAGTTGGATGAGTAAGAGACAGTCTATAGTGGCACTTTCAACTACATAGGCAGAATACATGGCATCCACTCATGCAAGCAATGAAGTAGTTTGGTTGCAGAGATTATGTTCAAATATGGGGTTAGTACAATAAATTATAAGGATAAACTGTGACAACCAAAGTGCAATTTTCTTGGCAAAGAACCCTGCTTATCATTCAAAGACAAAGCACATTAATGTTCATTATCACTTTGTAATGGGTATGGTTGAGGACAAAAAGGTGTTGCTGGAAAAGGTGGACACTTTGAAGAATATTTTAGCTGCATTGACAAAGTCTATAAGCACCAAGAAGTTCTCTTGTTGCAAAGAAATAATGGGCATTGCAAGGGTGGACCAATGACTAAGCTCTCATATGGCTCCCTTTGGAAAGAAAACAACAAGTGGGAGAATGTTGGGTGTGTGTTATATTCTTTCCATGACTACCCCCGCGTGTGGGGGAGGGACACAGGGGTGGAAATATCCCCCCCTGTTGGGAGGCGGTAGCCCCCCTCTACGGGGTCTGGGGCAGTGCCTCGTGGAAATTATTTTTGGACCCTATATTAGGTGGGTGTACCTACCTATGGTTTTGTACATGGTTTTCATACATGGTATTGGGCATGATGGTTTTCTGCCCATGGTATTTTGTAGATCCAATCAAGGGAAATATGGTTATGTTATAATCCAAGGTTAATGGATTAGGGTTTATGGATGCTTTGGCATGTATTTATATGTATTGTAACATTGAAAGAAATATAATGAAAAATCAATTTGGTAGTCTCGGTTTTGGGATTCAGTGGAAATATCTATGTATATCTCTTTTATGTTTTATGCTCTCATCATTGTTTATTTTCTATTTTTAGAATTCGTATGCAGGTAATTTATGTACGAGTTTAAAACCCACACAAAAGGGAGGAAATAGGACCCAGTGAGCGAAAAATTTGAGGAGGTCACTCCTCCTAAAACTGAAACCAAAACCAAGTCACCCATAACACCTGTGAGTAGGCGTACCACTAGGTCTATCCCCATCAAGAAGCTAAGGACACAATTTTCCTTTGAGGAAGAGGAAAAAGAGAAGCTACATGAGGATCGGGTATTTCTACAGGAGAAATAGGGTTCACTACAGGAGGGGTAGAGTATACTACGAGCAGAATAGGGGAAGTTACAGGAGCCCAAGAAAGACTCATAAGAGGTAGCCACCACCTCAAACACTGTTGGAAAATACCTACCAGAGCTCTAAGAAGCTAGCCCACAACCTAGCTTGAGATCCTACTACAAATTCATTGAAGGAGGGAGGATTATCCCTAAAAAATTTGTAGTCCCACTCCTTTATGAGCTGGAGATAGAAAGAGGTAGAACCCACAGGTGGATGAAAATTGATAAATATAAGAAGGTAGAGGATGTAGGCCTCACAGAAGAAAAGGTCATTAAAATTATTAAAAAATTAAGTGAGCTTAGAATGAGAGAGTTTATAATGAAGGAGAAACTACAGGTAGAAAACATGAGGTTGAGTGAGAGGTTGCAGAAGAAAGACACACAACTTGCCACCATAACAAGTCTCTCCATGGAAGCACTATAATGCAGATAGCCATCAAAGTCTTATGCCCTCTTTCTAAAAGAACAGTGGTTGCACTTCCAAATCAAAACTTTGGCACAACATGGATCTATGCCCTTTCAGGACTACAAACAGTTCATTTAATTTACAGCCAAGCTAACATGGAAGACAAAGAAAAATTGGATGAATTTTACATGCACAACCTCAATTTGACAAATATGAATTTTTGGGATCCAAATTCAAGATTGGGAGATATGCAACTGATGGCTTTATCATCTTGGATGACCCATGAGGAGACAAGAGTTGAGGAAGTGAAAAGGGTAATGACAAAGGAAGAAAAGGAAACATTGTATATCAAGGCAGAGCTGGTGAGCCCAAGGGATGTCATTAGCAATCATGGCCTCATCTCTAATGATGTTGTTTTAACACCCAAATACCTTGCTACCTAGGAGCAATCCATTCCACACTTTGAAGACACATTAAGGTTGTTGGGGACAAAATGTATACAATCTTGCCAGAGGAGATGGCATGCCTTACCCCACGGTCTACAAATTTGAGAATATCAATCTCCTGAAAGGCTAAGGAATGGCTTGGAGAGGACACCCTTATACCAGACTATTAACACCTAATATTTGGGATTAGGTAATCCATGTAAAATAGTGTAAATAGGAAATAAGGAGAATTGGAATATGAAGAGACACTAAGAGATTAAGCCCAAGAGTCTCTCCCTCCATGTATATATCTATGATCATCCTTAACGAAAAATCACAATTCATTTTGAGGAGTTACCTCCTAGCCTGACATTGTATCATAGCACAGGTCCCATTTTAGACTTGTAACTCCTGTATTCTGCCAATTTTCTACTCCCATTTAGAGTTTGTTTCCTGAATATGTTGAACGCATGAGGGTGTCAGAGGTTTGTTGTCTGGAGGAGCTGTGGTGTGGTGAGAATAGTCGAATGGAGGTCCATTAAATCTCAAGGTGAACTCTCTTGTGTGAATGGTATGCCGATTTTTTAATGACTGTGTTGCATTGTATTTCATTGAAAAAAAGTGGTATTGATATGGTTGATGGAGGTTGTGTTGAATGGTATTTCCTTGCATTACATTGACTATGTGTTATTGGTGTTATTTAATTAGTGTTATTAGATTGAGTCGAATGGTATTACCATCATTGTGTTTGATATGGCATGACTGTGGTCGTCCAAACCGTCTCCCTCATATACCGCTCTCCCATAACACTCAACTATCAGCAACACTGCCCCACTCTCTAGCCACTGGTTTCATGTTTGTGTGCAACAAAGCACGAGACTATTCATGAGAATGTTGAATGGTATAACGTATACATTGAGTATCACTCTTGGCATACAAAAACTCTCAGTTATATAATACTCCCTCTATTCGATACCATCATTTATCGCTCCTCACACTGCTATAATATACTCCTCACACCATGGTATCACTGCTCCTTCCTCTTCACATACGACCAAACTGATATATGAACCTGGTCCTCCAACACCTTTCTATATATGTTGGAATGGATGTGTTAATGTAACTGTATACATACATATAATGTGACTCCTGGTCATACATATAAATCTTCCCCTCTGGCACCAGTCTCCCATACAGTGTTACATTTAACATTGTCATAAATAATGTCGTTCGACTCCTCCCCCATATGTTTCCTCCCCCACATAACCCTCCCACATATAACTCCGCTCCTGCTACAGATTAACACCTCCCTTCATACATTGACTCCCCCATATAACCCTCCCCTAAGTAATAAATCTGTCATATAAATATCTATCAAAAGTGTACTTTTTTAACAAAATATATACCAGAAGTGCATTTTTTCACAATATATAGCCAACATAGTACATTTTCTACATAGTACACACATTTTAAATGCATTCATTGATTGTTGGAGTAGTTCTCTATGGAAAAGAGAACCATCCTAAATGGTCAGGGAAGATAAAACATGCTGTCACTTTTAATGAGTTGTGGAGAGGAGTTTTTGAAGGAGAAGGAAATAATGCACATGCAAAGCCCACCTCAAATAAGGATATCCCCCTTTGGGAAAATAAGAAAAGCAAGGTCGATGCCTTGATTGCAGCATCTATAAATGAAGAGGTGAGTCACCATATTTCACCATTCTCAAATTCTTTTGAAGCCTTATAGAAGTTGAAGTAACTATATGACTTACACTCTGAACTTGAAGTTGTCCAATTGATGGTTAAATTGTTTAGTCTTGAATTGAAAAATGATGACCCTCTTGCTTTAGCATCAGAAGTAAGATCTATTATGCATGATATAAAAACCACTGGTGTTGAAATAAACATTCCTTTCATAGCTTATGTCAAGGCACTATATCCCACTTATTCAAATTATCTTGAATCATTGCAAGAAAGTGGAAAACTCAAGGAGATTACATGTGAATCCCTTGAGAAGAAGTTTGTTGAGAGAGAGAAGGATTTTGGGAAGAAGAGAACTCCTCAGTCTTCTGAAGAAGATTTGTGTCCTGCACATAGAGAGAAGAATCATGCACAAGATTCTTCTATAGGAAGAGGTGGTCGAAGAGGAAGAGGAAGAGGAAGAAGGAATTTTAGATGTAAGGGAACAGACCGCTCCAAGGAGAAAAGTCGGATCTTCATTGCATACGATGCAATAAATATGGACATGATGCATCCACATGTAAGTCATTCCTCGAGAAAAAATTGAGTAGGAAATTAATGAAGGCAAAGGTAAAACCAATGACAGAGTGAAAGGTAAAGCACTTGAATCTGCTCACTATGTTGTGGAACACTGTAATAATGGAGTAACTAAAGACTTGTTTAATACTTCACTTGCTTCTTGGGAAGTTGATTTGTTTCTTGATTTAGGAGAAACTCGCCACATGACTTTTAGGAGAGATGTTTTTGAATAATTTAATGACAATGTTGATAGAGTATTATACTTTTCAGATAAGTCGAAACTCAAGCCATCAAAGCTAGGCATCATTTGGATCAAACTGACTGGTCTTCCAGACGTTCTTCTGCATGATGTTTTATATCTCCCGGAGCCAAGGAGAAACTTGTTGTCTTTGGTCCACATTTTTCGAGAAGGAAACCCCATTCATATGTTTGATGGAATGGTTGAGGTCATAAAAGCATCAGATTGCTCACATTTCATGACGAGGATAAAAGAAGAAAGACTTTTGAAGTTGTAAGGAACCTCTACTCATGCATAGAACTTCTCATATAGTTCTCATTATGATGAAGGTACATTTCCATCAAGTATTTTATGGCATGCTATATTTGGAAACTTAAATTATGATAGCCTTCATATGTCGAAGAAAAGTGGTGTTACTGGTTTGCCTACAATTCCTAGGAAACTTACGTAATGTGATGCTTGTATATTAAGAAAGCACAACAAACAATATTTTCATGATTCACATTCTAGAGCACATAGAAAACCTGAACTTATTCATTCAAACTTATGTGGCCCAATCACTATTCCTTCTACAAATGGTAATAAATATATGATGACATTTATTGATGAATACACTAGAATGTGTTGGGTTTATTTATTGAAGAAAAAATCTGATGTTTTTCAAACATTCAAGAACTTTCATGCATGGATGAAAATGATGCACAATCTCATATTGGCTCTATTCTCACTGATAATGGAAAAGAATACAGTTCAAATGAATTTGAAAACTATCTTTGCCAGCATGGGATCAAACATCCAACAACTATGCCTTATAATCCCCAACTGACTGAGGTAGCTAAAAGAATGAACAAGACAATCTTAAATATGGTATGCTCCATGATTTTTTTCAAGAGTGTTATATTGATGTTTTGCGTCGATGAGGTTATATGTGTTGTGTATGTAAAGAATAGGTGTCCATCTAATGCTATTATAAATAAGACTCCTTATAAAATGTGGTATGGCCACTTTCCTTCGATAAAGCATCTAAGGGTCTTTGGTTTCATCGGTTATCCATTGATACCTAAGAAACAAAGAACAAAATTGGTGCAAGGAGTCATAAGCGTATCTTCTTAGGGTATTCAAATACCTCCAAAGCATATCGTCTCTATGATTAAGTTAATAAGAAGTTTGTAGTATCTAGAGATGTGATATTTATTGAATCTTCCAAGGCTGACAATGTTGTTGAGCAGAAGCTTGATCGCTTGGATAGATTCAGACATGCAAAGTCTTTTCAAGAATTTGATAATGAGATTCCACATCTTGAATGGGGGATTCCTATATTGGATCAATATGTGGAATCTTCTTCTGAAGAACTTTCTCCCCCACATGAACCTCCATCCATTGATCAAGATGACACTTTGAGTGACATGATTGATAGAATTGGGAGACTAAACCCAAATTCAGCCCCAACTCAGTCAACTGAGCAGCATGGGCCATCTCAAGAAAGGTACTCCGAAATGGCTGACAAAGGCACTTGAAAGTTTCCATCCTTGTGAGATTGTAAAGACAAGAACAAGGAGCTCTACTAGACATAATGGAGATGATGTAGATGATTCTGATGCACCTATTGATATGGATGTTTCTTATTATTGTGAATTGAATTTGTATTCATATTTTGAACCAACTTCCTTAAAATAAGTCGCTTCTCATGATGAATGGAAAGAAGCAATGCAAAAAATATTATGATGTCTTGAAAAAGATTGGCACTTGAAAGCTGGTTGATCCTCCATTGGGAACCAAAGCAAAAGGCTACAACTGGGTCTACAAGAACAAGTATAAAGTTGATGGCTCACTTGAAAAACACAAAGTCAGGCTTGTGGCAAAAGGTTTTTCACAGAAGGAAGGGGTGGACTATGAGGAGACTTTTTCCCCCACAACAAAATGGGCTACCATCCTGACACTCTTTGCCTTGGCAGCTCAGCACAGTTGGAAACTCTATCAAATGGATGTAAAAATTTCTTTCTTGAATGGAGATATGAAATAGAATGTTTTTATGTCCCAAACAGAAGGATTTGCTATGAAGGGATAGGAACATAAAATATTCAAGCTTGTGAAATCCTTGTATGGCCTCAAAAAAGTTCCATGAGCCTGGTACGAGAATTTAACTGAGCATCTTCTGAAACTGAACTTCAAACATTATGATCTTGATGATGCAACTATGTGTGTCAAGAAAGTTGGAAAAAAAATTGTATATCTTTTGGTGTATGTATATGATATTTTTATGCCAAGGAAAAATGAGATCTATATTGGATCCGTAAAGAAGGAAGTGAGGAAAGGTTTTGAAATGACAGATTTGGGCTATGTTCACTACTATCTTGGTATTGAAGTAACTCAACATCCGAAGTTTATATTTCTCTGTAAGAAAAAGTGCATTCGAGATCTGTTGAACATATTTGGCATGGCTGAGTGAAATCATTTGAGTACTCCAATGGAATAGAACTTAAAGCTCACATCCACTGAAGGAAAATAATTTGAGGATGCAACGAATTATAGACACCTTGTAGGAAGTCTCAACTACCTGACTACTACCAGACCAGACATTTCATTTGTTGTTGGAATCCTTTCTAGGTTCTTGCAAAAGACTTGTGAGGGATATTGATTTGCTGTGAAAAGAGTTCTCAAGTACTTGAAGGGAACTCAAGACTTTGGACTTAAGTATACACAGGTGGGAAACTTCAGCTTGATTGGATACTCTGATTTAGACTTCGATGGAGATAAAGAAACAAAGGTATCTATTTTAGGTTATGTTATGAGTCTTGGATCATGAGTTGTCTCTTGGAGGTCACACAAACAATTAGTTCTAGCAGATTCCACAACTGAGGGAGATTATGTGGCAATAGCTGAAGAAACAAAGGAAATTATGTGGCTCAAGAAAAAAATGGAAGATTTGTAGGAGAAACAAGCGCATTCAACTCGTTTCATGATTGGCAACACTTCGGCAATAAATTTGGCCAAGAACCCAAAGTTCCATGATCGAACAAATCATATCAATACAAAATACCATCTGATTTGACATCATGTTAAGGCTAAGACAATTCACATACGCCATTATTCCAGAAATGAGAAGTTGCAAACATCTTCACCAAAATGCTTGGAAGAGAAAATTTCGAAAGATTCTAAACGATGCTTGTACTAACCAACATCCCTTTAGATTAACGGCGGGGGGGTGTTGAGACCTAATGTTTGGGATTAGGTAATCCATGTCAAATAGTATAAATAGAAAATAAGTAGAATTGGAATATGAAGAGACACTGGGAAATTAAGCCCAAGAGTCTCTCCCTCCATGTATATATCTATGATCAACCTTAATACAAAATCACAATTCATTTTGAGGAGTTACCTCCTAGCTTGAAAAACAGGATCATGCAAAGGATGAGAATCAAGTGGATAGGACTCAAGCTCAGTCCACTCTTTATTCTAGGCTTACAAGAAGGAAGAGATGAAGCAGGAGAGCAGAAGGAATCAACAGAAATAGAGAGAAATGCAGGTTTTTACCCCTAAGAGGGAAAACCATCCAAGGAGCCTTGGGATGTCAGGGAGGCCACTAGGGCCATGAAATAGATGCACATGGATGACTAAGTTTCTTAGAGGATGAGCAACACCTTCAACAGGGGGTTGATGATGAGTCCCATCAATAGGTACATTTTAAATATTAATATGCCATTCTCCAGTCGTAAAACTATCCTTCTCTTGCATTAATTCACATTTTCGTTATATTATGCTTAGTAAGAGGAGTAAAATGTGTTTTTCATAGTATGTGACCTAATGTGGTTTAATTGCAAGAAAATGAAGCATTTTTTAGGCTATTACTATGCAGGGGATTAATGTAGACAACTAGGAGAGAATCTAGGGGGGTTTTCCACCTCCTTAACTTCCTAAACTCAACTTGGGATCACCATATCCTCTCTCACCAGTTCAAGTTCATTGGCAGTCGAGTGACTCCTAGTCTAAGTGAAGATCAAGAAGGACAAGATCCACCAGATTTTAGATCAAGGAGAGAACCATTCCTACTTTCAATGGAGCTTCTTCAGCTTCCCTTTTGTATCAATAAACTAAAAGAAGAGCTCATTAGGATTCAATGTTTTTGTTTAGCTAGGTGTAGCTATTGAGCTCCAAGCTTAACATTGTTATTTTCAACTTTTATGTGATGTATTAGACCTGCACTTTTTGATAATGAGAATTTGGATTTGAAGCTGCATTTGAGTTAGTTTCAGAGGGATGAGACCCTTGGGTTTGGGCCCAACCCAGAGGCTTTGGTCCCTCTTCTTGTACTTATGTTTCTTCTTGATTCCAAGAAGTTCATAGTTTCTTGCATTTTAATAGAAATTAACCTATAAAATCCTATGGTTGCAGCCTCTACATCATCTCTCTTGTGGGAGAATGAGTGGAAGGATTCACACCCACAGCCCAAAAAGTTTTTGTTTATGATTTCTTGGAAATAGACTAGTGTTAGTTGTCATGTTTTACATTTTCTTTTTGTATCTTAGAAGGTAATTTAGTAATTAGATCAGTGGTATTGCATGAATTAGATTTTATTTAAATTCAACTCACCTTTTCCATCATAAGTTATTTCATTTTGTTAATGATAAATGAATGCATGCATTGTTGAGAAATGACAACAAGAAATTCGAGTTTAATTTCTCCTTGAATTAAACTGTGAATTAAATTTGAATTCTATTCTCATAGCAACTTAAAAATAGTTAATTAAGTTTATTAAACTTACTTAACTTAGGAAATTCTAGTTGGAAGTCTTTCTATCTCCATGTGTATGTTCTCCCTACTTTGTAGGAGTCCAATGTGAGCTAATTGTGAGCTTTAAAATAGAAGACTCAGTTTCATGAGTCGGTCAGTTAAATTAGTTCTCAAACTGATTTAGAGAACTAATAGTGATTTAAGGGTTAGTGGTGTCACTAATGAACTCCACCAGTGCTACTCTAGTTAACAGAATATTTACTCATCAGAAACTCATGCATGTAGATTCTGAGAAAGACCCAGTTGAGACTAGAGTGCAGGGACATTGTGCTATTTGATTTAGATTTTTTTGAGTTGCACTAATAGTGCATCCATTTCGGAACTGGCCCTTGAGGGATTTCATAATTTTTAGAGGCTTTATTTCCCTTTAAATACAAGTTATCCTCCATAGGAATTACATATTGGAATAGAGACTTAGAGAGCTAGTGAGGAGGCTAAGATTTGGCATTGAGCTTACTTATGAGTTGTAGATTGAATTTTCTGAGTGTTGGGATTTCTCTAAAGAGAACAAGAATTTTAATTTCATCTTGATTTTTTGGATTAATACAAAATAGATAGTGGGGTTTTGAGCTGTCGATTTCCCAGGATATTTATTGTGTTATGTGCCTTTGATTCTCTTCCTCTATTGATTATTGTTTGCTCGATGTTTATGGGCTTCTGCTATAAAGAGTAGAAGTAGATTCTTGTCTCTTGCTTTAGAAAATTGCATTAGATTGTGAATCTACAAGATTTTATACATGATATCGGAGCTGAGAACAATATACTAGAGGAGATTTTGAAGTTTTGAGTTTCCGGGTTACAGGTGAAAGTCAAATTTGCAATACATACTTCAGGATCAGCTTATGGAATTCCATGGGTTGAGGCTTGCGTATGTCTTGGAAGGAAACTAGAATTTCATAGCCTGGAGGGATAGGATGGAGGTTGTGCTAGAGAACAATGGCTTGAAGGAATTTGTTGAACAAGAAATTCCTAATCCAGTGGCTATTGATGCACAAAACTTGGCTGAGTGGAAGAAGTGTGTGGCAAAGGCAAGGCAGATAATCCCTGAGGGAGTTCAAGATCATATTGTCTCAAGTCTCCATGGAAAGGAAACCCTGCATGCTATGTGGAAAACATTGATGAACTTGTATCAGAATAGTAGTGATCAAAGGAAGTTGGCACTGAAGGATAAACTTCATAAAATCAAGCTAGAGAAAGGTGATACAATTCCAAAGTACTTGACCAAGTTCACTCAATGTCGGGATGAACTTGGAAGTGTTGGAATTACGGTTGCCAAGGAGGATATGGTGAGCCTTGCTCTTCTTGTACTCCCAAAGAGTTGGCATAGTTATCAGGACTTTGCCAATGGTCGGGAGAAGCTGCCAGATTGGGAATGACTATGGTCAGATTTGATGCAGGATGAGATTAGGAGGAACACCAAGGATGGCTCTTCATCAAAGACTGATGATGAAGAGAATATTTCCTTAGCGATTAAGGTGAGGAAGGGGAAAAGTAAAATTCCCCATTCCAAATTAGATTTTATCATGGAGGTAAGAAGAAGGACATGACGAAAGTGAAATTCTTTCATTGTCAGAAGATGGGACACTTTGCTACAAATTTTCCATTGAAGAAGTCCAAGGAGAAGTACTCAGTAGGAGCAGCAAGTGAGGCTTTGGCATCCCAATTTGAATTGGACTTTTCCTTCATTGCATGCATGGTGTATTCAATGATGGGAAGTGTCTGCTACTTAGATAGTGGAGCTTCATTCCACATGACTGGCGATAAAGAGTTATTCAGTGAACTGGAGGAGAAAGATCTCAATATTCATATCGAAATGGGTGATGACGTTAAGTATAGTGTTATTGGTGTGGGCACTATTACTTTTCAGTGGGAGCATGGGGCTCCACTCAACTTGAAGAATGTTATGCATGTAACCATACTAATGAAAAACTTGGTATCTATTGCTATGCTTTAGGATAGAGGCTATGATGTGATCTTTTCAAAAGGAAAGGCGTTCCTTCGACACATAACCATGGGTCAAGTAAAGAAGATAGGGGTTCGAGTTCAGAATTTCTATAAGATAGAGGTAGAGGGGTGTGCTTCTTTGAGTCCAAAAGTGGAAAAGATGTTGAGCTGAGACATCGGAGAGTTGTGTCATAGGCGATTGGGCCACTTGCATCATGGGGCTTTGAAGATATTACAACAAATCTCTACCGATCTTCCCAAAGGTACGCTTGAGAAAGTTGATACATGCAAGGGTTTTACTTTGGGAAAATACACCAAGTCTTCCTTTGGAGACAGAGATAGTCGAGCAGAGTCTATTATGGAGAGAGTCCATTCAGATGTGTGTGGACCATTCTCGATAGAATCCATGGCAAAGAATAGGCATTATGTTATATTTTTTGATGACTTTTCTCATAAATGATGGGTTTTTTTATGCAGAAAAAGGATCAAACTTTCACAAAGTTTTGTGAGTTCAAAGCATTGGTAGAGAAAGAGTCTGGAAAGAAGGTTAAAGCTCTACAAAGTGATAATGATGGTGAGTATGTCTCCAATGAGTTTAAGAACTTCTGTGCAACGAAAGGGATTAAACGAGAGTTGACGACACCCAATAACCCTCAGCGGAATGGGGTTGCTGAGAGGAAGAATAAGAGAATAATAGGGGAAGAAAGGGTGATGTTGCATGATCAGGGCCTACCACTACACTTGTGGGCTGAGGCATGCAACACAATGCTTTATGTTCAAACGGTAACCCACATCGGATACTTGACATGAAGACACCAGAGGCCAAATGTTGGTCACTTCAAGATTTTTAGGTCTTCGGTTTATTGCCATGTGACCAAAGATGCATGGAAGAAGCTTGAGCCAACAACAGAGTTGGGGATCTTTGTGGGGTACAATGATACACCCCATAACTATCGAGTGTACATGCCGAACAACCGGATGACAGTGGTTCGTAGGGATATTAGGTTTGATGAGGAGAAGGTCATGTAAGTATCCCTTGAGAGGGAGCCTGAGCTACATGCAGATGAGGATCGTTATGATCCTAAGGTTGAGGGGCCTTAGACTGATGTGGAGTAGCCACATGCAGAGGTTTAGCGAGTGGATACATCCACTCAGGCAGAGTCTTCCAGAGAGACAAGAAAGTGTACTAGAGAGGCTGACATATTGTTGGATGATGCAGAAGAGATTGTGTTGAAAATATCAACAAGAAATGCTAAAAATAGCATTCCTATAGATAAAATTTTGGGATACATTCCAATTTTAATTAGTCCCTAAATTAGAATTGAGAATTAAAATTTGAATTTGAGCTCAGCAGCTATTTGTAAATTAATTAATTAATTCATCTTGAGTTAATTAGTTGGAGAAAATCAAACATGAAGTCTATGTGAAGACATGCAACAATTATCCCTTTGATTAAGGAAGTTATCCCTTAATTAAGGAGATCAGGATGAGTTGTAAATTGAGTTGTAATTAGTTAGCTCAGTTAACTGAGTTAAGTCTAGTTAGATTAGTTCCAACAGTTTGTGGAACTGATTGCAAGTTTAGTTAGTCAATGCATGCATGCATGCAACTAGTGTACTTTAGATAATTGAATATTCTCTCATAAATAACTCATGCATGTCAGTTCAGAAAAAGACCCAGTTGAGATCAAAGGATGGGACAATGTACTATCAGTTGCAGGAATATTCCCGTGAGAATATCTCTTGCATGTAGAAGAAATTATTTCCTTGAGGATTGCGTAGTTATTTCAGAGGTTAGTGAGTAGTGTGTGAGGTAATACACACAGGTGGCAGCTTGAGGACCTAGGAGAAACTGCACAAGGAAATAGGAGGCTTGGAGGACTGAAGGAAGTCATATGTGTTGTCTCTTTTCTGTCTATGAACAGAAATTAGGGATTGTACTAAGAACTGGATAGCTTGTGAGCTAAAGCTTTGTGTAATCCTGAGATATTTCCACTTGTATGATAATACAGATAGCAGGGTTTTTAGCTGAGGCTTTTCCCAGAGTATTCTTCTGTGTTCATGTGTGATTGATTTCTTCTTCATCTATTATATGTGTTCTATTTGATCTTGCTCCAAATCTATTAAGCTTCCACAAGTTTGTTTGTAGAAGTAGATCAAGTATTTTTCTTTAGTTTATTGCACTATCAGGTGATCTACAGTGAGAATTTCTACATGGTATCGGAGAAAAGGTGATCAAAGTAGAGAACAATATACAAAGAAGGGAGAAGTTCAAAGTTTGAAGTTCCTGATTGTAGAAATCAAATTCTTATCACATCTCAAAGTTCACCAATCACATCCAATGGTTTGAGACTCGAGTATGCCTTGGATGGAAGCTTGAATTATATAGCCTGGAAGGATCGCATGGAAGCGTCATTAGAGGACAACGGTTTGAAGGACTTCATTGATCAAGAAGTCCCCAAACCAACAACAACTAATGCCTAATAATTGGTGGAATGGAAGAAATGTGTGGCTAGATCAAGGAGGATTATTCTAGAGAGAGTTCGAGACTATATTGTGTCGAGTCTCCGTAGGAAGGAGACATCATTTTCAATTTGAAATACATTGAAGGATATATATCAGAACACCAATGATCAGAGGAAGTTGGTGCTAAAAGAAAATCTTCAGAAAATCAAGTGTGAAAAGGGCGACACAATCTCTACATATCTGGACAAGCTCACCACCTACAGGGATGAGCTTGGAAGTGTAGGAATCACGACAGGTGATGATGACATGGTGAGTCTTGCTCTCCTCGGTCTTCCTAAGAGCTGGCATAGCTACCAAGACTCAGTTAATGGAAGAGAGAAACTACCGGACTGGAAACAACTGTGGTCGGATCTGATGTAGGAGGAGATCAGGAGAAGCACCAGAGATGGTTCTTCATCAAAGCATGATGATGAATAAAACCTAGCCTTAGCAAGTAAGGCGAGGAAAGGGAAAGGGAAGGCTTCCCATTCCAAATCGAGTTCTTCCCATGTTGTGAAGAAGATTGAGAAATCTAAAGTGTGATGCTTTAATTGTCATGAGGTGGGCCATTATGCAACAAATTTTCCACAGAATAAATCCAAGAAGGAATCCTCGAAAGGATCAGATAGTGAGGCACTGGCCTCATAGTTCAAATTGGATTTTACCCTCATCGAATTCATGGTTTCATTGATGGTGGGTTGTGTTTGGTACCCGGATAGTGGAGCCTCATTCTACATGACCAACGACAAGAGCTTATTCAGTACCTTGGAGGAGAAGGACCTCCAAATGCACATAGAGATGGGCAATGATGGAAAGTACCATGTTTCAAAGGGAGCATGGAGCTCCTCTCACCTTGACTGATGTAAAGTATGTGCCTGGACTGAAGAAGAACCTGGTATCTGTCGCAATGTTGGAAGACAAAGGCTATGATGTAGTCTTCAATAAAGGAAAGGCGTTTCTGAGACACATTGCCATGGGTCAGACCAAGAGGATTGGGATTCGAGTGAAGAATCTCTACAAGCTGGAGGTTCGAGTTCCAAAGAAAAGTTGGTGAAAATCCAACATATTGGCAAGTTATGGAATAGAAGGTTGGGCCACATTGCTCTAAAGAGAACAAGAATTGTAATTTCATCTTGATTTTCTGGATTAATACACAATAGATAGTGGGGTTTTGAGCTGTGGCTTTCCCAGCAATAGCATGTTTTCCACATAGCATGCAGGGTTTTCTTTCATTGCAATACATACTTCAGGATCGGCAGATGGAATTCCATGGGTTGAGGCTTGAGTATGTCTTGGAAGGAAACTAAAATTTCATAGCCTGGATGGATAGGATGGAGGTTGTGTTAGACAATAATGGCTTGAAGGAATTTGTTGAACAAGAAATTCCTAAGCCAGTGGCTACTAATGCACAGAACTTGGTTGAGTGGAAGAAGTGTGTGGCTAAGGCAAGGTAGATAATCCCTAAGGGAGTTCAAGATCATATTGTCTCGAGTCTCCATGGAAAGGAAACCCTGCATGCTATGTGGAAAACATTGATGAACTTGAATCAGAATCACAGTGATAAAAGGAAGTTGGCACTAAAGGATAAACTTCATAAAATCAAGCTAGAGAAAGGCGATAAGATTCCAAAGTACTTGACCAAGTTCACTCAATGTCGGGATGAACTTGGAAGTGTTGGAATTATGGTTGCCAAGGAGGATATAGTGAGCCTTGCTCTTCTTGTACTCCCAAAGGGTTGGCATAGTTATCAGGACTCTATCAATGGTTGGGAGAAGCTTCCAGATTGGGAATGACTATGGTCGGATTTGATGCAGGATGAGATTAGGAGGAACACCAGGGATGGCTCTTCATCGAAGACTGATGATGAAGAGAATTGTTCCTTAGCGATTAAGGCGAGGAAGGGGAAAGGTAAAATTTCCCATTCCAAATTAGATTCTTATCATGGAGGTAAGAAGAAGGACATGACGAAAGTGAAATTATTTCATTGTTAGAAGATGGGATACTTTGCTACAAATTTTCCATTGAAGAAGTCTAAGGAGAAGTACTCAGTAGGAGTAGTAAGTGAGGCTTTGGCATCCCAAATTGAATTGGACTTTTCCTTCATTGCATGCATGGTGTATCGAATGATGGGAAGTGTCTGATACTTAGACAGTGGAGCTTCATTCCACATGACTGGCGATAAAGAGTTATTCAGTGAACTGGACAAGAAAGATCTCAATATTCATATCGAAATGGGTGATGACGGTAAGTATAGTGTTACTAGTGTGGGCACTATTACTTTTCAGAGGGAGCATGGGGCTCCACTCAACTGATGAAGAACTTGGTATCTGTTGCTATGCTTAAGGATAGAGGCTATCATTTGATATTTTAGAAAGGAAAGGCATTCCTTCAACACATAACCATGGGTCAAGTAAAGAAGATAGGGGTTCGAGTTTGTTAGAAAATTATATATTACAGAGCAATGGAACACATAGAATATTGCATAAATATAAACACATAAAACACATAAAACCAGAGAGATACAGATATACGTGGTTCAGCCAATTTGGGCTATGTCCACCCCAAACAACCAGTCATTCCTTTCTATTATCCAGCAAAATGAAGAGACACAACATACATCAGATCTGCTGTAATATCCTCTGTTTTCTCTCACAGTCTCACCTCTCTATTTCTCGCTCAGAGAATACACATCTATTAGACAGCCTCAATACAATGCCCTCATACAAAGAGAGGAGTTTCCTTCTAGGGAAAAAAAACCCTAAAATAAACATAAGTTCTACCGTTAGATCATCCGCCTAATGAACGGCCTAGATTGACTAGAAATTACTATACTTTTACAAGGAAATTTTACATCTATTTTTAGCTTCAGGGGTGCTACCCCCGAAAACCCCGTTGGCCCCCAGACCCCCCAGCCAGGGGGAATTAGCCCCCCCAGACCCCCGCGGGGGGGACAAGTCCCCCCGTACCCTCCCCCCCCCGTATGGAGGGGTGTACAAACTTCCTGGGGCATACATCCAGCTGAAAAAAAGACCTCTAAATAATCATGCTTCACACCCAACAATCTCCCACTTGGAGAATGATTGTGGCAACTCCATCGCTGCTTCATTTGCTGGAAAATGACTCCTCTTTGGACCTGGTTGTTTCTCATATTCATCATCATCCTTGAAGACCAATTGAAACTAAGGATATTCTCAATTTCTCCCTGGTTACAACTTTTGTTAGCATATCTACAGGATTTTGGCTAGTGTGTATATTTTCCAGCTTCAACTCTCCATCTTCCAACACTGATCGTATGAAATGGTACTTGAGTTGTATGTGTTTAGTCCTGGAATGAAATGATGAGTTCTTTGCAAGATGAATGGCACTTTGGCTATCACTATATAACGTGCCCATATCATGCTTCTTAGCCAATTCACCCATAAACCTTTGTAACCAAATCATTTCTTTACTAGCCTCTGTAGTAGTAACATACTCTGTTTCTGTTGTTGAAAGTGCAACAACACTTTGGGTTTTTGAAACCCAACTAACAGCTGTTCCACCTATGGTAAATACATATCCTGTAGTGCTTCTCCTGTTATCTCTGTCACCTACCATATCTGCATCAACATATCCCTATAGAGAAGTGTTTGAACCACCAAAGCATAATGCTTGATTTGTGTTACCTTTAAAATATTTGAGAATCCATTTCACTGCCATCCAATGTTCCTTTCCTGGATTGTTCATGTACCTGCTTACAACTCCCACTGCATGTGCAATATCAGGCCTTGTGTAGACCATTGCATACATTAAGCTTCCAACTGCTGATGCATATGGAGCTTTAGACATATAATCCATGTCTTCTTGGGTCTTTGGGCACATTTCCTTACTAAGTTTTAAATGGCTAGAAAAAGGTGTACTAACTGACTTTGCATTGTGCATATTAAATCTTTTCAACACCTTTTGTACGTACTCATTCTGAGACAATGTTAATTTGCGATTTTTCTTATCTCTAGTTATTCTCATACCAAAGATTTGTTTTGCAGCTCCCAAATCCTTCATTGCAAATGAATTTGCCAATTTTATTTTGAGCACATCTATTTCCTACATGTTAGACCCTGCAACAAGCATGTCATCTACATACAATAACAATATAATATAGCTGCAATCATTTTTCTTTTTTATATAAACACAATGATCAAAGTGACATCTAGTATAACCTTGTTCGGACATAAACTTGAAAATTTTAGATACCACTACCTTGCAGCCTATTTTAAGCCATACAAGCTCTTCTTTAACCTGCACACTAGTTTCTCCTTCCCTTTTACCTCATATCCTTGTGGCTCCTGCATATATTTCTCTTCCTCCAAATCCCCATGGAGAAAGTTGCCTTTACATCTAACTGCTCAAGATGCAAATCTTCAACTACTACTAGACTTAAAATAGTTTTGATTGAAGTCATTTTAAAAACAAGAGAAAATATTTCATCAAAATCAATACCTTTCTTCTGTGTAAACCCCTTCACCACAAGTCTAGCTTTGTACCTTTGTTTTCCTCCATCTTCTTCCTTCAACCTGCAAACCCATTTATTCTTCAATGTAGTTTTTCCTGCAGGCAACCTGACTAAGTCCCAAGTCTAGTTATGCATTAAGGAATCCATCTCTTCTTCCATCGCTACCTCCCACTTCTTCCTGCTTTCAACCTGCATTGCTTCTTCATAACATTCGGGTTCACTAGAATCAGTCAACAATAAATAATATAATGAAGGAGAGTATCGTTCAAGGGGTATACTTATCCTCGTAGATCTTCTAACACCACTTTCAAGTGTTTAGGGTACCTGTTGCTATTGTGGTGGTTTTTGTTGTTGTGGTTGTTGATTATTATTTATTTCAGACACCTTCACTTTTTCAGTGATTTCATCAAGAACTGCGTATTCCTTGTTTTCTTTTTCCTATTTATTTTCCTGCAACTGATTCTTATACAAGACATTTTCATTGAATATTACATCTCTGCTCCTAATGATTTTGTGATTTTCGTAATCATATAAGCGATAACCAAAATTATTAACACCTTATCCAATAAATGTACATTTCTGTGACTTTGCCTCAAGATTTGTTCTATTTTCTTTATTAATATGGACAAAGGCCTCACAACCAAAAAGGCTTTAAAAATGAGTAGTTTACCTTTTTACCTATCCATGCTTCCTCTAGAACACCACCATCCAAGGAACTTGAAGGCCGTCTATTTATTAGATAAATAGTATTATCTACAGCATCTGCCCAAAATTGTAAAGGCAATCCTGCATGCAATCTCATGCACCTTGCACACTCCATGATTGTTCCATTCATCCTTTCTAACACACCATTTTCTTGTGGTTTTCTTGGAACTGTCTTCTCTCTGTGAATTTCATGCTCTAAACAGTACCTATCAAACTCTTTGCTGCAATATTCACCTCAATTGTCTAATTTGAGACACTTCAATTTCTTTCCTGTCTCAATCTCAACCAAAGCTTTCCATTTCTTGAAAGTATCAAATACATCTGATCTATTCTTAATACAATAATTCCAAGTTTTTCTAGTTGCATCATCAATAAAAGTAACATAATAAGGAGATCCACTAAGAGATGATACCTGAGCAGGTCCCCATACATCTGTATGCACAAGCTCTAATTTTTCACTCTTCTTTTCTTTCCCAACTCTGAGAAATCTGACTTTCTTCTGTTTTCCATAAATGCAATTCTCACGGAAGTCCAAATCAACATTCTTCAAACCCAGCAACAAATTTCTTGAGTGAAGAATCTTCATCCCCTTCTCACTCATGTGTTCAAGCCTATGATGCCATAATGCTACATCTGCTCCTTTGGAAGTTAAAGCATTAACAGAGTTAGAAATACCATTGCATAAATACAATGTACCAACTTTTTCGCCTTTTTCTATTACCAGGGATCCTTTGGTGACCTTCCAAGCTTTATCTGTGAAATTTGTCACACAACCTTCACCGCCTAACTGCCCTGTTGAAATCAGATTTTTCTTCAAATCTGGAACATGCCTTACTGTTACAGGGAAAAGTGTCTACACAGAACTGCTTATCCCACTAAGGTGTGATAGCTACCTTAGAAACAAACAGAGTAAAGCTACTTTCATTTTTCCTTTATGAAGTATAGATGAGAGAAGAATAAAGAACACCAACCTCTGTCTTGTGCTAATCTCCTAGTTCGATTCTTCTCTCTCTTGATAGTCTTTCGCTACTTGTTCCCTTGCACGCCCAGCTTCACAAAGTACCTGTAATATCACAGTAGCATAGCACTATACAAGAACATGGATCTATAATCATAAAAAATCTAGGATCAGATGTAAATTGACCATACAAATGCAGCAAACATGAATGACACAAGAGTATGGAGGAAAACTTGAATAGCTTTTATTGATAAACAAGAAAGAGCCAAGGGGAGTTACAACCAGTTCTTCTGACCCAGCATCATCCTCTCAGCAAGGAAGCCCCTCTTCACCTCATACAAAGCTTAGATCACCCAAAAATCTGATGTTGTCTCAAGAAGCCAACAGCAATTCCTTACAATATGCAAAATTCTAGCCTGTGGATCTCTGGGCTGAGGGATCCATATATAGATATCTGTAAGGGAGATGAGTCAGCTTGTGATTTGATTAGTGTCTTCCCTCTAATATTTCTTGCTTCCACTTGGAGATTGATGATCTCTTACTCATCCTTGGTCAAATTCAGAGAGGCAAGTGTCAAAGGAGAAGTTTCTGGAAGCTTCCATGCCTCTCCACCTCGCAGAATGACACTGCCATTTGTCACTTCTCACCCATCGCACCCCATAGAAGGGATTTTTGAAATGCAACGCACCCACACAGTGTGTTTAGGTGAGATGCAACGCACTTTGCCTATGGAGCAGCTGAAATGATCCTGTTTTGACCAGTTTTGAGCATTCTTTTTCATGGAGAACTTCTGGGAGAAGCTGTAATCAGTTGACCTTGTTCCTTTAGGGGTTAGAACAACACTTTTAGGGACTTAGGAGCCCTTGGTTTATGGACATTTCATGCTTGGGGTTGTAGTGCCCAAAAATGTCTATAACAGTTGCCCCCTAAAGCATGAGGTCGTTAATCTTTTGATGTCGGGTGAAATGCTTTATTATGAGGATCCAAAGTTGTTTCAAGCTGGGAGGAGACCTGTAATAAGATACAATACAATACATTATCTTCATAATATTTTCATGATCTAGCTGAGGCCGGCATTCCCATGCTCAGCTTTATAAATTCATTTTCATGTACATAGGACAGAAAATCGTCTGAGTGTAGACTGATGATTCTGGTAGAGCCATCATCCCTTTGATTGGATGATTATTTGTGTACATTTGATTTCTTTATTTCCCTGAATATATATCGCAGCCCGGATGGATGAAACTAGATCCGGGGTCTTCAATCTCATCCGATCTTCACTCGAGGTACAAGTCTATCCATGTGAGAGATGTTCTGGAGTCGAACATGGAAAGACATCGCCTGATTACCAACCAATGAGGTAAGCTGTTAACAGGCGTGAGAGAAATCACCGATAATGATAATGACCCACAAGGTACTGCAGTACAATTCACGTGGTGTGAATAAAGGACTTGGCGTCGAACAGCACACAAAATATTTTGGTCGAAGACCATTGATGTAAACCTATCGTCGGAAGTGAGAAACTTGCCATTGAGGCATGCAAGCTTCAAAGTACTAAATGGGGTGTTCCTAGATCGACTTCTTGGATAATGAGCTGATGTCGACAAGAAGTGATCCGTCACAGGAGGGCCTTAATGAATCCCACATCAATGACACGAACAAAGCAAATGATTTTAATGGAGGTGAAAACAATCTGATGACATACGGTTCAGGGTGGCGGTCATGAAAGAATGGAGTATGAATGTATTGTAGCGGGTGAGACACAGGTGAATTCTCTGAATGACTTCTCTTGAACATATCGGCGACACTGACATGATGGATTGGTAGCATTACCCCAAATGTGGATGGTGTGATGGGACCATGGCAATGTGACCGGTGAATGAAATAACCCAACCCGACTTGGATGTGGAGTGAAAGTGTCATGTTCAAGAGCGACTCGCTACTAACAAAGTTTCTTCAAGTTTTCTTCCCAATTTTCCCTAGTCATTGCTGACCAGTACCTCTTTATTTTTTTCAAGCTTGAGGAGGATAACATATGCTTGTTCTATAATTTTCCCTCCGGGAAAACCCATCGCTATGTTTTAACGAGCCTAGCGATAGTGAAACTCGTTCTTGTTTGCTATGGACAAGTTTGTCGCTATTAAGTTTTAACGAGTTTAACGACAAAGATAACTCGGTCCTTTTCAATTTTAGAGAGTCTTAAAAGGAATGTAAACGAAACTCCAAAATTCCTTTTTCGTCATCTAATCCCTTAAGTCCGAAAAAGTATAAAACAATACAGAAGGGATGAATTTTCGATACTTTTAACGAGCCGAACAAAACAAGCACTCGATCTTTTTGTGTAATAATCCTTTAGGTCCAAAAAGATTAAAATTTAGAGGAGGGATAGCACTTCCGGTCCCTTTAGCGAGCTGGAGAGGCCAATGGCTCGACAATCTTTTCATATTTTATGAGTCAGTTGAAAAGAGCTTAAAGGAGACTCATCATTTGAGGAACGAGTGATAAAATTGGGTAGCATCTGATTCCAGGTAAGGTTTGGAATGTTCCAATCATGGCAGTGTTATAAGGAGGGCTAGTGAGATCACTCTTCGCAGCTGTTCCTCAAAAGGGGTAAACAATCAAATGGAGGTGAATGATCAGCCAATGCAGGGTGGAGGTGATGATGAGAACACGACCAAGGCTTTCAAAGGCTGAAGTACTACATTCACGATGGTTATTTACCTGGAAATAGTTCATTTTTTAATGAGCTTAAATGTGGGGGGAAACATTTGCTCATGGCTTATGTTTATTTTTTAACGAGCTTGAACTATGTGCTAAAACTGCTCGATACAACGGTCACTTCTTGACTTTACCATAAATAGCTTCGTTCTTTCAAAGATTGTGTTGTATTTTCAATTGCTTCATCAAACTAGTCAGAAATGAACAATATATGTTTGAAAAATGAGTTAGAACACTAATATTTTACTTCGAACTACGTAAAAAGTAATGTAAAAGTGCTTTTACCTCTCATTTTACCATTTCATTTGAACTTTGGTTTGTTGGAGCTTTGGAGGTTCTTTTCCCCCTTGATTTTCATTAGCTGATTTCGGGAGATTCTGTGGACAATTCTCGGCGCCGTCTAGACCAGGTAGGAGCTAAACTTGAGTTCTTTCATTTCATGCTTTCCATTTTTGCATTCTGAGCTCGATGCTTGGGATCCTACCAACCAGGTGTTCCAGATTAGGGGCAAATCCATCCCCTTGACTGTAGTGGACATCTATTTCTTGACTGGCTTATCGAGGCAGGGTGCCCCCATCTCTTTATCAGGTTCGGCCCGAGGAGGTGAATCTGTGAGAGATTATGTTCGCCGGTATTGCAGAGAGGGATCTCAGCCGAGTAAATACGGCAAGATCATCATCTGTGATGTCACTGACAGGTCCCTCAGGACTATTCTATTTACTTTTGGTAGGATGGCTCGTGGTGTGGCTCTTCATGTAGCCAACCGATCTTATATGCAGTATGCCTTGGAATGTCTCCAACCGAAGGTGTTCAACTGATGCGACGCAGTACTTCTTGTGATGAAAGAACAGTTGACCAAGGTGAAGAGTGGGAGGTTGAAGAACTTTGAGTATGGTTCTATTTTGATCGCCTTTGCCTTGGAAAAGATACCACTGATGCAGCCGCAGTATATTGCACTCGACTTACATTCACCGACTAAACCACGTATGCAGAGATGGGTTGACCATATGTCTAGGCATGCTGGTCAGTCTCAGATTTCCTTTTCTGATACCTTCTTCGGGTGGTTTGATCGTCAGGAGATGGTTTATTCCAAGTATCCATATGCCGGTATGGACTTCCGGGGTGATCCAGATTTAGTACTGCCGACTGGTGAATAGTGGGGCGCCATTGATAAATTTTTTGACCATATCCCTGTTTATCATTTCTCTTCTATAATGTCCTTGTGCTTTATTCTGTCAAGACTTAACCAAACTCATGCGTTCATGCAGATGTTGGTCCCATTCGGCCAGTAGTATGCCTGAGACTGCCGGCTGCCGCCCCAGCAGGAGAGGTTGTTGGAAGGGCTATCCTTCGCGACCTTGATGTGGCCAAGACTCTCACAGCATTATAGGAACAGGTTGAGGGCCTCACTCTCGGTATTCCAGATGTGAGGACTGACGAGCTGCCCTTGAGGTTGCAGCAACATACTGCTGGTGTGCCAAGACGATGGACTCGGCTCTTACGCATGATCGCACAGGCTGTGACTTGCTATCACGAGCATCATTAGACTAGGGTGCTCCCTAGCGTTTTGAGTTTTGGGTCATTTGACCAATTTTGTCTTGGTTACAGAACATTATGTGTAAACTATAAACAATTATATATATATTTTTGATTTTCGAAACTTTATTTTGGTTAAGTTACATGATCCAAATGAAAATATTGATGGTATGCTTCTTTTTATAGATGTTGCAAATGTCTATCTAACACATAATGCGCCAATGAGTCAGTTAATGTGTTTAAGGTTCTGGAAATATGTTGATATTGAATAAAATCAAATTTCCTTTCCAAAATCTTAACCCTTAGGAACACGCGATAAATAGCTGGATTTCGGACAGAGTAGATACCAATGAGTTGTAGTATGACGAGTTGTGAGTCTAGCTTGACAATCAGTCGGCGTATACCATGTGTGATGGCATTAGAGAGAAGTTATATCAACGCGCTATATTCAACGATGTTATTCGTTGATCGACCAATACATACCCCTCTGAAACTGACTAACTCGCCGCTTGGATCAAAAATGGCCCAGGCCGTGGAAGATAGGTTCCGCGAACTACGACTCGCTCCGTCGGCATATCCAACACATGACTCCAATAGGTTTGACATCTACAATAAATGTAAAAAGTGGCTTACTTGACCAAAACAAACACTTTAGCGAAAACAAAAACATAACAAAAGCGTACAGGTTACTATACTGAATCATGCATAGTAACGCTTGAGGTACAACCCGTTACAAGGTTGTGCCAATGGAATCCCATCATAGTCCATTAACTCGTAGGCTCCTTTTGTTAACACTCGCTTAACAATATAGGGACCCATCCATAAAGACTTAAACTTACCTGCACCCAATTTATCGGATTCTTGGTCATAAAGCAAGACCAAGTCACCTTCTGAGAAGACACGGGGTTTGACATTCTTGTCGAACTACGCCTTGACTCGTTTCTTATGGGATTCGTTAGCCAAAGCGGCATCACGATGGGTTTCAACCAATTGGATTAGTTCCAAGAAACGAGCCTCCTCTTCTGAAGTTCCGGGGAGAAGGTCAATTGCGAGTTTGAGGGACAAGATTTCACATTGTATTGGTAAGACTGCTTCCAGGCCATATACCAGTTGGAAAGGTGTAAACCCGGTCGCATTCCTTACCGATGTTCGGTAAGCCCACAAGGCTGAGTACGGGATTAGGTGCCAACTTCTTTTGTGAACTCCAATCATCCTTTGCAGCATGCACTTCAGGACCTTGTTGATTGCTTCAACTTGTCCGTTGGCTTGCGGGTAATATGGAGTAGAACTGTCGTGAGACAACCCTAGTTTGGCAGCTAATTCGACCATCATGTGATTGCGAAAATGTTATCCATGATCTGTGACTATAGCTTGTAGGAGGCCGAATCTGGCGACTACATGATTGAAAAAGAAGAGGGCAACTATTTCACTAGTATTATCTAATGTAGGCATCGCCTCGGCCCATTTGGTAAAATAGTCGACTGTGACTATGATATACCCATGCCCCCTGGTCGAGGTGGGGTTACATGTGATGAAATCGATGCCCCATTTGGCGAATGGCCCGACAGCAACTATTGGCTGTAGAGGTGCGGGTGGTCTTCTGGTTTTGCTATCGAAAATTTGACAAGCATGGCAACTTTTGACTGCAGTTATGCAATCTTTGAACATTGTTGGCCAGAAGTATCCCGCTCGTAAAAAAATTTGCGCTATAGCATAACCGGATTGATGCCTCCCACACGCGCCTGAATGGCAATCATTCAGGACTTTTTCGGCCTCCTCATGGGTGAGGCACCTTCTCAGAACCGTATCGATACCACGACGGTATAGTGTATCACCGACGATCATGTAGTCATTTGCTTGGTATCGAATACGTTTTTGTTCAGAGCGAGAGGTATTTGGCCTATATCTTTGGGTTTGGAGATAAATGATTATATCCCCATACCATAGATTGCTTGAAGATATCAGAAACAAATTTTCGTCCATGATCATTTCTTCGGATGTTTCATCATTGGACGACGATGGGAGATCGCATAATAATTCCGAGAAATTGGATTTATGAGATCTGTGGCTTGTGTTTTTTGAATCAGTGATCGGAGAATCCACAGTTTGAACATCTTTATACCAACGTTTCAAATCCCAAGTGGGATCCATCATCAGGGCTGAAGAATGATGAAGCAAGAAGAGCAAAAAACCCTAATAAATACTAATGAGGAAGAATAAGGAAGAGCAAAGAGTCGGCTCTAATTTTTATTTTTATTTTATTATTTTTTATTTTTATATATTTTATTTTAATTTTATTCATCTTAATTATAAATAATTAATTTTTTTTTTTTTTATAATAAATTAATTGTTGAAAATAAATAATTAACTAATATTAATAATATTCTGTTGTTATACATATTAATAATTATAAATAATTAATATTTACTATAAATTAATTGTTATAAATAATTAATAATAATCATATTTTCTTGTTATTCATATTAATTATTAATTATTAAACATAATTAATATTTATAAATAGTATATTAATTAATAAAATTAATGTGAAACTAAAACAATAGTAATCCATTATTATATAATAAATAATTAATTAATATTGTATAATAAACACTTAATTATTATTGTATATTAATAATTAAATATAATAATAATTAATTAATAATATACTAATTAATATATTATATTAATATAATTATTGTATAAAGAAAATAATACAAATGATATTAGTAAATTTAAATGACTAGGATAATAGGTAACAAATATAATAATTAACTAATTAATTAATAGGTTTAAGTTATATTAACTAATTAATATAATAATCAAACTAATAATTAATAATTAATATTTATGGCTAACTAATATAATAATTCATATAATAATTCAAATATCAACTAATAAAATATAAATGAATTAGAAAATAATAACATAATAATGATCCATTGTTATTAATTAATTATTCTTATATAATGATGATTACAAATATTATAATAATTAATTAATTAATTAATGTATTAAATATAATTATTAAGCAATAGGATATTAGTATCTATAGATGATTAGTAAAATAATAATTAACTAAAATATTTTTAATCATAATAATTAATTAATATATTAATACAAAATTGATAATTAATATTTATAGCTAACTAATATTCAAATTTTAATTAATATAATAGTTAATAGAATTAATATAATACTAATATAAGACTAATCAATTGTTATATAATAATTAATTAATACTTAATATAAAATGAAAATTAAATAAATAATATACTAATTAATTAATTAATATAATAATTAATATATTAATTATTAAATAAATTAAATTAAATTTTAATTAATATATTTGAATTATATTAGTAATTATAAATAGTTAATATTTATAGTTAACTAATATAAAATATTAATTAAATTAAATTATTATTATTAAAGTCTAATGATGTAAAAATAGAATAAGAAAAGGAAAGGAGAGGGGACAACATACCAGAGGGATACATTACCTGGGGATGGGATGGCGACTTCCAATTTCTTTTATCAGGGGGAGCCAGCTTCCGCTAATTTCCATGCCATTGTCTCTGTTCAAATTCTGAGGATGCTTAATAATCTCAAGGGCTTCTCTCATCTTACGTCTTTGATAATGTTCTTCTTTCGCGATAATGGATGCGCTTTCTAGGCAAATATGGTGTTTAGTCTTCAAAGAGTGTTCCGCCAATGCTGAGGTACGAGATCTTCCATTTCTGATATCAGCGCCATGTTCTTTGAGCCTTGTCTGGAGGGAGCGACCAGTTTCACCTATGTAGCTTTTTCCACAAGAACAGTCTATTTTATAGACTCCTTTAAGCTGAAGATTGTCAACATCATCTTTAACAGACTTCAAACTTTGTCTGATGGTACCGGAGGCTGAGAAATGAGTGATAATGTTTCTCTTTCTTAGGATTTTAGCGATCTTGTCAGTAACACCATGGATATAAGGAAGAAAAATCTTACCTTGAGGTTGGTCTTGCGTCTTATGCTCATGGGATGACAACTTTCTTTCAGCTCTCTCAAAGGCTTTTTTAATCTCATGCTCTTTGTAGCCTATCCTCTTAAAAGCTGAAACCAAATGTTTCTTTTCTTCATTCAGGTGTTCTGAGTCGGAGATTCGAAGGGCTCTGATGGCAAGGGTGCTTAGAACACCAAACTTTTGGGCCGGGTGATGGTGGGAATCCGCATGGAGGTAGCTTTCTGTGTGGGTTGACTTTCTGAAAACCTTGTGTCCTAGAGAGCCATCTTCTTTTCTGATGATTAGAATGTCGAGAAATGGTATGCTCATGTTTTCTTCAAGTTCCATTGTAAATTTGATTTCTGGGGAGATGGAATTTAAGTGAATGAAAAACTTATCAAGTTCAGCTCTACCATGGGTCCATTTTATGTTGGTGTCATCGACAAAATGCTTCCACCATGCCGGCTTTAAAGGATAAGATTCCAGGGCCTTCTTTTCAAAGTGCTCCATGTATAGGTTGGCTACGATCGGAGATAGGGGTGATCCCATTGCCACACCTGATGTCTGCTCATAAAATATTCCTTGGAAGGTGAACACTGTAGACCTTAAGCAGATTTCAGCCAGCTTTGCAGTCTCAGGATCAGTAACACCTTTTATAACCTGAATGGCTTCATCAAGAGGAATCTTTGTGAATAAGGATACCACGTCAAAGCTAACAAGAATGTCATCACGCTCCATCCTTTCATTTTTAATTAGATTCACAAAGTCTTGGGAGTCTTTGATGAAGGAATCAGTGTTTCCGACAAGGGGTTTAAGGATTTTAGCAACATATTTAGCAAGTTCATAGGTAGGGGAGCCAATAGTATTGACTATCGGTCTGAGGGGAACACCTTCCTTATGGATCTTGGGTAATCCATAGATTCTAGGGACGGTTTCACAGGATGGGGTTAATTTCTTCTTTAATTTCTCATCGAGGTTAGAATTTGAGATGATCTTTTTTACATCCTTCATGATTTTGGACATGGGATTACTGTTCAACCTCTTATAACTGCCACAGTTTAGGTGTTCATTCATTTTGCGCACATAGTCTTCTTTATCTAAGATGACTGCAGCTCCTCCCTTATCTGCTTTAAGAACCACCACCTTCTCATTGCTTCGCAAAGATTTGAAAGCTTTTAGTTCTTCCTTACTCAGGTTGCTTTTGGGAGCATTGGCTTTTCTCATGATGAGAGAAAATTCTTGCCTCAATGCTTCTTTGACTTGGATTTTACAAATTCCGAGAAAACCAGGGCTTTCTTTGACTTGGATTTTACAAATTCCAGATCAAACTCTTGTAGAATTGCTATCCATTTTGAATATTTCCCCCCAGCAGCTATCACGACAATATATATGTCATGGGGTTGCAATCTGATAGAATGATAGTTTTTCGAAAGAGAACGTAGTGTCGAAATCTCTGTATCGCTTGAACAGCTGTGAGCACTAGCTTTTCAACATAAGAATATTTGCTTTCTTTATCATTTAAGTTCTTACTTAAATAATATATAGGATGTTCAATTCCGTTGTCTTCTTGAACTAAAACCATTGCGATGGTTGTATCTGCTGCAGCCAAATATAGGTTAAAGTCTTTTTGATAATCAGGAGCGTACATTAATGATGCTTTCATTAGGGATTCTTTTAAAGCATCAAAGGAAGCTTGCGCAACCTGATCCCAGTCAAAGGGTACTTCCTTTTTCAAAATACACGTATAATCCTTAGCAATTTCGGCATAATTTGGAATGAATCTCCTCAGAAAGTTTGCTTTCCCTTGGAGTTTCTGAATCTGAAGCAAATTTGAAGGTGGAGGCAAATTTATGATTGCCTGAACCTTACATGGGTTGAGACGAATCCCGTCTTTTGAGACTACAAAGCCAAGTAAACGACTAGAACTGACACAAAATACACATTTGTGTGGATTAAGTCGTATTTTGTAGTGTTGGCAACGTAGAAATATCGCTCTTAAATGTTGCGGATGATCAGTCCGCTTTCGCGAATGAGCCGGAAGGTCGTCGAGGTAGGGTTGAACGATGTTTTTGATGTCATGGAAGGCATAATTCATTGCCCTCTGAAAAGTCGCCCCTGCGTTCTTTAAACCAAAGGGTAATTTTCGATATGCGAACATGCCCCACGGATAGATAAATGCAGTCTTTGACTGGTCCTGTGGGCGGATATTTATTTGATTATACCCGGAGAATCCATCCATGAATGAAAAGATTTCACATCCGAAGCATTCATCAATTATCTAGTCGATGAAGGGTGTAGGGTAGTTGTCTTTTGGACAAGCTTGATTTACATCCCTATAATCGACACACACTCTAATTGTTCCTTGTTTTTTCATAACAGGGACAATATTCAATACCCAATCCGTTAGAGGAACCGGGTAAATGAAACCAGCATGGAGAAGTTTTTCAACTTCTGCCTTAATGGCAGCGGCTTTCTTGGGGTGCACCTGCCGTAGCCGTTGTCGTACTGGTTTGACATCTGGATACATATTGATTTCGTGTTCAATGATACTCGAGTCAATGCCTGGCATTTCACTATATGAGCAAGCAAAGACATCTCTGAATTCGCGAAAAAGAGCGTTATATATTTCTAGTTCTGAAGGAGAACAACATTTGCCAACATAAATATTCTCTACAATATCTGTTTTGGTCGAGATGTTTATGGTGATAGTCTCTTCAATGTTGGACAAGTTTCGCTCAGAATCCACCGTGTTTACAGTGTTTGATAGGAAATCAAAAACTGAAGGATGATAAGGGTCATTAGAAGTATTTTCTTCACAATCTGGAAGAAGGGAACGATGGTGGTAATCATCCCATGGTGGCCCTTCAATTACCATTAATTGAACAATCCCTTCGTCGGTGACATGCACTCGCGACCAAGGATCTGAAGGGGTACCATATTCTTTAGACCTATCTACCCAAACGCTTGATGAGCGTTCATTTGGGTTTGCCTCCCATGCTAGGAACATTGATTGCTACAATATTTCTGTTGGGTTTGGAGGTAAAGCCTACACATGATCCATGATGATATCAGTTTCTGAGATCTTTTTAGAAGATATCATACTGCAGATCCCTACCGATGCTACTTCTGCCAAATTGATTGGAGGTGGAAGGGCGAAAGTTCCCATTAATATAAGATCTTTTAGTAGGCCTACTCTGATATTTTGAAGCGAATGGGGGCTTCCATGGATCATTGGAATGATTCCCGTAACTTGAGAACCATTGGGCAGGAAGTTTTGTTGATCTATGATTGTAATCCCTCCTTGAAACGGAAATGATATCTTCCTAAAATAGGTTGACACAACAGCAGCCATAGCATATATCCATGGTCTTCCGAGTAGGATGTTGTAATCCAGATTTCCGTCAATTACCTCAACATCTATTTCTACTGTTTTCCCTCCTAGTTCAACCTTCAAGTTACTTAGGATACCATATGGGGTATATGTTCGTCCGTCAAATGCTTTTAATGTCGTCGAAGATCACGACAAGGTTGGAGATCCTAAAGTTTTCCAGCAACTCATCGACATAATACATGTAGATGCTCCCTCATCAATAATTGTTTGATGAACAGTTTTGTTGAGGGCTTTCACTTGAACGAGGAAAGCTAGTTGAGCTGGTAACTGAGGATCATATCCTTTGTGATCGAAGGATACAAGATTGGAATCATTTGAGTCTATCCCACCAATGGCTGATAATAAAGCCTGCTTTTGGGATGGGCAATTTTGTAGTACCTCAAGAGTCGACATAGCGGATGGCGATTGGGCCAAATCTTCCACTATATTATAATTCTGTGCCACTCTAGCACACTAATAGGTTGATCTTTATCCTTGTTGTCCGACAGCTTTGGATTCCCATAATATTTGTTTCTTGTCAATATCAAAGCATCATTTTGCTATTTGGAAACCGACAACATTAGCACTTGAGACGGGGAAGCATTTCCACTATCAACCAGATTTCTCCCTAGATTTGGAAACAGATCAGTTAATACTGCCGAGGTTTTTGAATTCTTGAAGAATTTTTTAAGCTCAGCTCTGTGTGGACAATATGCGGTCCAATGATCCTCATCGCATATAAAGCATGGACTTTTTGGTTTCCTATTTCCAGGAGGGTTTGCAGAAGATTTTTCAGGTGATGATTCTTCCTGTTTCTTCTTCTTCCCTTTGCCTTTCTTCTTGCCCCCTGGTTGCTTGGTTTCTTTTCCTTTATCAGTCGATACGGCATTTACTTACGAGGCAAGAAGTTCCTCTTTTGAATTTTGACCGGAAATCTTACGGGCCTTTTTAGATGTAGCTTTTGTCGATTTCGTGTCTGTTGCGCTAATCATGCCATCGCCGGCATGAGAGTCATTGTTTGATTTAGGAGGAGGAGGAACTGAGAATTCCAGTCTAGGAGCATCAGGTATTTTGTCGTAGAGCGTGCCGGACTGAGTGTAAATCAAGTCCAAGTATTTCACATGAGCGATAACCTGCTCTTCGGTGACGACCCCCCCTTTTGCCACATCTTCCGTGATGGAAGGCAGTAATGACTTGATAAACCATTCAACTAAGGGTTGATCGGGAACATACGTTTTCACCATTATTCGACGACCTCGCCACTCATGTATATGATCAAATATGTGAGTGGCTGTCGTTTGTTTAAAGTTGGTTAGAAGTTCCGTTCCCGTTTCGTATCTTATCGGTAGCTGAAAATGGGTTAAAAAGGTTGTGGCTAGGGTAAAGAAGTTGTCGAATGAATCTCTAGGCAATTCGATATACCATTTTGCTGTCGGACCAGTTAACGTCCTCTGAAAAAGGTGAAGCCTAATCGAATCATCGTTTAGGGTGTTTGATGAACACCACAGATGAAAGGTCATCACATGATTCGACAGATCTTCACCGGGATTTCCATTAAATTTAGGAATATCTGATGAAAGTTTATGCGGAATCGCTGGCCACCAAGGGGCATAAGCGATTGGATCATTTGTTAACCTATTTAAATCAGGTAACTCTAAAGTTTCCACGAAGGGTAACTGTTGATTCAGGTTAGGTGAAGCATACCCAGGAAAGGATGGGATTGCCTGAGCAGTTGGTCTTTGCATACCAGCATAATGCATTTGATGCTGGTAACTTTGGTAAGGTTGGTGGGCATGACCATTGTAAAATGGTTGATTTTGACTGTTTTGAATATACGGTTGCCCATTATTCGCAAAGACTTGTTGCTCAAAACCTTGATATACTTGTTGGAACTGCGGTTGTTGGTATTGCACTAGCCATGGTTGTGAAGCCATGTGTTGTTGCCCGATACTAACTGTTTGACCAAGATGAGGGGTGATTGTACCCATTTGAACCTGTGTCATTCCACCAGTCGGCGATTGTGGTTGAGTCGCAGGGTCAAGGGGCTGTTGCATTACAACCTGAGAAACCTGAGGTTGGCATACAACAGGCAGCGCTTGAACTTGCGACACTGTCACAATAGTTGGCATAGTTGGTATACTTGACATAGGTAAGCATTGTTGCATCGAATATACAACTCTTGGTTATTGAGGTAGCATCAGTACCCAACTGCTTGAAGTAATTCCAGCATAACCTGAATTTTTTTGTGAAATCCCTTATGGCTATCCTCCCGGAGGGGATAATGAAAGGGCATACTGCCCCCCATATGGTGGTAATCCGGTACTTAAAGGAATGGTTTTCCCTTGAGGGTCGGACTGCCCAAATTGACCTCCAAATGGATCAATTTGTTGAGACTCAACATAAGAGTTTCCGCATATTATTCCGGATGAACAAACAGGAACAGACCATACCGTCGAAATGGCCCCTGAGTGGGCTCCTTCTAGTGATTGAGAGCTAGTCGGGACAAATGGTATACTAGAGAAAATTGTTGGAGTGATAGCAGGGAGTTCTGTCGTCGCTGTGTCAGACGACACAGTCCTAGATGTTGACGGTTGTTCAGACATTTCTAGTCTATCCAAAAGATTACCTAGCGATTCTACAGGAGCTTCCGCTGGTGGTAGACTAACTTCTGATGAAGAAGGATACAGAGTGATCCCGACTCCAAATTGCGATGGAGTACTAGATGGAGGATCTTCCACAATCTCTTCTATAGCAATCAGACCAGGTGGAAGGGGTAGACTGTCAGGTCCGTAGAATATTTCTGGTACCAAAGAAGGTATGGAATCGGCAACGATAGATGTTTGAGGAGCAACGCTCTCCAAACTGATTGTAGATGGAACTGGTTTAGTGACACAAGTGTTTACCCTCAGACTAGGATCAGTACCACTATCCTTTTGTGGCTGCTGAACTTCTTCTGTAAAGGCAGGGATACCAGAAATGTTTGGAGTAACCGGAGTCTCTGATGTTGTTGGAACACTTGTTCTAACTTTAACAGGAGATTTGGAACCAGTTAAACGAGTTCGCTTTGTCCGTACTAGCTTCGATTTCGGAGACAAAGACGGTTGACTCGTAAGCCTCCGCGAATGACGGGGTTTCAATTGACTTTCTTCCATGATTGCGGATTACTCAATCAACTAAAAATAAAGGGGAAGTATGTTTCCGAATTAGATGAATTTTAGACGCTTTGACACAACTTGTTTTTTCAATTTTTAAGAGTCGAGAAAAAATAAAAGATGACTCTAGTCGCCTTTGATTTTTAATGAGCCTGAAGTGAAAAGTGCTCAGATGGACCTTTTCCGTTAAGGAGTCTGAAAAGGAACGAAAGGGACTGCTATGGAAATCTAGGTAGAGGGATTACCAAACTAATCGCAAAACTGCAGAATACTTTTTACGGTATGGCAGTCAATCTTCCCGAATGTTGTATTCAGTGCATTGCGATCGATAGGGAGGCAGACACGGCTTCCTATGGATAAAGGATTAAGCCTATTGGGGTCTCCAAAAATATACTCGATGGTACGTGGGAGCACAAGTCTGTACTGGTACTTATCGTCTCAAAGTGGAGGAATCACCCAACCATCAGTGACAACAACAATTACCAGGCTTTACAACGTCGGAATATGTCTCTAGCCTTGACTTCTAAATGTTGTGTGTTAGGTTCCAAAGAGTTGTTATATTCATTGAATTCATTTTATAGTTGATCTTGTTTATGAAGTTTACCTTTCAAGTTCACCACGAGATGTAGATGTGTAATTCCTAAAATGCAATCTAAGATGATAAATAGTCTTTTATCTTCTTTGTGCAATGAAAATCATAGCTACTAAGGAAAGAGAGACAATATCTTTCACAAAGAGCAAAGAGCACACTCTAAATGCACTTTCCTAAATCAAACCAATCAAACAGTCTAAATGCAAATGCACATGCATGTATTTGTTTTCGACTTTCTTAGTATGTAAATGATAAAAAGAAAGTTGATGCACAAATCTGAATTGCTTTTCAAGCGACAGTTATCAACAAGTTTCTTTTCGAAATAAAAAATGGAGGTAATCACAACACCTTACGATTTGGAAATGAATACTTGTTTTCGACACTAGAAAAATTACAAATTCAGACCAAATACAATAGTAACAGGATAATCGACTATCTACAGCAATCAAACTCTTTCCTATGCTTAAAAACGACACTTGCAACGCTTTCAAATCAGAGGATGACAGTACGATTACGTTACTTTTGCAAAGGAGAACTGAAAATTACCAAACAAACACAAAAAAACATTTACAGTTCTTTTGTACAAAGGAGGTGGAATAACAACAACGAAATGGGGTCTCAAACAGAGATATATTGATCATAGGTAGCAAAATTCATGAATAAAACTAGAAAGAATGAACTATAGAAACCAAAACTGAACAATGCCCTGTCTGATCAGCGCACCTGTAACACAGGGAATTTGAAATGTAGCGCACCTACTACACTCGGGAAGCGTGCTAAATTTCATATTCACGAAAAAGTACCTGCGTTGGGCCAGAGACGAGACTTTGCTTGGGTTCCGGGTCACAGTTTGCAGTTAGTTCATGGGTTTTGGCCGAGAAAATGGTAATTAGTGATGCAACAATCAGGGGTAGATCTAAGGAGGATCTAAGAGCTATCACAAAGGGCAATCAGAGAGTTTGTAAATCAGTTGTTTAATTTATAAGCAAATCTCGGAGATCGACAGAAGCGGCATTTATCTACTTTTCATTTGCATAGCAAATGCAGTTCCAAAGCTACCTGGCTCGACTTCAGGCTCTGTCTGTAAGTTTATAAAATAGACAACAAGGAAGATAAACAAACAAACTAATTCGTCCCCAGCAGAGTCGCCATTTTTTTACAGGGAAAAGTGTCTACACAGAACTACTTATCCCACTAAGGTGTGATAGCTACCTTAGAAACAAATAGAGTAAAGCTACTTTCGTTTTTCCTTTATGAAGTATAGATGAGAGAAGAACAAAGAAGACCAACCTCTGTCTTGCGCTAATCTCCTAGTTCGATTCTTCTCTCTCTTGATAGTCTTTCGCTACTTGTTTCCTTGCATGCCCAGCTTCACAAAGTACCTGTAAGATCACAGTAGCATAGCACTATACAAGAACATGGATCTATAATCATAAACAATCTAGGATCAGATGTAAATTGACCATACAAATGCAGCAAACATGAATGACACAAGAGTATGGAGGAAAACTTGAATAGCTTTTATTGATAAGCAAGAAAGAGCCAAGGGGAGTTACAACCAGTTGTTATGACCCAGCATCATCCTCTCAGCAAGGAAGCCCCTCTTCACCTCATAAAAAGCTTAGATCACCCAACAATCTGATGTTGTCTCAAGAAGCCAACAACAATTCCTTACAATATGCAAAATTCCAGCCTGTGGATCTCTGGGATGAGGGATCCATATATAGATATCTGTAAGGGAGATGAGTCAGCTTGTGATTTGATTAGTGTCTTCCCTCTGATAGTTATTGCTTCCACTTGGAGATTGATGATCTCTTACTCATCCTTGGTCGAATTCAGAGAGGCAAGTGTCACAGAAGAAGTTTCTGGAAGTTTCCATGCCTCTCCACCTCGCGGAATGACACTGCCATTTGTCACTTCTTGCCCATCGCACCCCATAGAAGGGCTTTTTGAAATGCAACGCACCCACATAGTGTATTTAGGTGAGATGCAATGCATTTTGCCTATGGAGCAGCTGAAATGATCTTGTTTTGACCAGTTTTGAGCAGTTTTTTTTCATGGAGAACTTCTGGGAGAAGCTGTAATCAGTTGACCTTGTTCCTTTAGGGGTTAGAACAACACTTTTAGGGACTTAGGAGCCCTTGGTTTATGGACATTTCATGCTTGGGGTTGTAGTGCCCAAAAATGTCTATAACACTTACCTCCTTTAGAAGCCATTGGTTTCCATTCTATTGTTTTACAAGAACCTTACCCATTCCAACAATTTTATGGGGGTTTATCATCACCCAAACGGACTAGTCCAAAATATCCTTGAACATAGTCATGAAAATATTTCTTATTAGGTGTGGCATGGAATGAGGCCACTGAATATACCACCCAGGAATCAATATTATTTTCGAAAGAAAGAATCAAAGCATCTTGTAACACCTCACCTATCACATTTGCTTCATGATTTTTTTCTTGTCGTGCATCTGCTTCTTTTCCCTTCCGAGATCTACAATCTTTCTTTAGGTTTCATTTCTTTCCACATTTCTAGCACACAATCCCTGATCTGGACTTGGATCTGCCTTTCCTTGATTTATTGCGATATCCTGAGCTCTTTTATCTTTCCATTTTTCTTCCCCTAGACTCTGCACTCAAAGAATTACCCGATGTCTCACCAGAGCTTTTCCATCACATTTCCTCACTAAGGATAGCACCAACAACATCATCAAACTTTAAAGTACTAGATCTAGAAACATAGTTAATAATGGCCATTACTAAACCATTCCAACTTTCTGGCAATGAGCACAAGAATAACAGATCTCTAAATTCATCATCAAAGTTTACCCCTATAGAACTTAACTGACTTGTAATAGTATTAAAATCATTTAAATGGTCTGCAACAGATCCATCTTTTGACATCTTCATATTAAATAACTGTTTCATAAGAAATACCTTGTTTGAGGCTGAGGGTTTTTCATATAGTTTTGCCAACGCCTTAATCAAACCATCTGTCATTGTTTCCTTCGAAATGTTGAAGGTGACCGATGATACGAGGCACAACCGTATTGTTCCAAGTGCCTTTCTATCGAGAAGGTTCCATTCTTCATCTGTCATACCTGTCGGCATCTTTGTTTTTCTGCCCAATGGTAGTTACAGATCTTTCTGATATAGATAATCTTCCATCTACATCTTCCACAGCAAGAAGTTTTGGCCATTAAATTTGTCGACCCTAAGCTTACCATCTTCCGCCATTGCTCCCGCTCAAACGAGGAACCCTTCTTTCTTGTGAGTTTATCAGCCAAATAGACCTTCAGCTCTGATACCAGTTGTTAGAAAATTATATATTATATAGCAATGGAAAACATAGAATATTGCATAAATATAAACACAGAAAACACATAAAACCAGAGAGACACATATATATGTGGTTCACCCAGCTTAGGCTACGTCCACCTCGGACAGCCAGTCCTTCCTTTCTATTATCCAGCAAAATGAAGAGACACAACCTACAACAGATCTGCTGTAATATCCTTTGTTTTCTCTCACAGTCTCACCTCTCTGTTTCTTGCTCAGAGAATATCTATTACACAGCCTCAATACAATTCCCTCATACAAAGAGAGGGGTTTCCTTCTAGGGCAAAAACCCTAAACTAAACATAAGTTCTACCATCAGATCATCCACCTAATGAACAACTCAAATTGACTAGAAATTACTATACTTTTACAAGGCAATTTTACATATGTTTTTAGCCTCGGGGGTGCTGCCCTCGAAACCCCTGCAGGTCCCTGGACCCCCCAACTGGGGGGGTTTAGCCCCCCTAGACCCCCGCATGGAGGGGTGTACAAAATTCCTGGGTATACATCCGGCTAAGACCTCTAAATAATCATGCTCCACACCCAACGGAGTTCAGAATATCTATAAGATAGAGGCAGAGGATTGTGCTTCTTTAAGTCCAAAAGTAGAAAATATGTTGAGCTGAAATGTCAGAGAGTTGTGTCATAGGCGATTGGGCCACTTGCATCATGTGGCTTTGAAGATATTGCAACAAATATCTACCGGTCTTCCCAATGGTACACTTGAGAAAGTTGGTACATTCAAGGGTTTTACTTCGGGAAAATACACCAAGTCTTCCTTTGGAGACAAAGATAGTCGAGTAGAGTCTATTATGGAGAGAGTCCATTCAAATGTGTGTGGACCATTCTCGATAGAACCCATGGCGAAGAACGGGTATTATGTTATATTTTTTGATGACTTTTCTCATAAAGTATGGGTTTTTTTTATGCAGAAAAAGGATCAAACTTTCACAGAGTTCTGTGAGTTCAAAGCATTGGTAGAGAAAGAGTCTGGAAAGAAGGTTAAAGCTCTACAAAGTGATAACGATGGTGAGTATGTCTCCAATGATTTTAAGAACTTCTATGCAATGGAAGGGATTAAATGAGAGTTGACAGCACTCAATAACCCTCAGTGGAATGGGGTTGCTGAGAGGAAGAATAAGAGAATAATAGGGGAAGCAAGGGCGATGTTGCATGATCAGTGCCTACCACTACACTTGTGGGTTGAAGCATTCAACAAAATGCTTTATGTTCAAATTATAACCCACATCGGATACTTGACATGAAGACACCAGAGGCCAGATGTTTGTCACTTCAGGATTTTTGGGTCTTCGGTTTATTTCCATGTGACCAAAGATGCATGGAAGAAGCTTGAGCCAACAACAGAGTTGGAGATCTTTGTGGGGTACAATGATACACCCCACAACTATCAGGTGTACATTCTGAACAATTGGATGATAGTGGTTCACAAGGATATTAGGTTTGATGACGAGAAGGTCATGTAAGTATCCCTTGAGAGGGAGCTTAAGCTACATGCAGATGAGGATATTTTAGATCCTAAGGTTGAGGGGCCTCAGACTAATGTGGAGTAGCCACATGTAGAGGTTCAGCGAGTGGATACATCCACTCAGGCAGAGTCTTCCAGAGAGACAAGAAAGCGCACTAGAGAGGCTAACAGATTGTTGGATGATGCAGAAGAGATTGTGTTGAAAATATCAACAAGAAATGCTAAAAATAGCATTCCTATAGATAGAATTTCGGGATACATTCCAATTTTAATTAGTCCCTAAATTAAAATTGAGAATTAAAATTTGAATTTGAGCTCAGCAACTATTTGTAAATTAATTCATTAATTCATCTTGAGTTAATTAGTTAGAAAAAATCAAACATGAAGTCTATGTGAAGACATGTAACAGTTATCCCTTTGATTGAGGAAGTTATCCCTTAATTAAGAAGATCAGGATGAGTTGTACTTTGATTTGTAATTAGTTAGCTCAGTTAACTGAGTTAAGTCCAGTTAGATTAGTTCCAACAGATTGTGGAATTGATTGTGAGTTCAGTTTGTCAGCATGTAACTAGTGTACTTCAGATAACTGAGTATTCTCTCATAAATAACTCATGCATGTCAGTTCAAATAGAGACCCAGTTGAGGTCAAAGGATGGGATAGTGTACTATCAGTTGCAGGAATATTCCCATGAGAATATCTCTTGCATGCAGAAGGAATTCTTTCCTTGAGGATTGCACAGTTATTTCAGAGGTTAGTGAGCAGTGTGCGAGGTAATTACGCACAGGTGGCAGCTTGAGGACCCAAGAGAAACTATGCAAGGAAATAGGAGGCTTGGAGGACTAAAGGAAGGCATATGTGTTGTCTATTTTCTGTCTATGAGCAGAAGTGAGGGATTGTACTGAGAGCTGGATAGCTTGTGAGATAAATCTTTGTGTAATCCTGAGATATTTCCACTTGTATGATAATACAGATAGCGGGGTTTTTAGCTGAGGCTTTCCACAGAGTATTCTTCTATGTTCATGTGTGATTGATTTCTTCTTCATCTGTTATATGTGTTCTATTTGATCTTTCTCAAATTCGATTAAGCTTCTACAAGTTTGTTAGTAGAATTAGATCAAGTATTTTTCTTTAGTATATTGCATTATCAGGTGATCTACAGTGAGAATTTCTACATGGTATCGAAGAAAAGGTGATCAAAGCAGAGAATAATATACAAAGAAGGGATAAGTTCAAAGTTTGAAGTTCCTGATTGTAGAAATCGAATTCTTATCACATCTCAAAGTTCACCAATGGCGTTCAATGGTTTGAGACTCGAGTATGCCCTGGATGGCAGCTCGAATTATATAGCCTGGAAGGATCGAATGGAAGTGGTATTAGAGGACAATGGTTTGAAGGACTTCATTGATCAAGAAGTCCCCAAACCAGCAGCAGCTAATGCCTAAGAATTGGCGGAATGGAAGAAATGTGTGGCTAGATCGAGGATGATTCTTCTGGAGGGAGTTCGAGACCATATTGTCTCGAGTCTCCATGGGAAGAAGACATCGTTTTCAATGTGGAAGACATTGAAGGATCTATATCAGAAAAACAGCGATCAGAGGAAGCTGGCACTAAAATAAAAGCTTTGGAAAATCAAGTGTGAAAAGGGTGACACGATCTCTACATATATGATCAAGATCACCACCTGCAAGGGTGAGCTTGGAAGTGTAGGAATCACGACATCCAATGATGACATGGTGAGTCTTGCTCTCCTCAGTCTTCCTAAGAGTTGGAATAGCTACCAAGACTCAATGAATGGAAGAGAGAAAGTACCAAATTGGGAACAACTGTGGTCAGATCTGATAAAGCATGAGATCAGGATAAGCACTAGAGATGGTTCTTCATCAAAGCATGATGATGAAGGCAAGTAAGGCGAGGAAAGGGAAAGGGAAGGCTTCCCATTCCAAATCGAGTTCTTCCCATGGTGGGAAGAATATTGACAAATCTAAAGTGTGATTCTTTAATTGCCATGAGGCGGGCCATTATGCAACAAATTGTCCACAGAATAAATCCAAGAAGGGATCCTCGAAGGATCAGATGGTGAGGCGCTGGCCTCATAGTTCGAATTGGATTTTACCCTCATCGCATGCAGGTTTCATCAATGGTGGGTTGTGTTTGGTACTTGGACAGTGGAGCCTCATTCCACATGATCGTCAACAAGAGCTTATTCAGTACCTTTGAGGAGAAGGACCTCCAGATGCACATAGAGATGGGCGATGATGGAAAGTACCATGTTTCAAGTGAAGGTATGGTTATGTTTCAGAGGGAGCATGGAGCTCCTCTCACCCTGACTGATGTAAAGTATGTTCCTGGACTGAAGAAGAACCTGGTATCCGTCACAATATTGGAATACAAAGGCTATGCTGTAGTCTTCAGTAAAGGAAAGGCGTTTCTGAGACACATCGCCACGGGTCAGACCAAGAGGATTGGGATTCGATTGAAGAATCTCTACAAGCTAGAGGTAGATGATTGTGTTGCATTGAGTTCCAAAGAAAAGTTGGTGCAAAGCCAAGATATTGGCAAGTTATGGCATATAAGGTTGGGCCACTTGCATCATGGGGCCTTGAAGATTATGCAACAAATCTCTACCGAACTTCCCAAAGGTAAACTTGAGCAAGTAGATAAATGCAAAGGTTTTACCTTGGGTAAGTATGAAAAATCTTCCTTTCATGATCGAGACAGTCGAGCTGAGGCGATCTTTCAACGAGTTCATACAGATGTGCGTGGACCATTCTCGACTGCATCCACTGTGAAACAAAGGTACTATGTTATTTTAATTGATGATTTTTCTCATGTGTTGGATCTATTTCATGTAAAAGAACAATCAAACCTTCTCTAAGTTTTGTGAGTTCAAAGCTTTGGTTGAGAAGGAATCAGGGAAGAAAATAATGTCCTTGAGAAGTGACAATGGTGGAAAGTATGTCTCTCAAGAGTTTAAGGACTTCTGTGTAGCAGAAGGAATCAAACAGGAGTTAATTGCACCCCATAACCCACACTAGAATTGGGTGGCCGAGAGGAAGAACAGAATGATTGTGGGAGCAGCTCGGGTGATGTTGCATGACCAAGGCCTACCACTTCATTTGTGGGTTGAGGCATGCAATACAGTGGTATACTTGTAGAATAGAAGACTGCATCACATAATTGGGATGAAGACACCAAAGGAAGCTTTCTCTGGGAAGAGACTAGATGTGAGTCACTTTAGGATCTTTGGCTCATTGGTATTTTTCCATGTGACCAAAGATGCCCGGAAGAAACTTGATCCAACAGCTGAGTTGGGGATACTTGTGGGGTACACTGATACACCCCACAACTATTGGTTGTTATTACCTACCAGTTAGAAGACAATGGTTCGAAGAGATCTAAATTTTTACGAGTAGAAGGCCATGCGAGTTCCCCTTGAGATGGAGCTCAAGTTGCATGCAGAGGAGGAACTTTTGGTTCCTAAGGAGGAGGAGCCTCAGACTGATGCGGAGCAGCCACATGCAGAGGTTCCAGGAGTGGAGACATCCACTCATGCAGAGTCTTCTAGAGAGGGGCAGAAATGCACAAGGGAAGTTGACAGATTGTTGATGGATGTGAGAGAGAATGTGGGAGAGCCATCTTCTCAGCACAGGCAGAGGAGGTCACCTGAGCGGTACACTGGTTACATGGCCCTTGTTGTGGAATGTATAGAGACCAAACCATATTCCTTCGAGGAAGCAGTGCAACAACCCTTTTGGGTTGATGCTATGGTGGAGGAGTATGACTCCATAGTTTGGAACAATGTTTCGGATGTTATTCCAAGACCGAAGAACAAGTCAGTGGTGAGTTCCCATTGGCTTTACAAGTTAAAGCAAGAAGCTAATGGTAGTGTGGAGAAACATAAGGCAAGGTTTGTTGCCTGTGGTTTCTCACAGGTCAAGGGGATCAAATATGATGAGACTTTTTCTCCAGTAGCAAGATACTTATCTATCAGATCGATGTTGGCACTATCAGTATAGATGGGTTAGAAGATCCATCATATGGATGTGAAGACTGCATTCCTCAATGGAAAGATTGAGGAAGAGGTGTACATAGAGCAGCCGGAAGGATTTGAGACCTTCGATCGTGAGTCACATTTGTGCCGACTCAAGAGAGATTTGTATGAGATAAAGCAAGCACCTCATTCTTGGTACACCAGGATCGAAAACTACTTCACCAGGTTGGGCTTCACAAAAAGTGAAGCAGATGCGAACCTGTACCACATCATGGTAGAAGATAAGCCATTGGTCATTGTTGTTTATGTTGATGATCTAATATTAATAGGTGATGATTAGTTGATCAAGTCTTGCAAGGACGACTTTGCAAGAGAGTTTGAGATGAAAGACATGGGTCTCATGCACTACTTTTTAGGCATGGAAATGTGGCAGAAGGATGGGGAAGTGTTTGTGTCCCAAGGCAAGTATGCCAATGAGATACTCAGGAGATTCCACATGGAGAAGTGCAAGCACATGTTGACTCCTCTAGCAGGTAACTGGAGGAAGGAGGATGCTACTTCAGGTGAGGTAGTAGTTGCTACTGTGCATCGGTAGCTTGTGGGTTCATTGATGTATTTAGTGAACACATGACTAGATTTGTGCTTTGCGGTGAACCAGCGGAGTCAAGCTATGGTTCAGCCTACCAAGCTGTTTTGGAAGGTAGCTAAGCATGTGTTGAGATACCTCAGAGGCACATCTCAGTATGGATTATGGTTTATATGGATAGAGGGAGTGAAGCTTCAAGACTTCACAGATGTAGATTGGGCAGGGAGTCCATCAGATCGGAAGAGCACTTCAGGAGGAATTTTCAACCTTCGTTCAACTGCAGTTTCTTGGTACAACAGGAAACAGAGGTCAGTTGCACTTAGCTCAGCAGAGGCTGAATACATGGATGCTAGTCAGACAGCATGTGAGGCCATTTGGATGTGGAAAATTCTAGTTGGGTTGTTTGATCAGAGGATGGATCCAACTGTGGTCTATTGTGATAAACAGAGTTGTAACAAACTCTCTAAGAATGAAATATTTCATGATAGGTCCAAGCACATCGATATCTGATATCATCATCTCCGATACTGTGTGGTGAAGAGGATCATGTTGTTGCAGTATGTTTCGACCGAGGAGCAGGATGCAAACATTTTGACTAAGGCATTGTCAAAATGCAGATTCTAGTTCCACAAAGACAGGATTGGGGTGACAAATAATCCCTTTCTTGTTAGGAGGGAATGTTGAAAAAGGCAACAAGAAATGCTAAAAATAGAATTTCTATAGATAGCATTTTGGGATACATTCCAATTTTAATTAGTCCCTAAATTAAAATTTGAATTTGAGCTCAACAGTTGTTTGTAAAATAATTAATTAATTCATCTTGATTTAATTAGTTGGAGAAAATCAAACATGAATTCTATGTGGAGACATGCAATAGCTATCACTTTGATTGAGGAAGTTATCCCTTAATTAAGGAGATCGGGATGATTTGTACTTTGAGTTGTAATTAGTTAGCTCAGTTAACTGAGAAAAGTACAATTACATTAGTTCCAATAGTTTCTGGAACTGATTGTGAGTTCAGTTAGTTAATGCATGCATGCATGAAACTAGTGTACTTCACATAACTGAATATTCTCTCATAAATAACTCATGCATCTCAGTTCAGACAAAGACCCAGTTGGGATCAAAGGATGGGATATTGTACTATCAATTGTAGGAATATTCCCATGAGAATATCTCATGCATGCAGAAGGAATTCTTTCCTTGAGGATTGCACAGTTATTTCAGAGGTTGGTGAGAAGTGTGTGAGGTAATTACACACAGGTGGCGGCTTGAGGACCCAGGAGAAACTGCGCAAGGAAATAGGAGGCTTGGAGGACTGAAGGAAGGCATATGTGTTGTCTATTTTCTGTCTATGAGTAGCAGTAAGGGATTGCACTGAGAGTTGGATAGCTTGTGAGCTAAAGCTTTGTGTAATCCTGAGATATTTCCACTTGTATGATAATATAGATAGCGAGGTTTTTAGCTGACGCTTTCCCCAGAGTATTCTTTTGTGTTCATGTGTGATTGATTTCTTCTTCATCTATTATATGTGTTCTATTTTATCTTGCTCAAAATTGATTAAGCTTCCGCAAGTTCATTTATAGAATTAGATCAAGTTTTTTTCTTTAGTATATTGCATTATCAGGTGATCTACAGTGATAATTTCTACAGATTGTGGGAGCAGCCTCTTCTCAATGCAGACAAAGGAGGTCACCAGAAAGGTACACCAGATACATGGAACTTATGTGTGCATGCGTTATAACAGAGCCATCTTCCTTTCAAGAAGAAGTACAACAGCCTGTTTGGGTTGATGCAATGGTGGAGTATGAATCCATAGTTCGAAATAGTGTTCGGGATGTGGTCCCACGATCGAAGGAAAAGTCAGTTGTGAGATCTTGTTAGCTTTATAAGGTAAAGCAAGTTGCATATGGTGGTGTGGAGAAGCATAAGGACACATTTGCGGCTCGTGGCTTTTCACAAGTAGAGTGGATTGACTATGACGATACATTTGATCCTCTTGCAAGGTACTTGTCAATCAAATATATTTTTGCACTCTCAACACAAATGGGTTGGAAGATCCATCAGATGGATGTGAAGATTTCCTTCCTCAATGGCATGATTGAGGAAGATTTGTACATAGAGAAGCTTAAAGGTTTTGAAACCATGGACCATAAGTCACATGTGTGTTGACTCCAGAGAGAGCATTGTATGGGTTGAAGCAAGTACCCTGTGCTTGGTACACCAGGATAGATAGCTACTTCACTAGGTTGGGCTTCACGAAGAGTGAAGTGGATGTGAACCTGCATCACATAGTGGTGGAAGGTAAGTTTTTTATCATTGCACTTTATGTAGATGATCTCATACTGATAGATGATGAGAAGCTCATCAAATCTTGCAAGGAGGACCTTACAAGAGAGTTTGAGATGAAGGACATGGGGCTCATGTGTTACTTTCTTCGAATGGAGGTATGGTAGGTAGATGGGGAGTTGTTTGTATCTCAAGGAAAGTATGCCAATGAGATACTCAGGAAATTTTGCATGGAGAGCAGTAAACCCATGGAGACTCCTCTAGATGGTAACTGGAGGAAGTAGGATGCTACTTTAGGGGAAGTAGTGAAAGTTACTGTTTATACAAAGACTATGGATTCACTCATGTACTTGGTGAACACCCGACCATATATGTGCTATGCAGTTAACCAACTTAGTCGAGCGATGGTTAGGCCTACCAAGCTATATTGGAAGGAAACAGAGCATGTATTGAGATACCTCAAGGGCACTACTCAGTTTGGGTTATGTTATAGATGGACAGAGGGAGTGAAGCTTCAAGGCTTCACTGATGAAAATTGGGCAGGGAGTCCATCCGACAGGAAGAGCACATCAGGAGGGATCTTTAGTATTGGGCCAGTGATAGTTTCTTGGTATAGCAGGAAATAGAGATCATTTGCACTCAGTTCGACAGAGGAAGAGTACATGGCTGCAAATCAGGCAACATGTGAGGCTATCTGTATGAGGAAGATCATGGTTGGTTTTGATTGGTCAGGAGATGAATCTGACAATGATTTATTGTGATAGTCAGAGTTGTATCAAACTCTCTGAAAATCTAGTCTTTCATGATCGATCCAAGCATATTGATATCCTATATCATCATCTCAGAGATTTTGTATTGAGACAGATCATGTTTTTATTTTATGTTCCCATCGAGGAGCAAGATGATGACATCTTGACAAAGGCATTGTCAAGATGTAAATTTGAGTTTCACAGAGACAGGATCGGGGTAGTTGATAATCCATTTCTTGTTGAGAGGGAGTGTTGAGAAATGGCAACAAGAAATTCCAGTTTAATTTGTCCTTGAATTAAACTATGAATTAAATTCGAATTCTATTCTCATAGAAACTTAAAATTAATTATTAAGTTTATTAAACTTACTTATCTTAGGAAATTCGAGTTGGAAGTCTTTTTGTCGTCATGTGTATGTTCTCCCTACTTTGTAAGAGTCCAGTGTGAGTTAATTGTGAGTTGTAAAATATAAGACTCAGTTTCATGTGTCAGTTCAGTTAAATTAGTTATCAATCTAATTGAGAGAGCTAAAAGTGAGTTAACATTCAGTGGTGTCACTAATTAACTCCACCAATGCTACTCTAGGTAACTGAATATTTACTCATCAGAAACCCATGCATGTCGATTATGAGAAAGACCTAGTAGAGAATAGAGTGCAAGGACAGTGTGCTAATTGTTTTAGATTTTTCTGAGTTGCATTGATAGTGCATGCATTTAGGAACTGACCCTTGTGGGATTGCATAGTTTTTAGAGGCTTTATTTCCCTTTAAATAAAATTTATCATCCATAGGAATCACACATTGGAATAGAGACTTGGAGAGCTTGTGAATAGGCTAAGCTTTGACCTTAAGCTTGCTTATGAGTTGGAGATTGAATTTACTAAGTGTTGGGATTGTTATAGGGAGAACAAGCATTGTAATTTCATTTTGATTTTCTGGATTAATACAAAATAGATAGTGGGGTTTTGAGCTATGAATTTCCCCATATATTTATTTTGTTATGTTCCTTTGATTATCTTCCTCTATTGATTATTGTTTGCTCCATGTTTATGGGCTTCTGTTGTAAAGAGTAGAAGTAGATTATTGTGTCTTGCTTTAGAAAATTGCATTAGCGTGTGATTCTACAAGATTTTCTACATGCATGTGATTGATTGCAGGGCTGGTTGATCTGTAGGGAAGCAGGAAAGGGAACCTTCACCACTTCTATCCTAAGATCTTTCATCTCCTCCTTCCACTTCCAAACTCTATCCCAAAACCCTATTTTACAAGCTATTTTGCCTAGGTCACCAAGAGCAGTCATCCTAGTGCAAGACAAGCCTTCAAGAGGCCCTGAGCTTGGATAGGGGCTCAAATAAACCTCCTTTCATTTTATTCAACTAATATCCACCTCTCCATACCCTAAAGACATCGTTCTCACCTTCAAAAACCAGTCAGATGCATTCCTGTAGCATTACAGGATTGTTTGTAACATTACAGGCTTCCTGTAGCAAACCTGTAGCAACATTTTCCTTCAACAATTTTGATCCCTGCCGCAACTTTGACTAAGTATAGATGCATAATGACCCCCAACTGTGATAATATGATCATGGAAAGCTCTTAGGCTAGTCCAAACCTTCCTTTTCTTCACTGCAAAAACAAAGTAGATTTAGTTTCTTTATTACGCAAGTAAGTTATTGATTTATGAGCAAGAATGAACTAGGTAGAAGGTACATGCAATTGGTAGTTTGATGAATTATGCAAGATAAATTAGTTTCCTTTCTACAAGTAGATGAGGTAATTTGATGAATTCTACAAGATAACATAGCTTTATTTCTGCAAGTAGGTTAGCCTTTGTTCTTTCATGAATTGATTAATTAGGTTTTTACAAGTTGAGTCAATTGAATTTCTATTTTCATAGCTAGAAGCAATTTCCAATTGTCATTTTATCAAGATTTCATTCTAATTCAGTAGGAGGAAGGGTCTTTGAGCACTTTTTGATCTAATGTTATAACTGAGAGTGGCACAAGTGGAATCCTATCTGCTATGCATATAGCACTGGAATCCTATCTGTTGATAATTTGAGTTGAGGAGCCCTTGGGAGTTGCAACATTCTTGTTACAATACTAGGGCTCACCAATAGCGATCGCTACCCTAAAATTCATATATCGGGTCTTCACTTTATGAATCTATGACATAGCTTTTTCATTCATGGGATATTAAGGACACTCCTGATATCACTAGATATTAATAAATTCCTTCTTACATCCTTTTGTTTAACCCCCCACCCAATACATCTTTCTAATACAAAAGGACTTTATTTTTAATAGATGTCCCTTTTATACCCCCAATACCTATAAAACCCACATACCTGTCATCCTCTCCTCCCCTTGACATCCACACAAATACCTATAGTATATTGGCTTTTTCTTTTAAAATGTTCAAACTCCCTTTATGAATGAACATGATAAGATATTGGTCAAGAAGGTGAACAGCTATCTACAATGCTTATCATTTGTCTCTGTAGATGACGACCTGGCCAGTGGCATTTTAGTGGTCAATTTAAAATATGGAAAAGTATTTGGCATGGGGACCTTTAAATACAATGTGGCTTTGTAGCAGACATGCAAGTGTGCTTTATGAGTGTAAACTTGCGTGTCTGCGAAAAGAAATCGCTTGTTCCTTCAACCCACACCTATGGAGTCGTCGTTACCTTTATCTATCACCGTTAAGGTTCCTGGTTTTGTGAGAATTTACGAAGACGGAGCGGTTGAATGGTTGTTCCATCAAGGTACGGTTTCCCCTTCTTTAGAGCTCAAATCTGTTGATTTGTAAGGAGTGGAATCTAAAGATGTGGTCATCGATCCTCAAAAAGTCATCTTCATTTGTCTCTACCTCCCTCAGTTCAACGTTACTGATGGAAAAGAAATAGTCCCATGAAAGCATAAATAACGATTCTATAACAATCGAAAACTAACTTTAATGTGGAATAAATTTTAATGCCCAAGAAAAATACCTCCAGCCATTGATGCTAAACACACTTCAAAACCAAACTTTCTACTAAGCTTGAGGCAGTCCCTTCTTTTTATAGATAGCCAGTGCTCACGACAACAGATGCAGAACCACGTTGTTTTAGGCTGCACAATCTCAACACTACGCTCCACGGCTGTTGGTGGATTCGCAGCAACCCATCTTTGTTTATTCCTCCACTGCACTACTCCGCTATGTTGTAACGAGGAACGGCCTTCAAGTTTAAATCAGGCACGTGAATGTATGGATGGATGGGTGGATCATATATGGAAAACAAAATTCATATGAACAGGCGTTGTCTAGGTGGATTTCCTTTTTATGCAGATCTCCAAAAAAATGTTTCAATGCAGAGTTTGTATAACAATAAATTGCAACAGCCACACCATGCAATGGTCAACACATTAACACATCTCAGTATGATATGCATATAAACCCACAACTGCAACTAATCTAAAGGCAGAGCTTTCAATGCAAAATTTGTAGGGCTTCCAACTATGGCATCATTCTAGTATCTGTAATCTTCCAAGCTCTGCTCACTCTTACTTGATGGTGTAAAACTAAAGGGGATTGAGTTAGTAAGCTTGGGGACCAAACAGAAGAATTTATAGCCAAGCTTCCATCAAACCTCTGATGGCTGTGTCTTAAGTGTTCCACAGATCATGGTAGAGAACTGTAGAGGGAGTAATGGACCACTCCAAGAGCTCCCAACAAGAAATTAATTAGCTAAAGATAGTTTTCGTAAATTAAGGAAAATTACTGCAATTGTTTTCCAGAATTTTTGGAATGGGCGGCAGATGGTTTCCTAACATCGAAGTCGTTAAGGGAGCCGACTTGTGGCAGTTACGGGAGCTAACATTCTCCCACTTGGTCCATACTTCCAATCTTAATGTCTCATCTTAAAAACCATTGATAATATGTTATAAGTAATAGATATATGAATCATAGTGATAAGTCCTCTAATGACGAGTACTATCTTCCATGTATTACTATGTATTTATTTTTATTATAATTTATGTGGCAACAATTTCTTAATGAATAAACCCTATGTTTATTCTTGGTCCTACACTTATGAATTTTCTCAAAGCAAATTAAGGTGCACATAAATATGAGAAAAACATCACAATAATTAAGAATTTCATTAAAATAACATTGTCCATACAATGAGAAACTACATAATGGAACCGAGTCCCATATTCATTACATGAACCTTGAATTTAAATGGTGGCATGCCCTTAGTCAAAGGATCAGCGATCATCAACTCAATGATAACGTGGTCAATGACCACTTTCTTTTCTTTAACATGTTCCCTTATAGCTAAATACTTAATGTTGATGTGTTTATTTCGACTCCCACTTTTGTTGTTTTTAGCCATAAAAACAGCAGCTGAATTGTCGCAATATATTCTCAATGGCTTAGAGATAGAATCTATAATTCTAAGCCCAGAAATGAAATTCTTAAGCCATACACCATGTAAAGTAGCCTCAAAATAGGAGACGAACTCGGCTTCCATAGTGGAAGTGGCAATCAAGGTTTGCTTGGCACTCCTCCATGATACAACTCGACTGGCCATCATAAAAATATATCCTGATGTTGATTTGCGTGAATCAACACATCCAACAAAGTCAGAATCTGGGTAGCTAATTACTTCCAAATTGTCCATCCGTCTATACACAAGCATGTAGTTTTTGGTTCCTTGAAGGTACCTCATTACTTTCTTTGCAGCTCTCTAGTGTTCTAAACCTAGATCACTCTGATATCGTCCCAACATTCCTACAACAAATGCAATGTCACGTCTTGTGTAGACCTGAGCATACATTAAGCTTCTGACAGCAGAAGCATATGGAATGTTCTTCATTTGTTCCCTTTCAAAATCATTCTTTGGGCATAGGTTCAAATTGAACCTATCACCCTTGACAATCAGAGCTACACTTGGTGAACAATCCTTCATCCAAAATCTCTCTAAAATTTTATTAATATAGGTTTCCTGTGACAGACCCAAGATGCCTCAAAATCTGTCTCTATGCATCTTAATGCTAATGACATAATATGCCTCATCTGTATCCTTCATATCGAAATTTTTAGAGAGGAATTGTTTCACCTCATGCAGCAAACCCTTATCATTGGTTGCTAGCAAAATTTCATCCACATATAAAACAAGAAAACAGATTTTACTCCCACTGACTTTCAGGTATATACATTGATCCATAATATTTTCTACAAAACTGAATGAAGGAATTACATTATGGAATTTCAAATACCATTGGTGGGATGCTTGTTTTAAACCGTATAATGATTTCTTGAGTTTGCAAACCAATTGCTCACCATCACTAGAGGGGAATCCTTCAGGTTGTTTCATGTAAACCTCCTCCTCTAGATCTCCATTGAGAAATGTCATTTTCACATCCATTTGTTGCAACTCCAAGTCAAAATGGGCTAATAATGCCATAATAATGCGCAAGGAATCTTTCTTAGATACAGGAGAGAAGGTCTCTGTGTAGTCGATTCCTTCTTTCTGAGTGAATTCCTTAGCAACAAGTCTTGCCTTGTATCTCTCAATGTTGCCCAATGAGTCTTTCTTTATCTTAAAGACCCATTTACACCTAATGGATTTTGCACCATTAGGAAACTTAACAAGATCCCAAACTTCATTTCTATTTATAGAATTCATCTCTTCCTTCATGGCATCGTACCATAATTTTGATTCTTTGCAACTCATGGCTTGTGAAAAGGACTTGGGATCATTTTCAGCTCTAATGTTGTAGTCAGATTCTTGCAGATACACAACATAATCATCAAGAATTGTTGATCTCTTTGGTCTAGTAGATCTTCTTAATGTTGTACCATCATCTTCCTGAGAAGTATGTGGTTCAACTCGTTGTTCAAAAGTTCTTGGCAACTCTTGAACTACGTGATCTACTGGAATGTCATCAGAAACTTGTGGAACTTCAACAATTGGTTGTTCAACACCAATTTGTACTTGAGGGGTGTTGTGAATAATAACCAATCTATCACTTGAGGTGGAAGGTTGAGATTCTGAATGATCCTTCTCAGAAACTATGTTCCTCGTTTGATCGTTCCCACTGATCAAGTCATTTTCAAGAAACTTTGCATTTCTTGATTCCACAATCCTAGTGTTGTGAGATAGACAATAAAATATGTAACCTTTAGACCTTTCAGCATATCCAATGAAATACCCACTAATGGTCCTTGGGTCTAGCTTCTTCTCTTGTGGATTATAAATTCTCACTTCGGACGGGCATCCCAAAACGTGCATATGTCGCAAACTCGATTTCCAACCTTTCCATAATTCAAATGGCATTTTAGGAACAACCTTGGTTGGAACTCGATTGAATATATACACTGTCGTCTTAAGTGCTTCAGTCCACAAGGATTTAGGAATATTGGAGCTGCTAAGCATACTCCGCACCATGTCCAATAATGTTCGATTTCTTCTTTCTGCTACACCATTCTGGTCGGGTGAACCAGACATGGTGTATTGGGCAACAATCTCATGCTCTTGAAGAAATTTTGTGAATGGCCCAGGTGCTGGTCCATCTTCTGTGTATCTACCATAAAATTCTCCATCTCTATCTGATCTCACAATCTTAATTTGCTTCCCGCATTATTTCTCTACTTCAGCGTTAAAGATCTTAAAGGCATCCAATGCTTCACTCTTTTTATGAAGCATGTAGAGATACATATATCGTGAGTAATCATCTATAAAGGAGATGAAGTATCTCTGACCATGTGAGTCCATGGCTGGACTACATATATCAGTATGTATGATCTCTAATATGTCCGAGCTCCTATTGACACCTTTCTTTGATTTGTTGGTCTGCTTTCCCTTTATGTAGTCCAAACAAGTATCAAAATTAGTAAAATCCAGAGTATTAAGTACCCCTTCATTTACCAATCTTTTAATTCTTTCTAGGGAGATATGACCTAGTCTCCAGTGCCATAATTTAGAGGAAACTTCATTAATAACACATCTTTTAGTGCCAGTGTGAACATGCATTGAATCATAAGTGACATTGTTTTGTAAGTTAATGCAGTAAAGACCATAGAAAAAATACTATTCCCAACAGAATCAGATTTATAAAATAAACTGAAGAATGTTTCTGAAAAGTTAAAGGAATATCCAAAAGGTACAAGCCTTGAAACTGAAATCAAGTTTCTAGAAAAACTTGGAACATAAAGGTATTTTCTAATTCTAAAACAAAGCCACTACTTAAAGTTAAATAGCATGTTCCTATAGCTTTCACATGCGAGCACATCTTGTTTCCTTATAGGATGCTTTGCTCACTTCCCACTGGCTTCCTTAGGTTTTGCAAACCCTACAAGGAATTTGAAATGTGAATTGTTGATCCAGAATCAATCCATCATGTGTTAATATTGACATTAACCATATTAGATTCATAACAAACAAACGAGATTGGATTACCTTTGTTCGCAAGCCATTTCTAAAATTTGGCACATTCCTTCTTCATGTGTCCTTTCTTTTTACAGGAGAAACACTTGGAATCCTTCTTAATATCGGCTTGGGGAGGTACTTTACCTTTCCCTTTCTGACTAGCTTGAGATTTGCCCTTTCCACGCGTTGCCAGCATTGCACTTTCTCCCAGTTCCATCACCAGTCTCTCTTCCTCTTGAACACACATGGTCATGAGTTCATTATTTACCATTTATCCTTATGTGTGTTGTATGAGATTTTGAAGGGTCCATATTAGTGCGGAAGGGTGTTTAGAATGTAGTGCACCAGGAAAGACTCTGATATTTCAACCTCGAGTTTTTTCAATTGAGCCACAGTGTCCCTCATTTGCATGATGTGCTCACGTACACCTTTCACACTGGTGAGCCTCAGGGATGAGAACTTCATGATTAGGGTGTTTGCTAGTGCCTTGTCTGAAGTGACGAATTGATCATCAATGGCTTTTAGCAAGTCTCAGAACTTTTCATGCTGATCAACGGAACCACGAATACCAGCTAAAATTTTAGTCTTAATGAACATCATGCTTAGGCAATTAGATTGCTCCCATCGTTCATAAAGCATGATGTCTACTGCAGTGCTGGTATTAGTAAGTGTTGGTGATTCATCTTTCCAAATATCATAGTCTATGTCCGTCCACCCCAAATAAAGGAGAAGTCTCTCCTTCCAGACCTTATAGTTATCTCCCTTAAGTACAGGGATATCAAAATGAATTTCAGAGAGATTTGCAGGTTGTACAACTACATAAAATTAAAGATCACATGCTTATGTTAAATTTGAGGCCTAAATAAAATTTCATGCTTTACCAATGTAAATCATGCTTAAAATTGAATCTATTGACATAAAAATTTCCTGTGGGCTAAATTTTCAATTCAAGCAGATTCAATTATTCTTTATGATAGAATTTATCAAATTATTCACTTAATTCATAATTCTTGTGGATAAGTTATGAATATTTTATCCTAATTAATTATATAAATATAATAAAAATTATTGTGGGATAAAATTTATTATATCTAGTATAATTAATTACAATTAATGTCTAAATAATCTTTATTTGATATTAATCTATCATAATATATAATATTATTTAATTAGAGATGTTGTGGCTATTCTCTAATCAATTAAGATTATATGGATCACTAGACATTATTTCTTACATAAATTGCATAAACAAAACTATACACAATACTTCACATTTTATGCTACGCAAAATGGCGTATACATAGTTTAATATGAAGCAATTAAAAATTATGGAAAGCGGAAACACTCACCGCACTGACGAAGCACTTAAAATTTACTTATAATATTATAAACTAATATTTAACCAAAGTAAAAAAAAAATGTTTCGTGAAAGGAATAAGTCAAAATGACATCTTAAATAAACTCTGTATCACTGTTTCTTGTAAAAACAAAAAGGTTTCAGCTCGAAGTAAGTGTAAAGGTAAGCATGAATATAACCAGAACTGTAAGTGATAGAGTACGAGTAAAACTGCCATAAATATCAACATTACTATAAACGATGGCAATAGTTCGTCGTAAAATAAAATAAAATTAAAGCACCGCTTCATGCAAATTAAAAATATGAGCACAGTTATAAATTTGCACAACAATTACACCAAGGTAGAGATAAAATTGGCTCTGATACCAAATGAAAACATAAATAACGATTTTATAACAATCGAAAACTAAATTTAATGCGAAATAAACTTTAATGCCCAAGAAAAATGCCTCCAGCCATTGATGCTAAACACACTTCAAAACCAAACTTTCTGCTAAGCTTGAGGTAGTCCCTTCTTTTTATAGAGAGCCAGTGCTCACGACAACAGAGGCACAACCATGTTGTTTTAGGCTACACAATCTCAACACTACACTCCACGGTTGTTGGTGTATTTGCAACAACCCATCGTTGTTTAATCCTCCGCTGCACTACTCCGCTATGTTGTAACAAGGAATGGCCTTCAAGTTTAAATCAGGCACGTGAATGTATGGATTGATGGGTGGATCATATATGGAAAACAACATTCATATGAATATGCGATGTCTAGGTGGATTTCCTTTTTATGCAGATCTTCAAAAAAAAGTTTCAACGCAGAGTTTGTGTAATAGTAAATTGCAATAACCACACCATGCAATGGTCAACGCATTAACACATCTCAGTATGAAACGCATATAAACCCACAACTGCAACTAATCTAAAGGCAGAGCTTTCAACGCAGAATTTGTAGGGCTTCCAACTATGGCAGCATTCCAGTATCTGTAATCTTCCAAGCTTTGCTCACTCTTACTTGATGGTGTAAAACTAAAGGGGATTGAGTTAGTGAGCTTGGGGACCAAACAGAAGAATTTATAGCCAAGCTTCCATCAAGCTTCTGATGGCTATGTGTAAAGTGTTCCACAGATCATGGTAGAGAACTGCAGAGGGAGTAATAGACCACTCCAAGAGCTCCCAACAAAAAATTAATTAAATGAAGATAGTTTCCGTAAATTAAGGAAAATTATTGCAGTTGTTTTCCAGAAATTTTGGAATAGACAACAGATGGTTTCCTAATCATTGGAGCCGTTAAAAGAGCCGACTCGCGACAATTACGAGAGCTAACATCCCACTGCTTGTTTATGTTCATGGAAAAGGTTTCTGCCTCGAATCTGCTGCTTCACCATTATTTGCACTTATCTTAATAAATTGGCTTCCGAGGCCAAGGTGAGACATATGAATTGTATTGCTCTATATGACTTGTATTGTTTTTATTGCAGAATAATTATAAAATATCATAACAAGCTAAAAAACACTCATTTTATAATTTCCGTTTTCAACTATAGTTACGAATGGTTATGGTTTCGTTGAGACTTAATATTTTGTAGTCCAATAATTAGATTGAATTATTACAAAATATTATGATGGTATTGTATATTTTTTTTATAATTTTAATTTTTTATTATATTGATTTTAAATTTAATTGTATTGAAAAGATGAATAAATTTATTCATTTTTGTAAATGGTGAAATTAGATTATTTGAGTATTGATTTAAGAATTTTATAGTATTTTACATAAGTTTTTGTATAATATATTTTGTTAAGTAAATTATTTTAAATTTTAAAAAATATTATTAATAATAAATATTTAATATTTATTATAAATAAATTATTTTAATGATGATGATGATTAAGGTATATTAAGAGTGATGTGTTTTATCAGACTTTAAGAAAAAAGAAAAAGAATTTAAAAACATTAAGTGTGATTCTTCAAAATTTTGTTTTTATGATCAAAGAGAAGGGAAAGAAGCGCTCCAAGATCGCTATAGTTGGGTTGGCTTAATAAGTCAAGAATATTGGAAGTGTGGAAGATGTTAGGGAATTGAGAGCGAATGTGAGTAAGAGTTGGGTAGTGTAAAAGGAAGTGCTTTTCGTCATCCACCTTTTTATTATGATAATCATTTTATCAACAATTAAAATTTTATGTGATTGATGCAGAAAGTGTTGCTTCCCCTTTCACCATATCTATTATCCAAGCCTTGTTCAATAAGACACAAAGCAATCACATCAATCTTGTTTAATCAATGTTGATACTTATAATCTTGAATCATGGCTTTATAAGCTTCCCAACTTAAAGGTTCTTCAAACCCATGCAACATAACATCCCATAAACCTTTGAGTATCATCTTATTAACCAAAAAATCATAATTGTTTACTCTCTTTTTCCCTATAATTATTAATATTCTCCTCCTCTTTTTATTATTTAAATACTTAATCACTAATTTTTCTAATAAAAAATATCTTCAAAAACATCGTCCAAAAAAATACAAAAATCCTTAACAGAGTCATTCCCGATCTTTCAAAATAACCCCCTTCATTTTCTTCCAACTTTTTATACATCAATCCAACTTCTCCTCCTCTTTTTATTATTTAAATACTTAATCACTAATTTTTCTAATAAAAAATATCTTCAAAAACATCGTCCAAAAAAATACAAAAATCCTTAACAGAGTCATTCCCGATCTTTCAAAATAACCCCCTTCATTTTTTTCCAATTTTTTATACATCAATCCAACTTCCTCGCTAGTTTCAACACTTTTTTAAGGAACCAAAAAAACAAAAACCTTTGAATAAATAACTTTGTGCCACATAATCCAATCAAATCGCTCGACAAATAATTATTATGAAAATTTAGTACTTCCACGTCAGGCTAACTTCTCGACGGCAACGGCTCGAACTCGATCCTGCCTCACAACAATGAACAATGGTAGCAAACGAGAAAAGAGACGACTACGGCTCACTTTAAAACGACGGCGGGTTCAACTCTTCCACTCTCCCTAGCAGATCACTCGCAACAAATATGCTCCTCGGGGTTTGATACTTTTCTTTCTCGGCGAGTCCTATTTCAGACCCCATTGAAACATAAATGCTTCTAAGATGCAAGGGAAATAACAGTTTTCTTGCTGCTAAAACTCCAAAGTCAATTTTGAAAGAAATATAAATGCAAACAAACTGCTATACTCCCAGCATGTCAGAGTGCATTTATGTTTCAATGGGGTCTGAAATAGGACTCGCCTTCTTTCTCTACCCATCACAAAGAAACTGTAATCAGAAAGATGTCATGACCATGCGAAATATCTGTGTAATTGTAATTCGAGAGATGTCAAGCTCATAGGAAAATGGTATATGAAAAATTGAGGTTTATTGATTTTTTTTTAAAGGTGGAAAAACTTATCAATTCAGTTGTCAAACCAACATTGAAGACAGCTATCTTTCGCTGTTATTTGCGAATGTTGGTTGACACATCATTGTTATCTAGGAAAACCACACCACCTGGAATAACCCGTCAGGTGGTCCCCAAGGGAGCAGGTTCTCACTCCTGCCAGATGCCTCTCGATCTTGGGCCGTTAACCTGTTTCCTTACGTTCGAGGAAGACGAGCTCTTAGCCAAGCAGAAGCAGTTTTAGGGCATACTCCAGGCCGTGAGGTTTATTGATTAAAAAAAAAAGCCTATCCACCTAATAATTGTATTTTTTTAATTAATATTTTATATTATTAAAATAAATTTAAAAGCACAAAAATTTCTTTATAATTTTTTTAGGATACAAAAGTACTCATAGACTAGAACTTTACTAAGTAAATTTTAATCCAAAAAGAAACCATATTACTAAATCCAAATTACAAAAAATTACAAAACATTTTTTCCTCAGCTGTTTTAACCGTATATAACATAAAATTAAAAAGTTAACAAGCATTTGCATCATTCAAATTCAGAAGAAGATATGGGAACAGGTCCCTGACACTCAATCTCGGAGGTGCAACAATGTCAGAGTCACATTGTATGTGTCCCTCTACATGGGCTAGCCTTGCATCCAACCTATCCAAGGTGAAGCACTGGTTCCTTAACATTCTCTTGGTGTCCTCTAAACAAGAAAACACATTATACCTTTCAACCTATTTAACCTTCAAGACTAAGCCCACCAAAGTCTTCATATACCAGTGCAAAGCTACAAAGTTCAAGTACTGCTTCTTCCATTCCCTGGTGTGACCAGGGTTTGGTACCTAAGAAAATACCTCATTCACGATTTCAGAGTCAGAGTGGGCTTACCTTTCCACTCTAGCTTGAGTTCCCAACTTATGAATTTCTCTCCTTGTCTTCAGAGGGACAACATTAAAATAGGTAGCAACAGAATCCTGAGCAAAAAGCCTCACTCTTCGTTGACCTTGCATGTTGCTTCCCCCACCCTACTTGCAACGCATGCATTACCTAGGTGGCATGGTTGCAAAAAGGCGGTCACACATGTAGAAACTTCTATACGACCATGACTTGCAAAGAATGGTTGCAAAAAGGGGGTCACACATGTAGAAAATTCTATAATGACCATGACTTGAAAAGAAATAGGAGAAAGACCTAACCATGACACTTCCAGGGCTTTGGCCCCACCCAACATAATTGTCACAAAAAATTATCAACCAAACCACGCCAATGGAAAGACACCTCGACTCAAACCACACTAAAATGGTTGCCCCGATGGTAGAGTCAACAAACCTGGAATAATTACCAATAACAAAGCGACATGTTTCTCTGAAGGCAAGTTTTGCAATATACATTCCGAACTGAATAATATTAGGAAAGCAAAAAAGCTCTACCAACTAACAATTTTCTTCATGAGAACCCCCTTACTAGAACAGAAAACAATCTCAAACATACCATAATAAATCCCTCTCAACTCAAGTAACAATATATCCCATTCAAGACAGAGAGAACAAACTCATGCATTGCCCACACCCCACCAAATCCTCAAACTAGCTTACAGAAAGACAATACAATTGACCCAAAAAACAAATAAATTATTATTATGTTATTTATTATTTTGTCTTTAAATTTTTTATATAACATATAATTTTATATTTTATTTACGTTTTTCATTTTTTTTAATTTTGATTTTTTCTAAATTATTATATTAAAAAATATATATATATATATATTTTTATTTTTTTATTTTATATATATGTTTTGTTCCGGATGTTTTTATATTTTAATATAGTTATATTTTTACGATTTTTCAAAGAAAAAATTTAGATATAGTATTAATATAAAAAGACGAAATTACCGATTTTTCATTTTTTACGAGGGAAAAATAGCATTGAGGGGAGTATTTATGAATGTATTAGGATCAAACTCTATGGTCATGGCCTCTAAACCTACATTTGGGGCTTCTAACACCATCTTCCTTTCGAAAAAGAGAGTAGTGTTTCATTTAAGGTTTGACAACTAAGCTTTCGAAACCATGAAAGACATTAGACTAGAAATTCACATGAGGTGGAACAAAAAGGACCATTCTTGGTATGCGAAGGACAAATAAAATAATAGTGGAGAAAATATATATTTGTATTACATTGAGTTTCATCACTTATTAGGTAATTGGCATATGGTATTTGGTGCCAAGCATAGAGGTTGTTTATGCATTTGTGAAACAAGACAAGGGATATGTCAAGATAATATATTGTTTCAAAATAATTAATTATAATCTAGAGAAAGCTTTATAGAATTATATGAATCTATCAGAAGTGAGATAATGTAAGTTTATTATTATTTATGATTTACATATTATTATAGTTACTATGATATTTTCGAAACATATTTCAAATCAAAATTTTATATTTTATTAGTCTTTGCTGCTTGCGGCAGTGGACTGGTCTTTACCCAGAAATTAAGATCGCAAACCCAAAGTTTTAAGCAAAAATTGTTTTGTACTTTTTAGCTGCCCTATCAAATATTGACAATGTTTTTTAGTGGCCAATGAATATTTTTGACGTCTTATTTGGCCTCTTCCCGAGGTCGAGAGATGCATACCATATGAAAAATATTAGATTAAAAGAGTGTATTGTCAAAAAAAAATTCAAAAAATTCATGATCGAGTAATGCTAGCATTAGTCGATTGACATTAAATATTTTTGCTAAAAAATAATAGTAACATACTCCACAATACATTTTCTCTGAACTATCCATTCCCTCTTGAACTGCCACCTAATGCCATATCCATTCGCTCCTGAACTGCCACCTAAATTGTCATGCAAATGTCATGTCTGTGTTTTCCATGTTATGGTCTTTTTGTACCACCATCAATTGGTTTGCACCGCCATCAATTGATCTAAGCCATTTGACCGATCTAGACCTCCAACGGTTCATCTCTGCACCTCTCTATTACACCGGTTCATCTCTGTACCTCTCTGTTGTAGTAATTTTCCAGGCTCAGGGGAATGAATGGAGATAGGGACTCTGGGAAGCAGAAAAGGAAGGCTCTCCCATGCATCCTGAAAATTTCTTCTAAATTCCAGCTTCAGAAAAAATCTTGAAAATTTCTTTCGAAATCCAGCTTCAGAAAAAATCCTGAAAATTTCTTCTGAAATCCAGCTTCAGAAAAAATCCTTCCAAATTGCAGATTCAAAAAAAGTGTAAGATTTACTTCATTCTAAACTAAATTCACTAAATCCATTTTGAAATGATGAGAGGAACTTGAAATTCTATAAAAAAATCTATAATTCACTAAATTCATTTTGAGATAGTGAGAGAATCTATAAAAGAAAGCGTGTAATTTTTTTTGTGTGTGTGAACCTTACCAAGAGACTTGTTGCTATGACTTTGCATTAAAAAATTTGAATGCTATATCATTCTTTGATTGGATCCTCTATTTTTTTTATGTGACACCTCTTTCACAAGTCCTTACAACTTCGTTCCTAGTGTACTTGGTACAAGCTTTGCCAAATGTTGGGTATCTTTTTTTGTATTGTGCCTTGAACCCATTTTTGCTCACTAAATGACGTCTTTCATTAGTTGAATCATGGAGATTCCCATGATCATGTCCAAACAGATGCGTCTTCCTGCGTTGAACGGATTATAATCAGCATAGGTATATACTCTATCAGTAGGCAGACATCACCTAACCCCAGTGAAGAAGGGGTCTACACGCAGAGACCTAGACGGAACACCTATCTGCACTGAGATCTACCTTCTGGCATACAGTCAAGATCAAGAAGTTTCTCACTGAGTTACCCATAGATAAGGACAAAGATGCGGCTTTCTAGTCAAGAGCCTATGAGCCTAGAAGAAGTAACTAGAAGTAGTTTCAGATTATAGTTATCTTGAGAAAGTTCTTATGCATCCAAATGCATTAGGCATAGTGCTAGAGGTAGAAAGACATGTGCATCAGTCTGACAATTTCCTTCACTCTCCATTTTAATTTATAAAACTGTTTAAATGATAGGAACAACTATGAGGTTGCATGCATCGCATGTGTGAGATTTCTATATTATATAATTTAAAAATATATGAATTGATATAATCAAAGCAGTCCATGTGTTAAGCTTTCAATATTATATAATTTAAAAATATATAAATTGAAACCTTCCCTACCTTTACCATGCTTACGGTGGGAACATGAGAATGGGCGCACTCACCAGCTTTTCCTTCAAAGTATCAAACGCGGCAGTCTGCATGCTAGAAGCCCTATTATCACATATATCACAATCACTCAGTTCCTAATCCAGGGCAGGTAAGAGCACGTATAGGGCGGAACAACACGGACGGGTTTCGATGGCAAGCGAGCATTTAGCACCCTTATGCTGGTGGAATTGGGCTAACCCTTGCTATTTTCCTCTTGCGCTTGTTCAAGTACGGAATACATTTATGACGAGCCTTAGGAACTGCCTTCTGACCTGGGGTGAGGTTAACATGTGCTTTCCTCTAAGAGAGAATGGTAACCTTGCTCTCCCCCGGGGAAAGGAAGGGGACATGATTATATATCATGACACTAAAATACGCTATTGAAAAATATATAAAGAGATCTAAAGGAGGATTAATACTATGGGATACATCGTTTTTTTCATTATGGGATACATGGTTTCTTTAGTGGGGGAGCGAGAACAATCACAATATATCATATATTATCGAAGCGAACAGATTTCATCATACAATATGGTCTAAGTGAACAAAATATGTGCTTAACGTCAGAACATATACATCATCATAAAATCAAATGTTGCAGCATCATTCTCACTGAACAATCACAATATATCATATATTATCGAAGCGAACAGATTTCATCATACAATATTGCCGAAGTGAGCAAAATATGTACTTAACGTCAAAACATATACATCATCATAAAATCAAATGCTGCATCATAGAATCAAATGCTGCAGCAGCAGCGCGTGGCATCGGCAGGGATACATCGTTATCCAATCAGGAGTCCATATTTTTGAGTCAGTTTCATGCTCGAGCGGCAAGCTCAATGCATTGTCCATTCTGGTTTATAAGATATTATTGTTGCAGAGGAGAGTCTTTTTATTCCCTCCCTTTCGGGTCCCTCACGGGTCTCAAATTTACCAGAATACCACCTTCTCGGGACTCTAACACTTAGCCTTTCAATTAACGGACTCCCAGGACATTCTGTAGCTCCAAATCTCGTCTGGAGTGTCAGTTGTTATCGGCAAGACTTGTTTTCTGGAAGTATCGGCCAAAAAGGCTAGCACGCCATCCCCTTTGTTTACAAGGATAACACATTGATTTTGAAACAGAGATAGTCGCGACCTTTCTCATACTGGATGGCTAGAGCGACCGCTTTGAGTTAATCTGGGGAGAAAATAAGAATTGTAATCCGACTGCACTCAATGGCCTGCTTTAATGACTTGGACATTGGCATTTAACAAACCCAAACAATCATTTAATGTTTTCTTGTTTGAACACTCTCTTGCATTGTAAACAAATTCTGTTATTCCAAAATTCGATTAAGTTGGCAGGGACTTGCTGCCTCTGCAACCACTCTTGTTTTTATAAGTTTTTTCTATAATATTTTCGAGGATATTAGCCAGGGTTTATTAAATAGAGGAAACTAACATGGATTTTCATCAACACGGTATTTGAGATTCAAATCATGGGTCTACAGAAAAAATAAAGCAAAGATATTTTGAGATTCAAATCATGGGTCTACAGATATTTAGAAAACAAACAAATAAAATAAATTTATCTAGTTAGAAAGGATAAATGTAAACACTCAGTAACTTTAAATGATAATGATATTGACATTAGTGCTAATGAGTTTGTCGCTCAAAATAATCTCTCTTTTAATTGAGGAAAGTAATAAAAGAATGATTAAAGCTTTGAATATCATAGTGAAAGTAATAAAAGAATGATTAAAGCTTTGAATATCATAGTGAAAATCCCATTGGCCTTAGGATAGTAAGGAAATCATAAGACTAAGTGTTGATTTAGAAGATATTGTTATTAAAACTACATATAAATACCCTTCAAGATCAATTAAGGATGAACAATTTTGTTGACAATGGCTATACATTTCAATTAAATGTGAAAAACTTTATAAACCCATAGAAGACAAAGAAAAATATCAAATTAGAGAGTCATGGGTCAGTTTCATATTCACAACTTGAAAAAATTGATGAGGTAAATCCATATTTGCATGTGGTTGGCCACTTGGTTCTTGTTGACCTTATGGAAGTTCTTAGTAGGGATTTTCTAAATCCATCTAAATGTTTTGACCATAAATATTATGTGATTGAATGAAATCATTCTATAAATACTATGAGAGAATTGTTGCAAGGGGATATTAGTAACCCTTTTTTTAACATAATTGAATGTATCATTTACGTTGCTTTAACATATAAATAAATAAATATAAATAAATTATTGGTATATGAATATAACTTAGATAGTGAGAATAAGAAGTCCATGATATTCATTCAAAGGGTGATATTTATCCATGATTAATGTCAAGAAATATGTTTTTAGAACAGATCATATATCGAAAAAGTTTTCAAAACTAATGTTGTATGGAAATAGACTTCCTAATTAACAAGAAGAGTGGGTGGAACAAAATATTTCAAAAGAAGTGATGCCTTTAGAGTCACACATGGTCTTTTTTTTCAATTAGGTTTTAAAATTGAACAAACATGAGTCTTGATTAGTGAGTTCTTTATCTTATGGGAAATTATTGGTTAAAAAATTCAAAAGGTTAAAAAATTTAAAACCTTGTCATGTAGCATTGGTAATATAGGTCCTCAAATCAAGAGTATGATATTAGATATGACTATAATACCTTGGGTATCAATGTGATGAGTGAATTATGAAACATTTATCATGGACATATTATCGCGAATGGAATAAATATTTAACAAGTTTTTTTCTTTCTTTCTTTTTATACTAGAGGAATAAAAAACTAGGTGGGTCTTGTACTGTCGTGACACAGGGCTAGTTCTCTTTTCTACCACTATAACCTATATGTGGAGCTCAGGCAAGTGGGGTTCTCATGGGGTTTCAAACAATGACCATTATGTAAGGAGTGCCTTAACAATGCACATATTCATCAACTATTCTAGGCGTCATGGAAAAATATACAACAAGTTTGAGGAGGTATGTTAGCAAGTTATTTTTAATTGATTTTAAGTTTATAAAATTTATTTTTAAATTCAACATATTAATGTTCTATGTATTTTGTTTTAGATGTTATAATAACATTATTTATTCTACTTATCTAGTTGCAAGGGTTATAAGAAAATACAAGAGAAAATGGTTAAAATGTTGAATGAAGAGAGCTAGGATGATGTTAGATGAAACTATCTAGACTCAAGCTATACAACAATCCTTAAATATTTTTTTGTTGCTTTAAAAAAATGTATGTTGATTTATTATATTCATTTTATTAGTTTGTAGGTTAATTAATTTATATTTTATATACTACTTATATTACTTATGTATTTTTCCCAAATGATATAAAAAATGATTACTAATGGAGTACTAGAGACCTTTAAAATTTATATTTAAAGTTTAAAAAATGAATAAGACTGTATTCAAAATGCTCAACTTGATGATATCCTTGATCACTATATTTGGAATGGGCTCAACACTATGTAATATCAGGTAGTATTAGGTTATGTGAAAACATTGCAAATCTTGTTCCTAAAAGGGACTATCCTTAATTACTGAAAATATTTCTCATGGTTACAATATTTAAAACATTGGTTATGATTGATAGCCTTATACTTGCCAATGATTCAATAAAATTGTTGGATTTGTAAATGTCGCAATGTCATATTATGGAGATTCAGGTTTTTTCATTTAGGAACACATATAAGGTTGTTGTTTAACCTTCAAAAGGAAAGATGATTCAATAAAGCAACTTTATTGGTAAGATATTTAGAATTTATTATTATTATTGTTATTTACATGTTAATAAAATCTTTGTTTATTTATGTTATCTCCACAAGTCTAATATTCATAACTACAATAGTGATCCATATTTGAGCGATATTGAATGAATACATCTTGCATGTTAGGCAATAGATGATACCTACATGATCTTATTTTTGTTAATAAAAACTGAGGAAAACATAGTCCATTATTAACTTATATATGGACAAAAAACTAATGTATGAAAACAAGAATTGAAAGGAGAGATTGTAAACATTTATCCATTTATCAGAAGATACATGTTGATTAATTATCTTATAGGTGCATTTTCAATTGAAGGAGACAAGGTTTTGGAGTTGCTCTTAGGTTTAGGTAAGATTTATGATATAATATATATGAAATCATCCTCCAAGATTTATCATTTTTAATGGATGTTAGTTTATGATATTTTACTTAATAATTTTTCTAGATCTAAGATTATGTGCAACACTAGCATGTTGCCTATGGAAAGGAAGAAATTGCATATCCATTGAAAATGATGTACAATGCAATTCTATTAAGCAAATCACTAGTACAACTATATAAATTAAATGCCTAGTAAATGTTGATAGGTTCCTAAATAATGATCACCATTAAAAGGCTCATAAAAAGTCATAACTTAGATATTATTTTAGTTCAAGAAACAAAGATCATAGGAATAAAGAAAGAGAAGATTTTGCAATTTGGATAAAAAATTGATTGTTTTCTTGTGTTGGTGTAGAGGGCATGTTGAGAGGTTTCCTTTTCACATGGACTCAAAATCTTAATGCCCTCTCATCATCCCCCATAAATTCATTGAAAGTGGTTAATCTAGAAGAAAAAAAATTGGGTATTATTTTAAACTTGTTTAATGTGTATGGGACTTATTCTGAGAGAATCACCTTCTAGGAAAATTTGGCTAAGTCAGGAATTCTAAGTGATCCCTATACCTTGATTTGTGGGGACCTTAATTTAAATCTCTTTAAGAGAAGTGTGGTGGAAAAATCCTAGGATGGACACTAAAAATGACATTTTTTTGTCTTTCCTTGAAAAGCATCAAATGGTGGATATTAGACCTATTAAGTTGATGCCAACTTGGAGAAATTTCAAAAGAAATGAGGGCTTCATTTCAAAGGTGTAATGGAATTTTTTTGGTGTCAGAGGCATTGTTCAATAGTTCATCCTAATGAAATCTTACATAGAAATAGGTGGTTTGTCAAATCACCTCCAAATCATGTTTAAGATGGAGAGTGAAGAAGAGAAGCCTCCTTCATCCCCCAATTTCAGTCACTCATGGCTATTGGAAGAAGATTATAAAAAAATTGTTGAGGAAACGTACGAACATTTATTGACCCCTTCTTCCTCCTCTTGTATATTCCAATTTGCAAAAATAGTTCTAGGGTGAAGGCTTCTATAAGAAAAAAAATTGTTTATTTCAATGAGAAATCTCAAGATGTTCTTAAGAACGCCAAGCTATATAGATCAATATTTTGTATGAAGAAAATTACTTTGGCCTCTTTTTTGAGGAAGACTTATCTTATTTAAGAGCCTTGGAAACCACTTGCCAAAATTTATTGGAAAAGGAAGAGATAGAGTGGTGTTAAAAATGTTGGTCTCTTTGGATAAAGAAAGGAAACAATAACAAAACAATGTTCATTGGTATGCAATTCTAAGGAAAAACATGAATACTATTTAGGAAATTAAAACATCAAATAGTAGTTTAGTTTTCTCATTCAAAGAAAAGGAAGAAGGATTATGGAATTTCAAATCTGTTTTAAGAAGGATTATGGCATTTCATATATGTTTTTAAAGAACCAACTGGATGTCCCATTCAAGAAATTCTTTAGATCCTCTCAAAATTCCCCTTATTTATTTTCGATGATATGATAATGGAGGAAAATGTCTAGACTACCATTGCATCCAACCAAAAAGGGGAGAACCTTATTCTATATGGCCTATAAATCGAGTTTTGTTTGGGGTTATGCAACCTCATAAAATAATATTTGCTAAAGGTTGTTAGAAAATAAAAAAATATCTAGGAAAATGCTAAACACTTTTAATTCTACTTTCATAACATCAATGCCTAAGAAACAAGACAGGGAATCCTTTGATGATTATAGGTCGATTTCATGTTGCAATGTGATTTACAATCCAACGGATAAGATTATAGCTATAAGGCCTAAACCCATCCTTACCAAAGTAATCTCAGAGGAACAATTTGGTGGTCTTCAACATCAACAAATTCATGATGTAGTAGTTATTGTGTAAGAAGATATACACATTGTGAATATGTCCAATCAATTACTAATGATTATTAAAAATAGTTTATTAAAAGTGTATGATAAAGTAATTGTACCTTCTTACAACTAGCTCTTTTGTAGATGGGTATGAATATTTTTTAGTTAACTTAGATTATGGGTTGCATTCAATTAGCCTCTTTCATTGTGTTCATCAATGGGACCCATTCCAGGATTTTTTGATCCTTGAGGGGGTTAAGGAAGGGTTGCCCCCTCTCCCCTTTTCTTTTCCTCTTAGTGGTTGGGGTCCTAAGAATATTGATGGAAGATGCTAGAGTAAGAGGGGATCTTAAAAGTATTATGGTTTTCCTTAAGAGAATATCACTCACATCCTTTTTGTGGATGACATGCTACTATTCAGATTAGAGTTGGGCGAGGGACATAAAATCCTTGAAAGCCATTATAGAATTGTTCTACAAAGCTATAGGTATGGATATTAACATTGGGAAGTCTTGCCTAATTCTTGATGGCCTATCAAAAAACTTACTTCAGTAGATGGATATCTTCTTTCCTTTCCATCAAAAAGATTTGGATACATGCTTCAAGTATCTTAGGTTTTTTCTTAAGCCAAATGCCTTCAAATTCATTTATAAGCTCTTGTTGGTGAAAAAATGGAAACATGTATTTCCCTATGGGTCAATAGATTATTGTCAAGGGGGGGCCATCTAATATTGCTCAAATCAACACTATAAAGTATCCTTGTATATTGGAAATCAATCACGAGTATGCCTAAAGGAATTCTTATCCATTTCTTATGGACAACATCTTAGTAATCAAGGGGCATTCCTCTTATGAAATGGAGTCATATAGCTACTCCAAATAAAGTGGGGTTATGGGGCCTCAAAAATATATTTATTTAGCAAATCTTTAGCAACTTGGAGCCTATTCTCCTTATGAAGGGTAATGCTATCTAAGTATATCAAGTATCTCTTGATGGAGGAATAATATCGATAGACAAGGAAATCGACCAAAGGTTAAATCATTTGGAAAGCATTGGTAGATGCTTTCCCTTTAGTTGGCTCTTAGATGATCCAGATAGTGGGGAATGACTAAAAGGTCGAATTCAGTGAGGATCCCTAGATAGGGGGAAGATGGCGATTACCAGCTTTCAATAGACCCTAATTAGGTCTCTCCATGCGGAAGGTTTTTTTTCATTAACGAATGCCAAAGTGTAGTCTCCCCAAGCAAAGCACAGGTCGAGGTGGAATTCTGAGTAAGACGGAGGTTTGGAAGGCCTAGAAGATGCAAAGTGGCACAACTATATGGGGAAGATGATATCCAATTCTATTAGACTAAATGAGGAAGAATGGAACGTTTTATTCCAGTAAAAAAAGCTAGCTTCGGCAGAATACATGGGTAGATTGCGTTATTCAACCCATTTCAAAGCTCAATTCTTGGGGGAAAATAAATGGTGGTGGAGGCTCCTTTTGAAACTCCGTGCTCCCCTAAAGTGAAAAATTGTCATATCAATAACTATGAAAAATAAACTATTCATGTGAAATAATGGTTTAAAACAAGGTTGGGTTGGCCCAAATTGATGCACCTCGTGCATAGCTTTGGAGGAGATCATTTCTCACTTATTTGTTTTATGTCATTATGTCATTATAAAGCTAGTATTCAAGAAAAAATCTTCTACGATGAAGCAGGACTTGGATGATGCAAGTCGAGCTAGTATTTAAACAAAAATCTTCTAGGATAAAACAAGACTTGGATGACGCAAGTGGAGCTAGTATTTAAACAAAAATCTTCTTGAAAGAAGCAAGACTTGGATAAGCATTATTGTAGAAAAAGCTTCATAATGGATCATTCAATCATTGGATCATTCAAACACTTTGATGCTTTTCCATGTTTATTGGTGTATGGATTATGGTAGGCCCAAAATTCTAGTAATTTTAAAAATAAAGAAATTGTTTGAGAAATAATAACTAGAATGATGACTAAACTTACCGGAAAAATAGATTCAAAAGCCAAAAACCAAAAATTTTAATTATACCAATATTAAATTATCATATTCTTTAAAAATATTTAAATAAATTTAGCTAAAATCATATATATATATATCAAAAAAATGTTGCAGTTTAAAAACAAAAATATATATATATATATATATATATATATATAAATTTGTCTTTGAACTGCAACATTTTCTGTGTATAAAAATATTTTCCTTAAATTTTATAACCATGCATACAACAAAATTATAAAGAAAATTAAATATTATAATATATATCGAACTTATTTTAATACTTATAAAATTTTGATGCCTAATCCTTTCAAGAAAATATAGACTTCACTCCATAATTCTCACAACATCTTATTAGTGAAATTTCCATTTTAATCAATCCGACTTTCTTTTTGTTTAGTGGATTCAGATATCCACATGCTTAAAACAATTAGTCAGTTAAGTTTTCTGGAAACATATAGCAAATCCAGAGCTAAAAATGCGTGGGTGAATTCAATTTCTCAACCCGTGATGGAAGGAGAAAAAACACACATCTGCGCAGCAAGCCGAACTTTCTAGCAATACTTTGTGGTAATAAAGAATAAGACTAACAGGTCTTAGGTTTATTAGAAGGTTTTTTGTTAAGTTAATTAAAATGAGACTAGTTTAATTAGGTGGTGTTTTTTCAAGTTAATTAAAATTAGAGTAGTTTAGTGAGGGTTAGAGCTGTTAAGCTTTAGAATTTTGGGTGTATTATAAGTATTTGATGTTGTTGAATCCATTTCCACCATAAAAAAATTTAAAATTCCTATATTCAAATTAAAAAAAAAATTTAAAATAACTAGATTCAGGGTAAAAATAACTTTCAAAGCAAAATTACGACCTAGGTAAACTAGATCATTAGAATTTGACACACACACACACACACATATATATAATTATTAAATTTATGAGTAATAATACTTGTATATTCAATCTGTTATGTCACAATACTTAGCTGTGTTGTTATTTTGGAATATAATTTTTAGAATTTTAATTTAATTATCAATAGATTTAACTTCCATGAAATATTTTAAAAGATTATATTGATGATGGATAATGGTTGAAGAAGGTAATATAAATAATTTAATTTATTTTTTAAATAAAAAATTAAATAAATATTATAATTTTAATTGTATATGGACATAATGATTAAAAGCATGTGTATCTTAGTTAGTAGGTTCAAAACCAAAGATATAGAGTATATATGTTTTGTTAGCAGTCAAATCTCTTATCTCACAAACAAAAAATTTCATACATTAATTTAGTATCTAACTTAGTTGTGACCTTAAAATCTCATATATATATATATATATATATAAATTTTTTAGAAAATACAATAATTATATAAAAATAATATCTAATAATATCAATATGGTAGAATAAAAAGTAACAAATAAATCACAACTAAAATAAATAAAAAATATATTTGAGAAAAAGAAATAGCATCCTAAAAATTTAGATGGATAACACTTCAACAGAAAGGCACCCGAAAATTTTAACATCATGAAAACAATCAGAGAACATGGAGGATGAACCTGAAATTCTATTCGATCCACGGACCACATACCATGACAAACACTCAACAGAGACCAGTCGCTGGAGGAGATGACAAAAAACTATCATGACAAACACTCAAAAGAGACCAGTCGCTGGAGGAGATGACAAAAAACTACTACCCTAATCATGTAGGAGATGAGAAACAGCTGTAACGTGTTCCAGAAGATTGAATACAGAGTCGTCACTTCAAAATAAGTGCAATAAAGTCAGCAAAAACAGGAGACATTAATTTCAACATCTGAATAATAATAATGAGACCCACATTTCTTCAATATTCGCTCCATGTTATCATATGAAAAGATTTTCTGTGGGGTTCTTGCACTGATCGGAGGAGGAGGAATTGTGTGTGGGTTTCTTGCACAGATCGTAGGAGGAGGAATGCATAAAGTCGGAAATGCGTTTCAACATGGGGGGCGCATTCTCAGATTTCGGATTGAAAAGATGAAACACGTGGTCTTCGCCTTCCGTCACAACCAAATCGGCATCTTTGCCCACCTTCTTTAATACAAAACTGCGTATTTTAACTAGGCGGAGGAGTTGTTCTGAAAGTTATAGAAATTTTGGTCATATTTAGAGAAAATTCGGTAAGGATTTTTGTAAATCCAAGTTATAGTTATTAAACTTCTAAATTTTAGGTGTCCTAGACATTTTTGATTGCCCTGAATCCATATTTTTGTAAATCCAAGTTATAGTTATTAAACTTCTAAATTTTAGGTGTCCTAGACATTTTTGATTGTGCTGAATCCATTTCCACCAAAAACACGATTCAAAGACTGTCTCAATAAGATTTTTTGAAATTTTTTTATCTAGATTCCGACCACTTTTGACCTCTGGGCAATTCCTCTACCTTGTTAGATGACTCACACCCCGATTTCTTAGAAAATCCTTCTCTGCAACAACTACAAGAATTCGTCCATACACCAGAGTGGACAAATCAGGAGAACGAGATCCGACTTGCTTGGAGAAAGGATGGGCACAATTAATGGTGGGTGTTATTTTGGGTTATTAGTATTTCTAAGGCAATATATTGATTTGTTTGTTAATTAAGGGGTCTATCCAAGTTAATTGGAATTAGGAGTTAGTGATTCACGTTTAATTTAAATTTATGAGATTTATTTGTTAGGAGTTGAGTGTTCAATAAATTGATGTTTAAACGGGGTGAATGAATTAAAAAATTAATGAGTTACAAGTTTAATATTTGTTTTTTTTGTTGTTGTTATATTTTTTGGGGTAAATATTTTGTATTGTCTGAAAACATGGACTATATACCAAGTCATGGAGTTTTTGTTGGTTTGTTACTAGGAAAGCCAGACCAAACCCACAAATTCAACCTTTTCAGAAGAGTAGAGGACATATTTACGCTTATTTATAAAAGACTAAAAACTAAAAACTAGGCCACATAGGCCAAATTATAGACTGAGAAATATAGACAAAGAGCATGAAAGAATAAGATAGAAAGAGATCAATCAAGGAGATTTCCCTGCTTAGCTATGGGTCATCATCTTGCTTGATGGGAGAGTCATCAAAGGATTTCCATGAGGAGGAAATATGCAAAGTTGATGATACATATCCCTAACAAGCCAACTAATATGCTATTTTATTTCCAGTTCTTCTGATGTGAGTAGGGATGTTCACCAGAATGGAAGGAAGGAGCAATTCTACTTGTATGAGTAGGCTTTCAACTCTCCAATTACAAGATATTTTGTTGATGTGGGTGTCATGTAGGATCTTGCATATCATGTTTATAACAAGTTAAGGATCTCCCTCCACCATAAGTTTGGTGTAGCCTTAAGTCTAGGAAATCAATAGACCCTCTTCTCGAGCTTTCAATTTTATTATGTTTTTATTGTTTATCCCATAAAACCTAAATAAATGTATATAAGAGAATTGAAATGATCCCTAAAGATACCTCCATATATCAACTCATCTATATAACATTTTGAAGTGCCATCAAAATTAAGCTTTAGAAAATTAGGGGCAGGAGGGTATAGGCATTGTAGTATGGCACTGAAAGGGGGAAATAATTACTCCTATAGGAGGGAACCAACTCTGAAGTAGTAATGCCTCCTCATTTGTGGCTTTTCGTTCTTGAATGGAGTAGGGCTACACAACAATTGATCCCTTTACATTATTTTCAACTATGATCCAAAGACAGTAAAGAGAGAGGGAGTGATTATTGAATATGTTATGATTCCTCTCTTTCCAAGTAGCCCAAAGGAGCAATCCCAGAAGGAGAGTCCATATGCAGTTAAAATAGGATTATTAAAAGCTTGAGCCTCCAAGTTTTAATGATTTGAGGGATACTGGATAGATCATAATCTTATCTCTTCATGCTAGCTTCTAGATCGATCCATTGATGATTGGAATAGGGGCACCTATTGATCCAAGTGGATATCGGTGGCCACCCGCCTATTCCACTTGGACCACAACCATTGTTTATTTCAGTTTCCTTAATTATAGCACAATTTCAGCTTCTTTAAAAGTAGCACAATTTACTATTTTTGGCATTTTTTCAGGTCCTGAACTTTTGGAGCCGTTTTGAGGCCCTAAATGATGTTTTTTTGGAAAACAGGAAAATTGCAATCTTAGATTGAAATTTGTAGTTGAAAGTTATAGTCCTCAGATAGATATTTCTAATGAGGTATTGTGCACATGAAATGAAGATTGTATGCCAAAGTTATGATCCCGAGAAGTTGATGTACCAATTTACCACAACGGGGCCCATAGTTTTGGTGCTTCATCTCCTAGGGTTAGGTTTTTGGATGTTTATCATTTTTCATTGTTTCTCAATAATAAATAGGCCTTCAAGCCTCATTGTAACACAATTTAGAGGCATGTAGTCGACACCTCTTCTCACAGATAAGTTACCATCTCCCGAGCTAGTTTATTTCCATTATGTATGTAAGCATATTTTAGTTCTTTGATATTAATGAAATGAAGTTTTATTTATGTTGCATCTGTGTGTTTATGTTTATATCTGTATTTTTTTGCGTTTCTGCATAAGTCTGGATCACCTATTAAAGAGGTGCTCCACATTTTCAACTTCCTAGAGGCACAAAGAACAACGAGAGGGGCCCATAGGCATGTGTTTCTAAATGTTGCCTTGGTTATTTTCTTGTCTTGAATTAATATCCATAGGAAGTTGGAATCTTTCGACCATATATTTCTCTACCAGATGTAGATCTAGATGGAATCTTTTGGTAATTCTTTTAAACTCACTTCTAGGCTATAAGCCTCATGCATGGAAAATGAAATACTTGCTCCATAACTCTATCATAGTTTATTAGCTAAGTTGGATATCAAGATGAGTCTTTGCTAAATCTTCCACTAAAGGCTTGACCAAGTCTCCTCCCTAGGCTTAGGGTTCCATTCCCTCGAAATTAACCATTGTATCCATGTTTTATTTAAGGTAGAGCCATTCCAATAGTCTTCAACTTTGTGAAGACCTTGGGAAGTCACGTGGAAGCACATATCCCTTAAGTTGTTTTGGTCTTGGAATTTTTGCAGTCGTTTCCATGAGTCCTCCCAAAACATGGCTATATACCCATCATGAATTTCTGTGAAGTAGTGTTGTTGTATCAAATGCATTCCTTTTTTTGGCTAAATTCCAAATGGAGGGGGATCTTTTGGGGAAGAGAATTATTATGAGCTATTGAATAGGAATTTGCTTTGAATAATTTCTCATCCATATACATTTATATAGGCCTTGACCTCCTTGGATCTAATGCTACTAGATCTTGGATCCTAGAACCATAATTAAAATTGAAGGATCTCTTAGCCTCATACCTCCCTTCAGTTTGGGTTTGTATGTAATAACCCCAGGATAAAATTTCATATAATATAGTTAATAAAGGAAAAATAAGACTAAGGTCATGGGACACGTATTCCAAGCTGAATTTTGGGCAAATCATCCTAGTGGGTGTTCATTTCGATTTATTATGGCTAAGGAAATTAGCAAAGGATATGCAAAGACAAAGAGGCATTAATTGACATTTTATTTATGAAAATAAAGGAAAATATGAGAAAATGGAGATGAAAGGTCACAATTTTTCATGAGAGGAAAATTAAAGTGAAAATAGAGGAAACTGAAGAAAATATAGACCTCAATGATAAAAAGGCTTCTTAGGATCAGTTCACAACTTTTGTCAGGTTAACCTTTTGTTAGTTTATTTTTGAAGCTCTCTCTATTCTCTCATACTATTTCACACATAGATCATTCTTGGAGCATGCTAGCATTGGAAAAAGGAAAGAAAAGGAAGGACAAGAAGGCAAAGGAAAGCAAGGGACAAGCAAAGAAAAGTTGGATCAAGTAGCTTCAACATGAATACTTGCAGGTAACAGGTTGCATGTGTGATTTCCTAGCTGGTTCGTAAATACATGGTACATGCATGTGTGTATTTGGTTCTCTTTTTGTCATTGGCATGGGTTTTTCCATGTATGACAATGGTTTTAACCTTGCCTTGCCATTTTCAAATAACCATGGTGTGATGGGGTTCCTTTATTTGGTTGAGCTTTGGATTGTTGGATGGTTTTGGAACCGGGTGAGGTGGTCTCAAGAAAATTCCCATAGGGCTAGGAATCCCTTGACCGATTTTGGTAGGATTGCAATCAATTTTGAGGGTGGAGATAGGAAAATTCCTCTAGGTATTGGTGAAGAAATTATGAGGCATCCAATCATGTTTTGGGCCTAGTAATCCCTTAATTAGTTTTGGATAGATCATGGTAAAGCCTAAGGGTGGAGGTGGTTTAATCTTCGGGAAGCCCTTGTTGTTTTTTTATTGGTTTTGGGCGTAGTATCCCCTTGAATGGTTTTGGCGGGATTGCAGTAAAGCTTGACGGTGGAGGTGATTTAATATCCAGGAAGCCCTGGTGTAACATCCCTGGGTTAAAAATCCATGTAATAATGTTAATAAAGGGAAAAATAAGACCAAGGTCATGGGACACTTATTCCAAGCTGAATGTTGGGAAAAACATCCTAGTGTGGGTGTTCGTTTGGTTTATTATGGCTAAGGAAATTGGAAAAGGCAATGACAAAGGCATTGAAAAGGCAAAGTGGCATTGATTGGCATTTTAATTATGAAAAATAAAGAAAAATAAGAGAAAAGGAAGGTGAAATGTCACAGATTTCATGTGAGGAGGAAAATGAAGTAAAATAATGGAAAATGAAGAAAAAAGAGGCCTCATTAATAAAAAGGCTTGTAAGGATTAGTTCATAACCTTTTGTCAGTTCAATATTGGAGTTATCTCTCTCTTCTCTCTCTCTCATACACACTTAGAGTATGATTGGAGCACTCTAGCATTGGAAGAAGGAAGACAAAGGAAGGACAAGAAAGCAAAAGGGAAGCAAAGATTAAGCAAGGAAGAGTTGGATCAAGCAGCTACGATGGGATTACTTGCAGGTAATGAGTTGCATGTATGATTTCCTTGCTAGTTTTGGCATGCATGGTACATTCATTTGTGTACTTGGTTGTCTTGATGTGATTGGCATGGGTATTGCCAGGTGTGACAGTGGATTTCAACCCTGTCTTTCGATTTTCAGATAGCCATGGAGTGATAGGGTTCTTTTAGTTGGCTGAGATGGATTTGCAAAATTTAGTGGGGTGGTCTCAGGTTAAATCACAAGTCCTAGGAATCCCTTGACCTGTAATGGAAGGATACACACTAAGTTACTGGTTTTGAATACCCTCGTTAGGTCTAAGAATCCCTTGATCAGTAATGGCGAGATACATGGTAAATCCTAGAGGTGTATGCCCTCGTTGGGCCTATGAATCACTTGACTGATACATGGCGAGATTGTGGTAAATCCAATATTGTATTTTTATTGTTTGGGCCTAGGAATCCCTTAGTGGGATGCAAGGGTAAATCTCGATGAAGCCTTAATTATTTATGTTGTGAGTCCCACATTCATGATTGAAATATGGAAAGGGGGTGATTGGCTGAAAGAAACATTTGGTTCAACCAATCTATGGTCGAGTGGTACATGGAAGTCCCTGGTTTGGTTTGCTTTTGCATATGTTAATAAGAGATTTTTTCCTCTTGTGTATTATGTGTGAATATGTTTGTTATTATGTGATTATAATGGTTGTCCTATCATTGTTATTCTACTGGATATATGTTGGTTATAGGCATGGTTTTATGACAGATCTTAGCATGGATCTCATCATGTTTTGATTAATAAATGAATGAATAATGATTGTATGACCTAGGAGATGATAATGCAGCTATTATGAGAGGGCATTAGACCTTCTTGACAAATCTTAGATAAGTATGAAGTCCTTGTGCTAAGATGTGTTTATATGACCTATAGATTACATGTTCTCAATGTGTTTGATGGAATGTATTTCATGGCTAGGCCTTGTCACGTGAGGTCCTTGTTCAAGTTTTGCATTAGAGGCCATATCATCTTGTTATTTATCATCTTTGGAAGTTTCATAAAGTTATGGGCAGAAGCCTGAGTCTTGGCCCTAGGGGTGATTTTAGGGGCGAATGTTCGCCCTTTGGCGAAATTAAGGGGTTTTAAATTTTTAGTGGGCGATTATTTTGTATCATAGTACATTTTTACAAATCACCTCAAATAGCCCACCTTGTTTTAAGGGAGAGGGTAAAAAAGGTAAATTTAGCCCTTGAAATTAGGAGTTACAACCTTCCATTCGCCCATCTCCAAGAATAGGTTTTATTTAAGTGAATCCTATGGGCCAAAGGCCCAAATACCATATTTATAAAAGAGGTATGGTAAATTAATAAAAATATAAATAAATGAGAAGTATGGTAAATAAATAAAACATTTTTTATATCTACTCCATAAGTCACCTTATATACATGCAAGGGTGTAAACAAATAAAAATATAAGTAAAGTGGAGGTATGGTAAATAAATAAAACGTCTTTTTATACTTACTCAAAAGTTATGGTAAATAAATAAAAATATAAGTAAACTAGACACATGGTAAATACATAAAACCTCTTTTTATATTTAGTCCATAACCCTCATTCTATTTATGAAGGCTCAAGAAAGAGGTTTTATTTAAGTGAATCCTATGGGCCAAATACCATATTTGTAAAAGAGGTATAGTAAATTAATAAAAATATAAATAAACAAGAGGTATGGTAAACAAATAAAACATTTTTTTATATTTACTCCATAAGTCACCTTATATTTACGAACACTCAAAAAATGCATTATATTTAGGTGAAACCTATGGGCAAAATACTATGGCACAAATACCATGGACTAGATTGTTATTAAAACCATGCAAAAAAACATTATTAACCCTAATATTAGTATTAATAAAAATAAAAATGGCACATGGTATTGACCCATGGTATTTGTAGAGCCTTGAACCTGTACCTCCTTACACACCCTCTCAGCCTTCTTTTCCCATTCATTTCCTCCTCTTCCCACTCATTTCATCCACCAAGTTGATTAAATCATTGTATTTTAGGACTTTTTACATGATTTTCTAACTATGCTAAGTGACTGTTGTTTGGTTTAGAATTTTGGTTCAGTGTGCTGCGTTTCCACAGCCAACACAGGTTTTCGGAGCTGATCCAGGTTTCTGCAGCCAACACAAGATTCTGTAGTTGTTTTATTAAGCGATATGTTACAGGTGTCCTCCGAGAAGATGAGCCACATGGGAAAGTTCCAGAGGTCAAGGACATGGTACGTGTCCCTCCAGATCACCCAGAACAGCCATAAAAGCCCGCGGTCAACGAGGAGGCAAATACCGGTCAACAGAAGTGTTCAGCGGTGGCACGGCTCTGCGTTGCTCTGTTTTTGGGCACGTGAAGCTAGGTGGCATCATCCTCAACCATGGAGACAATCTAGAAGCATGAATCCAACAGCCATATTCCCCAAATTGAATGAACACGATGACAGTTACCTAGATCCAGGGACGCAGAGGATTCACATGTTTTTAAACAGCTGGTTGAATAGCATAGATCTCGTTAAAGTAGTTTGCTTTCTCCTTATAAATAAAGCGTCCTTGAACGTTGTAGAGTTAGTCGTGGATGTAATCATTTTATATGTAATTTTGAAATCCCCACTATACTTTACATTTGTTGTCAATACATGAGAAGACTGTTTTGCATTTAAGCGTATAACTATTCCTTGAACCGGCTGAAGTAGGCAGAGGGCCCCTGTTTGCTGAAGTCCTATACAGTAACCTTTAATTTCCTGCATTTCTTTTCTTGTTCCATGTATATTAGCTGTACAGATGTCTTTTAATTGCTGCGTTTTTATTTCTTTTCAACATGTATATTAGCTGTACATAAACTTTGATTTCTGTTGATTTACATTTCTGCACTTTTATGTTCATGACTGATCAGTGCGTTATGCAGGTTTCTTAGGCAAGCCCAGGACAGTTTTCCTTCTTTTCTTTTCATAACTAGTGGCATGCGTGATCATCTTGTCTATGTTGCTGACCTTTATTGTTTTGCAGTTTTGATTTTCCTTACTGTCATTTCTTTAACTTGCATATTTACTTTCTGCTCATAGATATCAAGTTGTTCATCTATTGATGGTTCCTTTTCCATAATCAAATAACTTTATTGGGAGCCAAAATATCATTTAGAATAGCTTGATTTAGTTTGCTTTAGAACTCACATTACTTGACTTATTCATAACTGTTTCTTACATGATAAATTCAGCTAAAAGGCAAAAGGTTAAGAGAAAGTTAAAGTATTGTGACTAGTCTCTTTTATGTAGTTTCACTTAGATTTCACATTGCTTAACATTTCATGATATCTTTTCATAGAGAAGATTAAGTTGAAGAATTGAAATAGTGTGAGATAGTTGTTCTTACTTTTAGTTGGATTTAATATAGATTTCATTTTCATTTTCATTCAGCAGCAGAGATACTGGGCCGATGTCATTAGTCTTTTATTTGATGTCTTTATTTTCCTTTAAGAGCTGATTTTATCGCAGCTGTTGTTCAAGCTTTCTTGTAGAATACTTTTTATGTTTAGAGAAATCATTTAGAGATCACCACAATCATCCACATTTCACTTGCTTTATTACACTTCCATCACATCACAGTAGGAAAGATACATTCGAAAACAAACTTAAAAAAACTAAAAACGACAAAAGACTAAGAAAACGGTTATCTAAGTACATATAGTACACCTCACTTCATCAACTTACGAGCCCCGGGTTGACATTTAAAAGTTGCAATTTAGACTTCACTAAATTGACCAAACATTTTGGCACCATTGCCGGGGAAGTGAAATTAGGTAGCCAATTTCTAAAAAAGAAACAAGAAAATTTCAAGGAAGGAAAATTGATAACATCTCAAAGTATGCTCTCCTCTTGCACGTAATGTGATCTGGAGGATCAGAAAAGAGAAAGTTATTAGTTTAATAGTCTCTTGAGTATGCTCTCTTCTTGCACCTAGAGTGACCTGGAAGATCAGAAAGAGAATTATTAGCCTGACTTGAAGAAAAAATAAAAAATGACATGCATAGAGCAAGAGATTCTAGGGGAAGGTTTTTAGCTAGAGCTAAAAGTTCAATTTTTAAAACTCCATATACTTCAAGGAATAGACAAGAGACACCTCCATCATCTCCAACTTACACTCCTAGCCCTAGAATTCCTGGAATTCAAGAGGCAGGAGTCGACTCTCCCACACCTTCCATCGAATCTGAACTAGAAAGAGATCCTTTCCTTCCTTCTGCAGAGAGACAAATTGTAATAGAAGAAATAAAATCATCTGAAGAAGAGGGAGAAATTCCTTCTCATACACCCTTAGTAGAAGAACCAGAAGACTCTGAAGTCTCCAGGGAAACTACCATGACAGAGGAAGGAGCAACTGGATTTGGTAGAGGTAGAGGTAGAGGAGGAGGAGGAAACAATGGAGGAGGTAGAGGTCACATTGGGGGAAATAGGGATGGGGATAACTCATTCGGGTTTCCTATAGTTGATGAGGACTCCCGAGCCACAATGAAAAACATCTCACAATCTGTCCTCCCAAACTTCCATGGGTTTAGGAATGAGGACCCTGAAACATTTCTATTTGAGTTTGAGGTAGTATGTCGAACTTACGATTATTTGGAAGACTCTCAAAAACTCAAATTGTTTCCTTCAACATTGAAAGGAGCAGCCTTGAAATGGTTCATGGGATTACTCACTCAATCCATTAGGTCTTGGAATGATATGAAACAGGCATTTTTGGATAGGTACCTGGACTATTGTATGCCCACCAATCACAAGGATGAGGTATTCAAAATGATGCAAAAAGAAGATGAAAACTTGGAGGAGTTACTTGAAAGATTTCAATATAATCTGAAAAGAGAAAAAAAAAGTAACTTGGATGAGGAGACCTTGAAAGCCCTTCTATTAAAAGCCATTAGAGATGAATGGATAGATATTTTGAACATGATGGGGGAAAGGAGATGTAACTCAACTTCCACTTTCTGATATAGCAGAATTATGTGTCCATCTCTCAAGGGGGAAATCTAAAATTGAAAAAGGGCCTAGAGATCCTTCTCTCATCAGAGCAAATAAATCTGCAACTGGATCGGTAAGTAGGGCTGAGATTGGCAACATGCTTGATGAATTCAAAACTGATATCTTAGGGAGTCTTAGTGAACAACTAGACACCCTTAAGATTCACAATAAGCAGAAAGCAGAAGCTAAGGCTTTGGCCATCTTTTTCCCAAAGTGTAGGAGGAAACATGCTCTAAGGGAATGTCCCTTGGATGCAAAAGTTGTAGAAACATGTGAAATTTGTTCAGAGAATCATGAGACCAAGGATTGTCCTTCAATTCCTGGGCTCAAAGCTGTCTTTCAAGAAGATCCAAATACAATCGAATCTCTCTGTTTTGTTGCAAGGAGACCTTGGCAGGGGCAACAAAATCAAGGATTTAGCAACTCTATGAATTTTCAACCCCCACCAAATTGGAATCCTTGGCAACAACCTTGGTCCCAACCTCAAAATCCTTTTCAATCATGGGTACAAGGTATGCAAAATTCTTATGGGAGATTTGCTCAATTTTACCAATATCCTCCATCTTTTTAAAACCAACAAGCTCCACAACTTCCAAATCAAAATCCACAACTATCATTGCCATTTCCACAACAACAACAACCTTCTCAACAGAATTCAAATTCTCAACTCTTGCTTCCATTCCAACAGAAGTCAAATCAACTTCCTTCTCAGCCATTGCCAAACCCCAATAATAAAAACCCTCAAAATGCTTACATGATGGAAGGTCAACAATTTCCTACCTATATGATTGTTCCTCTCAATGAAGTACAACTCAGATCAGGTAGAGTCCTAGATAAACCTTCTATAAATGCTCAAAAGCAAAGCATTTTTGAGGAAGAGTCTCTTGAGCCAATAAGGGTTCGGAAGCATATATTCAAAACCCAAACACTCAAAAAGAAAAAGAAAAAGAATTAACCCCCACAACTCCCATAGTTGAGCAACCTGCATCTTTATCCACACCTCCTTTTCCTGAAAGATTACAAATTGACAAAGGAGTGGAAAAACAAATTTGGTTGCCTGACTATAATTTTCTAGATGAATTGAAGAATGTCTGTATCAAGATTCCCTTGTTACAAGCCATTAAAGAGATTCCTATTCTAGCAAAAACAATAAAGGAGTTGAGTCTTAAAAGACCAGGAAGGAAACCAAGAGATACCAGAAGGATCCACCTGGTAGGGAAAATTGGAGATATCATGATGGGAAAAATCACTATGCAGAAATATGTAGATCCCGGTAGTCCAATTGTCAAAACACATATCAATGGGGTAGAAATACCAAATACTTTGATTGATTTAGGGGCTGATATCAACATCATGAGTAGACAGACTATGGAACAGCTAAAACTCCCTAATCTTCTTTTTACACCTACTTTATTGCAATTGGCAGATCGATCAATTATTAAACCAGATGGTGTATTAGAAGACATTCCAGTCTCCCTAGACTCTTGGGAATATCCAGTGGATTTCATGATTTTAACTCCCAAGAGTAATCTAGGAGGACATCCTCTTATTTTAGGAAGACCTTGGCTAGCCACAGCTGATGCTTTCATAAGTTGTAGGTCTGGGGATATGTATATTTCTGATGGTAATTCGACAAAGAAGTTCAATCTGTATCCTCCAGCAAAAGAAATTACAGAAATAGGAGATAATGAGTGGGTTGATGATGAAGATACTATACAACCTGTCTTTACCATTTCTGAGATTAGTGAAGATAGTAAAATTCTGAACACATTAGAAAACTTTGAACCATCTTCAGAATATGACCACACACAATTTCAGTTGGATTTTGACATTGAGTGTCTATCATCTAGACAAATGTCTCTTTTCTCTATGGAAGAGTTTGGTAGTTCTGCCATTGAGATTTTTCCAGGAAAAACATTGAATATCAACAGAAACTTGGAAAAATCTCAACAGGGGGAGCTAACCAAAATCTTGCAAAAACATTCTACTGCATTTGCATGGGAGTATACTGATATGAAAGGTATTGACCCTAGGACTTGCATTCATCACATCTACATTGAGGAAAACAGTAGACCAATCAGACAACCTCAAAGAAGGATGAATCCAAACCTTAGGGAGATAGTGAAAGAAGAGCTCCAAAAGTTACTTAATGTAAACTTCATTTACCCCATTTCAGATAGCCAGTGGGTTTCTCCTTTGGTTATAGTACCTAAAAAGAATGGTAAATGGAGGGTTTGCATTGATTACAGGGAATTGAACAAGGCAACTTTGAAGGATCACTTTCCTTTACTCTTTATTGATCAAGTATTAGATACTTTAGCAGGCAAAAAGTATTTCTCATTCTTGGATGGTTTTAGTGGTTACAATCAGATTCAGGTAGCACCTGAAGATCAGGACAAGACCACATTTACCTGTCCATGGGGAACTTTTGCTTACCGAGTACTTCCTTTTGGATTATGTAATGCACCCGCAACATTCCAAAGGGCAGTACTAGGAATTTTTTCTGATCTAATTCATGATTGTGTAGAGGTCTATATGGATGATTTCACAGTTTATGGTAATTCATTTGAAGAGGCATTAGAAAATTTGGAAAAAGTCCTTATAAGATGTAAAGAAACAAATCTTTCATTAAGTCATGAAAAATGTCTTATGATGTTTACTGAAGGGATTGTTTTAGGACATCATATTTCAGGAGATGGAATTAAAGTTGATAGATCAAAAGTTGAAGTCATCTCCAAGTTACTTATTCCAAATTGTCAAAAAGATGTTAGAAGTTTTCTTGGATTTACTGGATATTATAGAAGATTTATTGAAAACTTCACCAAGATAGCATCCCCGCTCTTCAAATTACCCACAAAAGACTGTGAATTCAAATGGGATCCTGACTGTCAGTCTACATTTGAAACTTTAAAAACAAGAATATCTGAAGCACCCATTTTGAGAGGGTCAAATTGGAAACTTCCTTTCCATATTTCTACAGATGCTTCAGATACAGCTCTAGGAGCTGTGTTGGGTCAAAAGGATTCAGTTCCTTATGCCATTTACTACACCAGTAAAAATTTGACTCCCACTGAGTTAAATTATACTGTGACTGAAAAAGAGTTCTTAGCCGTTGTTCATGAAATCAACAAGTTTAGACATTATATAACAGGCTATGAAACTTTCGTCCATACTGATCATTCTGCAATTAGATATCTCATGAACAAACCTGTTACTAATGGCAGAGTTACAAGATGGCTTTTACTTTTACAAGAATTCAATATTACTGTGTTAGATAGACCAGGAAAACAAAATACAGTAGCTGATTTCTTGTCTAGAATCCAAAATACTAACGAAGATTCTCTTGTAGAGGATAAGTTTCCAGATGAATATTTGTTTGCAGTAACTACTAAAACTCCTTGGTATGCAGATATTGCTAACTATTTGGTTACAGGGAAGCTACCTCCACACTTATTTCCTAATGAGAAAAGGAAAATCATTCAAGAGAGTTCAAAGTATTCATGGATTTCTAATGAATTGTTCAAAACAGGGCTAGATTGTGTGATCAGAAGATGTGTTCGGGAAGATGAAATGCTTGGCATTCTTAAAGCATGTTATGATGAACCGTGCGGTGGACACTTTGCTGACAAGAGAACGGCCTATAAAATCCTTTCTTTAGGATATTATTGGCCTTCTCTCTTCAAAGATGCAAAACAATATGTTAGAAGGTGTGACAGCTGCCAAAGAATTGGGAGACCAACTCTTTCAAATGAAATGCCATTACAGCCACAGGTACTCATCGAACCCTTTGAAAAATGGGCTTTAGATTTCATTGCACCTATTAATCCACCATCTAGACAAAAGAAGTATATATTGGTTTGCACTGATTATGTTACTAAATGGGTAGAAGCCAAGGCATTGCTTTCTGCCACTGAAAATTCAGTTGTTCAATTTCTTTTTGAGGATATTTTTACTCGTTTTGGTGTCCCAAGAGAAATTGTGACAGATCAGGGAAGTCAATTTACATCTAACTTGATGGAGAAGCTGATGGAGGAATACAAAATCAAGCACAGAAAATCTACTCCATACCATCCGCAAGCAAATGGTCAAGTGGAATCCACAAACAAAGTTCTTGAGAGCATCATCACCAAGACTGTTCATCTCCACAGAAGAGATTGGGCAGAAAGGCTTCCTGAAGCCTTATGGGCCTATAGAACTACATGGAGGAACACAACAGGACATTCTCCCTATGAAGTTGTTTATGGGAAAGAAGTCTTGCTCCCCATTGAATTTCAAGTCAAAACCTTCAAGATGGCAGTTCAGTTGGGGATGAATCTATCAGAAGCCCAAAAGCATAGAATGGAGCAGCTGAATGAGCTAGATGAAATAAGACAAGATGCAATTTTAAGGACTGATCTAGTTCAACACCAAAGAACTAAGTGGCATGACAGATATATCAAAGAGAAAAAGTTTCAAAAGGGAGATTGGGCGTTACTATTTGATTCCAAGTTTAAAGACTTCAAAGGAAAATTTCAGACTCATTGGCTTGGACCATATGAGATTGATGAAGTCTTTAGCAATGGAGCAGTTCGAGTCAAGACTATTGATGAGTTTCAAACTCCTCTTATTGTGAATGGCCACCGATTGAAAATTTATCATAAGCCACTCTCAAAAGAGGACTTTGTCAAAATATTTCAAGAAAATTCTGCAATGAAGCTGGTGGAGAGGAATCCTTCTCCTCCATCAGCCTAATCTTTGTTTCTTTCAGTTAAAAAAAAAATATAAAAAAAATAAAAAAAATCTTTTGCATAAGCCTGAAAACCAATCATAGATTGGCAGTCTTATACAGAAAATGTAGAGTGAAAATCAGGGACACCTGACACTCTATATTTTCCAAAAAAAAAAAATCTCTCTCTTCCTTTCCATCTTCACTTCACCTCACTTGTCATCTCCATCTTCACCTCCATCTCATCTTGATCTCCATTCCACTTCACTCCACTTCATTTCCATTTCATTCCATTCCATCAATAAAAGTCCTTCTCAGGACTATTTCATTCAGTTAGTTCTTTTTCTAGCTATATTTGTGCAGTTAAAGGGGTGTTGTCTCAGTTTCCGCAGCTGGGAACCGTTTCTGCAGCTACCACCAGTTTCCGCAGCTCGAAATGATTTCCGCAGCCAGCATCACTCTGTCTCTACAGCCAGCAACACTCTGTTTTCAAAAGAAAATCACAGTCAAAGGTTAGCATCATCATCACCAAAGGAAACAAAGATATGAGGCATCTGCAAGGTCAAAAAGCAATAATGGGTTAGAAGCCTTAATCAACAAATGGAAAACTTCCAAAGGTATGATCAAAATCTATACCAAATAACAATTTAATGTCATTGTATGGATAGTTATTAGATCATGGAAATTCCACTAAATACAATGATTTGATACGGCAAGATCCATATCACTCCTCTTCCACGATGATAATCCAACCACCTCATTCCTTTCTAACGGTTCCATAATCACTATTAATTCAAACTCGAAATGGGGCTGCTCTTTCATTTATTGGTCGTACGTAGAAGAAGTGACCTACTGTACTACGCCTCTCCTCCACCATAACTTCTGCAGCCAACGTTGAGACGTGGCATAAGCCAACCGATTCAAAAGGACTCAGTCGTTATACTGCCCATTTACCACTCCACTTCCGCATGCATTTGATGCTAAACCCGTGACTGTTGTTTACCTCGTGCTCATACCATTCTCTGCTCTCCATTTCCGCTGCAACCTCCATAGCTTTGCTCTAAACCCTGATTACAGTCACTGCATACGCTTTGCATTTCGACTACGGCCACTCCACTTACCTCAAGAATCCCGTAATCAGCTCGTTTTTCCTTTGAACGTCCACACACAGTAAAATTTTCAGCCGGGGTTGAAAGCCGAGAATGGGAAAGTTACTCAGAGCCGAACCTGAGGGCCCAAAATACCTGGAGGGGTATCCGCAGACGAAGGAATCATTGAAGAAAGCAAAGTGGTTGAAGTTTATTCAAAAGTTCAGAGGTTATAATAAGGAAGTCACTAAAGCTTTTGCTCGGTCCTTCAATGGACACGTAGTGGAGGTAGGGGACTTGAAATTCACAATAACAGAGGCCACAATAGCAGCAGCAACCAGTTTACCACAACAGGGAGACAGATGGTTTAAAAACAGAGGCCTGGATGATCAAGGATGGAAAGTCATGCTCAAAAACACAGGTATGGATACTTCTATATTTACTAAGGGAATTTCTGTGCATGTAATCAAAGAGGAATGGTCTGTGATGTTATTACTTGTTCAGAAGTTTATTACATGCGAAGGTCGTTTTGGCACCATGTATATGTATCATGTAAGGATTATGATGAATTTTATGGAAGGCCATGCCCTTAATTGACCTTACTTTCTCTTAGCAAGTCTGAAGAAAATGAGCTCTGCTGTTCAGAAACATGTAGGCCATATTGAATCCCACCTTTACCATCACGGGCTCATTAGAATTCTCATTGAAGATCAATTGAAAAACAATAACGATACTTGGGAAATGTTTTTGATCAGAAATCACTTCCTAGAAGTGACTGAAGCCTCTGCGAGCAGTTCCCCAAAAATCCCAAAAAGAAGTAGGAGGAGAGAAAGAAATGTTACATCCCAAGACCTTCCTACAGTAGACACTCAGGAAATTGTTCATGAGAAAGAAGAAGAGGGAGCTAGAAATAAGAAGCAGAAAAAGGACAAAGGTAAAGTAACTATTCAAGAGACATATCCATCCCCTGAACCATCTGTAAAAGAAGAATCTCAAACTTTGGCAGAAAGGTTAGCACATCTTCAAACTGCTGCCTCAGCAAAGAAACAAAAAGAAAAACAGAGTGCCCAGAAAGAGAGCACTAGTCCACATGTGAGAAGGAGCAGTAGGCTCAAAGGAAAGAAAGTGACCCAAGAAAAACAATCACACTTTATTGATTTAGGTGAAGGAACACCTGAAAAAGGTCTAGCTCAGCAAGACATTGAGGCAAGTCCTCCACGTGAGGAAAGTCCTTTTCAGCTAGAAAGAGAAAACAGTCCTCTTTTACAAGAATTTTCGTTGAGGCCGAGACAAACACCTGAGGTAGATTCCACCCAGCAAGAAGCATATAACTACTTAGAGTCCTTGGAACAATCAGCTGCAGGACCAAGCACTACCTTGCCACTTGATGCACAAGTGCAGTCATTAAAACAGGAAGTGTTTGAGCTAGAAGTCTTAAACAGGCACATTAAACAAGAAAATGAAGCATTTAAAGACCAAAGTAAAGTGGACAAGATTGTCCATGACAATACCATGCTTCACTTAGGACTGTGGCAGAAGAAGAATAGAAAGTTGAAGAAAATGTATAAGAAGCTGAGCAGGGCATTGATTAATTTGAAGTTCAGGTGTCTAGTCAAGAAACCAAGGACCATTTTGGCATCAAGGAGAAAGAGAAGAAGGTTGGATGTTCTTGCAGAAGCATCAGAGCACATGGATTGAGGAAAAGAACTAAGTTTTGGTTGCATGAGGACATGAAACACCTTCACAGTGGGGGTATGTAGAGCCTTGATCCTGTACCTCCTTACACACCCTCTCAGCCTTCTTTTCCCATTCATTTCCCCCTTTTCCCACTCATTTCATCCACCAAGTTGATTAAATCATTGTATTTTAGGACTTTTTACATGATTTTCTAACTATGCTAAGTGACTGTTGTTTGGTTTAGAATTTTGGTTCAGTGTGCTACGTTTCCGCAGCCAACACAGGTTTCCGCAGCTGATCCAGGTTTCTGCAGCCAACACAGGATTCCGCAGCTGTTTTATTAAACGATATGTTACAGGTGTCCTCCGAGAATATGAGCCACATGGGAAAGTTCCAGGGGTCAAGGACATGGTACATGTCCCTCCAGATCACCCAGAATAGCCATAAAAGCCCGCGGTCAACGAGGAGGCAAATACCGGTCAACAGAAGTGTTCAGCGGTGGCACGGCTCTGCATTGCTCTATTTTTGGGCACGTGAAGCTAGGTGGCATCATCCTCAGCCACGGAGACAATCTAGAAGCATGAATCCAATAGCCATATTCCCCAGATTGAATCAACACGATGACAGTTACCTAGATCCGGGGATGCAGAGGATTCACGTGTTTTTAAAAAGCTGGTTGAATAGCATAGATCTCGTTAAAGTAGTTTGCTTTCTCCTTATAAATAAAGCATCCTTGAACGTTGTAGAGTTAGTCCTGGATGTAATCATTTTATATGTAATTTTGAACTCCCCACTGTACTTTACATTTGCTGTCAATACATGAGAAGACTGTTTTGCATTTAAGCGTATAACTGTTCCTTGAACCAGCTGAAGTAGGCAGAGGGCCCCTGTTTGCTGAAGTCTTGTACAGTAACCTTTAATTTCCTACATTTCTTTTCTTGTTTCATGTATATTAGTTGTACAGATGTCTTTTAATTGCTGCGTTTTTATTTCTTTTCAACATGTATATTAGTTGTACATAAACTTTGATTTCTGTTGATTTACATTTCTACACTTTTATGTTCATGACTGATCAGTGCGTTATGCAGGTTTCTTAGGCAAGCCCGGGACAATTTTCCTTCTTTTCTTTTCATAACTAGTGGCATGCGTGATCATCTTGTCTATGTTGCTGACCTTTATTGTTTTGCAGTTTTGATTTTCCTTACTGTCATTTCTTTAACTTGCATATTTACTTTCTGCTCTTAGATATCAAGTTGTTCATCTATTGATGGTTCCTTTTCCATAATCAAATAACTTTATTGGGAGCCAAAATATCATTTAGTATAGCTTGATTTAGTTTGCTTTAGAACTCACATTACTTGACTTATTCATAACTGTTTCTTACATGATAAATTCAGCTGAAAGGCAAAAGGTTAAGAGAAAGTTAAAGTATTGTGACTAGTCTCTTTTATGTAGTTTCACTTAGATTTCACATTGCTTAACATTTCATGATATCTTTTCATAGAGAAGATTAAGTTGAAGAATTGAAATAGTGTGAGATAGTTGTTCTTACTTTTAGTTGGATTTAATATAGATTTCATTTTCATTTTCATTCAGCAGGAAAGATACTGGGCCGATGTCATTAGTCTTTTATTTGATGTCTTTATTTTCCTTTAAGAGCTGATTTTATCGCAGTTGTTGTTCAAGCTTTCTTGTAGAATACTTTTTAAGTTTAGAGAAATCATTTAGAGATCACCACAATCATCCACATTTCAGTTGCTTTATTACACTTCCATCACATCACAGTAGGAAAGATACATTCGAAAACAAACTTAAAAAAACTAAAAACGACAAAAGACTAAGAAAACGGTTATCTAAGTACATATAGTACACCTCACTTCATCAGCTTACGAGGCCCGGGTTGACATTTAAAAGTTGCAATTTAGACTTCACTAAATTGACCAAATAGTATTCACCAAAATGGCACATGGTATTGACCCGTGGTATTCACCTGGAATGTAGCCTATTTAAATGGGGGAATTAAACCAGCATAGATCCATCTTTACTCTGGATCTACTAACCCCCGAGAGGTATCAAATATTGTGATATGCAAACTAGCATAGAGTGAAAAAATATTTGATCCAATCAAGAGTAAAAATGGATGTTGTAATTTAATTTATGTTAAACATTTTAGCTTGGTTAAAATAAAAAATAAAATAAAAATCAACTATTAATTTTATTATTTTTTATAAACTACTAATAGTAATTTTTAAGCTCCAGGTTTATGCTAACCCATGGTAATACCATGTTATTCATGCGAGAATAGACTATTTAAAGGGGAAATTCTATCATCTTACATCCACCTTAATTCTGGGTCTACCAAGTGCTCAGAGGGATAAATAGATTTCATCCCCCTTAGAGTGGTAGATGTGGAGTTAAGATGGATATAGGTTGGTTTTTATGATAATGAAGATATTAAATAAACTTAGGAAATTATATTGTAAAAACATCTTAAGGTGAATGGTTAAAGCATAGACATTGGACAAGTATATTTGTATACTTCTGTTTTAAACTGAAATAAATCCAGAGCTAAAAGGAATGGATTGATTGCACTAGTCATCCTTCTATAAATTTCCAACATATGATGGAGTAAACAGATTCTAATTTGGGTAATTTTTCTAATTGCAAACAGGAACATACTTGTGTATTGACAGGGTGGTTACGAGTTCCCTAGAAGTGATGAATTTGAATTTTTCTTGGTTTTATATATAGTATTAGGTTTTTTCTCATGCTTTCTGTGAATGGCACAGGTGAATTTTATCCTACACCTACTAGGTTATCGATATGTGATTTCGGTAATTTTGATTTCAAAAGATATTTTAAAGAAATGCAATGATTTCATTTGTGTATTCAATAAACACAAGGTTCTATAATTGAGTAAAATATTCGCCATGCCTGGTGAGAGATTTGTCAAAAAATTATATATACATATCATATTATTGATAAAATCACCTTCCATTTTTCCTATATACCATGGAGATTCGCCCATTTATTATACATGTAAATTTAGGGGGGGTTCTTAAAATTTTCCCTGCTTGGACCTAAAAAAGTGGCTTAGAAATTGGGGTCGCTGGAACAAAACTATCTGAAAAAGGCCACAGTTGCATGGAGGCCTTGTTGTGGGAGAGATTGGAGGGTCTCAGTCACATTGAGGGCTTGTCATGGGAATGACTGGGGGTTTATTTCGGTCAATAAGAAATTTATTTAAGGGGTTGGACACCTTGAGGGGTTGGTTGGCTCCTAGAGGTCCTAAAGGTCCCGAGGAAGGTTAGTTTGGTTTTGGTTTGTCAATTCCACTTCCTTAACTATACTTGGGGAGTTGAATCATATCATGATAACTCTTCGTCACATGTTTACCCCAGTGGACTGGTTAGCTTGGGTAAATGTGATAAGAGGGTGTTACACCTGATTGTGTTGTCTTGAGTACCACATTAATGCTTGGAATATGGCACAAAGGTGATTGTATGAAAGAAAGATTTGATTAAGCTCAATCTATGATCGGGTGATACGTGGAAGCCATTGTCTTGGTTGGCTTTTGCATATATTAATAAGAGATCCTTTTTAATTGTATTTCATGAGTAATTGTACTTGTTATTATGTGGCTTTGATGTATGTTTTATCATGGTTATTATTCCATTTATATGCTGATTCTAAGAATAGTTTCATAACATGTTCTAACCATGGATCTTGACATGTTTTGATTAGATGATGATTGCTTACTTAATGCATGAGCTAACAAAATGTTGTTGCATCTATTATGAGAGGGCATTTGTTGGCATGTTGGGGCCTGACCCAGGTTTAGAGTTAATTAGCCAAACAAATCCCTATACTACTAGCCCTTTTGGCAACAGTACACGAAGCGCAGACTAAGGTCTCACCCAAATTAGTATGGGGGGTGCTGGAACCAAGTTTCTGCACCCTTGAGATGTTTGATGGTTTGATTTGTTCCAACAGTTAGTCCCTTCGCGCAGGTTACTTCACACACTTCCCTGGCCTTCGCGCCCTGATATATTCGTCTTCGCACAACCCTAACCAGGGGTTGTGGGGCTTTCGCGCTGCTGGAGTAGCAATCTGCACTATTTCACTAAGTCACACCCGAGATCTTTACCTATCTTCTTATAACAGTTAGTTATCTTCATGTAAATAGATGCCTTGTATTATATTTACTTATTTAGCACATTTACAAGAGTTCGTGCAGTAAGTAAATAGTAAACTTGCAAAGCATACCCAATAATACATAAAACATGAAAATATACACAGAAATATGGTAAAAATTTTGTTTATTAATTCTTCCCATGGTTACAGACTCGACCTGTCCTGCGCACTCAGCTGCAGGGGTCTGCGCACTCAGCTGTGGACTACTAGGCCTTGGTGCACTCAGCTGCAGAGCCTTCTCCTATCCTATGACCCAAAGACATGACTTACACTTTGACTCAATCAATTCCTAAGATTCATCATGCTTCCTTCGATTGATAGATCTATTTCTACACTTAGAGCCTCACTCTATTTATACAATCCCATGGTCCGTGGACCATGGGTAGATCTTTCAAGCTGACATTACGTTACAAAAACAAGTTTGGAAAACCCTGTGACTCTATTATGACTTCGTGCTCCGCGCCCATAAATCGCGGAGTCTTTACAATGGACTTGGTCAAAACATGGGCTTTAAGCCCCAAAACATACCTTGGGGGGGATTCCATGCCCAACAAGCTCCCAACACAAACATCATGACTTGCCCTCGAGTCACTCTGTCAGTGTAGAGATCTTTGCGCAGAGTCCCTCTAACTCTGCTTGAACCACTCCAAGGTTGACGGTGCACTGAGCGGTTGCCTACTGAATCTCCTGTACCCATTGTTCCAAGACCGTGCTGTCGGAACTGTTATAGACATTTTTGTGCCTTACAGCATTGAGCATGAAATGTCCATAATCTAAGGGATCCAAAGTCCCTAAACATGTTGTTCCTACCCCTAGAGGAACAAGGCTAACAAACCACAACAATTCACAGAAGTTCTCCACCTGAAACTGCTCAAAACAAGTCAATTCAGGATCATTTCAGTGGCTATACTAGCTGTTTGCGCTGAATGTCAAAGCCAACACTGGCTACCTGCGTTGAATGTCAACTGGAACAAAGGCTACCTGCGCTGAACAAGAGTGGACAAGTGGCAGGCTCATTTCTCAAGGTGTGAAAACCCAGGAAGCTTCCAAAATGACACTTGCCTCAGGGAATTCGACTGGTGATGAGTAAGAGGTTCCAAATCTCCAAGTGGAAGCAAGAACCTCCAAGTGGACTCAAGAACTAACAGAGGGAGAGGACACTAGTCAGATCTCAAGCTGACTCATCCTCTCTCCAAACATCTATATATGGATCTCTCCTCCATGAGATCTAGAGGCTGGAATTTTGTTATTGCAAAGAATTGTTGTTGGTTTGAGACTGGAATCATTGGGTGCTTAATGCTTTGAAGGGGGAAAAGAGAGGAATTCCATTTTTTGGGAAGGAGATGCTGGATTGGAGCCCTCTGGGTTGTATCTCTTCCTGAACCTTGTTATTCATCAATAAAGCTATCTTGGTTTCTCCTATATGCTGATGTATTTTGATGTATGAATGTATTAGTGTATTTGGTTTATTTCTAATCCTAAACTAGTTATGAATGTGAATATCTGTCTTTGAGTAGCTGTTCTCTTGTGATCTTGCAGGAAGTTGAAGCTGGATAAGCAAGAAGGCAAGTAGCTGTGAACACCTAAAGAGAAGAGAGACCGGATCGAGGGACAAACGGAAGACACCGGTGAGTCTATTGATCTCTCTTCTTTCACATTTCATAAAGGAAGAAACCAACATAGCTGTACTCGTTTGTTGCTAAGGCACTGTCACACCTTAGGTGGATAGGATCATCCTTCATAGGCATTTTTCCCCACAACAAATTGGCGACTCCGCTGGGGAGATTTGTTTAGTCATTTTATTTGTATTTCTATCATTGTTTGCATCATAGACTTGATAGCAACAGTCGAACTGCATCTTTCCCGGATGCAAAGTAGAAAGTTGTTGCTTTGATCCAATTGCTGGAATTGTCTATGATCTGAACAATGGATTCACAAATGATTTGATGATCCTTGTGATAGATCTTAGTAGCCCTTCAAAGCATCCCTTTGATTACACCTTGCTTGTTGCTTTTATTTGGCCTAAAACAGTGAATTAAAGAGCAATCTGTGACCCAGAACCTGAGGGAAACGAGAGTTTCTCCTTCAGCGCAGACCCAGTGAAGGGATTCTGCATTTCAACGCAGGTCCCGTGAAGGCTACCTACGCTGAATGTCAAAACCCCTATGTTGAGGTTGCGCTGAACCAGTTTGTCCTTGTGCAACTGGGGTTCTCTGCTTTGTTTTGCCTTGTTTTGATCTCTGATTTTTGCAGCCTGTAACCAGCATAGGTACCAGTCTAATAACTCCTTTTCTCTGCTTAGATTTCGCCTCCTTTTGTACAAAAATACTGTGAGTGTTTTTATGTGTTTGTGGCGTCATTTACAGTCTTCCTTTGCATGAGTGAAATAGTCATCCTGTAGCCCTTGATTCAGATCTGTTGATTGTGATCTTAGAAGAGAGTTCATTGGCTATTTGCAGATTGATTATACATTTACTTTTGCTTATTGGTTTGAGTTTGTCTCTTTTAAGTGTCAAAACAAGTATTCATTTCGAAAATCGTTAAGTAGTGTAATCTCTTCTACCCTCTCTGATTTCGAAAAAAGTAAACTTGTTTGTATTGGTCATTTAAAAGCAAATTCAAAGTTGTACAAAAAGCTTTCTTTGGTAGGCATCAATACTAAGAAAGCGGAAAACAAACACCTGCATTGTGCATTTTCATTTGATAGTTTGCATGTTGGATTTAGGAAAAGTGCATTAGAGTGTGCTGATTGCTCTTTGAGAAAAGATGGTGTCTTTCTTTTCCCTTAGTAGCTAGGATTTTCAAAGTTGAAAAGATATAAAGCTTGCTTATCATCTTTAGACTGCATTTAGGAATTTGTATCATACATCTCATGGTGAACCTTGAAAGGCAAACTTTAAAAAGATCAACCTAAAATAAATTGAATGAACTTAACAACGCTTTGTAACATAACGCACAACATAGAGGTCTAGGCTAGAGACGTGTTCCGGTGTCATTAAACCTGGTGACTATCGATCTCGTGGATGGTGGGTGATTCCTCCTGAGGGACGATAGCGCCAGTACGGATTGTGCTCCCACGTACCGTCGCGTATATATTGGGAGACCCCTATAGGCATAAAACCTTTATCCTTAGGAAGCCGTGTCGGCCGCCCTACTAATCGCAATGCACTGAACACAGCATTCAGGAAGATCGACCGCCCGTACCCTAAAAAGTATTTTGCGGTTTTGCGAAAAGTTTGGCACACCCTCTGCCTAGAACTCCAGAGCAGTTCCTTTTGGCCTTTTTCAGACTCTATAACGGAAAAATTCCATCCGAGCATTTGTCACTTTGGGCTCGTTAAAACATCGAAGGAGACTAGAGTCATCTTTAGCTTTTTCTCAACTCTTTAAAGCTGAAAAAGCAAGTTGTGTCTAAAGCGTCTTTAAAATTTATTTTAAATGGAACAATCACCCCTATTCCTGCGTTGATCTTTAGGTTGAAAAAATGGAGCACACCAACCAAGGAATTCCCCTTGGTGGAAATCCTAGTCCCTTCTCCTCTTGGGGAGATGTTGGTGCACCCCACATGGCCACATTGTCGCTTCCAGGACTGACAATTGGCCTACCAGTTTGGTTCTTTTCAACCAATGTCATTCAGAACACCACCATTCCTGAATAGTCGAGTCAACAGTTAGACCAGACCAGGTTTGCCAACCAGCCTTCTACTTCATCTTCATCTCCTCCTTCCTCTTCGCTTGACGGAACTGGTAAAACAAAAAACCAAGTTCCGAAGGAGAAGAAGGAAAAGAAGAAGAAAGAGAAGAAGAAGAAGGAGCCAAAAGCGACTGGGGGCAAACAAGTGTCGTCTGACAAAAATCCACACACAGCACTGACAAGGCCTAAATCACCATGTGTCATATGCAAGGGAGACCACTTCCACAGAGATTGTCCCTGCATCCCTCGGATACTAAGGGACTGGTCTGCCCGTTTTCACAATTCGGTAGCATCAACCTCTGATAGCCATGTTGACTTCTCACCGTCAACTAGTGAAAGTGAAGCCACAGGACAGAGGGGAAAAGCTAGATTTCCCTGCAAACTGTGTGAAGGCGATCACGCCATGCATCGTTGTCCCTTCTTAGACGAGGCTAAAAGAGTTCTGGAAGATCGCCCGATTCTACGAGCGCAACTTCCTCCTGGATATCAAAAACTCCTGCCAAGTCCTTCACTAGTTGAGAACCCAGCTGGCCCACCCAGGTGGTCAGCCGAAGCACCTATCATTGAAGATGAACCGTTTGGATCCATGCCTAACGAAAGTCAAAAGGTTGATACGGCAGTTGACCCGGTTTTGCCTTCAGAGGCTCTATCTTCGAATGATACCATCACAGAGGAGAATAAAGACGACACCTTCTAGATTCTCTTCATCAACACTGACTCTGATGAACAAGGGGGCAATGCTCCCATTCCTTTATCGCAGGAAGGAAGTTCGTCAGAGCGATATCTGGTCGTTTATTCAGTCCCACCACCAAGCAGCCTGGTTGTGTCCTTTGACTGGAACCAACTAGGCAGACCCCGGTTGCCAGCAAGTATACCATTCAGAATTATCGTTCAAATATACAGAATGGTAATGGCTGGCACTATCATTGATGAGGGGGCATCTGTGAGTATCCTTTCCTCTATTGCTTGGAAAGCGCTTGGTTCGCCAGCGCTTTTACCTGAAATGAGAAATCTATCAGGTTTTGATAAAGGAACCAGTCGACCTTTAGGGATCCTCCCCAATGTGCCTATAACATTGAAAGGGAAGACCGTTCAAATGAATGTGATGGTCGTTCAAGGACCCTTGGATTATAATCTACTCCTTGGACGAGACTATATATATTGCATAGGAGCTATAGTCTCCTCGCTCTTTAGAGTAATGTGTTTTCCGCATGAAGGAAGAGTGGTCAAGCTCGTGGACCAACTTTCATTTCCCGGATCACACATCACAAATAGTCATGTACCATCCCTAAATGGTCTATTCATGCAAGAAGTGTCTCAACCCACGGTCCGTCCTCCTGATGAGCGCGAGTAATCTGGGAGGATACGACTGGAACCCAGGGGGCATGCGTCCTGGTCTGCTTCGGCAGGGAAACTTTGGGTATAAAGTAGGTTTTCGCGGGAGAATATGACTAGTCTGTACCCCGTCCGTCTAGGAAGAGGGTTATTCTAGAATAAGATTCTTTTGTCAAAGTTATGTGAGAGGACGGGCATCGTCGCTCACCTTTGTTTATTTCGGTAGACATTGCTGAGGAAGTGTTTTGTTTGAAAGATTAACGAGACAATCTTTGGGTAACTTGAAAGAGGTGAAGTCTCTCTCTTTAAAACAATTGTTTTGAAGGAAGAGAAGTAGAGGTAACCTTGAAATCGTACTTTATACCTAGGGGCATGCAAACTTTTTGGAGTGCAAGCAAAGAGCGGTTATTTATCTATTTTTTTTGGGTTAGCCGTTTCCTAACTTGCATAAAGAAAGGATGTGGAGCAAAGCTTAGTGAGATGAAGCTCCATAAGAAATAGAATCTTGATGAGACACTCTTATCATATGACTGGGTATTCGAGCAGTTTTAGCACAAAGTTCATGCTCGTTAAAAAATAAACGCAAGATCCGAGCAGTTTTAGCACGTAATTCATGCTCGTTAAAAAATAAACGTAAAATCGAGCAAATGTTTCCACCCGCGTTTAAGCTCATTAAAAAAATGAACTATCCCGGTAAATAACCACTGTGAATGTAATATCATCAGCCGTTAAAGCCTTGGTCGTGTTTGCACCGTCACCTCCACTTTTCATTTGGCCGATCGTTCACCTCCATATGATTATTTACCCATTTTGAGGAACAGCTGCGAAGAGTGATTTCACCTAGCCATCCTTGTGACACTGTCGTGATTGGAAAATTCCAACCTTTACCTGGAATCAGTTGCTAACCCTGTTTATCACTCGTTCCTCAAAAGACGAGTCTTCTTTAAGCTCTTTTCATCTGACTCGTAAAATATGAAAAGATTGCCGAGTTTTGGCCTTCTAGCTCGTTAAAGCGACCGGAAGTGCTATCCCTCCTCTAGATTTTAATCTTTTTGGACCTGAGGGATTATTGCACAAAAAGATCGAGCACTTGTTTTATTCGGCTCGTTAAAACTATCGAAAACTCATCCCTTCTGTATTGTTTTATACTTTTTCGGACTTAAGGGATTAGATGACGAAAAAGGAATTTTGGAGTTGACTTTATGTACCTTTTCAGACTCTCTAAAAATGAAAAGGACCGAGTTATCCTTGTCGTTAGACTCGTTAAAATTATTAAATAGCGACAAACTTGTCTTTAGACGAGAACGAGTTTCACTATCGCTAGGCTCGTTAAAACATAGCGATGGGCTTGCCCGAAGGGCAGGTTATAGAACAAGCATATGTTATCCTCCTCAAGCTTGACAAAAATAAAGAGGTACTGGTCAGCAATGACTGGGGAAAAATTGGGAGAAACTAAAGAAAACTTTGATGGTAGCAAGTCGCTCTTGAACATGACACTTTTCCTCCGTACCACAATCGGGTTGGGTTGTTTCATTCACCGGTCACATCCATGGTCCCGCCATACCATCCATTTATGGGGTAATGCTACCGATCCATCGTATCAGTGTCGCCATATGTTCAAGAGAAGTTGTTCAGAAAAAGTCAACCGTGTCCCATCCACTGTCGTACATTATCCTTCATCCGTTCATGACCGCCACCCTGAATCATATGTCACAGATCGTTTTCACCTCCATTAAAATCATTAGCTCCGTTCCGTGTCACTGATGTGGGATTCATTAAGGCCCTCCTTTGACGGATCACTTCTTGTCGACATCAGCTCATTATCCAAGAAGTTGATCTAGGAACAACCCCTTCAGTACTTTGAAGCTTGCATGCCACAATGGCAAGTTTCTCACTTCCGGCGACAGGTATACATCAATGACCTTCGACCGAAAGATTTTGCGTGGTGTTCGACGCCAAGTCCTTTATTCACACCACGTGAATTGTACTGCAGTACCTTGAGGGTCATTATCATTATCAGTGATTCCTCTCGCGCTTGTTAACGGTTTTCATCATTGACCGGTAATCAAGCGATGTCTTTCCATGTTCGACCTCAGAACAATTCTCACATGGATTGACTTGTACTTAGAGTGAAGATCGAACGAGTTTGAAGACCCCGGATCTAGTTTCATCCATCCGGGCTGCGATATATATTAAGGAAAGCTAAAGACATTGACATGTATATCATTGCAGCAGATAATCATCCTACTCAAAGGATGATAATTTCATCAAAATTATCAGTCTACCACCAGAAGATTTTCTGTTCTATGTACAGAAAAATGAATTTATAAAGCTGAGCATGGGAATTCCTGCCTCAGCTAGATCATGAAAGCAGTATGAAAAATAATGTATTGTATTGTATTGTATTACAAGTCTCCTCCCAGCATTGGATGAACTTCGGATACCCCTGATAAAGCATTTCGCCCGATAAACAGCCTCATACTTTAGGGGGAAACTGTTATAGACATGTTTGTGCCTTACAACATTGAGCATGAAATGTCCATAATCTAAGGGATCCAAAGTCCCTAAACATGTTGTTCCTACCCCTAGAGGAACAAGGCTAACAAACCGCAGCAATTCACATAAGTTCTCCACCTGAAATTGCTCAAAACAAGTCAATTCAGGATCATTTCAGTGGCTATACTAGCTGTTTGCGTTGAATGACAAAGCCAACACTGGCTACCTGCGTTGAATGTCAACTGGAACAAAGGCTACCTGCGCTGAACGAGAGTGGACAAGTGGCAAGTTCATTTCTCAATGTGTCAAAACCCAGGAAGCTTCCAAAAGGACACTTGCCTCAGGGAATTCGACTGGTGATGAGTAAGAGGTTCCAAATCTCCAAGTGGAAGCAAGAACCTCCAAGTGGACTCAAGAACTGACAGAGGGAAAGGATACTAGTCAGATCTCAAGCTGACTCATCCTCTCTCCAAACATCTATATATGGATCTCTCCTCCATGAGATCTAGAGGCTGGAATTTAGTTATTGCAAAAAATTGCTGTTGGTTTGAGACTGGAATCATTGGGTGCTTAATGCTTTGAAGGGGGAAAAGAGAGGAATTCCATTTGCTAGGAAGGAGATGTTGGATTGGAGCCTTCTGGGTTGTATCTCTTCCTGAACCTTGTTATTCATCAATAAAGCTATCTTGGTTTCTCCTATATGCTGATGTATTTTGATGTATGAATGTATTAGTGTATTTGGTTTATTTCTAATCCTAAACTAGTTATGAATGTGAATATATGTCTTTGAGTAGCTTTTCTCTTGTGATCTTGCAGGAAGTTGAAGCTGGATAAGCAATAAGGCAAGTAGCTGTGAACACCTAAGGAGAAGAGAGACCGGATCGAGGGACAAACGGAAGACACCGGTGAGTCTATTGATCTCTCTTCTTTCACATTCATAAAGGAAGAAACCATCATAGCTGTACTCGTTTGTTGCTAAGGCACTATCATACCTTAGGTGGATAGGATCGTCCTGCATAGGCATTTTTCCACACAACAGGAACTACTTCCCTGGACATGTTCCTGCATCCCTTGCATTTACGCAAGCTTGCCTTTAATTGTTGTTGTAATGATGAAGGCCTCATCGATCCAAGGCTGAACGCACGCCTTCAAGACTGCTTCTCTGTTCCGTGTTGTGTCCACTTACTCTTTGAGCGCTTTGTCCTGCTGCATTTGCGTGAGCTTCTGAGTAAGGGCCACCGTCTGCGCATTCCCTTTGACACTGTCATACTGCTACTCGAGCTCATGCAACTTTGTCTCTAAGCACTGGATGTTAGGGTCCTCTGACAGCTTAATGAGGACTTCGAAGGACTCTTCCAACATTTTGGTGCAGTCCCTTACTGCACTACTGATCTCTTCCATCCTTGATGTAATAGCGCTGACACACTGTTCTCTTACTTCCGGAGGGGTGGATGGATGTGCCTTCAACTACAGCTTTGCTATCTGAAGGTTTAGCTCCAGCTAAACCTTGTTCATTTCTTCTTGTGCCTCATGCACCCCTGCTACTAGTTTGTTGATGCACGCCTATGCTAGTGTGTTTGCTGGGATGGCTAGCTCAGGGACCATCTCATAGGCTTCTTCCAGTACCTATACCATCTGCCTGTTTTACGACACCACTTCATCGTGCTACAAACTCAACTGCTCGATATTGATCTTTTTCTCGCTCAACACTTGCAACGCGTGACTCTCCTTAGCCCATAGTTCTGTGGTAATCCCATCCTGCAGCACAAAGAGCATCTCCCGCAGGAGCGCAACCATGTTGATCCCTATCCCTTTTAGTGCACTAACTATAGTCCTGTCGGCCTCATTGGTTGTAACCAGTGTCCCCTCTGGCAGCACTATGTTGTTGGTTGTCCGAACACACATCATTTGCTCAACTGCAACTATCCCTACTAGGAGGCTGGTCGAAAGGGTACCAGCCTAAGGAGTGCACACCTGTAACTCCTGAATCTGTGCTTTGAGGGCGCCCAACACAATCTGATTCTCCTTCGCAAAATTCTAGAGGGCCTTTGTGGTGACGTCGCACATTATTTCGCCTATGTCGTGTAGATCACCCTTAGTAAGGGTGATTGGGTCAATCGACAGCTTGGATGCTTTCACCTTTTTGCGCGGCCCCATCCGCTCGCTCAGGAGCTGGCGCTTTAGTAGAGTTGACGTTGTTTGTGGGTCCGTGCCACCCTCTTCTTCCTCCGTCTTCATCTCTTTCTACTGCCCATGCAAAGGCAACTTCTAGCCCTCGCGCACCTTCTCGACTACCTCCTGTGCTGCTATTATTGGAACCTTTTTCTGCTGTGTTGCTGTCTACACAGCGTCCTACGTCTCCTGTGCTTTTGCTGCCACAACTTCTTGTCTTCTCTTCTCTTCCAATTGTGCCATGCACAGTGTGGCCTACTCTTTCTTCTTTTGCGCAGTAGACTTTCCACCACCACAATGTCTGGGGCGTGCCACTTCGGCGGCCATGTCTCGAGTACATCAAAAATTACATCATCTGTGGCTATGAATGGTAGCTTACTCCAGTTCTTGGCCCGGTCCTTGCATGCTCTGATATATATGTTGTGGAAGTCCACTTTAAATTTTGCAAAACTTTGCAGGCTATTGTAGACAATGGGTGATAATCGCGGCTTGTAGTTAATCCCCATTCTGATGTTCATTTCCATGAACACCCAGAATATATTGTTGTCACGGATCCGGTTTGCGCCTTTTGTGGCCCACAGCAAAGCATACTTCGCGGCCATCGGCAAATCCCTATCAATTGTGGGGAACTGGCTATCCTCTGGTAGTTCCCTTGCCACTATCACTATGGATAGTAGAAGCCATGCATAGTGGAAAGTTTTTCCTTATTCCTGGGCCTCGCAGCAATTTTCCAGGAACGCTTTGCATAAGAAATTGGACCAATTAAACTGGACCCCCTCTGCGCATTGCTCAGCAAGTGCCACCACTGGTGTGGGTACCTCATCCGTGCGACACTTGCACATAACTTTACTCGCCAGTATCTGATTTGTCACCCTGACTGCTTTGTTGTTGATATTGGAGATCACATATCCCCACTTCTTCTTCTCCAGTTTGTATTTCTTCTTCATGGCCTCCGCGATGGCCAAATCACTGCTCTTCCCCTCCGAGATATCTGTGGGGTCCTCTCCTTCACACGGAAGTTGGGTAATGTGATGGATTAAGTGGTCGTTGATGGGGATGGGTTCCTCCAGCCACAAACACTCACCATGCACTAGGTAGAGCTACTGCCTGATGACGAATATCGTTACTAGGGTGCGGTGGAAATGCGACACTGAGATCAAGTTTAATAACCCTTCTTTTTCCACTCCACATAACCACTTTCGCGACTCCAATTCGATAACCCCCACCGCAGTGTTCTGCTTGGGCTTCATGAGCTACGCAGTCTCTAGATGTGGGAATTTCTCGTGGTCAGCGAGATCCCAATCTTCAAATTTCAAGATTTGCACTCGTCCTAGGTGCGTGCCCTCGAAGACGATGTCATACGGGAGGAGCGGAGTCTGGAGAGAGCTCTTCCTCTCGTTGAGGTCCTTGGGCACTTTTGCCTTCCCCTCTTGTGGATGGATATACGCGGGTAGCTTGGTTGGAGGATGCATAGGCTTAGTTTCTTCCTCCATGCCCTCATCCTCATCTTCTTCAATTATGAGGTCCTCCAGGTCTTCCTCCTCCTCGTCAGTTTCCAAGTTAACTACTTTCTCCTTCTCCTCCATTGTTAATATGGTGCTCAGTGGGTTTCATGGGGACACACACACCAGAATAATTGGTTGTTTATCCTTCTTTGGCCTCAGCATGCGTGGTGATTTAGGGATTTCTGCCACAATCCCGGCATCCTCAGGGGAATCATCCATGGTCAGGGCCTACGCGGCCTCTTCAGCGATCATATCTGTAATTTCCCTAGCTTCTTCTGATGCGGCCAACTTGCTGGTCCAGAAATCTCTCAATCACTCAAGCAAGGGCTCAATCAATGCTCTGCATAGGGAAAACAGGTCTCAGCTCAGAATACGTGGGGCATATGAGAACTCAATTCACAAATTACCAAGTGTTGTTTGCTGGGTAGCCCTTTGTATTTTATAGCATCTTTTGAATTTGAATTTGATCGTTCCCCCCAAATCTACTTCATTATTGCTCCCTTGGTGAGAGATTTTCCCAAATCTTGCCCATAAAGCGCGTCTTAAATGCTTGCCACCCACTCCCTTTGCTCTCAAGTTGAGCATCACATCATGAATAGTGACTCCAACAGTCACTTTCTAGCCAACTCGTGTGGCAACGCAACCCCCCTTGCACGGTCATGGACCTTGTGACACTTTACTCCTGCACGCAGCTCCCAGGCAGAGTAGTTTATAGTCCCGTGCCTCCTTTCAACTACCTGGAGCACTAAGACTATATTCCCCATGGTTAGTCAGGTGGCTGCGCCACGTGTATAGGGTTTCCACCAGTCATTCATTACTTTTCCTAGAAAACATCCACCTTTTACTGTTATTGGCTATGTCGCGCACTTTATCATCTAAAGCGCGCCACCATGGGTGATCCATTTAGTAATATGCGGTCCAATACAAGGAATCAGGCTAATCAATTCTCAGCGGTAGTCCCCAAATCTCTCACTGGGATCACACACACCCTGTTTTATCACCCTGGTTTCCTTATCAAGAAAATCCTTCTTTATTTCGTCCTCAAGCTTCTTGACTTCCACTTCTACCAGAGTGCTTTCCTCCATTAATCACACCCTTTCCTTCATAATTTCTTTGAGCTTAAGATCATCTTGTCAGATTTCTTCCTCAGGTCCCAAGCATTTTACTTCGTTCAGTTGCGCGATCCCTTCTTCCAAGGTTCTGCGAGCCGTCCTATCTGCTGCTGCTGCTATGCGAGGACTAGGCATTTTATACTCTATGGGTATTACATAATCCACTCCATACGCCAAACTTGGAGGCACTTGTGTCGTCAGTTTCTTGCACGTGGTTCTATAATCCCATGGAACAGCTGGTATGCGCAGGTCCCAGTCAGTCCACTGCGCATTGTGTACCCTGTTCAATGCTTTGCATGCTTTGTTAAAGGCTTCAATGTGGATAACCTTCTGCGCACTTGGTCTTTCCATACTCCATTGTTCTAACCAGAGGGGTTGTTCACGCCATTTCCTTGCCCACACATGCTTAGTGACCATGTCTCCTAACAAAGTCTGTGTACATCCGCGCAGGTTTTTTAAGATAGGCCTATATCCATCTAGACAGGTGCGTGCATGGATTGTTCCATCCAACAATCTTGTCTGTTAATCACATCTAAGGCTTTTGAAACTGTATGCGTATCATCCTCCTACATTCACGCCAGTCCTCAAAGCTTCCTTGGCGTGTACCCTACCACCTTGTGGGCGTAGCACGTAGTAACCATTTCAAAGCCTCGAAGCATTGCTATTTCGGCACCTCCCTTTCGAATCTGTTTAGGAATTCATCTACCTCGTTTAACCCATCATACGTAGCAAATCCCTTACCTCTGTTGTTATGCAGTACAATGACCTCTTCATCATGTTACAGTTTAGTGTGGTTACCTCGTGTAACTAGTTCTACCATCGTTCTATCTCCTTGTCAGAATCCAATGTACAGGAGCTTTCATGCTCCCATGAGATTTATCCATTCGCGGTGGGATTTACCCAACCTTTCTCTTGCGCGGTTATCTTGTAGATGCAATCCAAGTCATCGTCGCTTTCATAGTGGCACACTGGCTCTGTGTAGCATGATCCTTCTGCAGAGTCCAAAGGTACAACTACGCACAGAGACTTTTTTTCTCAAAAATCATCTTGTGCTTCTTCATATTTATCACCCCATTCATGTTAGTGGCCCAATTTATCCTCCGTCTCATGATCAAACAATGTACAATACAAGCATGATGGACAAGTCAGATTCGTACAATCACAGGCATAATGTCCTGGCCCTCTGCAATTGTAATATATCAGCTATCTGCGACCTCTACCAGGTCCTCCCCCACCTTGGCCTTGTGTGGGCCTCTAAAATCCAGCTTGCGCCATCCCTATGTTCTGGTCAAGGGGCCACGTTTTGGCCTGAACTCTATAGGTATGGGTCCTATCCATCATCAGCTCATATCTTCTACAAGTGTTCTCATCATGTCCCACTAGCCTACAGAAATTATAGAACAACTGTTGTGAACTCTTCGTGTACTTCTACAATAAATGGCAGTTATTTGTAGCATGCTTTCCTCCTATTTGACAAATCACTCACCACAACACAGGCACTGCGCTAGGTCCTGCTTGTGCCTCTAGTCTCAATGGAATTGGGCCTCCTCCCACGAGGTAATTCGCAAACATCGGGCATTGGTTCTTGTCATGTCCGTGTCCCTTGCACTTTACACACCATACCTCATTGCACACTTCTGGGTGAGTTTCCTGTCTTGTTTCAGACTCTGCATCTCAAGGCACAAGTTTTTCAACTGCGTATGGATCTACTGAACTCCCAGGTTGGGATCCTGTATCGGGTCTTGTGCAGTCTCATCGCAATCTCCAAGGCCTCAGCATGAGTTGTAAGCCTCTGTTGTGACAATGTGTTCCTTAGATGTGGCGTTAACGATGCTACAAACCATTCGCAGTGCTGTCCATTTGTCAACGTCATGTTAGCTTCGCGAATTGTGAACTTCAGTCTTTGATCCAACTCCCAAGGGGTCTCGCCTAGTAGCATCGTGATCTCCTTGAACCCAATGATCGACTGCGCCTCTGACATTGGCCTGCTAAATTCCCTATTCAACGCAGTTTGGATATCTGTGATCCCCGCATTCAGATTGTCATTAGAATGCTTAATGTACCAGGTCAGCGCGCAATCCTTCAGAGTGCTGACCAATGTTGCCTTCTTTATATTGTCATCCATAACTCCCTGTGCTTCCCATACAACTTTTATCATGAACCAAAATCGGTCCGAATCTTCATTTCCTACTCCCTTGAACACTGGAAACTTTATCGCACTTGCCATATTGACTCACGGTGGTGGTGGAGGTGGTATGGGCGAAGATGGGGGTGAAGACAATGAAAATCGTGGTGGTGTGGGTGGGGGTGGTATGTGTGGAATCCTCTGCCTTATCAAATTGATCACACTTCTTGGTGAGACTTTCACGAGGTCTTCCTCATCTCCTCATGGAGGTGAAATCAAGGGGCTAGTTTCTAGTTCTCACTACCTTCATCTCTATAAATTATCCCACTTCGCATAGCCCCAAACATCAATTTATTCACATAACCCTCTTTTCACATAGTATCATTTTAATCCAAGTGTTCAAATACTTAACGTACTTACCTCGCGGTCCTTTGAGGAAGCATCACTCTGCCTCGCTATAGCTCAATGAAGTATCTACCGTGAATTCAATAATGAATCCTCCTATAATTAGATTGATCTAGTGATCAATAGTGTCCGGAATCTTATCCCTCGATGCTTCCAATCTGCGCACCAATTCTGGAGTCCACAAAATAGGTCTGTCGAGCTTGCACCTTCCTTGGCTATTGCTAGATTCGTGATCCACTTGTATACCTCGATAGGGAAAGATGTGAAGAAAAATTTCATGGATCTCTATGTACAGGTAGTAGTCTAACCACTCTTCTTTTGATAGTCACGGATTCACGTTCTCCTACACCGCGAACTCGTGAATCTTCCTATCCAACCAATCTTCAATTCCTTTCTTAGTTGGATTCTAGTGATACGACATCAGACATCTCTATGTAGATCTCGGTCCTGGAAACAGAACCATGTGTTGGCTTGTTAGGTCCTGACCCAGGTTCAGAGTTAATTAGCTAAACAAATCCCTATACTATTGGCCCTTTCGGCAATAGTTTGTGGAGCGCAGATTGAGGTCTCACTCGGAGTAGTATGGGGGGGTGTTGGAACCATGTTTCTACACCCTTGAGATGTCTGATGGTTTGATTTGTTCCAACTGTTAGTCCCTTCACGCAGGTTACTTCACACACTTCCATGGCCTTCGCCCCCTAATATATTCGTCTTCATGCAGCCCTCACCAGGCGTTGTGGGGCTTTCGCACTGATAGAGCAGCAATCTGCACTATTTCCCTAAGTCACACCAGATATCTTTACCTATATTCTTATAACAGTTAGTTATCTTTGCGTAAACATATGCCTTGTATTATATTTACTTATTCATCACATTTATATGAGTTCCCGCAGTAAGTAAATAATAAACTTGCAGTTCATACCCAATAATACATAAAACAGGAAAAGATACACAGAAATATGGTAAAACTTCTCTTTATTAATTCTTCCCACAGTTATAGACTCGACCTGCCTTGCGCACTCAGCTGCAGGGGTCCGTGCACTCAACTGTAGACTACTAGGCCTCTGTGCACTCAAAGACACGACTTACACTTCGACTCAATCAATTCCTTAGACTCATCATGCTTCATTCGATTGATAGATCTATTTTTACACTTAGAGCCACACTCTATTTATACAATCCCATGGTCCGCAGACCATGGGTAGATCTTTGAAGCTGACATTACATTACAAAAAAAGGGCGGAAAACCCTGTGACTCTATTATGACTTCACGCTCCGCGCCCACAAATTGTGGACTCTTTACAATGGACTTGGTCAAAAATTGGGCTTTAGGCCCCAAAACATGCCTTTGTGGGTATTCCACACCCAACATCATTAGACCTTCTTGATGATTCTCAGATAAATATCATACCCCTATGTTCATATATCCATTCATGATGTGTAGATTACATGTTCTTAATGTGTTCGACGAAATCATTTTCAAGGTTAGGCCTGGTTAGGTCAAGTCTTTGATCAAGTTTTGTATGAATAACTCTATCTTGATGTCATTTATCATTCTGGGAAGTCTCACCAAGTTCTAGTTAGTGGTCTGGAGGATGACCTAGAATTTAGACTCAAAATCTAGGACCACACCCTCTAAACTGAAAATTTTAGGTCACAACCACTACCTGGTAGGATTATGCATGTAGTTGGAGGCCCTTAACCACGTGGATGCATTTTCATGCATGTGGTTGGGAGCCCAGGTCACTGGAAAATAATTCTAGCTCAGGGTTTGGGCATTGGGAGTGGTTTTTTGGATCCTAGGTGTCTTGTAGTTCTTAAGGAAGGCCAGTAAGGTTCCAGTTTGTCGATTCCACTTCCTTAACTATACATAGGAGGTTGAGTCATGTCATAGTAGCCCTTAATTCATGTTTACCCCAACAAACCAGTGAAAGTGGGTAAATGTGGGAGGAGTGGTTATGGATTGGTATCAGAGCATGGTTTAATACTTGGACTGAATGGGTAGAATGAGTTTTTCATGCATTCATGTCAGTGCCTAAATGGTTCTTATGCATGCATGTCAGTGTCTATATGGCTTTTATGTATGCATTATCATGGTTATGGTTGTTATGCATGCATTGTCATGGTTATGGTTGTTATGCATGCATTTTCATGGTTATGGTAGTTGTGCGTGAGGTCATGGTATGCAGTTAGTATTATCATGCATGATGTCGGTATATTGATATGATTATGTATACACATGTATCATGCTAATATAGAATGATTTTGTAGGCGAGATAGCCTCCTATGAACTTCACTGAGGTATGTTGATTATGTTTATATTTGTTTATTTGGCATGGTATGCTTGTAGGAAGAAGAGCATCAGAGATAACTAGCAAACTGGTGGATTATAGTTTACGAGGCTCTCCTTATAGATCAAATGAGAAACTAAGAGAGGAGCACTCTTTGGACATAGAAGACACCTTGAGAATTTTAAAAGAAGAGATCAGAAGTTGCAAAGCATATAATGACAAAATCATTCAGTCACAAGAAAGACTTGCCAAGGCACAGTAGAAACAAGCTGAGGTCAATTCAGTTATTCTTCAGAGTTTTTTCAGACTTGCAGAGACAGGGACAACCACAAATCATTTATGGGCAAGAGGGTAGGACTAATGGGGCACATGACAATAGGTCTCATGGTGGGAACAGGTCAAATAGGGATGACACAATCAAAGATGGTAGATTCTGGGATACACCTGATAGGAGAGGCAATGGATATGGGTTCTACTATAGTTCTAGTTCAGACAGGTATTATGGTCATCATTGTTATCATCCTTATAGGAGGAGTGACAAGAGATACTTTCCAAGCCACCTACATTTGATGGAGAGTTGAAAAAATTGGAGGATGCAGAGGCATGCTTTCTTTGAATGAAGAAGTTCATTGAGATGCATGATTACACAAAGAACATGAAGGCTAGGATAGCTATTTTTAGTCTTAAAGGGAAAGTAGACATTTTGTGGGAATATGTGAAGCGTGTCAGAGACATTAGGACAGAGAAGTTGAATTGGCATGAATTCAAGAGATTATTTAGGAAGATGTACTTGTCATAGAGGTACTATGACAGGAAATCCAAGGAGTTCTATGAGTTGAAAATGGGATCTATGAAAAATGAGGAATACATGACTAAGTTCTTGGAGTTATTGAGGTATGTGTTGTATCTTAATGATGAGAAAGCCAAAGTTCAAAGATTTATTAGTGGATTGCCATTAGCATTTAAGGATCAAATTGAGTATGATGAGCCTTGGTCACTGGAAGAAGTCATTGGGAAGTTGAAGCATTGTTATGAGAAATCAAAGTGTAAGACTAATTCTAAGAAGGGTTGGAAAGGGAATGACAAGATTAAAGGAAAATGTCCACTGAAGCGAGAAAGACCTCAGGATGTAGGTGAGAAAGAGAATGTTTCTCCTTAAAAGAAGTTTAATAAAGTAGATAAGGGACATGGAACTATACGTAGAGAGCATGAAAATAGCGGTGATGGTAGGAGACAATTGCAATGTTGGATATGTGGCAAGGATCATTTCAAGAAGGATTGTTCATTGTATCAGGGTGGTAGGTCTCATATCTATAGTGCTTAGGAGGTGCTGAAAGTTGGGGACGTTGGACAAAGAATTCCTCATATCTATGCAACATTTGATAATAAGTAGGCAGATCACCTGACATCTATTATTGAGATGGAAAGTAAATTGTGTGATCTAGTTGTTTCTATTTTGACTAACCCTGGATCTAATTATCGTTATGTTAACCCTGACTTGGTGGATAAGTGTGGTTTGAGAAAAGAAGTGCATGCAGAATCTTGGTTGGTGTAGTTGGCTACAATTATGAAGAAAAGAGTTAACCATTGGGTGAGGTCTTATGAATTTTAGTTTAATAGTATGCCTACATCAACGCATCTCAATGTGCTTCCATTGGGATCATATAGTATGCTTATGGGTATGGATTGTTTGTACCTTCATAGGACTAAGGTGGCTTGTTATGAGAAGGCTATTGAGTGTTTGGATGATGATGGAGAGAAGAGGATATTGTAGGGTAAGAAGAAGCCTACATCGGTGAGAATGGTTAAAACTATGCAAGTGAAGCACAGTTGCAGGAAAGGGTGTGTATTATTCGTAGTGCATGTTTCTAGTGATAAAGGTAAGGATGTTGAGGAAGAAAAAATTCTTGAAGAGGTACTTGACCTTGCATCAGTTTTAGGATGCATTTCCAACATATATTTCAGACTTTCCACCTCACAGGGAAGTGTAACTTTCTATTGAGTTGGTACCAAGGGCAGTTCCAACATCTACGGAAACTTACAGGATGAGCACTCTAGAGCTAATGGAATTGAAGTTGAGGTTGAAGGAAATTCTTGACAAGGGATACATCAGGCCAAGTGTGTCGCCTTGGGGTGCAACAATGTTTTTTGTGAAGAAGAAGGATGGTACTCTCAGGTTGTGCATTGATTATAGGCAGTTGAACAAGGTGACCATCAAGAACATGTATCTATTGTCGAGGATCGGTGACTTGTTTGATCAGCTGAAAGGAGAAACAATGTTCTCAAAAATTGATTTGAGATCAGGATATCATCAAGTATGCATTAAAGAAGAGGACATCTACAAGACTTCTTTTCAGATCATGTATGGTTATTATGATTTTGTTATAGTTCCTTTTGGTTTTACTAATGCTCCAACTACTTTCATGTGTTTGATGAATAGTGTGTTGCGTCCTTATCTGGAAAATTTTGTGATTGTATTCATTGATGATATATTCATATATTATAAGAATGAGGAAGAGCATGTGAAGCACTTAGAGTTAGTATTGAGATTGCTAAGAGAGAATTAGTTGTATTCTAAGCTTAGTAAGTGCATCTTCTTTCAGAAATACGTACATTACTTGGGAAATGTTGTTTCCAAGGAAGGCATAACAGTGGATCGAGAAAAGATAAGAACTATCATGGAATGAGAATCTCCTAGGAATGTGGATGAGGTCAGATCATTCATTGGGTTAGCAGGTTATTATAGGAGGGTCATCAGGAACTTCTCATAGATTTCCTATCCTATTACATCATTGTAGAGGAAAGGAAAGAAATTTGAATGGATAGAGGAATCTATAGCAAGCTTTGAGTAGTTGAAGCAATTTCTTACAAATGCTCTGGTCTTGAATATTGCAGATCCAAATAAAGAGTTTGTGGTGTGTAAAAATTATTGCAAGAGGGGACTTGGTGGAGTCTTGATGCAGGAGGGATAGATAGTATGATATGAGTCATGGAAGTTTAATGAGCATGAGAGGAATTATGTGACTCATGATCTTGAGTTGGCAGTGATCATTCATGCATTGAATATGTGGAGACACTATCTTCTTGGCAGGAGGTTTGTGTTGTTGATCGATCATAGTCGGTTGAGATACTTGTTTGACCAACCTAATTTGAATGCCAGGCAAGCTAGATGGTTGACCATGCTTAGTGAGTTTGACTTCAAGATCAGGTACATTAAGGGTAAGGAGAAAAGGGTTTCAAATGCTCTTAGCAAAAGTGTGTAGGTGAGTCACATAGTAGCTATGAGCTCATTTAAGACATATTTACAAGAGAAGATCTTACAGGCAGGAAAACATGATGACAGGTATAGGGGGCTTAGGTACATGTTACAACAACAGGGTATAAGTGATGAGGACATGGATTATCATCTCACGCTAGATGGTTTGGTGAGATTTAAAGACAAGATCTATGTGTTGGACAATAGCGAGCTCAATAATATTATCTTGAGGTACTTTCACGTTAAGCCATATTTAGGTCATTTGAGATATCAAAATACATTGACAACTATGAAGAAGTTATACTATTGGACGAATCTAAAGAAAGAAGTAGTTGAGTCCGTTGCAAGGTGTTTGGATTGTCAACAAGTAAAATCAAAGTACAAGCACCCGGGTGGTTTATTATAGCCGATTCCAATTCTAGAATGGAAATGGGAGGTCATTTCCATGGACTTCATTATAGGTTTGTTGAGGACATCTACACAACATGATTACATCATGGTTGTGGTTGACAGGTTGATTAAGGTTCACTTCATTCCAGTGAAGTCTACTAATTCAGCTAGTGAGGTAGCATAGGTCTTCATTAGGGAGACAATGAGGTTGCATGGTATTCCTAAGAATATTGTGTCAAACATATATGCCAATGTTCACTTTTAGGTTTTGGAAGGATTTATTTACAGGTTTGAGTACAAAGTTAGCTTTCAGTACAACTTATCATTCACAAACAGATGGATATACAGAGAGGGTCAACAAGATTTTGGAGGACATGTTGAGAATGTATGTTATGCGCCAGTAGAAGAAGTGCGAAGACTATCTACCACTGGTTGAGTTCACTTACAACAATGGGTATCAGGAGTCACTGAGGATGAGTTTGTTTGAGGAACTTTATGGGCGAATTTGTAATACTCTCATCAGCTGGAGTGGTCCAGTGAACAGGGTACTAATTGGACTGAACATGTTGGTGGAGACAGAACATGAAATGCATGTTATTAAGAAGAATATAAAGGAAGCACAAGATAGGCATAAGATTTATGCAGATCAACACATGGTATTTAAAAAGTTTCAGGTTAGGGAGCATGTGTACCTACGCGTCAAGCCCAAGAAGAGCTCCTTGAGTATTGGATCATGTGCCAAGTTGGCACCTCATTATTGCGAGCCTTTCGAGATCCTTGAGAGTATTGGACCAGTGGCCTATAGACTTGCACTACCTCTGACAGTGAAAGTCCATGATGTTTTCCATGTTTCATTTCTTAAAATATATGTGAAAGATGTTGATCATGTGATTGATTGGTATGTATTACAGGTTGAGCAAGAAGGAGAATTCCAATTGGAACCTCAGTTTATATTGTAGTGGAAAGAGATCATACTTCGGAATCGAGAAATCGAGAAATTTAAAGTGTAGTGGAAGAATTTTGGGCCCGATGAAGCTACATGTGAGATATTTGATCAGATGCGAGTTATGTATCTTTAATTTTTTTCCGGTTGAGGCAAAGGAGTTTTGGTATATGTACATATTTAAGTATGGATGTTATTGTAAATATTGCAATGAGTTATGTTATAAAGCTCCAAAAAGTGGTATGGTTGTCGTGTTTTCATGTGTGTCATGTTGGTTTTGCTTTTCAACAGGTTGTTCAATGTAAATATTGCATCAAGCTAAGTTATAAAGCTCCATGGGCAGTATGTTTTGGTTTTTAGCGGTCTTGCTGGTTATAGGTGTCATAGAACACCGTGGATGGTGTTTCCCTAAGGGGGAGGATTCTGTAACAACCCCAGGTTAAAAGTTCATGTAATAAAGTTAATAAATGAAAAATAAGACCAAGGTCATGGGACACATATTCCAAGTTGAATGTTGGGAAAAACATCCTAGTGGGTGTTCATTTAGGTTTATTATAGCTAAGAAAATTGGCAAAGGCATTGGAAAGAAAAAGAGGCATTAATTGACATTTTATTTATGGAAATAAAGGAAAATAAGAGGACAGGGAGATGAAAGGTCAAAGGTTTTCATGAGAGAAAATTTTAAGTGAAAATAGAGAAAATTAAAGAAAATAGAGGCGTCAATAATGAAAACACTTCTGAGGATAAGTTCACATATTTTTTCAGTTTAACCTTTCGTCAGTTTGGTTTTGGAGCTCTCTCTATTCTCTCTTACTATTTTACATAGAGCATTCTTGGATCACTCTAGCATTGGAGAAAGGAAAGCAAAAGGAAGGACAAGAAGGAAAAAGAAAAGCAAGGGACAAGCAAGGAAAAGTTGGATCAAGCAACTTCAATAGGAATACTTGTAGGTAACAAGTTGCATGTGTGAAATCCTAGTTGGATTGTGAATGCATGGTACATGCATGTGTGTGTTTGGTTCTCTTGTTATCACTGGCATGGGTTTTTCTAGGTGTGACAATCGTTTCAGCCTTGGCTTGCCATTTCCGGATAGCCATTTTTTGATGGTGTTATTTTATTTGGTTGAACTTTCCATTTTTGGATGTCTTTGGAATTGGGTGAAGTGGTCTCAGGAAAACTCCCTTAGGCCTAGGAATCCCTTGACAAGTTTTGAAGGGATCGCAGTAAAGCCTGAGGGTGGAAACATGCAAATTCCTCAAGGTATTAGCGAAGAAATTCCGAGGCATCCAAGTTTGTTTTGGGCCTAGTAATCCCTTGACCGATTTTGGTGGGATTGTGGTAAAGCCTGAGGGTGGGGGTGGTTTAATCTCCGGGAATTCTTGGTTGTTTATGTATTGGTTTTAGGCCTAGTAATCCCCTGACCGATTTTGGTGAGATTGTGGTAAAGACTGAAGGTGGAGGTGGTTTCATCTTCGGGAAGCCCTGATAGTTTTTTCTTGAGTCCCACCTTCATGCTTGGAATATGGCATGAAGGTGATTAGTTGAAAGAAATATTTTGGTTTAACTCAAACTATGGTTGGGTGGTATATGGAAGTCTCTGACTTGGTTGGCTTTTGCATGTGTTAATAAGAGTTGTTTTCTTATTGTATTTCATGAGTACTTGTACTTGTTATTATGTGTCTTTGATGGATGTTCAATCATGGTTATTATTCTAGTTATATGTTGGTTATAAGCATGGTTTTATAACAAGTTCTAGCTATGGCTCTTGACATCTTTTGATTAGATGATGAATGTTTATTAAATGCATGAGCTAACAAACATTGTTTTAGTTATTATGAGAGGGAATTAAACCTTCTTGATGATTCTCAGATAAGTATCAGACTCCTATGTTCAAATATGTATTGATGACCTGTAGATTACATGTTCTCATTATGTTTGATGAAATTATTGTCATGGTTAGGTCCGTGTAACAATGCTGGTGAGAATTCCATGTAATAAATGTTAAAAACAATAACCACGGATGACTAGGACACTTATTCCAAGATGAATGTTGAGCGAGACATCCTAGGGGGTGTTTATTTGGTTGTTTATGGATAAGCTAATTGGCAAAGACAATGGCTAAGGCATTAAAAGGAAAAATGGCATTTTTGGCACAATTATTTATGAAAATAATGGAAATTAGGAGGAAAAGGAGGTGAAAGGTCACAGGTTACATGTGAGGAGGAAAATAATGGAAAATGAAGAAAAATGAGGCCTCATTCATAGAAAGGCTTCTAAGGATTAGTTGGTAACCTTTGTTATGGATCTCTCTCATTATTTTATCTCTCTCTCTCTCTCTCTCTCTCTCTCTCTCTCTCTCATGCTCTTAGACACTTAGAGTTTTCTTGGATCACTTTGGCATTAGAGCAAGAAAGGAAAATAAGGCAAGAGGAACCAAAGATCAAGCAGGGAAAGGCAGGATCAAGTAGCTACAACAGGTTTCACTGCAGGTACCATCAAGTAGGGAAAGGCAGGATCAAGCAGCTACAACAGGTTTCACTGCAGGTACCAACTTGCATATGTATTTTACTTGTTATATTTGGCATGCATGGGATTTCATGTGTTTCTTTTCTACCATGACATGGCTTTCTCCAGGTGTGATAGTATTTTCAGCCTAGCCTTGCCATTTCTTGATAACTTTGATGAGATGGGTTCTCTCATGCGGTTTATGAGGGATGGTCGGATTGGATTCGAAGCTGAGTGGGGTGGATCTCTAAATTGAAAAACACATGGTGGTAGTGGTCCCTGAAAAAAACTGAGGATGCATGAAGCCACTAGCCTAGTAACCCTTGAACCAGATTGTGGGTTGCGGTAAATCCAGATTGTGTGCCTTGGTGGGCCTAGAAATCGTTGTCGGTGAATGGCAGGATATACGGTAAATCCAAGGGGTGGATTTTCTCTTCGTTGGGCCTAGTGATTCTGGGATGGAATGCACGGTAAATCCTAGAGAGTATGTCTCGGTTTAGGGCCTACTGATCTCTGGATCAGAGTGTGGATGCACGGTAAAGCCTGAGAGACTAGAAGCCACCCAAATTCCTCACGATGTAGGTGGAGAACTATGGTGGCATCTGATGAGCCCCAAAAACAGACAATTATTTGGGCTCATTCAACCTCCTAAGTTGACTTAATCCACCATTCTCATTGGTTTATTGCATGTTTTTGATTATTTTTATGTTAATAGAGTGAATTTGGTTAGTCATTATGCCAACAAGTCTAATGGGTGCTTTGTGTAGCCTTTTTGGTCAACTTGGAGACAAAATTGAAGGTCTTAATGAGCACTTGGCAGCCAAATTCGTGGGAGAACAAGCTAGAGGATTTGTAGGAAGGTGTCCCCTTCATTAATAGGCCCTTACCTCGAATTCTCCACCATCAGCTCGGAGTTCAAAGGCCACCAAATCAATGAGCACAAGGGCAGCCAAGCAAGTCAAGTAGGACTGTTGTTAACTCCAAGTCTTGGGCAGCCAAGTCCCTAAATTTTAGGAGGACTGTTGGGTCCTCAAATTGTATAAATAAGAGGGCTTAAGACCTCATTTCAGTTAGTCATTTTGGTTAGCTAGTGGTTAGTAATTTTTGTAGCCAATAGTTAGTCATTTCATAGTCTTGTTGTAGTCATTTTGTAGTTCAATTTTTAGGCCATAGATTAGTTTTGCTGTCAGCTCATTTTCAAGTTCTCCTTGTGGACAGTTTTGATGTAACTCTTCATTCTTGATTAATAAAGATGAATCCAGCTTTGCACCAGCTCTAAATCTCTCTTGGGAGGCTGTAGCTCTTGGGGTTGGGCCCATCTCAAACGCTCAGTACCTCCCTTGTTTATCTTTATGTGTTTGCTGCGTTCTTAAAATGAAATCTTCTCTTAGATCTTGCTTTGTTATTTTGGTTGTTTGTGATGGTTAAAGTAGCTTTTTATGGTTAAAATCGATTGGTAGGAGTTTGTCATGCATTTAGATCTTTTTGAATGTTCTTACTCATGTGATGTACATGGTTCTCTTTCCAAACAAAGCTGATGTTTATTCAATTCATTGACAGTTGGATTAAGTTAGCTAGGACTTGGTTTGTTTGCAAGGATTCATTGATTCGTTTGAATGAGCATTGTGCAGGGCATCTCTATCACCTTCATCACCTCCTCGTTCATCTGAGCCTCGTCCAGATCAGCTCCTCCATCACCAAGTTTGTTTCCTCATCTCCCATCTGCTCTTTTACCACGAAACCCTACCTTCTTGCTTTTCCATTGCCTACACCTTCGTTGATGCAAGTCAGCCTTCCACATCATCTCACCACTCCATCCATCAGTTCCTGGGTCACTTCAGACCCCCATCCTACCTCCATAAACATCCATGTATCTTCCATCAACCATCTATCCTCAAACATCCCATTTTGAAACATCCTGTAGAAGAATTGCAGAACATCCTGTAGAAACCCCTGCAGACTTCCTGTAGAAGTTCATAGACATGGTTGCATGTCATCCAGACTTTGTCAAACTCTCAGAAAGAATGTTAGGGATCCCTTAGACCCTCTCTGTACCATCCCAACCTTTCCCAAAGCATTTCATCCCTTGATCCATCCCTGCACAGTGGAGAACTAGTTAGAAGCACATGCATGATAATTTCAACAACTTAAGCAAAAATACAAAAATATGTTTTCTTCAGATAGTAATAACTTAGACACATGCATTTTACCTTCCTAGAAGTAAGGCATCTCTTCTCGTAGTTTGCATTCTCCTTTTTGCATTAGTAGGACTAGTTAGTAGAATTAGGGTTTGCTAGGGTTTGTATTTCTTTTTGGCTTTCAGTTTCTTTCCGCAAGTAGATTAGCTTCCTTTGAGTTAGCTTTTGTCCATCAATTAAAAAGCTTCTTCTAAGAGCTCATAGACGTTGGCTTGAGCCCCTAGCGGACTTGTGCCAGCTAACCAAGTGACAGCTGCGACAAGAGCTAGTACTTGTGCATACAGCACCGTCGCTTCCAAGTTTGTTACGAACTACCGGGTTGATAAAATTAAAGAAGGGAGTTCCAGGAGTTGTAGCATTATTGCTACAATACTGGGGCCCACCATCTTTTTGGCGCCGCTGCCGGGGAAGCGTCAGAGTATTGGTGATTGTCGCTTTTCTTCTATTTTCCACTACAATCTTCTGCTAAGTAGTTTATTTCATTTCCATTATGCAATTTCGTTTATGCAAAAGTAGATTAGCATTTCCCGCTTTCATAGATCAACATTTCAATTCCGCAATTTCATTTCTGCAAGCGTAGATTAGCATTTCAATTTCGCAAGCGTAGACTAGCATTTCATTCCTGCAATTTCATTTGAGCAAAATAGATTAGTCCTTTCCTTCTTTCATTTCAATTCCGCATTTTCATTTTAGCAAGATAGTTAGTTGCAGTTCAATCTATTTCAGTTTTACAAGTAGAAGTAGAAAAAAAGCAAAAATCAAGCAAAAAGATTTCATTTCATGCCTTGTAGGAGTAGAGATAAGTTAGAAAAATGATTGCACAACACCCCCACTGCTTCACACAGCCAAGATTCTCTCTTCTTCGATGGCTGTGATTGAAGAACCCCTGGGTGGACATCAAGACATATCTGAAGAACCTCTAGGGGAGAAGAAGAAGAAAACATTCCTCTGGAGCAAATGGCTACAAGCAGAAATATTGGGAGCAACATCTTGTCCAAAGATGAATTTGAAAATCAGATCAAAGATTTCAAGAGTGATATGAGGCAGTTTCTTGCCATGCAACTGGATACCTTGCGGATCCAACAAAAGCAAGAGGAAGCCAAGAGGGCTTTGGTCATTTTTTGTCCTAGGTGCACTAGAAAGCATCCTAGGAATAAATTTCCATTGTACTCCATAGAAGTGTGTTTTGTCTGTGAAGAATACCATCCTACAGATCAGTGCCCTTCCTTACCCAGATTCAAAGCTGCATATCAGAGAGCCAAAGGAGCCACTGAATCACTCTATTACATGAACCAAAGTTGGCCGCATGGACCTAGATCTTACCAGCAGGAACTGCAAGGGACACCCGAGACCTATTATGACCCCTATCAAGCCACTTTCATGCCTTCTTGGGGTCCCCCTGCTCATCCTTCCTGGTCTACACCTCCTCCTTGGTCATATCCTCCTTGTTCCTTCACAGATCCATATTATGCCCTACCAGTTGCTCATTCATTTCACTCTTATGCTCAGCCACAGCCTCAGTGGAATGCACCTTATCAGGAGTGGAGGCCCCAGTACAACTCTCATCCCGCTCATTTTCCTCCACCACCTGCTCATCCACAACCATCGCCTCCTCCTCCACCAAGGCAACCCCAAATGCCTACCCAACCACAATGCCATCCATCTCCATCTCAATTTCACACCTCCCCTCAACTACCCGTACCATTTCCAAAGCCATACCATGGAGTAGCTCAACCCAATTGCAAAGCTGAGGCACAACATATCCAAACAACTCCTCTTGAGCCCAATGATCTTCACCAAAGCTCAGGAAGAGTGTTGCAAAAAAGAGATAATCTTGGAAGCATTGAAGGATCACATCCAGCAAAAGAAGATTCAAAAGAGGAGATCAAAGAACCATGGGTTTCACTTGATGAAGAGAAGAGATCAGAATCAGAGATCGAGAAAACTTCCTCATATCTTCCATGTATTCAAGAGAAAGATCAGCAAAAAGAGGAAGATGAGAAAGTCATGCTAGAAGGTGACATGAAGAATGATCCAGATCAGCCAGAGGACCAAGAATATCAAAGCTATATTGAGATATGGTTTCAGAAGGTGACTAAGTTGCAGCGGTACTCTCTTCCTCAACTATGTTTGATCCCTTCAAAGTCAGATCATTTGGTCTCTAAGATCTGGATACCTGTCAGAGCATGCATTTTGAGCCTTCACATCATTTTTTCTTTAATCTCGATGTGCACATGGCTCCATTGGAAGTATTCTTATACTTGAAAATGATTTTGTTTTTCAAGTAGGGTAGGGTAGAAAAAAGAGAAAAAAAAAAAAAGAGAAAAAAGAAAAAGAAAAAAAAATGAAAAAAGAAGAAAATAGAAATCTAAGGTGAAAACCTCCCTTGGAGGCGCCCAGGGCAGGCAATTAGGGTGAAAACCTCCATGAGGCGCCCTAGTTGTTTTTCAAAAAAAAAGAGAAAAAAGAAAAAGAAAAATAAAGCTAATCTCCATTGAATAATTTCATGTTGCAACAATGACATTGCAGGTTGCAAGAAGGACGTTTCATGACAGGAGGAACACTCAAATCAAGGTCAAAGTAATTGTTCTTGTGCCTTCTACAGGAAGCTCTGTATTTCTACAGGAAACATCCTGTAGAACCTTTGGACGAGCCAAATCCAATTTCAAAAGTGAATCTGATGGTGGGAATATGTTGATTAGGCCTACAAGCACTTGTTTGTCCATCCCTTTCCTTTCTCCATCATTTTTTCACCTCCTTGTGCTTCTCGTTGTGCTTCTACAGGAACTTCCTGTAGAAATTGTGGGAAACTAGGCATGCATTTCAAAAAGTGGTTTGGCAAGCATGGTAGCTTCCTCAAAGGTTCAGAAGTCCTCCTGCAATCTTCCAACTCCTCCTCCATCATCTCCATACCTGCATCACAGCGAAAATGCAAAGTGCCTTGAAGCAAAAACACATAGAGCAGAATTTGTTTATGCCATAACTTGAAAAACATGCATCCATTTGACAAACCGTTTTATGGGGAATTGTACAAGGTTGATGACAACATGCCTGAGCAGTTTCATGCAATTCCGGTGCCTAGTTTCCAAGAAATCAGCCTCCATCACCATCAGCCATTTTTGCATTTTCTCCATATCCGTGCATCCGTTTTAAAACCTGTTTTATGGGGAGATGCACATGGGTGATAGTAACCTACCCAAGCAGTTTCAGCCGATTCTGATGCACGATTTCCGAGAAATCGACCTCTGAAATCTTCAGCCATTTTCCATTTTTCTCGAAATCCGTGCATCCATTGATCACGAATTTGCTATGGGAGATGCATAATGATGGTAGGAACATGCTCACCAAGTTTCAGATCAATCCGATCTACCGTTTGGGAGAAATGGTAAAAAGAAGTTTTGGTTTTGTGACCATGTAGCAACAACAGCTTGAAGGTGTAGATCTGAACGTGGAAATGAACTCTTGTTGCATGCATCTGGCCAGAGGACACCTGCACAAGGAAACCAGCCATGAATCAGCAACCAAGCCATCATGCAACCATAAAATCAAATGCATGCAACAATGACAGCCCACAGCAGCTCACGGCAACCATTCAACTTCGAGGTATGTGACTGATCTCATTCTTCTATTGCATAGATTTAATTTGAAAACTGCATGAATTGATGGGATGGTGGAATTAAGCCACGAATAGAATACGTTTAACCCGACATCCAGTCCTCTAGCACTCATGAAAAATCATGTATCATGCGTGGATAGCCATTCACGTGGAAGTTGAGAAACACAAGCAATGCTAGATGTGTTGAACTCCAGTGAACAGGGCATCAGTTGATTAACAAATAGAAGACATGCAGTTCATAACATCACTTCAGTTCGAAAAAAGCCAGCGCGCATGTTTTTTTTGCCACCTCACCACAAATCACACAGTAATTCAAGGGACGCTCGGCTGAAACTCTCACCACTCTTTGTTCAACTGCGGTCAACTGAAGCGCATGTCCACCATTTCCAGATCAGTTAAACAATGGTGCTCTACCGATTTCTGCCTTTTATTCTTGAGATATCTTCAGTTCCTTAAAAAATTCCCGCCTGTCGCACTCTACAGGCATTTCTACAGGAAGTCGTCTACAGGAAAGGCAGAGAATAGCTCTGCGGAAGGAAAACCCAGAATTTTCGTTGAATTTGGAGCTCCAGACGAGATACTGTGATTGTCTGCATGAAAGCTTGGGTTGCAGAACCTTGATATCAATTGGAGGATGACCTTGAGAAAGGGGTCTATCACCATATTGTTGGCTTGTTTTAGATGTTGTGACTAATTTCAGCAGTTCCAACAAATACAAATGGCCTATTAGCATTTTGGGAACTTTATCACTTCCTTTTCAAGGAAAATATCACAAGTTCAATTCCTTTACTTCCTATTTCATAAGAAGGCATTCTTGCACCTTTGATGCTGAAAATTCAAGGATGTCCAGTGTTTGGTCTTCTTTAAGTTCTTCGATGTTTCAAGTTTGAAGTGAAAAACGGGTTATCAAGCATCCAAAGAATTAGAAAGATGACGGTTGATGATGAAAATTCAATATATGTTGGTGGCCTTCCATATGATTCTACTGAAGATTCCATTCAAAGGGCCTTTGAGATTTATGGCACTATTATTGCAGTAAAGGCTCTATGCAGATATTCATATTCCAGATTTGCCTCATCATGCATCCTTATCCGAGATAGTTGGGCTTCTACACATGTGAATTTGACATCAATACACATCTCTTCTCAAAACGATTATTGCTTATCAACGGGAGTTTTTTTTGCTCTAATATCGCTTTTAGTCCGGCAACATATGGCTTATCTTTATTTGAAACGTGGTACTTCTGGGCTTTCATCGATATATGTATACTTCATTACTGTTGTAATTGTGCATTATTGGGACTCTACTCTCAGCTTGAAGAGTGCATCGGTGTTATTGCTGGACCTAATCAGATATTGGTCAGGTCCACTGGTGGTCCCTGGTGCCAGACCTAATATCAGAGGCATCATACACTGCATTATAAGAAATTATCAAGGTGCCAATGTTTCAGGAAAACTTGGGCAGCAGACCTAATTGTCAAGCTTTATTGTTTATGATCATTACTGTCTGGATTGTGATAAATTCTATGCGGAGAGCCTGATGATTGTGAATGACCGAGAGTTTGGGGGTAAATGCTATGGATTTGTCACTTTTACTAATCCCAGAGTTGCAGTTAATGCAATCAATGACATGGATGGAAAGGCAATTGGTGGGAGGACTGTAAGAGTGAATGAAGTAAAGAGTAAGTCATCAAGGGCCACATTTGCTCGAGAAAATCACTTTAGGGACAGGAACAGAGATAGAGACAAAGACAAAGTACAGGAGGAGAATGAGCTGCTGAAACAGTAGTTACAGCTATAGGGAAGTCATAACGAAGATAGGCCCTCCATTTTGGGAGAACAACAGCAGCAAGAAGGGCCTCCAGCAGACAAGGAAACATCTGATGAACAACAGAGAGAGGACAAGCAGGCTAAGACAGTGCCGACTGTTTCTACAGGAAGACAGAGAACTGTTAGCAGACTGTTTCTACAGGAAGTTAGCAGACTGTTTCTACAGGAAGCCAACGAACTGTCTCTACAGGAAGTTTGAAAAGAGGGAAGCCAAAGGAGGAATCGGCAGAGATGTTAGCCAAAGAAGCCACCAGGGCTATCAAAGATGAGGAGAGAGATTGGTTGCTCAGAGGATGAGCAACACTTTCAGTAGGGGGGTGATGATGAGCCCCAAAAATGGACAATTATTTGGGCTCATTCAACCTCCTAAGTTGACTTAATCCACCATTCTCATTGGTTTATTGCATGTTTTTGATTATTTTTATGTTAATAGAGTGAATTTGGTTAGTCATTATGCCAACAAGTCTAATGGGTGCTTTGTGTAGCCTTTTTGGTCAACTTGGAGACAAAATTGAAGGTCTTAATGAGCACTTGGCAGCCAAATTCGTGGGAGAACAAGCTAGAGGATTTGTAGGAAGGTGTCCCCTTCATTAATGAGCCCTTACCTCGAATTCTCCACCATCAGCTCGGAGTTCAAAGGCCACCAAATCAATGAGCACAAGGGCAGCCAAGCAAGTCAAGTAGGACTGCTGTTAACTCCAAGTCTTGGGCAGCCAAGTCCCTAAACTTTAGGAGGATTGTTGGGTCCTCAAATTGTATAAATAAGAGGGCTTAAGACCTCATTTCAGTTAGTCATTTTGGTTAGCTAGTGGTTAGTAATTTTTGTAGCCAATAGTTAGTCATTTCATAGTCTTGTTGTAGTCATTTTGTAGTTCGATTTTTAGGCCATAGATTAGTTTTGCTGTCAGCTCATTTTCAAGTTCTCCTTGTGGATAGTTTTGATGTAACTCTTCATTCTTGATTAATAAAGATGAATCCAGTTTTGCACCAACTCTAAATCTCTCTTGGGAGGCTGTAGCTCTTGGGGTTGGGCCCATCTCAAGTGCTCAGTACCTCCCTTGTTTATCTTTATGTGTTTGCTGCGTTCTTAAAATGAAATCTGCTCTTAGCTCTTGCTTTGTTATTTTGGTTGTTTGTGATGGTTAAAGTAGCTTTTTATGGTTAGAATCGATTGGTAGGAGTTTTTCATGCATTTAGATATTTTTTAATGTTCTTACTCACGTGATGTACATGGTTCTCTTTCCAAACAAAGCTGTTGTTTATTCAGTTCATTGACAGTTGGATTAAGTTAGCTAGGACTTGGTTTGTTTGCAAGGATTCATTGATTCGTTTGAATGAGCATTGTGCAGGGCATCTCTATCACCTTCATCACCTCCTCGTTCATCTGAGCCCCGTCCAGATCAGCTCCTCCATCGCCAAGTCTGTTTCCTCATCTCCCATCTGCTCTTTTGCCACGAAACCCTACCTTCTTGCTTTTCCATTGCCTACACCTTCGTTGATGCAAGTCAGCCTTCCACATCATCTCAACACTCCATCCATCAGTTCCTGGGTCACTTCAGACCCCCATCCTACCTCCATAACCATCCATGCATCTTCCATCAACCATCCATCCTCAAACATCCCATTTTGAAACATCCTGTAGAAGAATTGCAAAACATCCTGTAGAAACCCGTGCAGAATTCCTGTAGAAGTTCATAGACACGGTTGCATGTCATCCAGACTTTGTGAAACTCTCAGAAAGAATGTTAGGGATCCCTTAGACCCTCTCTGTACCATCCCAACCTTTCCCAAAGCATTTCATCCCTTTATCTATCCCTGCACAGTGGAGAACTAGTTAGAAGCACATGCATGATAATTTCAACAACTTAAGCAAAAATACAAAAATATGTTTTCTTCAGATAGTAATAACTTAGACACATGCATTTTACCTTCCTAGAAGTAAGGCATCTCTTCTCGTAGTTTGCATTCTCCTTTTTGCATCAGTAGGACTAGTTAGTAGAATTAGGGTTTGCTAGGGTTTGCTAGGGTTTGTATTTCTTTTTGGCTTTCAGTTTCTTTCCGCAAGTAGATTAGCTTCCTTTGAGTTAGCTTTCATCCATCAATTAAAAAGCTTCTTCTAAGAGCTCATAGAAGTTGGCTTGAGCCCATAGCGGACTTGTGCCAGCTGACCAAGTGACAGCTGCGGAAAGAGCTAGTACTTGTGCATACAGCACCGTCGCTTCCAAGTTTGTTACGAAATACCGGGTTGATAAAATTAAAGAAGGGAGTTCCAGGAGTTGTAGCATTATTGCTACAATACTGGGGCCCACCAGCATCCACATTGATTGGTGTTTTTGATGTGTTCTATGAGTCCCACATTCATTCTTGGAATATGGCGTGGGGGTGATTGGCTAAAGAGAGACTTGGCTCAGCCAATCTATGGTCAGGTGGACTCTGGTAGTCCCATCACCGGTTGGTTCATTGAATTGATTAATGGGAAATTCGTTCCATTGGTTTTCATTTGTAAATGTACTAGTGTATATATGTATTTCGAAGGATGATATGTTTATTGTAATTCTATTCCTATTATGCTGGTTATATGTTCATTTTATGGCAGCAACTATGTTTGGCTCTTAGCATGTTTTTTCTTGTATTTGAATGGATATTGTATCTATGACCTAATAAGTGCTAAGGCAAAAAATGACACAAGGAAACAATGGTTCATGGCGATTCTGAGATAACTAAGAGATACCTACACTTAACTCTATTATTTACACATGTAGATTACATGTTGATGATACGTTTGATGAAATGCCTGTGATGGCTAGTAGGATCTGGTTAAGGCCTTGATAAATTATTTACTTTTGCATCATTGTTTCTTTGTACTTTACTTAATTATGAGAGTTCATTCCATTCTGGGCAGTGGCCTAGGCTCTGGGCCTAAAAGGGTGGCTCAAATCCAAGAGTCACTGGCAAAAAATTGGAAAGTTTAATCCATAGTCACTGGCATACAGGCCTATTAGAACGACTTTAGGTCTTTGGTTGTTCCCTTGCCCATAGCATGAGAGCGACTGAGCCTTAAATTATCCAGAACAACAGTGGGACCTAGGGATGTGTTGTCTGAGTGGCTGACTTGTCTCCTGAGGGTTTTGTTGATGATGTTGGATGGTTGTGTGTGATGTTATGTCGATTCCACTTCCTTAAGGTTACCTAGGAGGTCGATTTTGATCATAGTAGCCTCTCGTCTCATGTTTACCCTAGTTTGCATGGTTACTTGGGTGGATGTGGGAGGAGGGTTTTACAGTGTGGTTAGGTCAAGTCTTTGATAAATTTTTGTATGAATGACTTTGTCTTGATGTCATTTATCATTCTAGGAAGTCTCACTGAGTTCTGGGTAGTGGTTTGGAGGTTGGCCTGGTATTTAGGCTCAGAATCTAGGACTACACCCTTTGAAATGGACATTTTAGGTCATGATCGCTAACTAGTAGTCTTATGCATGTGGTTGGAGGCCCTCAACCACATGGAGGCCTTGTCATGGATGAACTTGGGATCCCAAGTTACTGAAAAAACATTTCATCTTAGGGTTTGGGCCCTGGGAGTCATTGTTTGGCTCCTAGGTGTCCTATAGTTTCTAAGGAAGGTAAGTAAGGTTCCATTTTGTCGATTCCACTTGCTTAACTATAATTAGGAGGTTGAGTCATGTCATAGTAGCCATAAACTCATGTTTACCATAATAGGTTGGTGAAAGTGGGTAAATGTGGGAGGGTGGTTACATTGTAGATATTATCCCAAACTACAAGCACCCATTTTTTCTAATTTTGTTTATCTTCATACAAAATATTACTCATATTTAGAGGTAGAAAACGAAATAAGAGTTGTGTGTGTGTGTGTTGGGGGTATATATATATATCTTTGACGTTAAATTTTTTTACTCAACAATGCTTACTAAAATATTTGATTTATAAACCACATTAAATTTCTTTTTGTTATTAATATTTTTGAAATGTTATATATCAAGTCCATATTAAGAATATAATAAATTATAGATCTCCGTCATAATGTAAAGTGAAAATATAACAAATTTTTTTAATTTAATTTACTTTATTTTTCTCTATATAAAATTGATATAAAATAATGTTATGTCTATCACGAACACTAAAATATTTTTTTGTTATTAATATATTTTTGTTTTCAATATTACATCTTTGAACTACATATTAAGTGGTTGGTGAAAGAATTACATAACTCCCACATATTAAAAGGAAAATTATTATTATTGTTATTTATTTTTAATTACTTTATCCCTCTATATAAAGTAATTTTAAATTAAGGTGGAAATTTAAGATTTTATTTATGGTCCTTTTTTGTTATCACTAATTTTTAATTTGTTAATATTATAAGTATTATTTTATTATTGTTAAATGTAATATTATTATTTGAAGGGAGAGATGTGCTAGGATTAGGGTTTACTTTAGCATATTTATCATAATACATTCTACTATGGTTATGCCTATGATCTTCCAACTAAGTGACATATCTCTTTTGGACACCATATTTTCAGTTGAGCCTAACTAACTAAATGAGTGGTTCTATGGGAAGGGGTGGGAACCCCTTTTACAAAAATATCGTAATTGGTATTCAACAAATTAATGTAGGTGGATTAGGAGCTTCCTCAGGAAAAACAACAACTAAGACAGTTCAATTCTTGGATCTCAATGGAAATATCGCCTTAGGGTGAGTGCATGAAGATGGGTTACACTTTTGGGCCAAACGGGGTGATGGAATTTCAAGTTTTTCCTCATTTATCGAATTGAAGCCCTTAAAATTCGTATAAGCATTGTGAATTTTGTTTCGGAGTAAAAAGACAATATGTGGAGAATTATGTTGTTGTCCTAATGATATTTTTACAAAAATATTTAGTGTCATATAATCTCTCAATTTTCCATTAAATGCAATACTTGTCCTTGCAAATATTTTCACATCTTACGAGGTATGTGTCTGTTTACACATCATAACTTATTCTAAAATGTGTAATTTAGAAAAAATTATATATAGGGGCATGATCTACATAGAGAGAACTAAGTTTTCGTATTGATTTTTTTTAATGCAAAATTATATATATTTTTTATTATTTTTCGAAGTTGGCGAAGTAATATTTCAATTGCATTTTGGAGACACATATGTTCACGTAAGATTTATTTCAACTCTTTAAATGAATTGAAAAAAAAAGAGTGCACTTTTGAAGAGGACTATTAAATGAAGTTAGTGGTATTTTTTGAATTTTTTCATTGTATATATTTTTTATTATTGAATTTTTATTCAACCCATTTAAAATTGTGCAAAAAAATTTCAAGCTTTATTTTTAAAATAAATTAATCCATTGCATTTGGGTATATAGTATTGGAGCCAGTTTATTCTTTCTTCTACAATAAGAACAACATAGTGTTGATCTTGGTAGGGACACCAATATACTACTGCATGATATGTCTATTGATTTCCAGGTCCTCTTTGGCAGCAATCTGCGTCAACTAGTCCAAGTATATATTTTGAAACTTCCTTTCTGACCGCTGCCTTTTTCTTATGAGAATGTGTCAACTTAAGGGATTTTATGCGATTTCACCATAGAATCCACACTAGTATAAAAATCATGCATAAGAGGATAAGATGTTGGCTATGAAAGAGCTAGTTGTTTTTTGCTTTGTATAAGCATGCACACTTCAGCTTTTTCCTACTGAGCTTGATGTCTTATTTTCTTAACCAACTCAGGAGGTGCACCTCTATACTTCATTCCCCATTCATGCATTTTAGTGATAGTTGCATGAATAACTTTACATGTCATGCAAGGGGACAACTTCCTTGTGTGTGGTGACCAAGTCCTCATAGAGGTTCCTTATAGTTTCTCCCAATGCTAGTACTTCGCCAAGTATAGCTACATGAAGCTCTTCTAGTACACCTATGTGGGGGATTTCTTCTAAACCTATGCCTAGGTTTTCTTTATTTTTTTCCTCGCAACTTCCAAATTATTCACCATTTGTCTATTCTTGGCCATCAAATATTCTATGTTTTCCTTAGAAGCTCCTGCAAAGGCCAAATTGGCTACGACAATAGCTTCATGATTCTTTTTAGTGTCCATTACAATCAGCTTTTGCTTGATGAAAGTAGGACATGTGACGTCATCTAGAAAATGCTTCTTTCTTGCTTGCACAATTTTCTTCTGAATCTCATTGTAAGTGAAGCTGCAAATATCCATGAACATGCTCTCATCAAGTGGACCAATTTCCTCTTTATCATCTAGAGATTTCCCTTTTGCAGGAGGAGGGGGATACTGAGTGATGATTTGTTCTATACAAGGCATAAGATCAACATCCTAATTTTTTTGTTCCAACTCTACCTCCATGCCTTGAAAAACTATCAAGTCTTCAATCTCTTGGGCAAGTTCTTTATCATGTTTTTGTTTTCTTTCTTCCTCTTATAACTGATTTTTCTTTTCTTATTTGGCTTGCTTTAACATTTTTTATTCTTATTGCATTTTCCCTTCCCTGTGGAGGTTTGCCGTTACACCAAAACCCCCAGGTGTTGGTAAACATTACAAGCCAGTAACTAGGGTGGAAATTACAGATTCTATAGAGGTGCGGTGATTCTTCCAACACCCCCCCTCAAACGCAACTTGGGGGAATCGAACCTGGGTCCAAGCTCTGATACCATGTGGAGGTTTGCCGTTACACCAAAACCCGCAGGTGTTGGTAAACATTGCAAGCCAGTAACTAGGATCCCCAGGGTGGAAATTACGGATTCTATAGAGGTGCGATGATTCTTCCAACATTCGACTTGTTATTTCTTCTCCTATTCTTCCTTGTTTCTTTGTTCTTCCTATTGCCTCTTATGTTTCCTCTTTCTCTCTACTACCATAACCACTTTCAAAATAGTTGGATCTGCTTTGAATTTGCGGCTTTGCTCCTCTATTGGATTGTGTGAAACCTTCCTTTTAAACTTTATGCTCACTGGGTTGTGCTTCTTTGATTTCCCTTCTTCTAGAATAGCTTCCTGTTCGGGAGTCACATGCGATGGATTTTCATGGCTAACTAATGTGTGGGGCCTAGAGGCATTCTAACAGTTTTGAATCTTTTCCTCCTTTGGTCTAGACTAGGTCTCGCTCAGCTAACTGAAATGTAACTTGGCACAATTTTTCTTGCAAATGCTTCTAGGATCATATGCGTGGTACTTCATAATACCAAACATGAAGTTCTCTAACTCATTACCTTCAATTTATGCAACCTTCAGATTCTTAATCTCGTAGGATCCCACCAGAAAAGGAAAAGCGAGCCAAAGTGATTTCTTTTTCATTTGAAAGACTACTAATAAGCGTATGGAATGATGGTACACAATCTCCTGCATGACCATTTTATTAGTGGCATGCCTCGGTAACATATGTGATGACTTTTGACAACCAAGCACCATGGGATAAGTTCCATTAGGTGAGGCAAACCAATTGGAAAGTTCTGCTACTATGTCCATAGCCTCATGAGACATGCAAGGTGGCTCTTCCTCAAAGATCATTTGGTATAATACTATGAGGAAGTGATCAACTAGCTTCTCCATGACTCCTCTATAACTTCACAAGATTTTTTGGTTTACCAGTCCACCTCCTGTCAGGGAAAGAATTCTAAGCGCATATACCATCCAATAGGTGTGCAGACATATATAATCTAGCTTGTTTTCCCTTAGGAGTATTCTTTGCATTAGTCATATGGATGATAAGTTGTTGAGCCAATAGATTCGACCAATTGAATACCATTCCCTCATTGAAAATATGACTCAAAATATAAACCCAACCTTTAGGAAATGTTTCAATACTCTTCTGACCATATATCCGGCATCATAATACAATTAGGTACTCGAACACATTTCTTAGGGATTTATTCTTGTGTGTTTTGTTGGATGTATGGTGAAACTTAGATGGCTCTTTCACCCAAGTTTTGATAACATTCTTGGTGCTTAAATAAATAGTGACTGCATAAAAATGAGAATCCATATATGCTTCCAGCTTGGGAAAATGATACATGAGATGAATATCATAGGCCAAAAAGGAAGCAAGTCATTTCCCACTAACATTGTTGAGCGTCATGTTGTTTATATCTATGTGCGGAAAGATCCATTTGATGATATATATGGAAGGGAAAACTGGGAACCTACATGCATGTTTATGAAATCCCGACTTCTAGGTTTTATGTAAACCTATATGTCCTCCAGATCTAGTTTGAAACTAGTTGTTGTGAATGCATCCTTAGCTATATGCCATGTGATATCTGAATCCTATTCATTGAAGAGTTAAGTGTGAGGCATAATAGGCATGGTAACTAGAGTACTCTCAAGTACTTCATCGTTTCTTCCCTTCGTATTATATTTTGAGGCTAATCTCTTTGGAGGCATGGTGATGACAACTGATGAAAGAGAGATGAGCTCAAAACCTGCAGTACCTATATCAAAATATGCACTCTTGGCAAAGAAAAAATAGATCAAGTACATCATTTCATTTATCAATATTAAAGCAGCAACACACTCACTAGAGAGAAGGATTACGCAGTTTCTTGGCTCACGAAGGCATACTAGCCTCTTGAACTATGCATTACACAGTCTTAGCAGGCAAGGGAGAACCTTGAGGCTTGAGACTGTGCAATGCATAGTCTCAGCTAGGCAGACTGAGGGAAGAGATTGAACATTGCGCCGTCTTAGTAGACAAGGTTGAGGCTTGAGGACTAGCACTGCGTAATGCACAGTTGGAAAAGATAGTGACTACACACTGTGTAGTCTCAAAGGCCGAGGGTGAGGCTTCAGCCTTGAACTTGTGAAATGCACAGTTTGAAGGGGAAACATTTACTTAGATTACGCAGATCTGTTGGGGAAGGAGAGATAAAATTTCAAGATCTGAATGTTGGGGAAGGAATAATTGTAGATCAGCCTCAAGGTAAGTTATATAAGTGAATAACATGTGCCAAAAATGATCACGCAAAAGGAAAAAAATACATGCATAAAATGACCCAGTGACGACAATTATTGGTAGGAAAAAAGCAAGAAGTCGATGTGACACTTGTAAAAAGGGAACGATGGACAAAAAAAACACTTGTACAAGCTAATAACAGTAAAAGAACCTAATACTATGAAAATAAATGGGAAAAATAACACTCATAAAAGCAAAGTTGACAAAAGAGACAAAAAGCGACACATGCAAAACTTACCCAGAAAAGTGTTGCAAACTAAGTCGAAAAGCCCTTGATATTGTTGGGAAGGTTATAGCTACAATGTAAAATTTTCAAATGAGATCTAAGAGCTTCTATCATATAGATCTGGGTTAGGTTAGATTTTCTGAAACACATGCCTAAAATCAAGGAAGAAGTGACACTTGTCTTAACATAAAGAAAATCAACTTTGTGCCACTAGTTAAACATTGATTATGCACTCCTTATTATCTAGGGATGAAAAATATCTTATTCTGGGAAATTGTACATTCACAATGGTAGAAGGGACTACGCAATCCCAACAACAAGGGATTGTGCAGTTCACTATTTTAGTGAATTGCATAGTTTCTAATTGTGAGATAATGCCAGCGCTGTTTTTGTGCTCAGTGGTTTTCTATCTTCAAGGATTGTGAAGTTTTTATCCTGAAGGCATAGCATAGTTTCCAATGATAGTGGATTTCATAGTTCCTAGAGGGAAGACTGGTAGTAGGTGCAAGATCAAGGTAGGAGATGGCTTGTGTTAGAAACTATTTATTTATAGTCGATAAAACTTAGTCATGATCAAAACAACCTAATCAAGTCCTCACAAGCAATGCATGTGGAGATGAGTATTTATAATCAAAGGGAATACTTGATGACAATGGGAAAAGGTTCATAGAAACAAAAGGTAAGCTCCAAAATCAAGGCATAAGAAAAAATTTTGAGGGGGGTTGTAAAAGTTATAACACTCATTGACACACTGGTAGAACTCCAACTCTCTGTATGAGTATAAATTTATAAACTTGGTCTATCTCTTTAGGAAGTATTGTTGATTTCATTGATTACCATAACTTCTTTACTTTTCTTGAGATAAGCATATAGTACCTTTATTCTTTTCATCAATGGCACACTAGCAAAGACAAGTCAAACTTAGTTGATTCAATTGGGGATAAGGAGTATATGGTTATGCAAGTGGAAAAGGATTATCAGAGTCTTAGTTTTCATTTTTGGTGTTGCTCCGATGCCAGCAGGCATGGATAGTACCCCCAATGGAGTCACTTCAAGAACACAAACATTTCCCCAATGCCAATGAGCCTGGAAAGTACCTAGATGAAGTTTTTTTCTTCACCTCCCTGTGCATGAAGCCTTTCTCTTCTTTCACCCTTTATTTTTATTTTTTAATTTTATGGAACTGTGCATTGGCACTCATTTATTTCATGGGGAAGAAGAGGGATCCTGACTTATTGAGAGTAGAAGAGGTTAACCCTTAAGAGAAGGATATTTATACACGTTTGAAATACATTCCACTTTTGTAATTTTCCTCCCCTCCTTACTCTACTTGAATTAGTTCACAAGGTAGAGTTGATCAAACTTAAAAAACCAATTAGAGAGTACTAGTTGTAGATTCAAGCATCATAATTCCACTAAGGTTTTCTCTGAGCAAGAATGTATTTTCCATCAAGGCATCATCGACTAAAATATACAAGGCCCATGCAAAGAGAAGGAATAAACACCAAGCCAAGCATTGACATTCGTACAGTGTCCTCTTGAACTTTGCCATGCCTATTTTAGAAGGAAAACATAGTCTCATGCAAAGCTTATTGCGATGGAAAGAAAAGAAAAGAGTAGGGAAAAAGTAAAAAAAAAAAAAAAAAAAAACTCAACTAGAATAACCCTACTCCTAAACTACCCGAGGAAAGGTCAGGCTGACGAAAAGTGAAACTTCCAATGCAAGCAACGAAGCATTTCCTAACCTTCATCAGCTTTGGAATCAACAACTAGAAATATCATTGAGAACAACACATGATAAGAAAGATGAAATGCGACATGTTCCAGAATTCAAATACAGAAAGAACAAGCAAAAAACTATAATAATAAAACATATCCTAAACATTTCGCTGATGCATCATGATGTTTGCACACATCGTGAAAATTGGTCATATCAAAGAATTCATTCAAAATTTCAAACTTGGCCACCATAACTGCTGGCTTGGTGGGCCCTGACCCAGGTTCAGCGTTAGTCAACCAGGCAAATCCCTAGACTACTAGCCTTTTCGGCATCAATTTGCGGAGCGTGGACTGAAATCTCACCCGAAGTAGTATGGGGGGATGCAGGAACCAAGTTTCCGCACCCTGAGATGGTTGTCATGTTGGTTTTATACCTTAACGATGTCTTCACACAGACCAATAAGCCTTTAGGGCTTATCGATGTACTTCTCTATTAGTCTTTCAGAACCTCCACGAAGGTCTGCGATCGTCCTTCACGTAACCCTAAAAAGCGATCTCAGCACTTACGCAACTCTGTAACTACTTTGTTGTATAGTTCTCCGAATTATCTTAAGTGAACTTCACCAAATCTATCATGCAATTTAGATTATTGTTGCGTAAACATATATCTCTACTTGCGTTCATATAACAGAGGAAAACATATAGGTTCGCAAATAAATTTAGCATTCAAACATAAACCCAATGCTTAACATAACATAATCACATGTAATTGACAGAAATAAAATAGATAGTAATTTCAGAATAGTCTTCTTTATTGATAATCCAGGTTTTCAATATAGACTCTGATCACCCTGCGCACACAGCTGCAGGGGTCTGCGCACTCAGCTGTGGACTTCTACCCTTGGCCTCTGCGCACTCAGTTGTAGAGCCTTCTTCCTACATTAAGACTCTTGCTCTTAGCCCCTTTACAGACTCATCAATGACTCAAATTAACTTAACCGAACTTCCTTAGACTCCTCTTAAGACCTCCTTTTTATACAATCCGATGGTCCGCAGACCAAGGGCGGATCTCATCGAGACGACACAACCTATCTAGACTAAGGGTGGAAACCCTTTTTGAATCTTGATATCTTCAGACTCCACAACCAAAAAATGTGGAGACTTTACGTTTATTTATACAAAATTCGGGCCTTCTGCCCCAAAATTTTAGTTTTTAACCACAAAATTGACCCTAGTGGACCCGTTCCCAACAGGCACCTAACACAAACATGGCAACTCAACCTCAAGTCACTTGGCTGGCGCTGAGATCTTGTCGTGAAGACCTCCCAGCTCTACGTGAACTACTGCAACTTCGGTAGTGCACTGTGTTTCTCCCTGCGTCATCTCATCAACTAGTTGCTCCGTCGCTAACCCTATACTTTTTGACTGTGTCTTCTACTGAGTCGCTTGCTAACTAGGCAGCTTACCTTCGATGGTGGCAATGAGCGCATAGGCTTCATCAAGCCAAGGCCCAATTCTGGCCTTGAGGATGCTCTCTTTGCACTGCACTCATCCACCTTCTCCTTTAGTACTCTTTCCTCCTACAGTTTAGCTAGCTTTTGTGTAAGGGCGACAGTGCGCGCCATGGCTTTGACTTCATCATATTACTGCTGCAGCTCCTGGGCCTCTGTTTCCAACCTTTACAAGGTGGGATACTCTTGCAAATTGGTAACCACTACAAGCGCCTACTCGAAGAGCATGGTACATTCTGTTATGCTGTTGTTTACCACTACCATGACATCCTTCATAGTCGTCTTGTGCTGCTCTATAAATTCTGGAGGAGTTGAAGGTTGGGCATTCAACTACAGTTCTATGATATTAAGGTTCAGGTCAAATTGAACCTTTGCCAACTCTGTTATGGCGTCACACACTCCAACAATGAGCTTCTGAATCTGCACATCTATGGGTTCATCATCTGGAATGGCCAGCTCTGGGAAAGACCTACATGCCTCAGCCACCACCTTGGTTGTTCACTCATTTTTGTCTGTGATACCTTTGACAAGGTTGACAACAAAATCTCTTTGTACCATCATTTGAGAAACGTTTACTTTCTGCTCACTGATTACCTGTAACACGCACTGTTCGGGGGCCCAAAGTTCTGCGATCATGCCATCCTGCAAATTGTGAAGCGCCTCACTGGGAAGCATAGCCAAATTGAGCCCAATTCCTTTGAGGGCATTGACAGCAGGCCTTTCAGCTTTAGTATCTATAGTTAGCACTCCCTCCGGCAGTAGTATTGCCCGGAGATCTAAGGTGCGCACCATCCCTGCTGCTTCCAATGTGTCGGGCACCAAACTAGTTGACGTTGCACTGCTTTGTCCCGCGGTCTAGACCTACGATGGCTGGATCTGTAGCTCATGCAAACCCATCTGAATGGACCCAAGGCCTACTTCTGTTGTAACTTGAACTGTTGTAGTAGTTTCGTGGTGGTATCTCTAACCATATCACTAATATCATTTAAATCACCTTGTATTAAGGTGATTGGATCGAGGGAATTCTTGATGGACTTAGACTTCTTACGCGGCCCTACCTTCTTTGGATCTTTGTTGTGCTTAACGTAGAATGGAGTGGTATCTAGGTCCGCTCCTCCCTAGTCCGACTGTTGTTCCTCCTCCTTAGTCTCCAGAGAAGATGGTTTCTGACTCATGTCAAAGCGCGTTCCTCTTCTTCTGCCTATCTTCCTGTCTGTTTCACAGTGGCACGCTCTACCTTGGCCTTGTCCTCAGCCTCCTTTTTTATTTTTGTGGCCAACTGCTCCATCTTCAGCTTAGCCTCCTCCTTTTTTCGTTGTGCTGCAGTCTTTCTAGACCCAGCTATCAAGTCTGAGGCAGTGCGTCAATCTATCGGCTAGTGGTCTAGGACTGTTGTAATTGTGGCGTCTATGGCTAGGTATGGCAGGTTATACTATTTATTCTCATGATTCTTACGTGCACGTATCGAGACCCGGTGGAAGTTGGCCTTGAATTCCACATACTCCTGGAGCTTCTCGTACACCGTTGGCGATAGTCGTGGTTTGCGGTTGATGGCCATATGGATGCTAATCTCCATAAAGTTCCAAAATATGTTACTATCCTTGACCCTTTGAGGGTACTTCATAGCCCACAACGAAGCAAATTTTATGGCCTCTAGTATGTTGGGTACGACTAGAGGAAACTGGCTATCCTCTTGTAACTCCCACGTGACCAACACTATGGACAGCAGTAGTCAGGCATAATGAAATGTTTTGATGTGATCCTATGCCTCTCTTCAGTTCGCAAGGAACTCTCCGCAGAGGTAGCACGCCCAGTTCAACTATACGCCCTCCACGCACTGGGCTGCTAAGGCCACTACTAGTGCTGGTACTTCATCTGCCCAACATTTTCGCATAATCTTTCCTACCAATATTTACATTGCGACTTTGACCGCAGGGTCAGCTATACTTGTGATGGCATAGATGCATGGCTTCTTGGCGAGTTTGAATTTGTCCTTCATTTCTTCAGCAAGGTCATGCTCACCTGGATCTAACGCCAAATGCCATGGCCCTTTTTTCTCATGAATATGGAAGCCGAGTGATCCTATGGATCAGTATGTCTGTGATGGGTATCGACTCTTGTAGCCACAGACACCCATTGTGCACCAAGCACAGTAGCTGCTTGATCACAACCATGTTTATGGGTGTGCGGTTATAATGCAATACCCACAACATATTTAGAAAACCCACCTTATCCACCCCTTTTACCCACTTCCTTGGCTCCAGCGCAGTCACCCCAGATTCTTTGTGGAACATGCGATGCATGAGCTGGTCCATTGCTAAATGGGGAAATCGTTCTACATTAGCCAAATCCCAGTCCTCCAATTTTAACAGGGGGATGTGCCGCAGGCACGATCCTTCAAAGAAAATTTGGTCTGGAAGTAAGGGCGTGTGCAGTGTAACCTTAATTTCCTCAATATCCTTCGGAACCTTCGCCTTGCCTTTACACGAAGGAATGTACTCGGGCAGTTTAGAAATGGGGTCAGAACCTTCCACATCAATGTCCCCCATCTCCTCCATATCAATATCGTCCACACACACATGGAGTTCTTCAACCTCGGCTTCAGGCTCTAGCTCAACCACCTTAACCTTTTCCTACGCAATGGGTTTTCCTGTCTGTGGGTGCTTTCTGAGTGATATGCACACTGGCTGTTGCGCTTTCTGCTTATCCTTCTTTGATTTTGGACCCTCCTAGGTTGGAGTAGGCCTTTACTTGGGTTTCTTTGGGGATTTAGGCACTTCTTCCAGTACTTCTACACTTCCAACCTCCGAGGTAGCTCCTTGAGCTTCCATTACGACCTCCGAGGTAGTTCCTTTGGCTACAACTGCTTCTCCTGGACTCAGGATTTCTGCGGGTGCCGACATTATGCTAGATAACAACACCTGTGTCTCTGTGGGAAACTTCTCAAAAATGGAATTCGCTATTAGGGCTTCAAAGAGCTCAGGTTTCATATGCGCCTAAGATCTTCATACCTCAATTCTCAAAATGCCAAGTGTTTTTCGCTTGGCAGCCACCTGTAATTTATAGGTATTTTCAAATTCAAATCCGACCATTCCCCCCATAAATCGTTTGTAAATGATAGATTGGCAGCAGATTTTCATAGATCTTGCCCTTAAATTTCGACTTAAATGCCCCCTCCCCGTGCTCCCTTTGGTCATTTTTTGACTGTCAAGTCATGAACAATGACCATAACAGTCACTTTTTGGCTACCCAGCATGGTCCCTTCTTGGGTAGCGTAGGTCCCTGCGCGTGTTGCCTGACAGTATGATATTCTTCCATTCTGCATAATTCCCGAATCACACAGCTCCCCAACTTGGGCAGTGTATTTTATATTCCTGCGCCTCCTTCAGCTACCTGGAACGCTAAGACTGTGCTTCCATCACATAGTCATCTATCTGGATTGCCGGTGTATGGATTCAATCGACTACCATTCACCTGTCTAGGGAATGGTTCTCCATTCAATTTTACCAACTGAAATGCTCCACCATCGGTAATCTCCTTGATGACATAGGGCCCCAGTGAATGCATCCTAAATTTCCCTGGAAATTTATCAAACTTGTTGTCATATAAAAAAACCAAATCATTTACCATGAAGGTGTGCAGTTTGATGTGCTGATCGTGCCATGCCTTTTCGCGCTCCTTTTGAACTTGTTGATGGAATCCAGCTAGAAATCTATCTTCTTCAAGCTCTATTAGCTGTGCGAGCCTCTCCTCCAGGGCTCCGTGATCTACCAATCCTGTGAATGCCGCTATGCGCAGACTAGGTGCAATGTACTCCATTGGCATCACAACTTCCACACCATAAACCAGTCTAAACGACATTTGTCCAGTCAACTTCTTGCAAGTCATTCTATAAGCCCATAGCACTGCGGGTATGCGAACATCCCAATCATTTCTTTGAGCATTGAAAACATTCGTGAGCGCGTTATCCACTATTTTATTAAATGCCTCCACTGTCCCATTAGCCTATGGATGATAGGGCATGCTCTTCTGATGGTACACCTAAAACTCCTCCATCGTCGTGCTAATTGTCTCATTGAGAAAGTGTGTACCACAATCACTCATTAGAATTTTTGGACAACCAAACCTTGTCAGTACTACTCAAAGATAAATTTTTCGGCTGTTGTGCTCATACTGTCTTTCACAGGCTGCACCTCTGCTCACCTGGTTAAATATTCAGTCGTGGTGATGATGTATCGTGCACCTATCCTCTTTCTTGGCGACTGAATTGGTCCTACAAAGTCAATCGCCCACTTCTCAAAGGGCTATAGTCATACTTCTAGATTCAGCGGCAGCTCATCCCTATGCGAGGGCCTACCCGTCCTTTGGCATGCATCACGAGCCATGCATCCTTTTCCGTCATGAGCCTCAACAAGGATTCTATTTCGTTCAAACTCTAGCACATATCGTTGCAATATTTCATCTGATCCCATTTCGTACAAGTGCCTTGCAATGACAGAAAAGTCTGCTACATGCACCACTAGTTTCTTCTTTGGTTGATTTTTATATCCTTCCGAAGTTGTGCCTGTCGTTAGGAAGTGTATAATATATTCAAAGTGAATGTCCACGATGTGTACTACAAAGAGCTACATATTAGGTAGCCCTTCCTCTAGATTAGTAGGTTCCTCTCTCGTTTCGATGCACGAAAGGTGATTTGATCCAACATTCATACGTCCTAGTTTCACAATAACTTCAAAATCATACTCCTGTAACAACAAAAACCACCTACATATCTTGCCCCCCAACACAGGCTTGTTGACCAAGTATTTCAATGCAGAATGGTCTATATACATCTTGAATTTTCTGCCCAACAAATAGTGCCTGAACTTTTGGAGCACGTACACCATAGCTAAGACTTCGCGCTCTATTGTGGAATAATTTTTCTTTGCTTTGGACAACTTCCTGCTTGAAAACGCTATAGGATGATCTAATTCCCCTTCACTAGCCCATGTCAGTACTTCTCCCAGTGCAATACATCACGTGTCCACACACATGAAATTCCTTCTTCCAATCCGAGAAGACTAGGATCGATGTGGTGACCATCTTCTCCTTCAGCACATCCAAGCTCTTCTGGCACTTTTCATTCGAACAGAACATAACATCTTTTCTCAACAATTTTTCCATTGACAAGGTAATTTGGGCATAGCTCTTGATGAATTTCCTATAGTATCCTGTATGCCCCAATGTTGCACGCAGCTGTTTCACACTCCTTGGCACCTCCAACTTGATTATGACTGTGATCTTAGCTGGGTCTACCATCAAACCTTTTCTACGTACCACATGGGCCAGCAAGATCCCAAAAGGGATGCAAAACAAACATTTCTTCAGATTGAGTGCGATCTGGTATCTCCAACATGTATCTAGCATCAAGCGCAGACTTGCCACATGGCGCTTCACCAGTCTGAACACTGTCCAATCATCGAAGTATACCTCCATAAATTTATGAATAAAATCCTTGAACACCGTGATGACTATGCATGAAAAGATCTTCGACATGTTCTTCAGCCCAAAAGGCATCACCATATACTAGAAGCATCCCCATTTGGTTGCGAAAGTTGTCTTACTTCTATCCTCTGGTGCGATCTTGATCTGATGGTGCCCAGAGAACCCATCAGTGAACGAATGTGCTTCTTGGCTGCCAACATTATCCAAGACCTCATCGGTGAACGGGTTTGGGAAGGGATCATGTATGCATGCATCGTTCAACTTCCTAAGGTCTACGCATATCCTTATTTCTTCCTTTTTCTTCTTTTCCTGAACCACTTTTGGACTTACCCAATCAAATTATTCCACTGGTTCAATAATACCCGTCGCGAGCATCTTATCTAACTCAATGTGGACCATTTCCCTATACTTCAGGTTAAGGCGGTATGGTCTTTGTTTCACAGGTTTCATGTCCAGCTTTAGGGTGATCTTCATGACACCTAGGTCTCCTATTATCCCTTTCAGATCAGACAACTTCATGGGGAATAAGTCCTAATATTCGCGGAGTAGTTCGGAAACCTTATCTACTCTTGCGTCATCCCAATAATCCCCAATCTTTGCAAACTTCGGTTCTGCCTCCATGCCAATGTTCACCTGCCTGGTCTTGAGCAACTCTATTATGTTTGGGTTCTCTAGCTGTGGTCCTTCAACTCGACGATGAGCTTCAGTCTCTAGGATATTACTCTTCCTTGGGTCTTCATCTTCTTCTTCTGCTGCTACATTGTAACACTCCAACGCATGGCTCAGTTGGGTAGTCCAATCAGGTTGAATCATGTCTAGAGGATCCTGCGTTATCCTAAACATGGTTGTCTTAACCTCCTGCAACAATTCATCAATGGATTCAAATCCATCCTCAAAATTGAACGTCATTAGAAATCCTTGGAGAAAAACATCCCATTCTTCAGTGCTATGAAGAAGTTCTGTCTCCAAGTACCAATTCATTGGTATAACCTTCAAGGTATGAAAAAATAGATGGACCCACTTCGGCTGAGGCTTCACTCCATATGCTTTGGTCTGTTTGGCCAAATGATCGCTCATCTCATTCCTCTTGTCATACTTTTTTGTTAGTCGTACCTTCGGGTGGCCAAAGCGTATCCTCATCATCCTTGTATATTTGTGCCAATCCATGAAACTGACCTTGTGTGTACCCCACCATCTTGTAGGTGTAGTGCATAGTGCCCAATCTAATGCCTGGAAGCGATGCTTCTTTGGTACTTCCCTTTCGAATGCATCCAAAAAGTGATCAATGTTAGTTAACCCGTCATAGTGAAGCAGATTTCTTACCTCTGATGATACACAGCACAACGTCTTGGTCATCATATTACACGTAGCGTAGATACTTCATGCAGTCGGTTCTGCTAGTGCTCTAGCTCTTCATCTGAATCTGATGTGCAAGAGCTCTTGTAGTCCCATGCAATACGTCTGTCTGCTATTAGATTCACCCAATCCTAGTCTCGCAACATTATCTTGTAAATCTGGTTCAAATCTTCATCACTTTCATAATCACAGACATGTTTTGTATGGCGCGGTCCTTCTGCAGGATCTAGTGGCACCACCATGCGAAGTTATTTCTTCTCAAATATCATATTTCTCTTCTTTAGGTTGATTACCCCATTCATGTCAGTGGCCCAATCGATCCCAAGGAGCACGGGGTAGGGAATGTTATCATCCACAATCTCTATTACTTCAAAATCTGCTAGTGTGCTCGCACTTTCGATGTCAACTGTTACCCCCTACAACCTCCCCATTGGGATGATTTTCTATTGATTCACCATCCTTAACTAGATCGGAGACCACTGGAGTGCAGGTATCCCCATTCTTTCCCATGTTTGTTTTGGAAAACATTTGCGTCGGACCCAAGATCCAAGATAACTTGGTCCATTTCATATTCCCCTATCTGCGCAGTGAGTCTCCTCTCATGTCTAGTCCTTGGCTTATGCTTACCAAGCTTCCTGACTATGTGTGGTTCACCAATAGCATTGTCCTTGCTAGTGCACCGATTAGTTAGTTCCTACGATCCCTTCACAGCCTTACTATTGCAGAGAAATTTCATGCAGGTCTCCAAGAACGTGGTAATCATGGATGGGTCCATTTCTTCAACCGGTTTCTCCTAACTTCTTAAGGTAGAGGCCTCAATGAAACTTTTCTTCACTTCCATAAATGTTTCTTTAGCATGTTCCACATCAAACCCGGTCTCCTTTTCTGGTGCTTTGCGAACCCATTCGCCCTCTGCTGACTGCTTCCCCTTATCCTCACCAGTCATCATGCCACTTCGTAGCATAATGTTTACCTTAGGGTCTTCCTCGCGAGGCTCAACCCTCATCGTCTGTAGGTTCTGAGTCAGTTGTGGAGGTTGCACCCATTTTTCGTGAATATTAGCCAATAATATAGGGCAATCCTTAATGGCACAGTCAAACTGAGTACACTAGTGGCATGATAGTCGCGTTGGGTTCGGGAAGTCTCTCGCTTAGTGTCCTCATCATCCATAATTGTAACAAATAAGCTGCCCTCGACCTCTACCAAGTCCTCCTCCACCTCAGCCTCAGCCGCACCCCTGATACTCTCATCGCACTCCTCTAGCGCCTTGGTTTAGAGGCCGTGTTTCTAACTGCACCCTATATGTAGGTGTCCTGTCCATCATTAATTCATAAATACAACAATGGTGCTCCTCATGACCTATTGATTGACAGAAATTACAAAAGAGATGTTGTGGCGTCTGTACGAATTTCTGTAGCAAATGGAAATTGTCGGTCGCATGTTTCCCAGCTACCTGGCATATAGAACACCATAGCACAGGCCCTGTACTTGGCCCTGCTGTAGCCTCTAGCCTTAGAGGAATTGGTCCCCCTGCTGCAAAATATTTCACAAAGATTGGATAGTGATCCTTTTCATGCCCCTGACCTTTGCATTTCAGACACCTGACTTCTTCGTGCGCCTCTCGCTGAGATGTTCTGTCTTTCTTCAGGCTTTGCATTTTGAGGAAAAGGTTCTGCAGCTTTATGTGAATCTACTAAACCCCCAGATTAGCATCCTGCATTGGTGTCTCATGTAGTCTCATCACGATTTATAGAGCTTCTGCCTGGGTCCCAGTCTTCTGTTGTGATAGCGCAACCCTTAGGTGGGGCAGGAGCGGAGCCACAAACCATTCGCAGTGCCGCCCATCAATTAGGTTCACGTTGGCTTCACAGATCGTACAATTCAATGTTTGATCCAAATCCCAATGTGTCTCCCCAGGCTTCATCATAACCTCCTTAATTCCCATAATGGATTGCGCTTGAGACTTAGGTCTACTGAATTCCCTATTCATTGCAGTCTGGATATCTGCCAACACGGACGTCGGGTTATCAGTACTGTACTTAATGTACCATGTTAGTGCGTGGTCCAACAAAGCACTAACCAACATTTCTTTATTCATCTAATCATCTATGATACCCTGAGCTTCCCATATAGACTTCGTGACGAACCAAAACTAGTCCGGATCTTCATTTCCTATGCCCTTGAATACAGGTAGCTTTACAGAGTTCTCCATGTTGAATAGTGGTGGAGGTGGCGATGATGTGGGTGATGGGGTAAGCAGTGGACGTGAGGATGGAGGCAGTGTAGGTATTCACGGGAACCCTTTTCTTATCAATTGAATAACGCTCAGCGGAGAAGCCCGTGCTGCTCCTTCGTCGTCACTCAAAGGAGGCTCAATCAAAGGGCTATAATCAGGGCCTTTTCTTCCTCCATCCTTGAAATACCTTCCACTTCGTGTAGCTCCAAACATCAATGTAACTGCATGACCCACTTTTCACATAAGAGAATCTTAATCCAAGTATTTAATGATTTCAAATACTTACCTCGTGCCCCTTTGAAGAAGTGGTGCTTTGCTTTGCTATAGCTGACAGAAGTATCAACCACGAACTTTATCACAAACCCTCCTACGATACGGTCGAGCCAATTATCGACAATGCGTGTGATCTTATATTCATAGGCTTATACTTTCTGCACTAACTGCGGGGTCCAAACAATCAGATCATCAAGTTTCCACATTCCCTAGTTGCTTGCCAACTTCGCGATCCACTCGTATAATTCAACTGGGAAGGAACATAAGAAGATTCATGTATCTCCGTGTACAGATATCTGTCCAACTAATGTTCTTTCATCAATCGCAGATTCTTATTTTCTTGCGTCGTGAATTCTGGATCTTTCTATCCAACTAGTCTTCGATCTCCTTCTTAGTTGGATTCCAGTGATGTGACATCAAACCTCTCATTATGTAGATCCCGGCACCGATAACGGAATCATGTGTTGGCTTGATGGGCCCTGACCCAAGTTTAACGTTATTCAAGCAAGAAAATCCCTACACTACAACCCCTTTCAGCATAAATCCGTAGAGTGCGGACTGAAGTCTGACTCGAAGCAGTATGGGGGGATGCAGGAACCAAATTTTTGCACCCTGAGATGGTTGTGATGTCGTTTTTATACCATAACTCTGCCTTATCATAGATCAATAAGCCTTTAGGGCTTATCAATGTATGTTAGGCCCCTATACTACTAGCGTAACCCCTTATTGTTATTAGTATAACCCACTTATTATATTTATGTACCCATGTAGTGCCCATATTGTTACTATTGTGCCCCATAGAAGCCCACTATTGTTATTATTGTGCCCTTACATTATTATTGTTATGTCGGCTCTGATTATGTTATTACCCCTTTGACTCCTATATATAGAAAGGAGGTCTTTTCATTTGTATCATCCAAGAATTGTTCATTTATGTAATGTAAAGGAGGTTGCCCCCTCGAAGAGGCTGAATTCTAAGGCGTTGATCTATCTTTTCTATCTTTTCTTGAGCTGGTTTCATAACATTTGGTATCAGAGCTTTGGATTCTAGGGTTTCACTGCTCCAAACAGGTCATCGTGGCATTTTCGCTATAACTTCTTTTCTGTGACGTTTCAGAAGTCGCAAAAAAAACTCATTTTATAAGAAATCGCGTTGAACCTTGGGTCCGAATTTCAGAGCTGTTTGTGCAATATTTGTGGAGATATGATCTGAGGAAGTTGGTCTTTTTGCAGACTCCTGAATTACATTCAAAACAGGTGACCTGGGGAAAATCGTCATAACTTTCTTTCTGAGCATTGGATTGAAATTTTGCAAGAAGGTACAGAAAGAGGACGGACTGTAGTTTTCTTTTATATATTTTTCAGAGTCAAAACGTGAAACAATGACACGTGGCACTTCATACAAGTTCGCTCTACTAAACTAGTCTACAATCAGGTCACTGCGGGAGATTGTGCATAACTCTTTCTTGGAGAATCCAATTTGGATCAGACTAGTGGCATTGGAAAGAGGACACAGAAGGCTACTACAATTTGCAATTTCAAAACCTAATGATCCAAAAGTACAAAGTTACAGTCGTTTCAAGGTCGAGTTCCTAAAATCAAGAAAAAGCAAGATGAGGAAGTTTGATGGCAAGGATCCGGTAAATTGGATACTTCAAATGGAGAAATATTTTGATCTACATGGTGTACAACTATTACAAAAGGTATGTATTGCATCTTCATATTTAGAACCAGATCAATTTTTATGGTACAAAGGGCTTTTTTCTCGTAAACAACTTGTTATGTGGTCAATTTTCACGGAGGAAATGATAGCACATTATGAGGATACAAAGAGCAACACCTTCTTTAGAGAAACACCACAACAATTGGAAAGAGTAAAAGGGCTTTGTGACATAGTGGAAAGCAAAATTATGGAAACCAGGAAGTGTACCCCTCACAACTATAAAGATGGAAGTGTTGTTTCTCCTAGCCTTCCATAACCTACAAGGGTTACACCACAACAATTGGAAGAAAAAAGAGAAAAATGGCTTTGTTACAATTGTGATAGCAAATGCATGAAAGGTCATAAGTGTTCTGAGAAGAAATTATTTTAAATAGAATATGAAGAGGAGGAAGAAAAGGATCAAGAAACATCAAAAGAAGAAGATATACACCAGGACCCCACCCCAGAGAAAGAAGAAACGAATCAGACCATATCTTGTAAAGCATTGGCAAGAATTACCACTCCTCAAACTCTCAAGATAGAAGGACATATCAAGAAGTAAAAGGTGCAAGAAGTGAAATATCACATCGAGAAAGAAGAAATGAATCCAACCATTTCTTGTAATTCATAGTTTGAAATTACCACTCCTCAAACTATCAAGATAGAAGAACATATCAAGAAGAAAAATGTTCAAGAAGTGAAAGATCACATCGAGCATCAAGAAATGAATCCGACCATATCTTGTAAAGGATTGGAAGAAATTACCACTCCTCAACCTCTAGAGATAGAAGGACATATCAAGAAGAAAAAGGTTCAAGCAGTGAAAGATCACATCGAGCATCAACAACAAGTTCTCCAACTTTTAAAGGATAACGCCACTTCGGTGCAAAATCAAACGAAACAACAGGTAGATCAACATCGTAGTGAAAAATGTTTTGATGTAGGTGATTGGTTATTTTTACCGCTACATCTGAAGCAAGCTATTTATGAGAAGGAAATGTTGGCAATACTACATGCACTTAAAAAATGGCAACCTTACCGAATGGGAAGACTCTTCAAGGATGAGGATGTGGAAGCATTGTTTTGTGCTATTTATATTATCCAACCAAATTGGATAAACGAAGCAAGGGATGAATGGAAGAAGGACGAAGAAGTATGGCCAGTTATTCAAAAGTTGCAAAAGATCCCAATTCAAACAATATTGCCAGAAATTGAAGAGGAAGGAAAAATCATATTGGAACTTGGAGTAGTCACAGAAACAAGAACCCGAAAGCTACGAAATCGATCAATTTCAGAGTATCTCATCAAGTGGAAGAACTTACCCGCTGAATATTCCACATGGGAGGACAAGAATTTTATACAGAAGCATCAATAACTACTCAAGCGTTGAGGACAACACTGTTTTAAGGAGAGGGGCATGTTAGGCCCCTATACTGCTAGCGTAACCCCTTATTGTTATTAGTATAACCCACTTATTATATTTATGTACCCACGTAGTGCCCATATTGTTACTATTGTGCCCCATAGAAGCCCATTATTGTTATTATTGTGCCCTTACATTATTATTGTTATGTCGGCTCTTATTATGTTATTACCCCTTAGACTCCTATATATAGAAAGGAGGTCTTTTCATTTGTATCATCCAAGAATTGTTCATTTATGTAATGTAAACGAGGTTGCCCCCTCGAAGAGGCTGAATTCGAAGGCGTTGATCTATCTTTTCTATCTTTTCTTGAGCTGGTTTCATAACAATGTACTTCTCTATTAGTCTTTCAGAACCTCCGCAAAGGTATGCGATCGCCCTTCGCGTAACCCTAAAAACGATCTCGACACTTACACACCTCTGTAACTACTTTGTTGTATAGTTCTCTAAATTATCTTGAGTGTTCGCCAAATCTATCATGCAATTTAGATTATCAATGCGTAAACACATATCTCTACTTGTGTTCATATAAAAGAGGAAAACATATAGGTTCATGCATCAATTTAGCATTAAAACATAAACCCAGTGCTTAACATAACATAATCACATGCAATTGACAGAAGTAAAATACACAGTAATTTCAGAATACTCTTCTTTATTGATAGTCCAGGTTTTTAGTACACACTCTGACCACCCTACGCACATAGCTGTAGGGGTCCACGCACTCAGCTACAGACTTCTACCTTAGGCCTCTGCAGAGCCTTGTTCCTACGCTAAGACTCTCGCTCTTAGCCCCTTTACAGACTCATCAATGACTCAACTTAACTTAACCAAACTTACTTAGACTCCTCTTAAGACCTCCTTTTTATACAATCGCATGGTCCGTGGACCAAGGGCACATATCATCGAGCTGACACAACCTATCTAGAGTAAGGGCGGAAACCCATTTTGACTCTTGATATCTTCACACTCTGCAACCACAAAATGCAGAGACTTTACATATCTTTATACAAAATTTGGGCCTTCTGCCCCAAAACTTGGGATTTTAACCCTAAAATTGACCCTAGGGGACCTATTCCCAACAATAAAGAAATCCAAGAATTTGTGTTTCACAAAATGGCTTGCTAGGTATGATTACTCCATCCATTGAACAATAGGATCATGAAAAACAGGTGAAGGATCTGCAAGTTGAGAGATAGGTTCATTTACAACTTTTATGGTCACCTGCTGAGGATTCTCTCAAGGAATAGTGTCAGCCTAATCATGCTTGGGACATACATCCAAACTGTGATAACCTGACATAATCATCAGTGTAGGCTAAAGTGTTTCGACACCTTGAGGTGGTTCCAAGGATCTGAATATAGATAATCAAAGACCGGTGGCTTGGAATAATCAATAGTTGAAGCTACAAAGTCATTACTAAATGAATCAATGAATATATCAAGAAAACCATGATCAAAATTTTCTTTTTCAAAAGGAAAGGAATCCTCAAGATCTGATGAATCAAAGAGAGCAGTTGATTGAAAACCAAAAATTTCATTCTCTGTTTCTTTAGATTGAGAAAATAAAGCATGAGAGAGATCATGAAGAGAATATTTTTCCCTGCCCTGCTTTGATGTAAAACTAACATTCCACCATTCCTGACTCACCGAAAGATGTGACAGTTGTGACAGGCCCATGGAAAATGTTAGTATAATGGGTAGGTGAGGAAATTTTTGAAACATTAGAAGAAAAATCATTCTTCATCATAGATACTTGCACGTGGGCTTCACTCAATGAACCTCTGACATAGTGTGTGCATTTGTGGCATACTAAACAATACCTTTAGTAGGACTACATATTGGAAAATACCTCTAAAGATCACATTATTTAACCGCTTACCAATATGAACCCACTACAACTTCCCAATTTAAGAAAGCCCTACTTTCACTAGATATTATAGGTAGCCATTTTTTCACTAACATTTTTTTATACCCCTTTATAGTTTCTCATTAACTTTGAGCCCCATTTTTTATATCTACCAATATAAAATGCTTTTACCCCCTATTATATGCTCAATATATTATGTCATTTTTTCCTCAATATATATCCCCCAATATGACTGCATGTGGTATGGTATTTGTCCCCCAATGAATCCTCCATGGATACTGGTCCATGTATTCTAAAACTTCCTGTCAAACCACATTTCTACCTTTTTCTTTTGAGAATGTGTCGAATCGAGGGATTTTATGAGATTTCACCATAGAATCCACACTGTTGTACAACCATCTATAAGAGGATAAGATGTTGGCTATGGAAATGTTGAGTTAATTTTTTCTTTGTATAAGCATTTGGACTCTAGATTTTTCCAACTAATCTTGTTGTCTTGTTTTTTTAACCAACTCAGGTGGTGCACCTTTGTGTCAGGCAGAAAGAGTCGATAGTGTGGACACAACCAACCTCCCTAGGAGCCTAAGACTCTCTAGTGACAAACAAGACAAACAAGAGCAATCCTTCTCTAAACATGCATTTACCATACGAGAAATCAAGTGTTTAGATCCTACCTGTAGTCCAACGTAGTTGTAGCAGTCCAGCCTCGCTGATTCGGATGAGCTCCTCCTTCACTTCGAAACCTGCATTCACTAACAATCAAATGATTAAATAGCACTTGATAATCTCATAAAATAAAACATATTTAACATATAGACCAAGGACTACATGAAACAACTCATAAATAACAAGTTATTGAGAAGAATGGACTCATTTGCATTAATAGGAAACAAAAAGAACAATTACAACCTGAGCCTTGGTGTTGTGCAAGTCCCTCCCAGGGTCCATCAAGGGTTCTCCTTTACTTTGACAAAGCTCACCCACTTCCAAATAGAACAAGCAAAGATGGTAATCTCTCCTCACAAGCTTCTAAATGGGAGTCCTAATTCCAACAGCATCTACCCTTAGAAATGTTTAGCTTTCAACCTCCCCTCCTTCTGGCCCAATGCCTGTATTTATAGTGCTCAAGAGGAAGTTAATCAGGTCCACCATCAATGGGATAATCCCCTCTTTGGATGGGATAGCTCCTCTCTTGATGGGATAAGTTCCTCTTTCATAGGGGTACATGAACCATCTGGAGGCACTCAATACACGTCGAACAACCTTCTAGAATGCTCTAGAAATTACCACAAGTAACTTTTTAAAGATGAAACTCGCGCCTTTTGACCTTTACAGGGGTACGCACCTGCCCCTTTACACACAGAGCATACAAGTACGCAGTTTTTGTGAACATTAGGTGCGTATACGTAGGTAAGGCCGAGAGAATCTGCGTACCCAGAGATAAACACATTTTACAAAGACTTTCTCTCTTTTTGGAGTTTGACATGGAGAGCAGAGGCATAAGACTTGCCCAGGAGGATAGCATGACTGTTGATAGAGCCATACTAACTGTAAATAGCCATGGTGACATTTTTTAGTGTAACAGATTGCCCCCTAAAGTGCGAAGCCTGTAGTAGATTAGGGTTTTGTATTATCTAGGAAGGGTGAAGCACTTTATCATTTCAAGGATTATCTCGTGGAGAGCCTGGTCAGAACCTGCAATTTTCAACACAAAATACATGTATAAGATTATATCATCACTGAGGTAGGCATTCCCATACTCAGATCAAAACTTTAACTAACAGACTAACTACTCTGATACAGGAATGATCTTGCAGCACATCATAATCATAGACTTGCGTAGACACAGTATGGACGCAGCCATCTGTTTATAATTGGTCTACTATATAATGAATACAAAACTCCTCGTAGCCTGGATGGTGGGAACTAGATCCAGGGTCTTCATTTCTACTTCCCGAATTGGTACGATTCTAGCCATGCGAATAAATGAGTTGATGTCGAACATGGTAGAAACCACTTGATTACCAGTCGATGATGTAAACTGTTAAAAAGTGTGAGAGATACCACCAGTAATGTCAATGGTTCTCAAAGTACCCAGTACAATCCATGAGATGTGAATGAATGAGTTGATGTCGAACATTTCACGGAATCCTTCGATCGAAAGTCAATGATGTAAACTGACGTCAAAGGCGAGAAACCTGCCATTGATGCATGCAGACTTCAAGGTACTGACGATTTCTAAGTCATCTCTCTAGATAATGTGCTGATGTCGATAGAAAGTGACCCGTTGCAGGCAAGCCCACAACACGAAATCATTGTTCAAGTTGAAGAAATGTTGCTGTAAGGACTGACTCAGGGATGGTCAAATGGATGACAAGTATTTTGCAGATGAAAGTTTATTTGCAGGGACCTCTTGAACACATAACGACATGACAGATGGTTTGGTTACGATTGACCCAAAGTTAGTACCCGGAAATGGTCGAAGACTTTCAAAGTGGTTTGATCAACTTTTAAGGCAAAGGATTTCCCAACCCAGGTGAACGGAAAGTGTCGTGTTCAAGAGCGGTGATAAGGTTCTTCTGTAACAAAGGATAACAAATAGGTTCATTCTTCTCTCTTTTCCCCCACCATTTCTGGCAAGTACCTCTTTATTTTTAACAAGCTTGAGGAGGATAACATATGCTTGATTATAAGCTCATCCTTCGGATGAGTCCAACCTAGTTTTGATTCGAACCCTAGGAAGGAGTGGTTTGTTCCTGTTTGTAATTGAACAGGTCCTTTACTGTGAAATTTTAACGAGCCCAGTATAGGAGAAACTCGGCATTTTTCAATTTTAGAGAGTCTGAAAAACATAAGAAGACTCCAGGTTGAACTTTTTCGTAAATTTGTGTCCCCCAAGCCCGAAAAAGTATAAAATAATACCTGGGAGAACCGCTTGATCTTGCGACCAAGGAGTACTTTCATGATTAGTGTCTTTGACCTGAAAAGTAAAAAGCGATCAAGGACACGCCATTTTATTTCCGTATCGAGTTTGAAACGACAAAAACCCGGCAATCTTTTCCTGTTTTTACGGTCAGAAAAGAGCTATAAGGGGACCGTCTTTTAATTCCGTTTTAACGAGTGTAAAAGAAACGCTCGGCAATCTTTTCATGTTTTAGGAGTCAAAAAAGAGCTTAAAAGATGACTCTGATGTTTTGGTTCGTGAAAAATGATGATTTTACTCTAAAGTCCTTTTGTCCTGCACAAAAACGACACATTACTCATACCTGTTTAAGATGGGTAAAAATACATTGAAAAATGCCCTTTCATGGTGAAAAATAAACAAACTTAGCATTCATTCATCCAAAAAACCTATAAAAATACTTTTTACCATGTCATTTTTACCATTTTACTGTTGAGGTTGAGAAAAGGGCTTTTGACAAGAAAACGTCCCGTGGACATTGCGGAGAATCCGACCGTCAGAATCGAGCGCCGTCTCTTTCAGGTATTCCACAACATCCTCCTCTTCAATTTCATCCGTTTAAAATTCATTTTTAGGTTTTAGTTTGAATTTTTAGGGGGTTTAGGGTTTTAGGATATGTTTCTCGGGGTACGCAGGTGCCTCATGGGCGACCTGCGTCCCCCGACCTTTTTTGTATATAGGAAAAAGGTCGGGGTACGCAGCCCGCCTTCAGACCAGCTGCGTACTGCCGCTCTATGTTCTGAACGCGGGGTGTGTACCCCGTGAAACACGCATTTTGAAACCCCAAACTCCAAATTCAACCAATCAAATTTCTTCTAATGAATTCTAACTATTGTTTTTGGTGTCTAGGGCATTCACCATGCTAGATTGGAGAGAAAGAGAACACGAGGATGTTGATTTGGCCGCAATTGGTCATCAACCTTCCATTGATGCGTTAAAAGCATGCGGACTGTACAAATACTGGGCCATACATGGCATGAGGGGCCAGGTGCCATTCCTTGAGTGGTTGGTTGAAAGGTGGAACATTCAGGATCAATGCTTCTACATCGGAGAGAACCAGCTCGAGATAGAGCCCTCCGATATATATTTTCTCTCTGGCTTGCCAAATAGGGGCGAGCAACTGACTCTGTCCGGGACTAGGCCGGGTGGCCAATCCCTTGCTAGCCTCCGGATAGAGTGGTGCAACAATCAGAACCAGGAGAAAGGGATAGAAATTAAGTACATATCCCTGCCCGAACTTATGGTGATAGCCTTTACTATTACCAGACTTTGCGGCGCAGCCGCCTTGCACATTGCCACTGGGTCCCAAATGCGGATGGCGATAGATTGCTACCAAGGCACCATTTTCAACTGGTGCGATGCTGTGCTGGCCAATATGAAGGGCCAACTAACCAGGGCAAAGAACGGACAACCGAAGACCTTTGGATATGGGCCTTTAGTTGTGAGCTTTGCCTTAGAGAGAGTTCCAATGCTGATCCCCCAGCATCTTACTGTTCCCGTTGGGGCTCCTCGGGAGCCTAAGTTGACGAGATGGGTTGCGGTAATGGCCCGGCATCCTGATGAGGGCGCGACAGCTGTTCGATTTCCTGATGGTTACTTTCACTGGCTAGAGAGCCAGGTCTTTGCTATTCAGGATTTTCCCTATGCCGGAATGGATTTTCAGAATGATCCGGACATGGTTCTTCCACAGGGAGAACAGTGGGATGACAGAGGTATTTCATTTTTCACAAGTTTTTAGATTATGTATTTTTTTTGACACACTCCTATCTATATATATATATATATATATATATATATATATATATCATTATTACCAGCTTATCTTGTTTAACATATGTGATGAAATGTTTTTAAATTTACTTGCATGATTATCGTAAATGTCTGTCCAACATTCGAGAAGAAATTGCATCTGCTAATGTATTTAAAGACCTTGGAATATGCTGATATTCAATGTAATCAAATTCACGTTCCAAGAGACGCACTCTCAAAAACAACCTTAATAACACAGGATTTCTAATGGCATATACTCTATTAAGCTGTAATACAACGAGTTCAGAATCTAACCTCACTATCAAATGTCGAATTCCAAATGAAATAGATTCAGACAATAATTCAACCACTACACTGTATTCTGCAATGTTGTTCGTCGTTTGACCGAGGCTCACCCCATGCATAGAAACTAACTCGTCAGAGGGCGAATAGATAACCCAAGCTGCAGAAGAGATATTCTGTGTACTACGACAAGCACCATCGGCAAATCCAATGTACGTTTGGAGAGGCATCGACATCTGCAATATCAAGAGTAAAACCAAGATAAGCCAAAATAACGACGAAAAACACACTTTCTAAGCTAAGCACACTATCTAAACTAACAAACATACTAGCTAGAAAGAAAACCTAACCTAACTAAAAACTCTCCATACCCACCATTTAAGCATAATACCTCTTTAGGTAAAGTCCATTTCTGGGTTTACCCAAAGAGTCCCCATCAAAATCTACCAGCTCATAGGGCCCTTTTGCTAGCTTTCGCTTTACAATGTAGGGTCCATGCCACATAGGAACGAACTTTCCAGCACCTAGCTTATTGTTAGCTTGATCATATAATAGCACTAGGTCTCCCTCTGAAAAACTTCGAGGGGTCACATTTCTATCATACTGAGCTTTCATTCGCTTTGCGTGAGTCTCGATTGCCAATGCAGCGTCACGTCGAGTCTCATCTAACTGAGCTAAGTATAATAAACGTTTCTCCTCTTCGGAAGTAGCTGGGAGTAATTCAACAGCCATTTGAAGTGATGGGATTTCGCATTCAATGGGTAACACAGCTTCCAAGCCATAAACTAGCTGGAAAGGAGTGAACCCTGTTGAAGTTTTCACTGAAGTTCGGTATGCCCATAGTGCGGACACAACCAACCTCCCTAGGAGCCTAAGACTCTCTAGTGACAAACAAGACAAACAAGAGCAATCCTTCTCTAAACATGCATTTACCATACGAGAAATCAAGTGTTTAGATCCTACCTGTAGTCCAACGCAGTTGTAGCAGTCCAGCCTCACTGATCCGGATGAGCTCCTCCTTCACTTCGAAACCTGCATTCACTAACAATCAAACGATTAAATAGCACTTGATAATCTCATAAAATAAAAATATTTAACGTATAGACCAAGGAGTACATGAAACAACTCATAAATAACAAGTTATTGAGAAGAATGGACTCATTTGCATTAATAGGAAACAAAAGGAACAATTACAACCTGAGCCTTGGTGTTGTGCAAGTCCCTCCCAGGGTCCATCAAGAGTTCTCCTTTACTTTGACAAAGCTCACCCACTTCCAAATAGAACAAGCAAAGATGGTAATCTCTCCTCACAAGCTTCTAAATGGGAGTCCTAATTCCAATAGCATCTACCCTTAGAAATGTTTAGCTTTCAACCTCCCCTCGTTCTGGCCCAATGCCTGTATTTATAGTGCTCAAGAGGAAGTTAATCAGGTCCACCATCAATGGGATAATCCCCTCTTTGGATGGGATAGCTCCTCTCTTGATGGGATAAGTTCCTCTTTCATAGGGGTACATGAACCATCTGGAGGCACTCAATACACGTCGAACAACCTTCTAGAATGCTCTAGAAATGACCACAAGTAACTTTTTAAAGATGAAACTCGCGCCTTTTGACCTTTACAGGGGTACGCACCTGCCCCTTTACACACATAACCCTGTTGAAGTTTTCACTGAATTTCGGTATGCCCATAGCGCTGAAAATAACATGTTGTGCCAATTCGACCGATGAATACCAATGATTCGTCGGATCATGATAACCAGAACTTTGTTGATAGACTCAACCAAACTGTTGGCTTGCGGATAATAAGGAGTAGAGCTATCGTGGCGCAAACCAAGCTGGCTTGTAAGCTCAGTCATCATGATGTTTCGAAAATGGCTCCCATGGTCAGTGATGATCGCTTGTGGGACACCAAACCTAGTTATAATGTGATTGAATACGAAAACTGCAGCTATTTTGCCGCTTGCGTCGAATGTAGGCATCGCCTCGGCCCATTTAGTAAAATAATCAACCGCGAGGATGATATACGCATGCCCCCCGGCCGAGTGAGGGTTACAAGTAATAAAATCGATACCCCATTTGGCGAAAGGACCAATGGCAATTATAGGATGGAGAGGAGCAGGTGGTGCGCGCATCTTGCGATCAAACACTTGACAGTTGTGGCACTTTCAGACCGCAAGGATACAATCTTTAAACATGGACGGCCAGAAATAGCCAGCACGCAACACCTTCTGAGCTGTGGCATACCCAGACATATGACCGCCACATGCTCCAGAGTGACAATCATTCAAAACCCTCTCAGCCTCTTCATGAGTTAAACAACGTCGAAAAACTAAGTCTGCCCCCCAGTGATAAAGTGTATCTCCAATAATTTTGTATTGCTGGGATTGAAACTGAATTTTCCGACGTTCTGACTTTGAAGCTTCAAGCCGAAAGGTTTGGGTTGGGAGATAGATGATTATATCCCCGTACCATGGATCTAAAGTACTGATAAGAAACAAAGATTCGTCCGCAATGGACTCCTCTGCCACAGTTTCTGTGTCAGCATGCGGGAAATCACACATCAATTCCGCAAAAACTAAGGATTTCTTAGACTTGGACTTCTCGAACTCCAAGTCGAACTCTTGCAGGATAACGATCCATTTGGAGTACTTTCCCCCTAGCAGTTGTTTAGTCAAAATATAAATCATAGGGTTGCAATCCGAAATAACTGTAGTTTTACGGAGAAGAATGTAGTGACGAAAACGCTGGACAGCTTGAATGGCTGCCAGGGAAAATTTCTCCACATGCGAATATTTTAGCTCAGTGGGGTTTAACGTCCTACTAAGACAATATATCACATGTTCCGTTCCGAATTCATCTTCTTGGACTAACATCATTCCAATAGTGGAATGCGAAGCTGCGAGGTATAAGAAGTAGTCCTGGTTGTAGTTGGGAGGATGCAACAACGGTGCATGGGTCAACGCGTGTTTAAGTGCATCAAAAGATTTTTGGGCAATCTCGTCCCAAAAGAATTGAGCATTCTGTTTCAACAACCGTGTAAAACCTTTAGTGACCTCGGCGTAGTTTGGAATGAATCGGCGTAAAAAGTTTTCTTTCCCTTGCAAACTTTGGAGTTGGCGCAAACTCGAAGGAGGAGGCAATTTGATGATAGCTTCGACCTTCAAGGGATCGACGCGAATGCCGGCTTTTGAAACAACAAATCCCAGCAATCGACTTGTTTCTATACAGAAAACACACTTGTGGGGATTCAACCGAATACGATAATGCCTACACCTCATAAAGATTGCTCGTAAGTGGACAAGGTGATCAGCTCGATGTAAAGAAAGAGCAGGTAAATCATCGAGGTACGGTTGCACAATGTGCTTGATGTCATGAAATGCATAAGACATCGCCCTTTGAAAAGTGGCTCCGGCATTATTAAGCCCAAAAGGTAATTTGTAGTAAGCAAATGTCCCCCATGGACAAATGAATGCCGTTTTTGGTTGATCGGCAGGTAGAATATTGATTTGATTATAGCTCGAAAAACCATCCATAAAGAAAAACATTTCACTTCCAGCACAATCATCAATGATTTGATCGATATAAGGCGTAGGATAGTTGTCTTTTGGACAAGCTTGATTTATATCCCTATAGTCGATACAGATTCTTATTGTTCCTTGTTTCTTGTTAACCGGAACAATATTCGATACCCAATCTGTTAACGGGATTGGATAAATGAAACCTGCTTTCAACAGCTTCTCGACTTCTGCTTTAATCACAGTCGCTTTTCTAGGGTGAATCTAACGCAATCGTTGCCGGACGGGTTTAGCGTCCGGGTAGGTCTTTATTTCATGAACAACAATGGCAGGATCGATTCCTGGCATTTCCTCGTAAGACCAGGCAAACACATCGCGGAATTCTTGGAATAGGGCCTTGTAAGTTTGAATTTCATCTTCTGTACATGAGGCACCTATATGAATGTTTTCCTCAATTCCGGACTTCACTGAAATGTCAATGGGAATAGTGCGAGAAATATTCCCTAAATTCAACTCTGAATCAGAATGTTTCGTTGGATTCTGAGCGTCTTTGACATATTCAGTGGTAAAAATAGATGAAAAATCGTTTTCAAAAGCATCCTCCTCAGGTAAAAACGAAGATCTATGATGGAGATCTTCCCATGGTAGATCGTCTACACTTAGGATTTCGCGAAGTTGTTCGTCAGATGACACGACTTCAGGAAACGTTATCCGTTCTGAGGTTGATGTGAAAAGTGATTCCTCACTGACCACATTCATTTGGTCGATTTGGGTTGAACGCGAGTCGGTAAAAGACATGACGGCTTCATAAGCAATTTCATATGGACTCAAAGGCATAGCATCGCCGAATGAGTCTATCTCAGATTCAGGTGGGACAATCCAAGGATCGTCGTAAATAATGGTGTCTGATGTAATCATATGAATTGATGCAAATGAAGGGTCTGCGTTGATTGGAGGGAAAGGAAAAGTTCCCAGTAAACTGGAATCTTTAACTAAACCTACGCCAACGTACCTGTAAGGGATTGTCGTCTTACTGACATGCTGGATACTCTCTGAAGAGGCTGGGTCGGATGAAAAGTATGTCAGCTGATCAATTGTCACGATCTTACCGTTATGTGGAAATTTTATTACTCTGAAGACCGATGAAACGACCGCTGTCATAGCATATGACCAACTTCGACCCAAAAGAAGGTTGTAGTCTAGAGGGGCATCAACCACCTCCACATCCAGACTAACGGTTTTCTCTTCTACCCCTATAGGCAATTCCTGTAGAATACCAAACGGACGGAACCCACGGCCATCAAAGGCCTTAAGGATGGTCGGTGATTGGTTCAGCGAAGGAGAACCAAGCGATCTCCAACACTGAATCGACATAATACACGTGGAAGCTCCCTCATCAATTACAGTCCGATGAATAGGCCTGTTTTTGACTATCACTGGAATCTGGAAAGCCATTTGATGGGGAAGGCGGGGTGTACTATTTTCTAGATCGAAGATTATCAGATTCGGGTCCTGAACATCAACAGCTCCGATAGCCGACAAAAGTAATTTTTGTTGTGCTAGGAATGATTGCAGCACTTCTAAAGACGACATTGCTGAGGGTGAAACAGCTAAGTCCTCAACAATGTTGTAATTCTGGGCCGCTCTCGCATGTGGATTAAAAGCAGACCTTCGAAGTACACCCTTAGCGGGCGGTTTGATTACTAAGTCCGGGTTAGGTTTTTCGATCTGTAGTGGATCGTAACCAGGAGCTGAGGTTGATGGATTAGAATGAGAAGATTCTGCTTCCTTACCATCAATAGGATTCTTACTACCATAATCTTGCGACCAAGTCGCAATCCTCACATGAGACATCATCAAAATGGGTTCTTCACTGGCAGTCGAGGAAGAACCTATCATCTTACTCTCCTGCTTTGGAAATGGATCTTTCAACACAGCAGGAGTGGGAGAACCTTTGACTATTTTCACAACCTCGGCCCGATGAGGCCAATCTCTTATAAAATGATCCTCTTCACAAATAAGACAAGGATATCGAGGTTTGCACTTTTCGTCATTGGTTTCCAACTTTTCTGTTTTCTCCTTCGGAGCCTTGTTTGCTTTAGCCTTCTTCTTTCCTTTCTTCTTTCCCCCGTTTTTTGATTTGGCCGTAGATGACTCTACAGCGTGAATATTGGCGGAAAGTTCAGGAGAAGACTCTCCTGTCGGGGAATCAGGCAAGGTGATTATAGGAGTAGTAGAATTCTTGGAAGATTTCTTCTTGCTCTTTGTGTTCACCGTACCAATCATACCATCAACGGCATGAGATCCTGAAGGAGCAGCAGCGATTTGATTCGATTTTGGAAGATCTGGGATCTTCTCGTGTAACGTACCCGACTGAGTATAAACTAAGTCAAGGTACTGCGCCTGAGCAATGACTTGCTCTTCAGTAACTACTCTGGCCTTAGCTACATCTTCAGTAATCTTCGGCAATAATGTTTTAACAAACCATTCAGCTAAGATTTGGTCCGGAATAAAAACTTTCACTAACCTTCTTCGACGTCTCCACTCATGAATGTGATCAGAAATGTACGTGGACGTCGATTGTTTTAGTGAAGTTAATAACTCTGTGCCATTATCGTATCTGACTGGCAACTGAAAGTGAGTTAAGAACGAGGTAGCTAACTGGCTAAAATTGTAAAAAGAGGCCCGTGATAACTCAATGTACCACTTGGCCGCGAGACCAATGAGTGTACGTTGGAAAAGAAGTAAGCGGATCGAATCATCCGAGATAGAATTTGAAGCACACCAGAGGTGGTAAGTCATCACGTGATTGGACGGATCCTCTCCAGACTTACCTTCGAACTTGGGTATATCACTGGGCAACTTATTTGGCATTGGCGGCCAGAACGGAAGATATTGAATTGGATCGTTCGTTAGGCGCGTCAAGTCTGGTAAATCCAAAGTTGCGATAAACGGTAATTGCCGGTTAGGATCTCTAAAACTCTGGGTCACAAGACCAGTCCCAGGAGGAGGATATCCAGGATAACTAGGAACATGAATCGCATTAGGTATATTATATCCTCCTGGAAAACTAGGATTAACCGGACCATACTGGGGTTGTTGAGGTTGTTGATAAGTGTACCCAGGATACGGTTGATACTGGTAAACAGGCTGCTGGATAGCTTGCCATATTGGTACTGTCCCTGGTACGGTTGATGAACAAATTGAGGTTGAGTAGTGACAACCGTACTTATACCAGGCTGACCTACAGGCATCTGAACCCTAGTTTGAATCGTAGATCCAGATACGGGTAAAGATGTCTGAGGAGTAGTTACAGAGACAGTAGAAACAGGAGCTGTCGATACCCCAGAAGTAAGTGCGGCAGATGTTACGGTAGTTGCTGCAGCCGTTTGAGATGGAGTACTAGGTGCAATTGGCGGCTGAGTGACTACCGAAGTTACAGAAGTTTGAACATTTGACTGGACAGGTTGCGGTTGCTGGGGTGGACCAGAAACTACGGGTTGTCCAGCTTGAGGTAAAAACTGTATACTTGGCTGCAACATCTGTTGACCTTGTGACGGATCCCACACTATCATTCCAGGGTATTGACCCGTAACAAGTTGAGGATACTGGGATCCATAACCAGATTGAGGATAGGATTGATAACTGAAAGGCACAGTTCCCATACCTTGAACATATGACTGACCTTGAGGTGGTTGATAACCTTAACTCGAGTATTGACCTTGAGATTGATAACCTTGGGGTAAATACTGATACTGGGGTTGACCTTGACCTTGAGATTGATACCCTTGAGGTTGATACCCTTGGGGTTGATACCCTTGAGGTAAATATTGATACTGAGGTTGACCCTGGGGTACATATTGAGGCTGGGGTAGACCTTGAGGCATGTATTGCACCATAGGTACATACTGACCTTGAGGCTGCCCCCCAGACACAATTTGTGTACCTTGAGGTTGCCCCCCAGGCGTTAACTGAGGCTGCCCCCCAGGCGGTGATTGACCACCTTGAGGTTGAGAAACGGGAACTGAACCTGACATCATGTAAATGTCCCCTACACCCAACGGTTTATTACCATTGTTTCCAGTTAATAACCCATGATCGACGGGTTGAGGAGATGCCCCCACAAAGATACCAGAAAGTGACTGATACCCGGTGGAAACAGAAGGACGACCGTGTAAGAAAGATTCAGGAGATTGAGTGAACACGGACGACTGACTAGACATATTTACAGGAGTATAAATACCTCCAGGTGGAAAAGGAGTACGAGGTGTAGAAAAACCTATCCCTGAGTTGTCTAAATAATTGGTTAACAAAAGGTACCAAGTAGTACTTCTAGGAGGACTGTAAAAGATAGATTCACGCTCCCTGAGCTCAATAGTAGGTCGATCTTCAAGGTTAGAGACGCCTATTTCTTCCTCTGGAGCAAGTTCTTCAATAGCAATCAAACCAGTAGGGAGATTTTCGGTGATAACTCGTTCTACTCTTGGTGAATCTGGAACACTAGAAGTTGGAGTAACAGGTTCAGATATTTCAGGTTCTTTGCCTATATCACTAGTAGATGAAAAACTACCAGCAAGCTCAGAAACTGTAACAGCTTCGGGATTATAACCTGTCTCTAGACTTTGGTAATGTGGATGGACTACCAAGGAAGATTCTCCTTCTTCAGGTGAACCTACTCTACTGCCACTAGGAGGAGTTACAAGGACCTTCAATCCTTCGTACTGACCCGGGACGTCTTCAGGAGATCCACCCCGCGATCTACGGAGTTTCCTCAACAAATCGGTTCCGGTAACAATCTCAGGTGACTTGCCCCGAAGTCTACGGGACTGTCTCGGTAATTCCGCCACAGCTAAAAACTTTTAACTACTACACACGAAAACAAAGTAAAATCTCAAATCAAACCACCTAAAGTCGCTAAAGAACCAAACAAATTTGAATCACACGCCTAAAGAATCTAGGGCGTCAAACCAAGCACAAACAGTAACCTTCCAGACCAAAAACGCTAGTTGGAGATGAAACCCAACATCGCTGGATTCAGTACAGAAGTGGCGGGTGGAACAGTTACCCCGGCAACCTGCTTAATGAATAAACCGGCACAAGTTCCTCCACTTTAACCGTCTCAAGTGAAGTGAACCCCCCGGAAAATCCAAGTGAGTCTAGCCGACGTCTGCTCCAGGTACAGTGGGATCTTCCCTCCACCGTCACCTCGGTAGAATCCTAAAGATACTGGTCACTAAGGTTACCAACCGCAACAAATGCACCTGGGGGAACAGTCTACACTCCGACAGCACGCAAGGGCAGAGTATCAAGCTCAATCCCCTTGCCGGTTCCTTGACAATAATCCAAGGTTTACCGACAAGTGACCCCTGGCTCCTCGACAATGGTTAATCCGAGGTTTACCGTTTGTAATACGTGTGTGTCTGGCATCGTTCCCAACGAGGGAGGATTGATCCCCTCACTGGTTCGGACACGAGCTCGTGCTTCTCCTTTAAGAGGATCTTTCCCAGAGTACAAATGAGACAATTGGATTTATTCTATCACAAGATAAGCTACTTGTTTGGTTTTGTTGTCTTGGAGAGTTAATTACTCTCCTACTCCAAGACACTAGCCTGATCTAAATTGGTGTTTCAAAGCCCTAGTAAATAAAAGTTACTAAGTTGATTTTACTTTAAGCGTTAATTTTATGGTTTTTCTTAAAGACAAAAGGTAGCGGAAATGAAACCAATGGTGTGTAGACTCGACTCGCAACCACTACAAAGATGCACCTAAGATGATTTACGCTACTTCTCTTTTTCAATGAAATTCTTAGCTAAGAAAGTTTAGAGAATGAAAATTTATATAAAAACAACTTTCTTAGTAAGGACAATCAAACAAACAATTCTCTTTATCTTTCCAAGCATACAAACATGACCACTCCTTACGTGCACGAAAAATTCTTTTTCTTTCAAAATACTCCAAAGCTACTTGAAACAAAACTTTTCAAAGGAGATGTTTTTGTATTTTTCTTATTTAATAAAACATATAAATCTATTTTAACGAAAATCAATCTCAAAATCTATAAAAGCTATGAAAAATTGACTTATAAGCAAATCAAAAGGAAATTTACTCTAAAGCAAACCTAACGAGGCAAAAGCCTACAAGGATGATTCTAGGTTGTTTTTCTTGACCACAATCAAGCCAAGGACCAGCTAATGCAGAATCAAAAGACCAGTCAAAACAAAACTCAAATCTTTTTGTTCTTTTTGTAAAATGGAATTCAATACTCAATCAACAAGCACTTCGAAATTCGCCAAAGAGACAACTCAAAGGTAAGTTGCTCTCACAGGTAGACTTTATGACAGGTCCGACTCCTAAGAAGACTGACAAAACCAGAGAGATCTAAGGCTTGACAACTTCTACCGCCAAAGTCACTACAGGACCTACTCAAAAATCAAACCCTAGGGCTTAAACTTCTATGAAATCCACTAAAACACTCAATGCTATTGAAACAAGTTCAGGTGAAGATCTTTGACAGGAGACTAATGGATCTGGGCAGTAAAAACTAAGAAAAAGCAAAATCTAAGAGGAAAAATGTAAAAAATGGAATTTTCTTAATTTTTAGCAGGGTACGCAGGCAACCTGTTAAGACAGGTGCAGGCCCGCTCTGTGCACACAGCAACAGTGCGTACAGGTACGCACTGTGCAATACTCAGAGGGTGCGTACTACTGGAAAAACCAAGAAAAACTAAATTCAATCTAACCCTAAGCTAGCCCACCCAAATACAAAGTCACAGAGCCAAAAACCAGAAAATAAATGACTTTTCTCAGATCAAAGTTGCATACAAAGGAAAAAACTTTCACATCAATGGAATCCCCAGCGGAGTCGCCATTTTGTCAGGCGGAAAGAGTCGATAGTGCGGACACAACCAACCTCCCTAGGAGCCTAAGACTCTCTAGTGACAAACAAGACAAACAAGAGCAATCCTTCTCTAAACATGCATTTACCATACGAGAAATCAAGTGTTTAGATCCTACCTGTAGTCCAACGCAGTTGTAGTAGTCCAGCCTCGCTGATCCGGATGAGCTCCTCCTTCACTTCGAAACCTACATTCACTAACAATCAAACGATTAAATAGCACTTGATAATCTCATAAAATAAAACATATTTAACATATAGACCAAGGAGTACATGAAACAACTCATAAATAACAAGTTATTGAGAAGAATGGACTCATTTGCATTAATAGGAAACAAAAGGAACAATTACAACCTGAGCCTTGGTGTTGTGCAAGTCCCTCCCAGGGTCCATCAAGAGTTCTCCTTTACTTTGAAAAATCTCACCCACTTCCAAATAGAACAAGCAAAGATGGTAATCTCTCCTCACAAGCTTCTAAATGGGAGTCCTAATTCCAGCAGCATCTACCCTTAGAAATGTTTAGCTTTCAACCTCCCCTCCTTCTGGCCCAATGCCTGTATTTATAGTGCTCAAGAGGAAGTTAATCAGGTCCACCATCAATGGGATAATCCCCTCTTTGGATGGGATAGCTCCTCTCTTGATGGGATAAGTTCCTCTTTCATAGGGGTACATGAACCATCTGGAGGCGCTCAATACACGTCGAACAACCTTCTAGAATGCTCTAGAAATGACCACAAGTAACTTTTTAAAGATGAAACTCGCACCTTTTGACCTTTACAGGGGTACGCACCTGCCCCTTTACACACAGAGCGTACAAGTACGCAGTTTTTGTGAACATTAGGTGCGTATACGCAGGTAAGGCCGAGAGAATCTGCGTACCCAGAGGTAAACACATTTTACAAAGACTTTCTCTCTTTTTGGAGTTTGACATGGAGAGCAGAGGCATAAGACTTGCCCAGGAGGATAGCATGACTGTTGATAGAGCCATACTAACTGTAAATAGCCATGGTGACATTTTTTAGTGTAACACTTTGCACTTCATTCCCAATTCATGTATTGTAGTGATATTTGAGTGAACAAATATGAGACCTTTTGCATTCTGCCTTGATTTTTGTTGCATTTCATGCAAGGGGACAACTGCCTTGTGCACAGTGACCAACTCCTCATAGAGGTTCCTCATAGTTTCTCCCAATTCTACTACTTCACCAAGTATAGATGCCTGAAGCTCTTCTAAGTACACCTGTGTGGGAGTTGTCTTCTGAACCTCTGCCTAGAGTTATTCTATCTGGTGCCTCCCAGCTTCCAAATTCTTCGCCATTTGTCTATTCTTAGCCATCAAATAATTTTTTTTTCCTTAGAATCTCCTACAAAGGCGAAGTTGGCTATGGCAATAGCTTCAAGATTCTTTCTGGTGTCCATTACAATCACCTTATCCTTGATGAAAGTAGGATGTGTGAGGTCATCCAAAAATTGTTTCTTTCTTTTTTTCACAATTTTCTTCTCAAGCACATCGTAAGTTAAGCTACAAATATCCATGACCGGATTTTCATCAAGAGGATAAATTTCCTCTTGATCATCTGGAGATTTCCCTTCTGGAGGAGGACGGGGAGATTAAGTGATGATCTGTTTTGTACAAGGCATATGATCAACATGCTGATTCTGTTGTTCTGGATCTACATCCATGTCTTGAATAACTATAATGTCTTCAAACTCTTGAGCAAATTCTTTATCTTGATATTGTTTTCTTTCTTCCTCTTGTAGTTGATTTTTCTCTTCTTCTTCGACTTGTTTTAAAATTGTTTCTTCTTCTTGCATCTTCCTTTCCTCTTGTTCTTTCTTTTCCTATTCTTCTTTCTATCTGTGGTATTCCTCTTACCTATTTTGTTTCCTCTTTCTGTCTGCTGCCACAATTTCTTTCAAAATATTTGGATTTGACTTGAATTTGCATCTTTTCTCCTCTATTGAACTATGTGTAACCTTCCTTTAATACTTTATGCTCACTAGATTGTGCTTCTCTTATTACCTCACTTCTGGAGTAGCTTCCTATTCTGGAGTCACATGCGATGGACCTACACGGTTGATTGGAGCATGAGGCCTAGAAGCATTATAACTATTTTTAATATTTTCCTCCTCTACTCTAAAGTAGGTCCCACTTAGCCGATTGAAATGTATCTTGGCACAATATTAATTACAAATTCTTAAGGGATCATATGGGTGGTACTCCATAATACCAAAACTAAATTTCTCCAACTTGCAAAGGAAATGTGGGCCAAGGTGCTTTATTTTTCCTTTGCAAGTTTGCTAACAAGCCTGTAGAATGATGGTATGCAATTTCTTGCATGCCGAATTTATTAGTGGCATACCTTAGTAACAAATGTGATGAATTATGACAATCGAACACCTTGAGGTAACCGTCATCAGGTGAGGCAAACCAATCAGCAAGTTCTACTACTGCATCCATAGCCTCACAAGACATGAAAGTTGCCTCTTCCTCGAAGATCATCTGGTACAACACTATGAGGAAGTGATCAGGTACCTTCTCTATGAATCCTCTATAACTACACTCTGAAAGAAACTTCCAATAGATATGAATACCAATATTTTTTGGTGTCCAAGTTTAGCTCATGCAAGGGAAAGAATTATGAGCACATATACGATCCAACATGTATGCAGGCATATAGAAGCTGGCTTGTTTTCCCTTAGGAGAATTATTTATGTTAGTGAGATGGATCATAATATGTTGAGCCAACATATCTGACCAATTGAACACCTTTCCCTCATTGACAATCTGATGCAAAATAAAAACCCAACCTTCAAAAAAGGTTTCAATACTCCTTTGACCATATATCCAACAACATAATACAATCAGGGACTGGAACACCTTTCTTAGAGATTTAGTCTTGTATGTGTTGATGGGTGTATGGTGGAACTTAGATGTCTTTTTCGCCCAAGTTTTGATAAAATCCTCAGTGCTAAAATAGTCGATGATTGCATAAAAATGAGAATCCATCTATGCATTCGGCTTGGGAAAATGATAATGAGATGAATATCATGGGAAAAATATGAAGCAAGTCGTTGTCCTCTGACATTGCTCAGTGTCACGCTCTTTATCTCTATGTGCAGCAGGATCCACTTGATGATATCTTCACAAGGGAAGACTGGGAACGTGCCTGCAAGTTTATCAAATCCCAAATTCTGGACATTTATCTATACATGTCTATTCTCCAGATCTACTTTGAAACTGGTATTTCTAGATGCATCCTTAACTATATGCCATGAGATATTTGAATCCTTTTCAATGAAGAGTTGAGTGTCAGACAGAATAGGCATGGTAACTAGAGTACTCTCAACTACTTCACTAGTACTTTCTGTAGTGCCTTTTGAGGTTGATCTCTTTGGAGGCATGATGAAGGAAACTGATGAAAAAGATATGAGATCAAAACTCGTAGTACCTGTACCACAAGATGCACTCATGAAAAATACAAATTAGATCAAACAAATCATTTCATTTATCAAGATTAAAGCATCAATGCACTCACTAGAGAGGAGGATTGTGTAGTTTCTAGGCTTAGGGAGGTAGAATGGGCTCTTCAACTACGCACTACACAGTCTCAGTAGGAAAGGGATGAACTTGAGGTCTGATATTATGCAATGCACAGTCTCAGCCGGGCAGACTAAGGGAAGAGACTGCACACTATGCAGTCTCAGTGGCCAAGGTTGAGCCATGAGGCCTGGAACTATGCAATGCACAGCTGGGCAAGCCATTGATTGCACACTATGTAGTCTCAAAGCATGAGGGTGAGGCTTGAGCCTTGAACTTGCGAAATGCGCAGGTTGAAGGTGAAACAATTACTCAGGATTTCGTAGATCTACGGAGGAAGGAGAGAGAAAATTTCAAAATCTAAGTTTTAGGGAAGAAAGAAGTGTAGATTGGCCTCAAGGTAAGTTATATTAGTGAATAACATGTGCCAAAAATGATCATGCAAAAGGAAAAACATACATGCATAAAATGACCCAATAGTGGCAACTAATGGTAGGAAAAAAGCAAGAAGTTGATGCGACACTTGTAAAAAGTGAACGATGAACCAAAACAATACTTGTACAAGAAAATAACAAAAACGCCAACTATTATGCAAAGAAATGGGAAAAATAAAACTCATTAAAGCAACACATGCAAAAACTTACCCAGGAAATTGTTGCAAACTAAGTCGAAAGCTCCTTGATCTCATTGGGAAGGATAGAGCTCCAATGTAAAATTTGAAAATGAAGTCTAAGAGTGTCTATTATATAGATCTGGGTTAGGTTAGGGTTTATGACGCACATGCCTAAAATCAAGGAAAAAGAGAAACTTGTCTTTAGATCGAAAAAGAAACTTTGTACCACTTGCCAAACATTAATTATGCACTCCCTATTATCTAAGGATGAACACTTAGCTTATTCTAGGAAACTGCACATTCACACTTGTTGGAAGAAAATGGTGGTCAGGTTGAGGCCCTGGGTTCAGGAACAAGGGCCAACAAAGGGTCTGCCATAATCTATTGTAACGTCGACATTTTCACCTTACTCAAGAAGAATAAGGTTTCTCACTTGAAGTGCATCATGACCTTACTTGGTTAAGAGATTAGAACTAGGCATCAGGAGAAATCGCACAAGGCTACCAATACTTGTTAAACTCAAAACCAAGGAATCATACATGTAATCATTTCAGAATACAACAACTAAAGTATTCAAAATAACATAGAATATGCACATGCATTCATAGTAAAATTTTAAAGGGGTGACATAAAACCAACAGAAGAAGATCATCAAAAGTCCTTGAAACTTCCTCTTTCATTAGTTTTAGCCAACATTATATCATTACATTCGGGCTCAGAGTCCCTCCCAACAAAACATGAACTAGGAATATAATCTAATATATGGCCATGTGATTCCAGAATCATGTTGGCTCAATAGGCTTTGCGAAACTATTTTAGTACTCTCCATTCTCTCTCATTTTGGATTTTCCTTTGGAATTTTAAGCACTTTGCTCACCTGGATTGTTTTTTTCTTCCTCAGATGCTCTTCCCTTTCCTTTTTTGTTGCTTATGTTTCTTTGTTATCACTACTTCTTCAGTTGTTAATGAATGTTCCAGCTCGACTGTGACTACATGTGATTTGATTTCCATAGCCTATCTTCCATAGCTTCCAGAACTTAGCAGATTTTATCTCCTTCCTCAGTTGCCTACTCCATGACTTCCCATTAGTCACCTTTGGTCAAAATGTGGTCAATCTTCAAAACATGACAAAGCATTGTTCCCAAAATGAAGGACCCAACAATCCCTCACCACAGTCCATTGACTAGTCCCTGAGTGAATCACTTGTTGGTGCTATTGGTGCTTCTTGCTTTTGTGGTGTTCCTACGAATGTTGCATCTCCTTGGCATGTTCCTTAAAATGAAGGACCTAACTCTGGGATATAATATATGGCTATGATTTTGAACTGCATGCTTGCTTGATCAATGCACTATGTTGTGATTTTAGTTGTTGGTTTAGTAGGTTGTGTCATCATGAGAGAATTCCATTGAGTTTCTGCCTCTATATTCATCTATTATAGCTTCTCGAAGTGTCCCTATGCTGGTGGCTTAAGGTCATGGAGCAGATTCTTTATCTCACATGATTCTTCCTAAATTTGTTGGATTTAGTTTTCGAGGACATCTGCCTGTGCTAGGATCTCCTTTTTCTGGTTGAGGTATTGAGTTTCCATGGCTTATTTGAAAGCTTATTAGCCTTTTGGTGCAGGGGGTATACCGGTTGATTTTTCTTTGCAAGGTAGCCTGACTAGCTTTGAACTTGAGCTAAGAGTTCTTTAGCTTCCCCTGTAGCCTAGATGATAGAGGCTTTCAGAAAATCCGCTTCAGTGATTCTCTGCTTGATTTCACTGTCATACTGGGATACTGGATCAGGTAGCTCCCTTTGAGTGGCGAAAATAGTTCTTTTGAGATATTTGTTTGTTGAGACGAGATAGTTGAAGGTAGTTCTAATATGATTTCATCATTCTAAAAGAGTAAATCTATTAATATTTTTGCAACTGACGGCCTGGTATAGGGAAAAGTGTCTATGCAGAACTGCTAATCCCACTAAGGTGTGGTAGCTACCTTAGAAACAAACAAAGTAAAGCTACTTTCATTTTTCCTTTATGAAAGATAGATGAGAGAAGAATAACGGAGACCAACCTCTGTCTTGCTCTTGGCTCCTAGTTCGATTCCTCTCTCTTCTGATAGTCCTTTGCTACTTGCTTCCTTGTACACCCAGCTTCAAAGAGTACCTGTAGAATCAAAGTATCATAACAATATACAAGAACATGGATCTATTATCATAAACAATCTAGGATCAGATGTAAATTGACCATACAAATGCATAAAAACATAAATGACATAAGAGTATGGAGGAAAACTTGAATAGATTTTATTGATAATCAAGAGAGAGCCAAGAGAGTTACAGCTAGTTGTTCTGACCCAACATCATCCTCTCAGCAAGTAAGCCCTTCTTCACCTCATACAAATCTTAGATCACCCAACACTATGATGTTGTCTCAAGAAACCAACAGCAATTCCTTACAAGATGCAAAATTCCAGCCTTCGTATCTCTGGGATGAGGGATCCATATATAGATATCTGTAAGGGAGATGAGTCAGCTTGTGATTTGATTAGTGTCTTCCCTCTGATAGTTCTTGCTTCCACTTGGATATTGATGATCTCTTACTCATCCTTGGTCGAATTCAGAGAGGCAAGTGTCACAGGAGAAGTTTCTGGAAGATTCCATGCCTCTCCACCTCGCGGATTGACACTGCCATTTGTCACTTCTCGCCTATTTCACCCCATAGAAGGGCTTTTTGAAATGCAACGCACCCACAGAGTGTACTTAGGTGAGATGCAACACACTTTGCCTATGGAGCAGGTGAAATGATCTTGTTTTGACCGGTTCTGAGCAGTTTTTCATGGAGAACTTCTGGGAGAAGCTGTAATCAGTTGACCTTGTTCCTTTAGGGGTTAGAACAACACTTTTATGGACTTAGAAGCCCTTGGTTTATGGACATTTTATGCTTGGGGTTGCAGTGCCCAAAAATGCCTATAACAGTTTCCCCCTAAAGCATGAGGTCATTAATCTTTTTTGATGTCGGGTGAAATGCTTTATCATGAGGATCCGAAGTTATTTCAAACTGGGAGGAGACCTATAATAAGATAAAATACAATACATGATCTTCATAATATTTTCATGATCTAGCTGAGGCGGGCATGCCCATGCTCAGCTTTATAAATTCATTTTCATGTACAAAGGACAGACAATCGTCTGAGTGTAGACTGATGATTCTGGTAGAGCCATCATCCCTTTGATTGGATGATTATCTATGCAGCAACGATGTACATTTGATGTCTTTATTTCCCTGAATATATATCGCAGCCCGGATGGATGAAACTAGATCTGGGGTCTTCAATCTCGTTCGATCTTCACTCAAAGTACAAGTCGATCCATGTGAGAGATGTTTTGGAGTCGAACATGGAAAGACATCGCCTGATTACCAGCCAATGATGTAAGTTGTTAACAGGCGTGAGAGGAATCACCGATAATGATAATGACCCTCAAGGTACTGCAGTACAATTCACGTGGTGTGAATAAAGGACTTGGCATCGAACACCATGCAAAATCTGTTGGTCGAAGGCCATTGATGTAGACCTGTCGCCGGAAGTGAGAAACTTGCCATTGAGGTATGCAAGCTTCAAAGTACTGAACGAGGTGTTCCTAGATCGACTTCTTGGATAATGAGCTGATGTCGACAAGAAGCGATCCATCATAGGAGGGCCTTAATGAATCCCACATCAATGACATGGAACGGAGCAAATGATTTTAATGGAGGTGAAAACGATCCGGTGATATAAGGTTTAGGGTGGCGGACATGAAAGAATGGAGCGTAAATGTATTGCAGTGGGTGAGACACAAGTGAATTCTCTGAATGACTTCTCTTGAACATATCGGCGACACTGACATGATGGATTGGTAGCATTAACCCCAAATGTGGATGGTGTGATGGGACCATGGTGATGTGACCGGTGAATGAAACAACCCAACCCGACTTGGATGCGGAGTGAAAGTGTCATGTTCAAGAGCGACTTGCTACCAACAAAGTTTCTTCAAGTTTTCTTCCCAATTTTTCCCCAGTCATTGCTGACCAGTACCTCTTTATTTTTGTCAAGCTTGAGGAGGATAACATATGCTTGTTCTATAATTTTCCCTTCGGGCAAACCCATCGCTATGTTTTAACGAGCCTAGCGATAGTGAAACTCGAACTTGTCTGCTATCGACAAGTTTGTCGCTATTAGGTTTTAACGAGTTTAACGACAAAGATAACTCGGTCCTTTTCAATTTTAGAGAGTCTGAAAAGGGACGTAAAGGAAACTCCAAAATTCCTTTTTCGTCATCTAATCCCTTAAGTCCGAAAAAGTATAAAACAATACAGAAGGGATGAATTTTCAATACTTTTAAAGAGCCGAAAAAAACAAGCACTCGATCTTTTTGTGTAATAATCCCTCAGGTCCAAAAAGATTAAAATCTAAAGGAGGGATAGCACTTCCGGTCCCTTTAACGAGCTGGAGAGGCCAATGGCTCAGCAATCTTTTCATATTTTACGAGTCAGTTGAAAAGAGCTTAAAGGAGACTCGTCTTTGAGGAACGAGTGATAAAATTGGGTAGCAGCTGATTCCAGGTAAGGTTTGGAATTTTCCAATCATGGAAATGTTACAAGGATGGCTAGCGGGATCACTCTTCGCAGCTGTTCCTCAAAAGGGGTAAAAAATCAAATGGAGGTGAATGATCAGCCAATACAAAGTGGAGGTGATGATGCGAACACGACCAAGGCTTTAAAGGCTGAAGTACTACATTCACAATGGTTATTTACCGGAAATAGTTCATTTTTTAATGAGCTTAAATGCAGGGAGAAACATTTGCTCATGACTTATGTTTATTTTTTAACGAGCTTGAACTATGTGCTAAAACTGCTCGATTAATCCAGTCGTATAATAAGAATGTCTCATATATGAAAACGGAAATTTTTAGAGTTTTGCCCCACATCCTTTCTTTATGCAAGTTAGGAAATGACCAATCCTACGAGTTTAAAGGGTTAGAGGACCTACAAATTTAAAAAATAAATAGTCGCTCTTCGCTTGCACGCCAAAAGGTTTGCATGCCCCCAGGTATAAAATAAAGCTTCAAGGTCACCTTTTGTTCTACCGACAAAACATTTGTTTTATCAGGAAAGGTCTACCTCTTTCAGGTTACCAAAGATTGTTCTATTCACAGCACAAACAAAACACTTCTTCGGTGATGTCTACCGAAATAGACAAAGGTGAGACAATCCACTCACATAACTTTGACGAGGGAATCTTATTCCAGTCTAACCCCCTTTTCCAATCATGGATGAGATTACAGACTATTCATATATCTCTCGTGGAAACCTACCCTATACCCGAAGTTTTCCTGCCGAAGCAGACTAGGGTGCATGCCCCCTGGGTTTAAGTCATGTCCCCTGAATCACTCGCGCTCATCAGGTGGACGGACTGGGGATTGGTGAGGCATTCCTTGTGTGAAAAGACCATTCAGGGATGGTATATGACTATTTTCTATGTGTGATCCGGGAAATGAAAGTTGGTCTACGAGCTTGATCACTCTTCCTTCGTGCAGAAAACACATTACTCCAAAGAGTGATGAGACAATGGCTCCCATGCAATAAATATAGTCTCGTCTAAGGACTAGATTATAATCCAGGGGTCCTTGGACTACCATTACGTCTGAACTTTTTTCGCTCTCAAAGTTATGGGCACATTGGGAAGGATCCCTAACGGTCGACTGGTTCCTTTGTCAAAGCCTGTTAGATTTCTCATCTTAGGCAAAAGCAATGGCGAACCAAGCGCTTTCCAAGCAGTCGAGGAAAGGATACTCACAGAAGCCCCTTCATCTATGATGGTACCGGCCATAACCATTCTATATATTTGAGCAATGATTCTGAACGGTACACTAGCCGGTAAACGGGGTCTGCCTAGTTGATTCCAGTCAAAGGAAACAACTAGGTTTCTTGGAGGTGGGACCGAATAGACAGCCGGGTACGACTCTGACAAACTTCCTTCCTGCGGTAAAGGAATGGGTAAATTGCCGCCATGTTCATCGGAGTCTGTGCTTACGAAAAGAATTTGGACGGTGTCATCCTTGTTCTCTTCGGTGACTGTATCATCTGAAGATGGAACCCCTGAAGGCAAGACCGGGTCAACTGCCACCTCGACCTTTTGACTTTTGTCTGGTATGGGTTCAGATGGTTTGTCTTTAAGTATAGGGGGTTTACGTAGTGCATTGTATTAGATATTTTTTGGATTCAACTGCGTTAAGTAAGTCATTCACGTATGACCATTTCCATGAGAGGTAGTCGTAAGTGACTAATTTCTCATGATTTGAATAGTTCACTTAGCACTCATTGCATCGGGTGATGCTCACAGGGGTGAAGAAGTGGGATTGAAACTGGAGAAATAAATCACATAGCGTCAATCATCACTTCCAGGGCTTGCACCCGGTAACCAGGACTTCCCGGGAGGTCACCCATCCTAGATTGCCTCTGGCTCAAGCGCGCTTAACTGTGGAGGTTTCCCCACAATCAAGCCCACTTAGCTTGCTACCCCATTTGCAAAACCTTAGCAGGTATTGTGCCTCATGAACCATTCAAGTAGAGATCCCTTCACTCTTTTTTGAATTTAAGTATAGGGGGTTTACGCAGTGCATTGTATTAGATATTTTTGGGATTCAACTGCGTTAAGTAAGTCATTCACATATGCCCATTTCCATGAGAGGTAGTCGTAAGTGACTAATTTCTCATGATTTGAATAGTTCACTTAGCACTCATTGCATCGGGTGATGCTCACAGGGGTGAAGAAGTGGGATTGAAACTGGCAAAATAAATCACATAGCGTCAATCATCACTTCCGGGGCTTGCGCCCGGTAACCAGGACTTCCCGGGAGGTCACCCATCCCAGATCGCCTCTGGCTCAAGCGCGCTTAACTATGGAGTTTTCCCCACAATCAAGCCCACTTAGCTTGCTACCCCATTTGCAAAACCTTAGCAAGTATTGTGCCTCATGAACCATTCAAGTAGAGATCCCTTCACTCTTCCTTGAATTTAAGTATAGGGGGTTTACGCAGTGCATTGTATTAGATATTTTTGGGATTCAACTGCGTTAAGTAAGTCATTCACGTATGACCATTTCCATGAGAGGTAGTCGTAAGTGACTAATTTATCATGATTTGAATAGTTCACTTAGCACTCATTGCATCAGGTGATGCTCACAGGGGCGAAGAAGTGGGATTGAAACTGGTGAAATAAATCACATAGCGTCAATCATCACTTCCAGGGCTTGCACTCGGTAACCAGGACTTCCCGAGAGGTCACCCATCCCAGATCGCCTCTGGCTCAAGCACGCTTAACTGTGGAGTTTTCCCCACAATCAAGCCCGCTTAGCTTGCTACCCCATTTGCAAAACCTTAGCAAGTATTGTGCCTCATGAACCATTCAAGTAGAGATCCCTTCACTCTTTTTTGAATTTAAGTATAGGGGGTTTACGCAGTGCATTGTATTAGATATTTTTGGGATTCAACTGGGTGGGTCAGCCGGATTTTCAACTAGTGACAAACTCGGCAAGAGTTTTTTATATCTAGGAGGGAGTCGTAACAGTGAAACCGGACGATCGTCTAAAACTCTTTTAGCCTCGTCTAAGAAGGGACAACGATGGATCGCATGATCACCTTCGCACAGTTTACAAGGAAATCTATATTTTCCTTTTTGTCCTGGGGCTTCACTTTCACTAGTCGACGGTGTGCTTTCAACATGACCATCAAAGGTTGACGACACCGGGTTGTGCAAACGAGGAGACCAGTCCCTTAAGATCTGAGGGATGCAGGGACAATCTCTATGATAGTGGTCTCCTTTGCAAATGACACATGGCGATTTAGGCCTGGTTAGTGCAATGTGTGGATTTTCGCTAGACGACGCTTGGTTGCCCCTTTTCACCTTTGGCTCCTTCTTCTTCTTCTCTTTCTTCTTCCTTTCCTTCTTCTTCTCTGGTACTTGATTTTTGGCTTTACCAGCCTCATCAAGAGAAGAGGAAGGAGGAGAGGAAGAATTAGAGGAAGTAGAGGGTTGGGGGGTAACTCTGGATTCATCTAGTTACTGACTTCATTGTTCAGGTATTGCGGTGTTCTGAACGATAGAGGTTGAGAAGAGCCATACCGGCAAGCCGATTGTCAATTCTGGAAGTGACAATGTGGCCATATGGGGTGCACCAACATCTCCCCAAGAGGAGAAGGGACTAGGATGTCCTCCAAGGGGAATTCCTTGGTTGGTGGACTCCATTCTCTCAACCTAAGACCAACGTAGGAAAGCTGATGATTATTCCGTTTAAAATAAATTTTAGACGCTTTGACACAACTTCTTTTTTCAATTTTAAAGAGTCGAGGAAAAACAAAAGATGACTCTAGTCGCCTTCGATTTTTAATGAGCCTGAAGTGACAAGTGCTCAGATGGACCTTTTCCGTTAAGGAGTCTGAAAAGGAATGAAAGGGACTGCTCTGGAAATCTAGGTAGAGGGATTACTAAACCAATAGAAAAACTACAGAATACTTTTTACGGTATAGCAGTCAATCTTCCCGAATGCTGTGGTCAGTGCATTGCGATTGATAGGGCGGCGGACACGGCTTCCTATGGATAAAGGATTAAGCCTATTGTGGTCTCCCAAAATATACTCGACGGTACGTGGGAGCACAAGTCCGTACTGGCACTTATCGTCTCAAAGTGGAGGAATCACCCAACCATCAGTGAAAACAACAGTTACCAGGCTTTACGACGCCGGAATACGTCTCTAGCCTAGACTTCTAGACGTTGTACGTTAGGTTCCAAAGCGTTGTTAGATTCATTAAATTTATTTTATAGTTTATCTTGCTTAAGAAATTTTCCTTTCAGTTTCACCGCATGATGTAGATGTACAATTCCTAAAATGTAATCTAAGATGATAAAAAATCTTTTATCTTCTTTGTGCAATGAAAATCCTAGCTACTAAGAAAAGAAAGACAGAATTCTTTCAACAAAGAGCAAAGAGCACACACTATATGCATTGTCCTAAATCAAACCAATCAAACAGTCTAAATGCAAATGCACATGCATGTATTTGTTTTCAGCCTTCTTAATATGTGAATGATAAAAAGAAAGCTAATGCGCAAATCTGAATTACTTTTCAAGCGACAATTACTAACAAGTTTCTTTTCAAAATAAAAAATGAATACAATCACAACACTTTGCGATTTGGAAATGAATACTTGCTTTCGACACTAGAAAAACTACAAATTCAGATCAAATACACCAGTAACAGGGTAATCAACTATCAAGAGCAATCAGACTCTCTTCTATTACTGAAAATGACACTTGCGACACTTTCAAATCAAGAAACGACAGTACAATTACGTTACTTTTTTGCAAATGAGAACTGAAAATGACTCAACAAATACACAAAAACATTTACAGTTCTTTACACAATGGAAGCGGAATATCAGCAAGGAAAGGGGTTTCAAACAGAGGTATACTGACTACAGGCAGCAAAATTCATGAATAGAACTGAAAAGAATGAACAGAAACCAAAAATTGAGGAACAATGCCTAGTCTGATCAGCGCACTTGTAACACAGAGAACTTGAAATGCATCGCACCTACTACACTCGGGAAGTGCGCTGAATTTCAGATTCACAGAACAGAGACTGCACTGGGCCAGAGACGAGACTTTTCTTGGGTTTCGGGTCACAGTTTGCAGTTTAGTTCAGGGATTTTGGCCGAGCAAGTGGTAATCAGTAAATCAACAACATGGGTAGATCTAAGGAGGTTACTAGAGCCACCACAAGGGCAATTAGAGAGTTTGTAAATCAGTTGTTTAATTCATAAACAAAACCCGGAGATTGACTGAAGCAGCATTTATCTACTTTGCATTTGCATAGCAAATGCAGTTCGAAAGCTACCTGGCTCAACTTCAGGCTCCGTCTGTAAGTTTATAAAGTAAACAACAAGGTAGATAAACAAACAACCTAGTCGCTCCCCAGCGGAGTCGCCATTTTGGTATAGGGAAAAGTGTCTATGCAGAACTGCTAATCCCACTAAGGCGTGGTAGCTACCTTAGAAACAAACAAAGTAAAGCTACTTTCATTTTTCCTTTATGAAAGATAGATGAGAGAAGAATAACGAAGACCAACCTCTGTCTTGCGCTTGGCTCCTAGTTCGATTCCTCTCTCTTCTGATAGTCCTTTGCTACTTGCTTCCTTCTACACCCAGCTTCACAGAGTACCTGTAGAATCAAAGTAGCATAACACTATACAAGAACATGGATCTATTATCATAAACAATCTAGGATGATATGTAAATTGACCATACAAATGCATAAAAACATAAACGACACAAGAGTATGGAGGAAAACTTGAATAGCTTTTATTGATAATCAAGAGAGAGCCAAGAGAGTTACAACCAGTTGTTCTGACCCAGCATCATCCTCTCAGCAAGTAAGCCCTTCTTCACCTCATACAAAGCTTAGATCACCCAACACTATGACGTTGTCTCAAGAAACCAACAGCAATTCCTTACAAGATGCAAAATTCCAGCCTCCGGATCTCTGGGATGAGGGATCCATATATAGATATCTGTAAGGGAGATGAGTCAGTTTGTGATTTTATTAGTGTATTCCCTCTAATAGTTCTTGCTTCCACTTGGAGATTGATGATCTCTTACTCATCCTTGGTCGAATTCAGAGAGGCAAGTGTCACAGGAGAAGTTTCTGGAAGATTCCATGCCTCTCCACCTCGCGGATTGACACTGCCATTTGTCACTTCTCGCCCATCGCACCCCATATAAGTGCTTTTTGAAATGCAACGCACCCACAGAGTGTACTTAGGTGAGATGCAAAGCACTTTGCCTATGGAGCAGGTGAAATGATCTTGTTTTGACCGGTTCTGAGCAGTTTTTCATGGAGAACTTCTGGGAGAAGCTGTAATCAGTTGACCTTATTCCTTTAGGGGTTAGCACAACACTTTTAGGGACTTAGGAGCCCTTGGTTTATGGACATTTTATGCTTGGGGTTGCAGTGCCCAAAAATGCCTATAACACGGCCAGAGATCCTGGAACTCTACACTTATTTTGTCAAATTGTTTCTGTAGCGTCTACTTCTCCTAGAGAATTTGATATCTTTCAGCTACAATGGAAATAATTTTTTGTTGTTGCTGCTCATGCTCGACTATCAGATTGTTTTGTAATGCCTCCACTTGGCATGCAACTAGTTGAATAAAAGTAAACAATTGAGACAACGACCAAATCTAGAGGTCATCAGGGGTCATAGTAGCAGGTGTAGGGTACTGACTTTGCAGTAGTTGGTCGTTGGCAATAGATTTCTCAGATTGCCCTTAGGGTGGGGTCTCCTACTACAAAGGCTTGACAATGTGAGTAATGAGATGGTACGGGATAAAATGCGGTGGTGGTAGGGAGGAGGGGTTGGATGATAGGGACAGGGTGTGTACAGTTTATGTGGCTTGGTTCTCAGAGTTGATAGGCTTATCATTTGTCGTTAGCGGTTGAGCTCTAGTAGTAAATATATCAGAGATGTATTAGCAGACTTCATGCTTGCAAGGGGGACTACAAGTGCCACATTGATAGCGTCCATAATGGACTGAATTATAGAGTCTACTTCCATTTCCATCTCGACAACGAGAAGATCTCCAAACAGAGGCATGTCTGACGTTATCGCTAAGAGGAAGGTTATTTAACTAATTAATATGAAAACATCCTATACTCGATTCAAATAATGGAAATAACAGTGATTGTGACCTAGACTTGACCCAGATGATGCACAAACTAAAAATGAGGGTGGGAATGTGTTGAAGCCCCGAAAATCGGGTCGACAACAAGGGGGATACCCACCCGGTCCAGACCTTGGTTGGCAGCTCCTTATCCGTTTGGTATAGCGGGTCCGACTAGGGATAGTGGGACCAGTTTCCCAATCTAAGGGTGTGTGTGTGCAGAGTTGGATTATGCTGATCTAAAAGTTCTGATCTAAGCTACTTTAATCTAATTCTGTGCTATTGTAATCTAATGAAAACAGCACATCTAATCTATGCTAACCCGGGGTGTATTTCTTCTATTATGCGATCTAAAGAGATTTCAAACAATAACTAGTAATAAAGATCATTCAGCTATCATAAGAATGGAAATCAATTAAGATGAACCACTTTGCATAAAAAGTTAGGCAAAACAGTTGTGAACATCATATCGCATAATAAGTTATTCATATATCAAACATAAATAAATGACTCCACCGTACAAAAGTGCCAAATGGTAACTCACACATTCATGCAGTAACATATAAACAACTAAAAACTGTATATCACTTCAAGAATATAAGCAGAAATGGCCAAGAGATAAAAGTACCATTTATGACTGGTCCTACTCATAAGCTTCAAGTAATAATGATTTATCTCTCCTTGTTCTGATATCTACTAAGAGTACAGAAGTGCAACATCAGTAGTAGACATCAAATGCAAAAATTAATAAACCTTGATCCATTCATTCATCAAAACCTCCTCTTAGGGTGCAGAAGTGCATGTTCTGAGGATACGTTTTTGAAAAATTTCCGGACCCTTCTCCAAATGCATGAGAAGGGTTTAAATACTGCTAACTAAATCACTTAATTACATAAATTTCGGATACGGTTCAAAATGACCGCCCTTTATCTAAGTAAACTTATTTCTAAAAATTGAATCTAATTTCTAACTATTTTTGCATTTGCTCCTTAGTGCTGTGAGCATGCAATATTTGCCTGGGAAGAGTCGGCTAGTCATCTTCTGCTTTTGTTTGAGCTACGAAAATAGAAATGGCAAGCGTTGGCACCTATTTTTAGTAAACTAGAAGATATTTTTGAGAATCATTTTCTGGTTGGGTGATTTTACTGCGTGTATGCTTGGTAACAACCCAGATTCCTCTTAAACTGCCTTTGCTTTTCTATCTCGCTTCCGGACTCGTAGATGACTAAGCAATTTAGGGACTTTGCTTCCTGAACAATTTTCTTAGCGATGTGCCGATTAGCGCTAGGCACTAATCGCGCATCAAAAACTGCCTTTGTTCTTTGATCGGGCCTTTCTGGTGCATTTTCCGCCTTTAGTGCTTTTTCCTTTACCGGGCATGAGCTTCAAAATTTTGCAAACATGCTGCTTTTGTGAGTTTTTTGACCTTGAATGTCGAATCGCCTATTGATATCAGCATCTATTCAGTAACACTCTGAAATCTGCGTTTCTGTTGCATGCGATATCTGTTTATGAGGACATCTCTTCTCTGTTCTCCGAGCATTGACGCTTTCCCTTTTTCCTTAGATGTTTCCTGCAGTTCACGCAAAGGAAAAAGTAATGATAATAAATTTTGACATGAAAGTTCCAAGTTCTACGAATGTGTAAAATCATGACATCCACTGTGAACTGACTCTTCGAAAAACACAAAATTGTCCTTCATGAATACCTTGGCGTACATTCATTAATTTTCTTTAAGGTGTGCACCCAATTTTTTGGTTTAGGAACAGCTTTTCTTGAATGCTGAGCCAAGGAAAATTTGCGATGGGTAATTTCTGCGACTCGCGGATCGCAGCATCGCGAGATCGCAGATCGCATTGATCGCAGATTGCAGTTATCGCAGATCGCAGATTGCGTTTATCACAGCATCGTGGCATCACGACATCGCAGATCGCAGATCACTGCAATTTTTCAAGTTATTCGTGTGTTGTTTATGCGACGTTGCGATATGCGATGTCGCACATCGGCCATTAAAGATTTCTTAGGATTCTCATTTATGGGCGCTTCTTAATGTATGTGATGTGATGAATTTAGCGCCGTTTCTTCACAGTTGTTTTAGTGTGCTCATAAAGAAATGCTTCACTCTTCTCCGTGTGATGTATTTTTGAGGAGTATAATACAAAAAAAAATTATAAAATCTTTTTGGATTTTTTACTAAGGGTCCCCACTTCTTTAGTGTTATTGCTAATACTAAAATAAGTAGGGGGGTTGTTGGTGGTCACAACAATGGCGATTCACTTGGAAGAACCAGTTATCTCTGCTTTTCTATTGAATTCTTCAAATTTCCAAAACAATTTTTTTTTGGAAAATTAAACTTTATTATAAAAAGATAAAGTGCATTATACCCTAAACTGTCAACGACATTTCGTTCCAACCTCTTTCTATTTTAATTATTTGCTTCCTCAGTCTTGTCCTTGTATCTACATCAGCCATTACTTGGTCATGTAAAGAGAAAAAGAAAATAAGGTCTTCCCTGTGTACCAGCCTTAAAATATGCTCGTTTGCCGTAGGTAGAGCCTCTGCTGCCAGCAGGCGTCCATAGCCTCAACAGGGTTACCTGTTACCCAGCAATGATCCTTTATCCTGCTTAAGGTGATCTACAACTTCCAAAGAAAAACCCATATTGACACTTTTTCCTTTTTTATTCTCAAAGAACAATGTCTTGGTTTGGTAGCCAAATTATGACACAGTCATTCACTTGATTTACACTTTTGCTGAACAAGCTGGCTCGTGATGAGACCCCTTGTCTTTTGATTTCAATAATCTTGAGTCATTGCCCTGTTTTGATGGACAGTGTTTGGCAAAGTCAGCAAAGTTTATAATATTTGTGATCATGATAAGTCGGCTCGTGATGAGACCTCATATTCTTTGAGATATAGTGTTTCTTGGATTGTCTCTCTGAATGCTGCGATTTTCTTTAGCAGGGAGGATATCATCGTTTTCCTTAAGAAAGTTGTGGACGACAATAATAGAGTTTTTTGGACATGGCTGGTCTACAGGAAATTCTTATTTCGTTATTGATACCTTTCATTGTACTGATACAAAACAATTTCGTCACTAAGATTGCTTCCATCAAATTTTTGGAAGTTGAAACTAGTATCATATCTGGTTTCAAGTTTCTTTTAACTGTATCTATTAATAATAAAGATTAAGTTTCCAAAAGATTTGCTATTTATACGAGCAGAAGTTCAAAATCTGATAGAGAAATGGTGTCTTTAGCAAATGTCAAATGCTGTTAACCACAGGCAAATTTTATTGGGGGGGGGGATTTAAAGAAATGAGGTAACTATTCCCTTGGATTATGTACATGATAGGGACAAGTTCTTCTCTTATTTTGCCTAGCAATATTTAAAAACTAGATTATCCACTTAACGACCTAGCTAAACTACCCCTACTCCTATTCTAACTATAAACAGAAAAATTAACTAGGTAAAATGATATTTCCAGTGGAACCATCTTTTCATTTTTATTCCTGCACGTATGTACCTTTTAAACATTAGTGTTAAGAATAAAACTTTTCTTGGACTGTGAATATTGGATGTAGGATTAGAAAGTGTAACTTCAGTTGGAATTCCACCTGAAATTTCTTTCTTATGAAATCTTTAGTCCAATTGGATACCTATTGGATCATAAAAATCGGGATGAATTTCTGTTATGGATTGGTGATCACGTAATAGGAAAGATGACAGGCCAGATTGCAAATATGATTTTTTAGTTTTGATGGCCTGTAATCTACTATGCGTAAAAGTCAAGCTTTTAGCAATTTCTTGTAAAAGGAAAGTTTCCACATATAAATCACTAAATAAATTAATGAAGAATAGATGGAAATTTTTGGAAAGAGATTTATCAATTAACACGAATTGCTGGCAAGTTTCCAAAAATAATTTCTTTTGTTGATGATGTTTTGGATGACACAGAAGTTTCTTCTGAAAGGTTGATATTGATTGATCGTGGAATTGAAAAAGTTCTGTATTTCCTTGACCCAATTTAGTTTTCCAAAATGGTAATACATCTTTCGAATGTTCTTTGATAAGGTGCTCGATACACCATAGTAATCTATCGAAAGTCTGAAAATTTAAAACACAATCCGATTTTATACAAAATGAGTGCAAGCGAAAAAGAATGCAATGATTATCTGACATCTAATGTTACAGCACAACTGGGACTAACATGAAATATCTTCTTCCTCACAAAAACTGACCAGAATTATGGGATCTGAGTAATTTTGAATTATGTCTTGTGAATCAGAAAACAAGTTATGATTGGGGACAAGCACAGGGGTTTGCTCATGATACGAATCATAGATCGGGACATTGTTTTGGATAGTAAAATCATGCAAATGATTTGTTGCTCTAGAATGAGGGTCGACTGATATGATTCTTGAATTAGAATATCTCTCATTATCTGAGCTCTGATGAGTTACTTGAGATAAATCAACATCAGCATCATCATCATAATAGATATCATAAATGATTTTACTGCTCTCTCTATTTTTTTCTTTTTTATCCAATATTTTAGAAAAGGAAGGTCAAGTCGTTCTTGTTTATTAACGACCAAAGGATGTTCTATAGCTGCCTCTTTATTTTGAAAACCTAATGGTGATTTATTTGAATACTCCTCTGTACTTTTTGAGATATCATTAATACTGAGGGGGAAAAAATTATCATCACTAAATACATCAGGATAAAGAGAAAAATGCGATTCCGGAACAATGCATTTGAAAATATCATCGTGAAAAATTTCTTGTTCATCACATTCACCGTAGACATCGGGCTTTAGATCATACCTTTGCGTGTTCGTATTTTCCGAAAGAGAATTAATTTGTTGTTCTAACCTGGGCGTTTGACTTGCGATGATATTATCGAACCTTGTCCCCAAGTTGTCTTCTGGTTCCAAGGCAGGCTCTCTTTCAACATCTTCGCTTTTATCTTCTTGCGTTAGAGCAGGCATGTTTCCTAAGCTTTGGGAATTTTCTTCATCATGAGTGATTCGCACATTTAAATTGGAATTTTCATTCCTATTAGAAGAAAATAAAACAAGACTCGAACTAATTTCTGATGGATCAGACATAGGAGGTAGGGAATGTTCAGAATAACCTGAAGATTCTTCATTTATGGGTTCATTTTCAAGATCATATTTTAAACAATCAAGATGGAATCGCATATTAAAATCCCTAACAGATTCGTCTTCTTTTCGTAGATACTCAATCTCATCATATACCTGATCATAATCATAGCAATCAAATTTACAGATGAAAGCTTTGACAAATTGGTCCCAGCTGTGAATTGAGGCAACTGGGAGGGTTCTACACCATTTTCTAGCTTCCGCCGTGAATGTAAGAGTAAAAATTCTGCATAAAACACCTTCATCAATTCTTTGAACGTTCGAACTTGAAACTCTTTGAATAAATTGAAGAGCATGATTAAAAGCAGAAGAATTATTCTTACCATTGAATTTTACCTGAGACAAGAGTCTTACCACTTCAGGTGGAGTGTTGGAATAGGCACGAACATGGATGCAACTCCAAATGGGAAGTTTGTGAGCAGCCATCCTAATTCAAATGATTATGATTTCAAACCATTCCAACAGACACTATGTTCAGGCCCTCCTTCTAGCGCCAAATATGTTGAAGCCCCAAAAATCGGGTCGACAACAAGGGGGATACCCACCCGGTTTGGACCTTGGTTGGTAGCTCCTTATCCGTTTGGTATAGCGGGTCCGACTAGGGATAGTGGGACCAGTTTCCCAATCTAAGGGTGTGTGTGTGCAGAGTTGGATTATGCTGATCTAAAAGTTCTGATCTAAGCTACTTTAATCTAATTCTGTGCTATTGTAATCTAATGAAAACAACACATCTAATCTATGCTAACCCGGGGTGTATTTCTTCTATTATGCGATCTAAAGAGATTTCAAACAATAACTGGTAATAAAGATCATTCAGCTATCATAAGAATGGAAATCAATTAAGATGAACCACTTTGCATAAAAAGCTAGGCAAAATAGTTGTGAACAGCATATCGCATAATAAGTTATTCATATATCAAACATAAATAAATGACTCCACCGTACAAAAGTGCCAAATGGTAACTCACACATTCATGCAATAACATATAAACAACTAAAAAATGTATATCACTTCAAGAATATAAGCAGAAATGGCCAAGAGATAAAAGTACCATTTATGACTGGTCCTACTCATAAGCTTCAAGTAATAATGATTTATCTCTCCTTGTTCTGATATCTACTAAGAGTACAGAAGTGCAACATCAGTAGCAGACATCAAATGCAAAAATTAATAAACCTTGATCCATTCATTCATCAAAACCTCCTCTGAGGGTGCAGAAGTGCATGTTCTGAGGATAAGTTTTTGACAAATTTCGGACCCTTCTCCAAATGCATGAGAAGGGTTTAAATACTGCTAACTAAATCACTTAATTACATAAATTTCGGATATGGTTCAAAATGACAGCCCTTTATATAAGTAAACTTATTTCTAAAAATTGAATCTAATTTCTAACTATTTTTGCATTTGCTCCTTAGTGCTGTGAGCATGCAATATTTGCCTGGGAAGAGTCGGTTGGTCATCTTCTGCTTTTGTTTGAGCTACGAAAATAGAAATGGCAGGCGCTGGCACCTCTTTTTAGTAAACCAGAAGATATTTTTGAGAATCATTTTCTGGTTGGGCGATTTTACTGCGTGTATGCTTGGTAACAACCCAGATTCCTCTTAAACTGCCTCTGCTTTTGCTATCTCGGCTTCTGGACTCGTAGATGACTAAGCAATTTAGGGACTTTGCTTCCTGAACAATTTTCTTAGCGATGCGCGATTAGCGCTAGGCGCTAATCGCGCATCAAAAACTGCCTCTGTTCTTTGATCCGGGCCTTTCTGGTGCGTTTTCCGCCTTTAGCGCTTTTTCCTTTACCGGGCATGAGCTTCAAAATTTTGCAAACATGCTGCTTTTGTGAGTTTTTTGACCTTGAATGTCGAATCGCCTATTGATATCAGCATCTGTTCAGTAACACTCTGAAATCTGTGTTTCTGTTGCATGCGATATCCGTTTATGAGGACATCTCTTCTCTGTTCTCCGAGCATTGACGCTTTCCCTTTTTCCTTAGATGTTTCCTGCAGTTCACGCAAAGGAAAAAGTAATGATAATAAATTTTGACATGAAAGTTTCAAGTTCTACGAATGTGTAAAATCATGACATCCACAGTGAACTGACTCTTCGAAAAACACAAAACTGTCCTTCATGAATACCTTGGCGTACATTCATTAATTTTCTTTAAGGTGTGCGCCCAATTTTTTGGTTTAGGAACAACTTTTCTTGAATGCTGAGCCGAGGAAAATTTGCGATGGGTAATTTCTGCGACTCGCGGATCGCAGCATCGTGAGATCGCAGATCGCATTGATCGCAGATCGCAGTTATCACAGATCACAGATCGCGTTTATCGCAGCATCGTGGCATCGCGGCATCGCAGATCGCAGATCACTGCAATTTTTCAAGTTATTCGTGTGCTGTTTATGCGACGTTGCGATATGCGATGTCGCACATCGGCCATTGAAGATTTCTTAGGATTCTCATTTATGGGCGCTTCTTAATGTATGCGATGTGATGAATTTAGCGTCGTTTCTTCACAGTTGTTTTAGTGTGCTCATAAAGAAATGCTTCACTTTTCTCTGTGTGATGTATTTTTGAGGAGTATAATACAAAAAAAAAAGTATAAAATCTTTTTGGATTTTTTACTAAGGGTCCCCACTTCTTTAGTGTTATTTCTAATACTAAAAGAAGTAGGGGGGTTGTTGGTGGTCACAACAGAATGATGGTTAATTATGATGATATGATGGCAGGTTCCTAGAAGTTGATGACTGTATTGTGTCACAATATTATGGGAGAGATTTATCGCAATTTCGAAATGACACAGGGAATTATTACTAATTATTACAGATAAGACAATTCTCACATGTGAATCCCCAACCATAGGCAACTGTGGAGGGAGGCCCTTGACTAATGCAACTAAAATAACTAACAAAAAATTATTCGCAACAGACACAACTGAAATAACTAACGGAACTTACTCAAATGAAGAGACTAACACACTAAGATAATTGATTGACTCTACCTAGACCTAACTATTATACCCTTTTGGAGATCAAATTAGTTTGTTGTGGAATCAATTGTGCCATGGAAGGGCTTCAGGAGTGCACTATTTACCTACCCAGGCAATAAGACTCCATCTAGTTGCATGAGTTTGACAACTCCCGATTCTTTTACTTCCACAACAATGAATGGTCCTAACCAATGCATTCTCAACTTTCTAGTATGTTTTAGGAACTTACTGTCGTATAAGAGAATTTGATCCCCAATTGAAAAGGATTTCCGCTTTATGTGTCGGTTTTTCCATGCTTTCTTCCTCTCCTTCTCAACAGTTTGGTGGAAATATTCCAGGAATCTAGATTCATCCAACTCTGAGAGCGCATCCAACAATTTTGTAATTGGTTCATCTTCTATCATGTGACTGGATTGTGATATGAAAAGGTTGGGGATGATGAATTGGACAGATACTACAGCTTCTTGTCCATAAACAAGTTGGAAGGGAATATACTTATACATGTTCTTGATGGTTGTACGATAATCCCATAATGTGGCTGAAACCTTCTCATCCAAGTCTTATCAGTTAGCAGAGCATATATTGGTGAGGCCTCTCTGTAGGATTTTGTTAAAAGCTCCCATAGTGTCATTTTCTTGCGGTGGTATGGGTTGCTCTTATGGTGTTGGAACATAAAGTTCTATAATAATGAGGCGAATATCTGATTATTGAAGTGGGTCCCTTGGTCATTGGTGAGGTTTCGGGGGCACCCAAACCAAGTGATAATATTTTTGAAAATGAACTTGGAAGCAGTGTCTGGAGTGTAATCTTTAACTGGTGTAGCTTCAGCCCATCTAGTAAGGTAATCTATGGCAGTGATAAGGTACCTAGCATGGGATTGATGCGCCGGTGGATTAATGGGCCCCACAAAGTTGACCTCCCATTTCTCAAATGCCTGAAGTTCCCGTATTGGCTGTAAGGAAAGTTCATCTCGGTGCGATGGATTTCCCATGCGCTAGAAAACATCACATTTCCGAGCGCATTCCTTTGCATCTCGGAAAAGTGTGGGTGACCAAATTCATGCATTTAACACTTTTCTTGCGGTGGCCTTCCTTCCCTGTTTCCACCTGTAACTTCCAAATGGCTTTCCCATAGTACATCCTGCTTCTCATGATAAACAACACACTATCGCAATATCTAGTCAAGGCCAATCTTGTATAATTGTCCTGCAATAAATTAGTAATATGTAGTTCGAACCATCATGTGCCTTCATTGCAGTGCCGTGTATTCCTAGAAACATTTTCCTATGGCTAGGAATAATGCAACGTCCTCCAATTAGTCTAGTATGGCCTCAAATCATAACAGGTCAACATCTAGCAATTGAGCATCTATTGACCCCCTAGCTTCACATGACTCTAGCCAGGAAAGATGATCAGAACCCATGTTCAACCTTCCTGGCTTGAATATTACCTTAAATGTGAACTTTCGGAACAATGAATGCCATCTATGAATACTTCCTTCAAGTACAGTCTTGTTGACTAGGTACTTTATGGCAGAGTGATCAGTGAAGAACTTGAACGGGGCCCACAAAAGATAGTTGTTGGAAAAAATACTGAGAGGGGGGGGGGGGGGGGAGGGTGAATCATTATTTTAAAAAATCACTTAAACCTTTCAATTTCTTATTCAAATTTCTATACACTACTATCATTAAGTAAACTAGTGTATGTATGCAACTATGATGAAGGAAAACCGTGTGTATCCAGTTAACTAACTTTTCATATATTTCATCATTTGTTCTAATTTAATCGGTGTATCATTATTTCATTAGCCTTTAATTAAGAAATAACCATGAGTAGTAAGAATAGAATAAACCATCACACATAAGAAACACACCAAAACATGAGGACACCAAGATTTTTAGGTGGAAACCTAATGTGGGAGAAAGCAATCGTTGTCATCGTCTCTTTCTTCATCTTTTATTATAATGGAAAAAATCTTACAATCTTGTATTGGTGTAAAATCATACCTATACACATGCACCCACCTGCAGAAGGCTACAACCTTCTCTCGTTCCCCATAACCCATTAGAAGGGAGATCGAACCCCCTAATCTCATTTACGGCACCCACCAGAAGGGAGCTCCAACCCCCTTATCAAATTTATCAGCTACCACTAGAAGGAAGCTTTGACTTTCTCACTAAAGTTTTGAACCTTCAGCACCTCTGTGGACCACATTTCATGACATTTCATACTAGATTCACCTGATCCAAAACATCAAACCTCTAGGCCACTTTTCATCATAATTTCAGGCTGAGTCCACTACCATCATTTAAGCCCAATGCCAAATAACAATTCTGAAATCAATCACTTTATCAAATCACTCAATCACTGAACCAACTGAATCATAAAAGTAACCACTGAATCTTAATCAATCAACAGAAACTAAACCAGGATAGATCATATAAATGAAGATCTACTCAAAACACATAAACCAACTACTACTACTTCAAACCCTGATCAATCATATGTCAGAATATATACGCAACTGTTCTAAGTCATACCCGCGTATGTATGTGCTTCTCCTTAAGATGACCTATGTACAAATCTCGAAATACTAAACAATTGAGTCTAAATAACTGTCATACTGAATCAATCACTAAATCACATATTCAACCCATCACAAATCACTAAACTAGATACATATCATCACACTGTAGCATTATCCCTACTAAACATACCATTCCATAAACAAGTCAACCCAACCAACACTATCAAACACAAATTATCATAAGAGAGACTTCATCGATAAACAACAAAAAACATAATAGAACTGATCATACATCATTAACAACTCATAGTGCAAAACCATAGCAGATGTACGTGAATCTTATAAAGCATATCTACGTATGTATGTGGTTATCATTCATCACACCTGTGTATAGATCTGTCCATACAACAAAATATATACGTGACTACCTAGTAGAAAATCTTCATATGTACATGACTTCTTAGTGTCAAACCCACATACAGATCTATAATCACTGAGACATACCTTCACTGCAACACAACATTTGTCAAACCCAAATCTCGGCATGTGAACTATAGGCACATATCATATATCATCATCACATATCTATCAAACCATCAACTACTTATTCTATATGTGGTCATTTCAGATCTATTAGATCTGATCCATATCCATGCTCCCTGGTGCACTCCTATTTTAGATCAAGTCATAAATAATCTATTACTTGCACACTCTAACACTTCATCTCCATCTCCTTATACAGTATAAGCCTTAGCTAGTACCTTAGGCCAATCTCTTAGTAATGAAAATGTTATTCTTTGAAGGGATCAAATATTCATTGTCATGCTCAATATTATGGGCCAATACCATGGTAAATACCCCTGGTATTCATAATACCATGGTGCGGAAACTATATGTGACTTCTCTTCATCATACCTGTGTATGTACATGGTCTTTGTTAACAATACCCATGTATATTTTCTTATACTTTTCCTTTATCATTCCTCTGTCTCTAAACTGATCTTCCTTTGTCCAATCTCTTTGTACTAGCCTGTATGCTCATCCTGCTATCATCATGTTGACATATTTATCAAGTAGGTTTCCATCAAGGACAACACATTAGTCATAATGCCAACAATCTCACCCTTTGGACTTGATGACAAACACTTTGGTGTTTGGTTACCACCACCCATAGATACATTTAAACACATTTATAGAAATACCAAGCTTCTCTCCCAAGTTATCAAGAATTCTCCAAACACCAAGCTTCTCTCCCCCTTTGACATCAAGGGTAAAACGCTGACCAAGGTTGAATGAAGACTTCTTTCTCCCTTTATAGAGATGAGTATGGTAGAGGTCTGATGTTGTTGAATATGAGCATTGACCATGCTCCTCCTGAGCATATGTTGAAAATTTTAGAATATATACAAAGAAATACATGATGTTATGACTCAACCAAATATGGCCTTTCCTTTCACCAAGGGCTCATGCTTACATCAATCACCCAACACAGTTGGGCTAAATTTTTGACTCGACATTACATCCTGTGCCCAAAATAATGGGATTACCTACATAATTGACTTGACCCCAATAGTTCAAACATGATTGATTATTATAATTATTACATCATGGGTATTTACATGACCTTTACATCAAGAGACAGGTATGGCATTTATGATCGAAACCAAAGACAGGGACCTCAACCATGCGATAGAAAGACCATAATAGTCATCTTAGGATCTTGCAACATAGATAGTAGTAATATGAACAACAACATGCATATCCTCTTCATCAATATGAAAGATAAGAAAATGTAGTTTCAATATCATCAACCTATGACCAAATATGCAACATTACCAAATTGTAGAAACAACATAAGATTATTTCGTAGATATTTGTTATCAACTCATCCCCTTGACCTCATCAAGGTCAACTTGTTCTTTTCGTTTGTATGTACAACACAAACATATAGATATTTTGCAACACAACAACATATCTCTTCATGCATCAACAACATATGTGAGAACCAAGAATATCATCATAAGGTAAGATAGGAAAATGTAGCACCAACCTTGATCAGCATCACCAAGTGACCAAATCTATCAATACATGACTAAATATTGGCTAACAGTTGTTGTAATAGTATATCAATAACAATCAGTTTATCTTCATGTAACCTGCCTTTTCATCATAGGAAACAATACCATTCTTGGATCATGATGTTATCATATGCATCCATCAAAGATATCAAGAAGAATCATTACACCATAGGCAACTCAATTAATCATCCATAAGATTCCTATATGTAATTTACTGATATCCCATGACATAGAGATGGAAATATGTAAGAATTCATCGTCATCAACCAATCATAAGACTGTGTAATCAATCTTTGTTAGTAACCCATCTCCTTGATCTCATATTATCAAGATCAACATGCTATATATACAAAGAGCCACAATCCTAAAGCAACATACCATATATAGCATAACATCACTATGCAACATATGTGAGAACCCAGAACAACACTATAGGCATCATCAATAATTGCACCGTATGAAACTGATGCATCATTGAAGATATAATGATAACAACACATAAGTAGTTAGTGAAACTCATCATCATCAACCAATGTTGACAAGAACCATGGTATGCATATCCTCTTCATGCAACTATAACCAAAATCCAATAATTCATCATCATTAATGACAGAATAAGAACATATGTGACTTCAACAACATCTACACATGATCATGCAACAAGGAATTATCAAGAAATCATAATGCCAACAATGCATCATTAGAAGCATAGTAAATGATCCCCTTGACCTATGCCATCTATTCACTGTCAAATCTGATCACATCCATCTTCATCATTCAGTAAAGCCATCAAAGGAACTAAAGTAGAAATATCATATTGCAGATACTCATAAATCATCATAAGACAATACTACTTCTAAGTAGTATCTAAGCATCAACAGACTGTAACCAACCAATGCCAGAACCAGAAATCCAAAGAATAACTAACTCAATCATATCATAACTTATCTCTCAGTTTGGCCCATAGTTTCTTCCTCTTAGATAAGCATACACGACTTTCTAGACCATAACTTGCATATATATGTGACTATCCTTTATGAGATCCACATGCATAAAGTAAAATGATGAACTCTCATAGCCACAACTCCCCCTAAGCTTGTATGTACATTACTAGTCTTGGGGACCCGATAATCATATCTTGCTCTCATCACTTCTACAGTCACTATGAGAAGTATTCTTTTAAGAATAATGTACTATAGTAGAGATCATCTTCTTTTACTATGAGTCTGAATCCTCCTCATTTCTATGAGAATTTAGTTCTTTAAACACGTATAATTTGTCTAGATTTATGTATCCTCTTGCTATGACTTTTTTAGTTTCTTGATCCATAACCTTGCATTTGGTTGATGTAAACACAATTATATTTCCTTTATCTGCCATTTGACCTACACTTAGAATATTCTTCTTTAGCCCTTGAACTAATAAAGTATCATCTACTCCTCTATGTTTATTAATTATAGCTCTACCTTTTCCCAGAACTTTTTCTAGAGCACTATTTCCAAGAATAACCTTACCATCTTGGTTTTTCTTGAGATACTCCATCTTACTCTTATCTCCAATCATGTGATGAGAGCATCCATTGTCTATGTACCATTCATATTTATCTTCGAATGAGCATAGAGCAAGACCACAACTTATTTTTCTTCTTTCTCCTTATTATGAGAAACATTGGTGGATCCATCATTTCCAGTTCTATCAATATTCTTATCTGATTGCTTTCCATGTTGTCTATGGAGATTCGTTGATTTGTTCTTGCATTCTTTTGCTACATGACCAAACTTGTTACAAGCATAACATCTTATATGACTAGAAAAGGGAGCAGAGGAGTCATAAAATTTTTGTTTCAAATTTATTTTATTGCAATCAATATCTTTCTAACCAAATATGTTGCAAGAAAAACAATATCCCTTAAAGAAACCTGAGTACTTGGGAGCTAATGATCTTTCTGTGAATCGGTTATGTGCTTGAGATCAAAACAATATGCTTCTACAATTCGCTACAATGTGTCCATAATTATGACATATAAAGAATTCAACATTATTGATCAGAGGATAGAATCGATTAACACTTATATAATTAGGAGAAGATGGTTTCTTTGAAGATTTAATTTCCTTATTGGTTGATTAGGATTAATTCTTATCTCTTTATTGAGCACTTTAGGTTTTTCGTTGTTACCCTTTAGATTCCTTGCACTATCTAGTGAACTAGATTCTCCTTTAAAAGTTTCATGAAAACCAAGACCAGATTCAATGGAAGGAGACCTTTGACTACTAAGAATGTTATCAAAAATCTTAGTACTATCTCGAACTCTCAAAATTTTATCCTTTTTTTCTAATTTACCTTTTAGAATGTTTACCTCAACCTCCATTATTTGGTATTTATTTTCATTTTCAAGATACTGATTTCTCATTTCTTCTTCAACCTTTCTTCCTTCTTCCATTTTCTCCTTTAAGTTGATAATTTCTTCCTTCGGCCCCATTCTCTTGTTCTTCAAATGCTTGAAGTACTTCTTCATTTCATTTGTTTGACTTCTCAAGATATTCCTTAGGGAGACGATCTCAGCTTCAAGACCTTCATAATATTGTTTATATTCTACAACAACATTTAGTAATTTAATATGATCCTGTTATCATATGCCTGCAACTTATCTTTAAGATTAATCATATTTTCAAAGAAAGATCAAGTTTTCTTCTAAGATCAAAAATTTCTTCTAACCTATCTTCTTCTGAATCAGTAACTCCATCTGACATAACAAAGGTTGTTTTATCATCATGTTCATATTTTGACACATTAGAAATAATATTACCTGATAGTTCTTTTGTTGAACAAACTTACTTTGGTTTTTCTTCATGGATTTCCTATAGCTTATCCCATACTTCCTTTTCAGTTGCAAAATGCATAACCCTATTTAATGTTGAATCATGTATGCTATTAATGATGTCACTTAATGCCTTAGTGTTCTTTTGCACTTTTTCGACTGATGGAGGAATTTTGGTGAAGCCACTGCATACTAAATACAAACATCAAGGTTCATTAGAATAAACTTCATATTTTCTTTCCATTGTTTATAATTATCACTGCTTAGCATAGGTACACCTTCATTGTCCATTGTTTATGATTTTCCTTGTTCTTCTGCTTCTAGGGCCATCATCTTTGAATCTGTTTTCTCTTTAGAATATTTACTTTCAATTTTACCCATAAGTGCAAATTCAGTTGATTCACTTTAATATTCACTATCATCATTATTACATAGACAAGGAAATGGGCCGCATTTAGAACAAAAACCCATACTTGATAATTCTTTGTTATTGTCTTTTTCATTCTTGATCAATAGAAAGCGGGGTGCTCCCAAAAATAAACATTTGCTGACACCTGTAATTTTCATTGCATCTGATATATCACTATCACTATCATAGTTTTATGACTCCTTCCTTCAATATATCTTATTCTTTCCCATCATCCTTGATCCACTCCAAGCAATTAAGCTTCAACTGAAGTGACCCGCTCTGATACCAATTGTTGGAAAAAATACTGAGGGGGGCAGGGAGGGGGACTGAATCAATATTTTAAAAACTCACATAAACCTTTCAATTTCTTATTCATATTTCTATATGCTATTGTCATTAAGTAAACCAATGAATGTACATGACTATGGTGAAGGAAAATTGCATATATCTAGTTAGCTAACATTTCATATATCTCATCATTTGTTCTACTTTAACCAGTGTATCATTATTTAAAAGCCTTTAATTAAATATTAACCATGAGTAGTAATAACATAATAAACCATCACATATAAGAAACACATCAACACATCAGGACACAGGGATTTTTAGGTGGAAACCCAATGAGGAAGAAAACCACAGTTGTCTTCGTCTCCATCTTCATCTTTATTATAAAGGAAAACATCTTACAATATTGTACTAGTGTAGACTCATACTAGTACACAGGAACCCACCTATAGAAGGCTACAACCTTCTCTCATTCTCCAGCACCCACTGAAAGGGAGCTCCAACCCCTTGATCATATTTGTCACCTACCACTGGAAGGAAGCTTCGACTTCCTCATTGATGGCTCCAAGCCTCAACACCTTTGTTGACAATGTTTCATAATATTTCATATTGGATCCACCTGATCCAAACATCAAAACTATAGGCATTTTTTCATCATATTTTCATACTAGACCGACTACCATCATTTAAGCCTAATGCCAAATAACAATTCTGAAATCAATCACTATATCAAATCACTCAATCACTGAACCAACTGAATCATAAAAGAAATCAATGAATCTTAATCAATCGTCATAAAATAAACCAGGATAGATCATATCAATGCATGACTACTCAAAACAAAGAGCACAATTGTTGCTATTGTAAACCCTGATCAACCATATGTCAAAATATATACGCGACTGTTATGAGTCATACCCGTGTATGTACGTCCTTCTCCTTAAGAGGAAGTGTACATATCTCAAAATATTAAACAACTAAGTCTAAATCCATATCATACTGAATTAATCACTGAATCATATACTAAACCCATTTTAGATCACTGAACAAGATACATATCATCACACTGTAGCATTATCCATAGTAAACATACCATTCAATTATTATGAAACCAGCTCACAAAAAGATAGAAAATATAGATCAACGCCTTAGAAATCACCCTCTTCGAGGGGGCAACCTCCTTTACATTACACAAATGAAAAATTCTTGGATGATCCAAATGACAAGACCTCATTTCTATATATAGGAGTCTAGGGGGTTTAATATAAATAGAGCTGACATAACAATAATAATGTAAGGGCACAATAATAACAATAGTGGACTTCTATGGGGCACAATAATAACAATATGGGGACTACATGGGCACAAAATATAATAAGGGGGATGCACTAATAACAATAAGGGGTTACACTAGTAGTATAGGGACCTAACATGCCCTCTCCTTCAAAAAGTGTTGTCCTCAACGTTGAGTAGTTACGGATGCTTTTGTATAAAATTATTTCCTCCATGTGGAATCTTCAGCAGGTAATTTCTTCCACTTGATGAGATACTCTGAAATTGATCGATTTCGTATTTGTTGGGTTCTTGTTTCTATGATGCTCCAGGTTCCAATATGTTTTTCCTTCCTCGTCAAGTTCTAGAAAATTGTTTGAATTGGGATATTTTCATTATGTAAGGGTGACATTTTTAAGTGCATGTAGTCTTGCCAACATTTCCTTAACATAAATGGTTTGTGTAAATACTTTCCTTTGATTGGACGACTTTCGAAAGCAATGGGTCTTTCTTCTTGCATTAAAATCATCACCAATTCCATTCCTGATGCATCATATTCCACATTAAGGTTTTTGTGAATTTGGCGTATCTAAGACGGTGCTTGGCACATTACTCTTTAAGATGTTCAAAGGCCTTCATGCTTTCTGGAGTCCATGAAAATGCTT